>VRYO01002355.1:31304101-31346298 GCA_009812075.1 Sialia sialis
ACATAAGGGAGGGAGGAAATTACAAAAGAGGAAGGGAAAAATCTGCAAAGGAGGAGGAAAAAAAGGGGGAAGAAAAAAGTAACAGTGAAGCTGAAATGTATTACGAAGGAAAGATAAAAATTATTGTGAAGGAAAAGGAAAAGAGAGGAAAGAAAGAGAAAAGAGAATGACAAAAGCTAAATCTCCAGCACATGTATTTTCCAGACAGAAATGACAACTGCTGAGGAGAGCAGAGGAAAATAGATGGAGAGAGGAAAGTAAAATTAAACCAAGTAGAGATAAGGACAAGTAATAAAAAAATTGCATTTCATTTTTATTCCCTAAATTAATGGGTTTAGGAACAGCCTGGCTGTACAAATGGTCTATTCCTTGCCATAATCATTTATTGATTTTGACCCACTACACAGCAATTGATGAGATACAACCTCACTCCCTGTCCACCCCCTCTCCTTGTTAAGGTACTTTTAATATTGATGGACTATCTATTGTGTGTAGATTAATGAAGTCCATGTAGGAAGTGTATATTAATTTGACAGGCTACTCAGACTCATCACAAGTCAATGGGAAGGAAGTCTTTGCAAGACAAAAATGTAGTTCTCAATCCTGCAGCCCTATATTTTTTACTGAACCTTATAAAACGAGACGGCTTCTTGAACTCAAATTCCATTTACAAACTTTGAAAACTTCTTAATGTTTTAGAACCAGCAAGATTCTCGAAAAATGTTCCACAGTTAGATGCATTTCTGAAAGTATTTTGAAGAAGATAACTGTTATATAATGTGAGGTCTGAATAGCATTCCTTTGTTCATGAAATTTTAATTCAAATAAGCCATCTTGTTAACCTTAATAAGTATATTTGAAGAGCTCACCAGCTCCAGTTGGAGGTACATTAATCCTGTTGTAAGTGCCTAGAAGAGCCCATCAGGTACATCATGAACCCAAAGAAATGGTCAGAGTAACATTATGTAGATAGTGGAGTCAGACATTCAGCAGAACAAAATTGCCTGTGCATTCTCAGTTCAGGTCCTGGTGAATAGCTTTTCTTTAATGAGTGTAAGTCAGATAAAACACATAAAGATGCTTTTCCTCCAGATTGCTTCTTGAATCTGGACAGAAGACAGTGCTCATCAGCAAGCTTCAGTTTTTCTTGTGGGTCCCTTCCAATGCAGCATATTCTGTGATTCTGTGACTGAATCTGCAATGGGAAGTAAAAGAAGCATTTTGGAAAAAAAACCCCAAACCCCAGCAAAAAACCCAAACCATATTTACTTGTGCATCTCCTGCAGTAACATCATCCTTTAATTTCCTAGATTACAGATAGCAAGCATAGGCCCCAAATGTAAAGGCAAGCTTAAGGCAATAGGAGGGATTGACTTGCTCATCATATCTAAAAACTGCTGTTTACTTCCCTGGCCTTTCCTCAGCTGAATTTTCGTCAAAAGAATAACATTTCTCCCAAGCCTTTTGTCATCTAACAAATGAGCAGAGCAGCAGAGAGGAGTCAGCAGAAATGACCCACGTATGGAGCATGATGTGGGTAAAAGGATGATTTGTCTCATCATGTAATTATCCATGTACAGTAATTTCACGTGTATAAGGTGCATCCTTTTGACTAAAATTTTGGTCCTAACCCGGAAGTGCGCCTTATAGGCCAGTGCGCCTTATATATGGACAAAGTTTGGAAATCTGCCAACCTGGAAGCGTGGGCTGCGAGCTGAACCGCACAGGGCTGCAGGGAAGTGGGGAGGAGTGCGGCTCGCACAGGGCCATGGGGCTCGGCAGGGCTTGGCACATGTCCTGATTTGGAGGACAGGTGTCTGCTAAGAAAGGCAGGAACCTCTCTTTGAAATGGAGAATGTAAACCCCTTCCCTCCAAATTATTATAATTTTGAAATTAAGGGGCTCTCAGGCAAAGATATGGGAATTAGGAATAACAGTTCTTTACTAGGAAAATTAAGATAGAAACACAGTACTACAAAGAAACAAAGCCCAAACACTGACAAAGTGACAACACAGGATGTGATCAAAATTTCTATTCTACCACCATCTGTTGTGACCGGGTGGGGCGGAGATTTTTATCTCCGTGGGGGACACTCTGCCAATGGGCCATCCATTGAATCCAGTAGGGTATTGTTCTTTATCTTTACACACCCCCATCCTTCCTCCAGGGAGTTATCTTCTGCTAATGGCCCACTGAGTCTCACTGTATGACTGTATCAGTGATTACTTATCAGTCATACAGTGAGACTCAGTGGGAATAGATACTTTGATCACACCCTGTATTGTAACCCAAGACAGCATGGCTGGCACGATTGTTACTAATTAGTTACTTTGTTGCCCACGGGTGCTCGCTGGGGAGGGGACAAAAAAACGAAGTGCACCTTATAGGCTGATGCGCCTTATATATGGACGGATTCCGTGGACTTCCCATCTACTCGGAAGTGCGCCTTATAACCCAGTGCACCTTATATGTGTGAAAATACTCTATCATAAACCACGAACTCATGGGATGAAGATAACCAGAATAAGTGGCATAGCAAACTAAGTGTCGGATTTTTCATAACCATTGAATACTTTTCATCATTCTATTTTGATAAAGGCTGATTTTTGTTTTTTAAAAAAAAAAGTGAAAATTTTAAAATATGAAATTGACCTTCACCCCAGTCATCACAAATTGCAGTCTTTACAATTACTGCTCTGCTCTTTGTCTCATGGTTTTGGTAGCTTATCTGGGGACCATCTCTGGAGAGAAGATATGACACAGCACTAGGTTCCCAACAACAAAGTAAGAAGAGAAAAGTAGCCTGTAGACTTTGAGAGAGAGAGAGAGAGCATGTGGTTTCACTGCCCAAATCTACTCATGTTTGAGCTTCTCTTGAGCATTTCAGCCTTACCTCTGCATTGTACCATTAGTCTTACTTTCCTCCCTGGGGGCAGTTTGCATATCAAACTCCATTCTTTAGCTTTTAGCTGTAGTGCTGGGGTTTTTTAACCCCTTTTTTTTTTTTACTTGATGACACCACATGTCATCTTTCTTTCATGGATGTTGATATCACCTCTGAGTTCAAGTCCTACTGTCTCATTTGGGATTTCCACAAGGTATGAGTTACCTTTTTTCCTAGGTCTTCTACCCAGACACACACAATTCTTCATAACCCCCTGAGCTCTACTGTCACTGCATCCTCGTCCTTTGGTTTCTCACTACTAAAGCCCCAAAAGTAGGAATGGCCTTAATGGTCCTTAGCAGCCCCACCTAGGACCTCTCCCCACCCCCGTCTGGGCCCAGCAATCTCGTTTAGGCTTAGACTTGGCCCTGACCTAGTTATGCTGTAGGTGGATCTGTCTTTAGTCCTAGGTTTGGCCCTATCTTCAGGGTGGCACATAGACCTATGTTGAAGATTTGAGGCCAGCTCCAGCCCTGGTGCTCCCAAATACCCCACAGAAGCTCTAATGTTCTGGACAAATTCCATCCTGGGTACACTTCTGCCTCAGCAGTGATGAACTAGAAACTGTGGGAAGTCAATTAATTGAGGAGTACAGTGAATGTGTTACAACCAAATGGCAGAAATGAGCTTTTGCAGCTGCGAAAAGATGAATTCACATGCAAGTCAAGTATTAAATCACATTTCAGTTCCTTATAGTGAAATCCATTATAGAATTCCATGACTTTTTCATATTGCTAGAACAAAATTCTTTTTTCTTAATATATTGAGCTCAGACTAACAGGGATTTATTTGGTATTAATCCAGCAGTATCGAAGTGCTTAGGCTTAGTTACAAGGGTTGTAGTGTTTCATTATAAGATAGTTCTGAAAGAATAGTTAAAACCTCCCAGATTTAATGAGTTGATAAATGTATTATTGACTTATAAACCAGTTTACAAACAATTAATATTTAGCCCTAGACACAATGCATTTCTATAATTGCCACAAAACTACCTGGGCTGGTTTACATGGTTGTCAGTTTTCAGATCAGGTTGACTTTTCAGCTTAAAGATTTTTCTGGTTTGGGTCAGTAACTGGGTCATGTGAATTTTTAGGTTGTATTTCTTGGTTTTAACTAGCCTGTGCCAAAAGACTGACAACACTGTGAAAAAATTAGAAGCATATAAAGTCATTTTGAGGGACCTGTTGTTATGAGTGAACATATAGGAATCAAAATAAAATATAACCTAGCAGAATAAATGTGCAGCTCTGGAATGCGAGCAGATTATAATGACTGTCAGATTAACAAGATGATGATGTCCTGACAGCTACTATTTTAAAAGAAAGCCAAGGAGTCAGGAAAGAGGCTTAAAGCAGAAGGGTGATGTGGCACATAAGTTTTTCTTAGATATTGGATTCAATCCTTTCTTTCAATTTAAACTACTGAATTGCTACACTTTTGTTCCTTAATCTATTTTGCTGAAAAATACTGAACATAAATTTTATTACTTCATTTAATCTGTATATCTTGTATGCTCAGTTCCATTAATAGGAACTTTAGGAGCTTCAGCTAATTTCCAAAACCTCTGCATATAGATAGGAAAGCTAACAAACCATGAAAAATTCACTCCTGAAATCAATGATAAAGCCAGAGAAAGACATGCACGTGTTTTGTTGCTATGACTTCCAGCTGAATAGTAACTTCCATCTCTAATTCAGCAACACTTTTAATGACATGATATTGGCTTTTGTTGACTAAGGTTTTAATCCATAAGTCACTATATAGAGTATGACTGTTTTTTGCTTTTGGCTGGCAGGTTTTGGCAGTTATGCTCTTCAAGTCATAATTAAGGAACTTAAGATGATCATTGTGAATCTAATGCAGCAGACTTTGTAATAGCTACAAAAATTTGAATAACGAACCATATTTTTATATAATTTTGAACAATAAATAATATGATATGATTCTTAAATTGGCTATAGGTGCAGCTAATGTTCCATCTCTACTTGGAGCTAATACTGAACACACGGCATCTGTGCAGATCCTGGTGTAACAATAACAAGAATTACTGGCACTATTCATCTAAACAATTTACAAAGCTGCTCTATTTCTGAGTAGAAAAAGTACAAGGAAAAGTACAATCATAGAACGAAAGCACTAAATCATCTGAAGAAACAAACTCTGAGTCCTATAGTCAAGCTCAATCTGCTTTGGGAACTGATTGATGTTATCTATCTATTTGGAAAATGCTTAATTACTTGCATTATAATTCTTACATGTCTATAAAGCACTCTTCTTTCAGGCTACTATAAGTAACAACATAAAAGAAAAAATTTCTCCTAATTAGCTGTTCTTTGTTGCCTCTTTAGGGAAAAGTTTACTTTAAAACATCTTAAGATTTTCCTGAGGTGTGGAATAATCTTTTGTACACATCGATAAATGTACTAGTACTTCAGCAGGCACAAGAAAGTATAAGTTTATGTGATTGCCAGCAGTTGGAGTGGTGGGTTTGGCACCTGGAATGCTACTTTGCTTTCTCTAGTGATAAATTCACTACACCCCCAAACACACATTAGGGTTTTCTTGAGGCTAGAGCTACTCTGTTAGGCTGTGAGTCATGCTTGAGCCCCATTTGCCTTGCCAGACAACACAGTGTGAGTGGTGGTTGAAGGATGCGTGGGAGCAGGCAGGTCCTGGATGTGCCTGGAGTGGGCATGAGAGCAGCTGGAGGCAATTGAAATCACCTCTTCCAAAAACCATAATTTGCACCTGAAGAGGAACAAGGTATTAAAGCACAGGACTGGTGAGCACAACAGGCTCCTCAAATTTTCTGTGTGGAGATCAAGAAGCCACAGCGCAAATTCAGGAGCAAAAGAACAAAAGCCCAACCATTTGTTGTTTTTCTACACATCCACTGACACAGAGGAGTGTGACACAGAAAACTGCAAAGCTGTTTGGCAAAAAGGACAGAACGATGAGTGGGTGTCCCTAGCTTTGTCTGTGCTCAGCTGCTTGGGTGTCTCTTTTCTAAACTAGTGGTTAAGGTTTATGTATACTGAGTATACTGTAAATCTGCCTTTTGACTCATTAGCAAAGTGTTTAGACTTCATGAAGTGATTAGCTGTATAAGAGGAGATGAGGATTTTTATACAAACTGGATGTAAAGTGGATAAATTAATTAGGCAGGGTCAAGGATGCCTTGTTCTGAGAAAGATTCAGGGATGTGCATCAGGATGAGAGAGCACAGAAAAAGGTCTCCCTGAAACCCAGCTGTGCTAGCGTGAGACCAACCTCTGCAAAGAGCTGGTGTGGCTTCTGTGGTTGTGACAATGCCTTTTTAAAATGCTTTCCCCCACAAGACACCCTGTAGACTTTTCCCACAGGGTAAAAGACAGAGATGAAATTTAAGTGGCCTGGTGATGGATTATTTGTCTCGCCTGAGCGCCTGGCTGTGCCAGTGAGTTAAGTGCTCCCACCACTCGCCATGGAAACAGCACGGAACGTAAGGATCACTGAAGGATGTTTCATATAGATACATTGGAATGATCATTTTGATCACTGCATGCCTGCTTGAAGTGAATTCTCTCATGGTGGATAATAAATACTTCCTGCAGCACTATTTTTTGGGGGAAATTTGCTTTTGCTTTGCTGGACTTGTGATATGTTGAGCATTTGTCTCTGCACTGGAGCTGTAGGAGGCTTCAACACTTGAGTCCTACCTCCCTCAACTTCTGCTGACTTTTTTGGGACATAGAGGTCTTGAATACAGTGCCCTGCAGGAATTGCACTCTCTCTCATTAGGAAGGTGCAGTTATTAATTAATGATTTGAGAGGAAAAGAAATTAGGAGGTTGAAGTCTACCAGTTGGCAAGAGGTTTGCATATAAATCTTCTTCCCTCAGGAACGATTAAATGAAATCAGTTATATTCGCATATAAAATAGCTTATTTTTTCCCTCAACTGAAAACAAGTATTAAGAGACTCTTTCTTTCCTCACAAGAATTCACATGAGAATTATTTAATTGGAAATGTTAAATCTATTTTTCCTAAAACCAAAGAGAAAATGAGATTTTTAAATAATATTCATAAATGGGAACTTGAATAGCCTGGTAATCTGCAAAGAAGTTGTATTTAATTAATCTATAATGTTTTGGGAAGTTTTTGCTCATTAATTTATAAATGAGTTTCAGTATTTTAAAGGAATTTTTTTAACTAGACTAGAGACATGATAAAGAAATCCTACTGCAGAAACACGGACAGTTTTCCAGTCTCTTGTATTCCTGAGGATCTGTCATAACTTCAATATACTTTTTATTGAATGTATATTTCTGGACTACTATTATAAGTTAAAGTTCAATGTTGAGATGATCCATAAAATAACAACGAATAAATCTCCTTAATTTACTGGGTAGTTACATGCAAGTAGTTTCATACCTGTGTATCCTGTATTTCTGTGTATCCTGACCATGATTAACAGCAGCTCTGCTTCACCTCACCTGCATTGCACATCTCTTCTACCTGGAGCAGGATTTGAAACATTTTTTTCATGGTGATACACAGGACTGACTCCAGAGCTCCTGAGATTAACATCCAGTGTAGTTAATGTTTTCTTTACACTTAGATTGGTGGATCTGTGATAATCCATTGGCCAAAGGAGTATGTACTAGATCAGGATTTTCAGGACTGAAAATATGACCCGCTACTGGGAGTTGAACTCTATAGCCGGAAATCCATGTGAATTTTACTCATGTGGCATTCAAGGTTGCTTTAAAGAGTGTTCATTATGACATGGGGTTTGCCCATGATGAGGAGGGCTGCTGGGAAGCTGATAAAATCCATGGTTTTATCAGCCAGATACTGCCTCTGGCCCTGCTGGCCTCATCCCTGTTTCCCTGCAGGATCCTCTCCTGGCACTACGAACTGCACGTGGCATTTTGGCACCTCTCTGTTTACAAACTGAGGTCCTGGCATTCTCAAAGCCTTCCTCTTACAGTGCATCTCAGGGGCAGTGAAATTGGAACAGAATAAATGTCCCAAATTTTACTTTCAGTGCTGCTTTGAGACAGTTTTTTTGTACCTTTACTAATAGCAGTTGCTTTTCCTTAGAATAGTTTTTATCATCACTATTTGAATTTTAAAGTTAGAGACCATATGTCAGAATTTCTTAATTCAGCCAACTGCTTTTCTTTCCACGTGTGAAGTTATGGTGCCACTCTGTTTTCAGGCTTGGTAGGGTTTGTTTTTTGTTTTCTTATTAAATTTTATTTCCCAGTAAAAACAGAGGAGAACTTGGAACTAAAAGA
Source organism: Sialia sialis (assembly GCA_009812075.1). Classification (NCBI taxonomy): domain Eukaryota; kingdom Metazoa; phylum Chordata; class Aves; order Passeriformes; family Turdidae; genus Sialia; species Sialia sialis. The sequence continues at coordinate 31,312,328 of VRYO01002355.1, forward strand.
GCAGCTGGAGATATATTTTGTCCATGTATTTACTTGCATCAAACCTGACTTGTTATGAAAGAAAGCAATGGTTGCCTCTGCTCAAGAAATACTCCAGTACATGATTAATTCACTGCCAGCATAGAATTTGGATGTGTCTTTGCCATATGTGAATGACCAGTTGAAATGTATGTTTTTTAAATCTGAGCAGGAATCCTCCATTTGCAGTTCAGAACTCTTTCAGCATTAAGATCTGTAAGCCCTTTACTCAAAATGACTATTGCAGAGGAAGAAAAAGGTCGAGGAACAGAGCAGCAGCACTGGCAGGTTGATGCCAGAGCTTCTGTTCAGAAATACTATACAGACAGATATCCCACTTCTGGCTTCCAAAAGCCTGGCATTTTATTAAGCTTGTGCATAATTTGACAATTTCTCCTCCCACTTCTCTTGATTTTAATAAAGGAAAGATATCCACATGCTATCTCAGAAATTTCACTCTCTTTTAGCAATTATACTCCCAACTCGTTGATTACCTCCACGCAAACCTGATAGGAGGGTGGGAAAGTCAGAAATGTCCTTTCAGGTCTGTCAGATGAGCCCTTCCTGTGCAGAGCTGAGGCTGTTGGCTCCATGCTTGCCAGGGATGCCAAGAGCAGCCAGCTGGCCCAGAGCACACCTCTGGCTCCAGGGGCACAGGCGTGTGCCTGAGCCTTCCTGCAGAGGCAGCTGAGGACATGAAGGGGAGCTGAGGTTACTGCAGGGGAGGAGGGAGGGGTGGCTATGGAGCTGGAGAATTGTGCTGCAGCTTCAAGAAATCATTCTTCATTAGTCCTGCTGCAAGGACTTGGAGTGATTCTTCTCCATCTCTCAGGAGACAATCTTAATCATCTACGACAGAGGCGTTCGGTGTCTTTCTCCCGATTGCCCCTCCAAAAGCTGTTCCCTTTGGCTGGGTAATCCACTAATCACTACAGAAACACCAGGGACTTGCAAGAGAATAGTAGGAGAATGCACCATCCATAGCCACTGTGATCTTCAGCCCACTGAATATTGCATTATTTTATACCTACTTTGAGAAGGAAAGAGGCACTTCTTAAAGCATAACAGTGCAGCACTGGTGGTGAATCACTCAGAATCACTGAAGGGTTTGGGTTTAAAGGGACCCTAATCATCATCTTGTCCCACCCCCTCTGCCAGGGACAGGGGCACCTTCCACTGGAACAGGCTGCTCTGAGCCACATCCAACCTGGTTCTGAGCACTTCCAGGGATGGAGCATCCCCATCAGCTTGTTCCAGTGCCTCATCAACCTCACAGTGAAGAACAGCTTCTTACTATCTCATCTCAATCTACCTTCTTCAGGGTATTACTCCTTGTCTATCACCACATGCCTTGTAAACAGTCCTCCTTCTTGAGAAATCACTCTTCATGAAGGTGTTGCTGTCTCTGCTTTTATGTTACAAGTTGCATGCTTTTAAAATAAAGTTAGCAGGAAGGTAAGTGAATTCAGGGGAAAAAAAGGTAGAAAAACAATCTTTTTCTCTTCTACCCAGGAAAAAAGGGATATTTTGGGGATATTTTTGATGGACAGCTATCCTAGGTCCATCCATTTCTTGGGCAAATATTTGGGTACTCTGAGGAACACCCCAGGCATTGCTAATTCCTCTAGCACTGCAGATCTTGGAAGAATGGCTCAGCAAGGCCTCCCTGCTAAAAACTGCTCAACTTTCTGTTGATTTTTCTCTTCCAGCTTTGTCAAAATCAGGCTTTCTTACTGGGATAATTTGATCCTTCAAAAACCAAGGGATCTCACTGAAACAGTTGTTAGCATATTATCAATCAAATCCAGATTTCATCAGATTTCTGCAAAATGCTGTTGTCAAGCCCAACAGACTTCTCTTTCTTATTTGAAATTAATTAGAGCCTCTGCCTTACTTTGATTTTCTAAGCGCCTGCAGCAGGGGAAATTCAGTTGCTGTCACAGCTCTTCCCCTATAAAAACATCTCTGTTATGATAGCAGGTATCTAGATGTAAAATATGTATTTTTTGTAATGTTTACATACAATAGAGTGAGATATTTGTCTGGTTTAAAATACAGCCAAATAAACAAATATAGTGTTTCTTTGTGTGCAGATAAACTCATATTAATTACAAGACGTAAAATGAAATTAATATTCTGGTAATTATCTATTTCCAATTAAAATATCATTGTGCAATGAATAATAATAGAAAAGAGCCAAGACTTTCAAATGTTTCAGGCTGAGTGCCTTGAATTAATATTTATGAACAAAAAACTGTTCTGACTTTGTAAGAGTGCTGTGCACTCAACAGCATCTTCTACAATTGACAAAAACATGGATGCAGCACAGAGAAAATTGTCTCTTCTGCATTTTGATTAAGGGCAGACCTTGCTGCCTTGTTAAGTGCACAGAGCTGCAGCTTTTGGGTCAGCTGTGAGTCAAAATTTCCTGGTTAATGATAACACTTTACAGTAATAACCAGTTTTTAGAAGCAGATGTACTTAAGCACTTTGAAAAGCACTGAGCAGCTTCTACTGAAATCTTGGTGTCTGAAATATAGAAGACTTACTTAGTTTAGGTTTGATGGGGTATTTTTTTTTATTTTTTTTTTTGTTTTGTTTTGTTTTGTTGTTTTTTTCCCCTTTGGGGGTGGGGTTTGTGTTTTGTTTTTGTTTTATTTTTGGTCTTTTCTTCTCTTCTCTTCTCTTTTTCTTTTTCTTTTTCTTTTTCTTTTTCTTTTTCTTTTTCTTTTTCTTTTTCTTTTTCTTTTTCTTTTTCTTTTTCTTTTTCTTTTTCTTTCTCTTTCTCTTTCTTTTTCTTTTTCTTTTTCTTTTTCTTTTATTTTTTTCTTTTTTTTCTTTTCTTTCTTTTTTTTTTTTCTTTTCTCTATAAGGTGGACTTGTCTGGGTGTTTTGAACTCTGTGATCATTTTGCTGGTCTGAAGATTGTGGGAGTACAAAAAAAGTGATTCAAATTGCTGTCATCCCTTTCCATTAAAAGGATCTTTAGCACTCTCAAGGGCTATGAGTTATCTTTTAGCACCTAGCAGCAGTTGTTCTTTAAAGAGATCCAAGATCTTTCACCTGTGTTTGCTGTCCAAACACCTCCCTGGGAACTCTATTAACTGCATCTTTGGAAGTCCAAGAGGAGAAGACGGGGGTGCTCCTGGTGCTGCATCCAGATTTGTAGCACTGACCTCACAAACGGTTCTAGGTGGTGTGGGATGCAGCAGAGGAAATTGCGAGATTTTCCCTACTCACTGAGGTTCTTGACTTTCTTCAGCACCGTGTTCTGATCCTGAGGAGATGTGTGCACCACCCGATATTGAGGACTGGCACTTCATTTTGTCTGTTTGGTGCTGTCATCTGCAGCCCTTTGCTCCCTACAGATGTGCTCCTCAACGACATCCTCAGCTTTGCAAAACTTCCCAGTTTTGGGAAAAAAAAATCTGTATCATGTCTATTAATGACTAAGAAAAGTTTATTTCATCAGTGGCTATTGAAACCCCCTATTTACACCTTTCAGAGTGGGCAATTGGAGAAAGTGCCAGACCAAAATCAGGCCCTGCTCTCTCCTTTGCTGTGCATCTCCTCCGTGGGACTCTGGATCTCCATCCACAGTAATCCCACAGTAATGAGATAAAGATATTTTATAGTATCTAAAAAGGTGTGATTCACATTTTTTTATCTGCTCTTAACTGTGAATGTCTACCAAGTAATAAGTAATGAAACAAAATCTTTATATGGAAAGATGAGTCATGGTATCAGCTGGAACTAAATTTGGAAGGAGGGTTTATACTAGTACAGGTGGTCAAAACATATCAACATTTTCTGACTTTTAGTCATTATTCTCTGACCTTAATTCCATCTCAGATTTGTTAAATAACGTTCTGCTTTGCATAGGAATTGCAGAACTGATGGTACCCAAGGGACATGTAATCTAGCAGTCAGATGGAGGCAGTATCAGCCATTTCAGTAGAAGGTGTAATAGCCATTAGGAGGCTATTACAGGTCAAAATATGTCCCTTTAGATCCTTGTATCTAACAGAGATTGGTCTATAGGCATGTCTATAACATTTCAATCACTCAATTCACTTGGGATAGTTCTGAGAAGTGCTATTATAAATACACATGTTCAGTTCTTTCCAGTAAAAATAAATTTTTGCCTGCTTAGGGTTTGGCTCTTCCCTGAAAGGACTATTTTGTCCCAGACAGATGAGTGGTTACGTTTCCTTAAAGGAAATTATCTGTTTTCTCTTGGATCAAAATTTTACTTCTTCCCTCTTTACATTAATTTCTCAGATATATCTGAAATTGTAATTTGAAAAAAATGGGAGCAACCTCTTCCACTCATCCAGTTATCAGGAGTCAGCAAAAATCAGCCCCTGGCATCCATGATAGACCAGGGAGAGTTTTGGGAAAGCTGGAAAAGTTCAGCAATCCAGCACTGGTGAAAATTACTCTGCATTTCAACATCTCTGCTTTTCTTAGTTTGTGCCAATTTGCAGGAATATAGATTTCTCTGCAGATTGCAAGAACAGGTTTTGTTTGACCAAAGGGGAAAATTCCTTAGAAGTCTCTAAAAATATTGCCAGGTTTAAAGTCTGATGATGAACCTGATCTGCTCCATCAATTGATTTCCAGAACTCCATTTTCTCCTTGCTCAGCTCTCTGTCCCTGCCCTTCCTGAGCTCATCCATGACACTGAGCTGTGCTGCAGCTGACACTGGAGGGAGGGGATGCCATTCTCAGGGAGCTGGGCAGGAGGCGAGCCTGGGTGAGCCACAAGGAGCTCAGCAAGGATCTGCATCAGGGTCAGGGCAGTCCAAGCACAAACATGGGCTGGGCAGAGAAAGCAGAATTCCCCAGGAGAGGGACCTGGGGGTGTTGGTGGACAAGAAATTCCACATGAGCTGACAATGTGCACTTGCAGCCCAAAAAAGCAGATATCTCTTGGCCTGTATCCAATATGGCCAGCAGAACAGAGGTATTTCTGCCCCTCAACTCCACTATTGTGACACCCCACCCAGCTCTGGGGTCCCCAGCACAGGAAGGACTTGGAGGAGCTGCAAAGATGCTCCAAGTGCATTGAAATTGTAGGGGGAAGTTCCTCCCTCAATGAAAATTTTTAACTCACACCTAATACAAAGTAATTGCCTAACGGCTGACAAGGACTGCAAATTGGTGACCTGGTTCAGATTTTCTGAGTCACACTTAGTGCCACCTCAGCGTTTTACTGGGGGAGTGAATTTCCTAGTCTTCTGGATTGCATAGACTGTTGGGATGTGAATCTCTGGATGGACAAAGACCAGAGACAGCCCTGGACCATGTGGATATTTCTCTTTGTTTTGAAATGTCATGTGTGAAAAGTATTTGATTACTGATGGATTTTAAAACTTTCATGGCTTTTGCTCCATGATCTAAGGTATGCTTTTTTCTCTTTTCAACTTGTCATATTGAGATAATACTAGAAAGATCAAAGGCAAACTTTAAATTTATTTTCTTATTTTCTATTCCACTTTGAATAGAAAGTTTTCATTATTGTCTTCCATTTAACAGTCTCCTTTCCAGGTCTTAGAATCATAAAATCATTTAGCTTAGAAAGGATCTTTAAGATCATTGAGTCCAGTGATTAACCCAGCACTGCCAAGTCCACCACTAAACCTTGTCCCCAGGTGCCACATCTACATATGTGAATCCCTCCAGGAATGGTGACTCAACCACTTTCCTGGGCAGCTTGTTCCAACTCTTGAAACCCCTTCCATGAAGAAATTTTTCCTAAGATACAATCTAAACCTCTCCTGGCACATCTTGGGCCATTTCTTTTTATGCTATTGCTACTTACCTGGGAGAAGGTCCCAAAATTGAACACAATACTCAGCAGTGCCCAGTCCTGCTGGCCACTCTGTTTCTGATCCAGGCCAGGATTCCACTGGCTTTCTTGGCCACCTGGGCACATCTGGCTCATGTTCAGCCACTCTGAACCAGCATCCCCAGGTGCTTTTCCACTGGGCCCTTTCCAGCCCCTCTGCCCCAGCCTGGAGCACTGCAGGGGTTGTTGTGACCCAAGGGCAGATCTGCTGTTCACACTGCTGTACCTCATAACCTCATGGTGTCTTTGTTGTCCTCCCAGGTTACCCATGCTTTCACAAGTGATAATTTTTTCCTGAGTTCCAGATAAAGCTCTCTGTTCAGCCAGGCTGGTCGTCCTCCCTGCTGGTTCATTCATTGTTTAGGACATGGGAACAGCCCTGTTCCTGCGCCTTTAGGATCCCCTCCTTCTAGAATGTTCAGCCTTCCCACTGCTGCCTGCTCATCTCAGCCACAGCGTGCCTTCATACAGACATTGATTTGATGGGAAGACCTTACCTCAGGAGTTGCACTCTAGCAGCTCTATCTTAATGCCATGTGATTTCCCTTCATGTCTGTCTTAAACAGCTCCAAGTCTCTCCTATTTCTGTGACATCAGCTTTTGCAGCACTTCACAAAGAAACAGGGGGTAGAGGGACCTGCAGCCTGAGCCAGATGAGTGCTGTGGAATGAGCAGTGTTACCTAAAAGTCTGCAGTTTAACATTTTGTGCTACAGTTGAATTAGGGAGGTATGAAAAAAACATGGAGGAGAACTATAAAATGGTAAGAACAGCCTGCAAAATTCACTGCTCAGGCCTCACGGCCTGCTGGCTTATGCCACATATAAATGTACAGCAAACAATTATATTGCAGCATATTAGTGTGTTCACCTGTTTCAGCTCTATGAAATGATTTGATTTTTTTTCTATGCTTGCACATTATTAGTTAAATGAAAAGCTCAGCTGGATTTCATCACCAGAGCATCCTGGTGGAGGTACTAGAATTGAATCTCCACTTATAGCTTAGTTATGCAGTCAACAAGACTATACCAAATTTTGATACAGAGCTTAAAAGTGCAATTTGTGTCAAGCTAGTACTGATTAATTTATTGCTGTGTTTCTATTCAGATCTTTAGAAATAAATATAGGGATAGGATGGATTGGGCAGCTGAGACCTTACCCTGGGACCCCACTGAACTGCTGATATTCCTGGGGAGATGCATCCCTACAGAGCTGCACTACAACTGGCTTGTTTGTGTTCTGCAGGTGGTTTCCCTGTTCACCAAACTGTGACAGAACAAGACCTGGTGCCTCTGTAACTGGTGGGTTTTATGCTGCCTACAGAAATAGGACAAACATAGATCATGTGCTAGACACTGCTTAAAATTTTGCTACTTTCTTGTCAGTGAAAAAGTTTATTTAAAAAGAAAACCCAAATATGCATTAATAATGGAGAAGAAATTGAAGAAATATCAGTGTTCATTGGATAAAAGCATAATGGGAATGCCTAGGCATTAATAGGAAAGTTCATGTTATAGTCACAGAGACATGGGATGAACCGGGGCCCCTTTAAGCATTGGAAATACTGCTTTGGTACTGAGTATTTAAGGTTTCTAAAAAAAATTGTTTTGCTTGGGGTATCTCCTTATATTAAAAATCTTCACAAAGCAAATCTTTGTCTGTTGAAAAAAGCCTAAAGCCATAAGCCCTGTTTTCTCTTATATAAATGAAATGAAATGTTAGAGAAGACTGAATATTTTCTATTGAAACTAGTTTATATATCCTAGATTTGCTCCAGGATATAAAACCAGCATTTTGCTCTGCATGGTCTCTCCTTGTATCACATCACTAGGCTTCAGTCTTTCTTAGAGAAGTAACATCCTGCCTATGCAATAATTTTTAGGCTGTTAGGGTATCTACATTGGCTAGTGAAAATCATATTTGAAGGCTAAGGTCACTTTCAGTTTGTGTGTTTCCCGCTAAAATGCAATATTCTGTCTTAATGTGGTGGGGTACATGTCAGTATTTTTTCAAGTACTGACTACTCTGATGTGTCTGGCTGAAGTGAAAATTACACAGAGAAACTCTGTTGGAGCCATGGATTTTCAGAGTGTTGGCTCAGTCAGGATAAGTGGTTAAATTGATCTGGCTGATGGTGCAATTTTTCTGGGTGTGTCAACCACAAATGAGAAAGGAAATTGCAGTTTGGATGCAGAGTCCCAAGGAAAACCCCAGTACAGCTATTCACATCAACTTTGTGTCTGAAACCAATGTCCTGTGAAGCTGCCTTTGGATAAAAACAGCACAGTGTCATTGGCAGGACCACAACACATCTGCAGGTGTGAGTTACAGCACATAGAATGGAAGAGCAAAATCTGCTGGGTCTGAAGGATGGTGCCTGTTTTATTATGCCTGTTTTCTGTGGAGGTTGATGACCCACAGGGATGGTAGAGAACCATGCTGGGGCTGTATCCCACGCTGACTGAAACTTCTTAGTGCTGCCCCATTTCCAGCAGTTCAGCTTTCATTTGACACTTATGGCAAAATCTGTCTTGTCCTCAGAATCATTAAGGATGAAGCCTGACCTCTGAGGCTGTTGAGACCACAAAAAGTCAGGAAAGAAGCCATGCCAAGACTGCGGCACACTCATTGCTTGTCCCACTCTTCCTGCATGGAGTTGTTCAAATGAAAAAGTCCCACTGCTTTTTGTAGCTGAAGTTTGCTGCTTTCAACTCTTGCTATGCAGGGCTGGATGTCACACTTGCCTCAAGTTAGACAGGAGGGTGCTCAGACTGCTGATAGGAAGGGCTTCAGGCAGTTTGAGGCTCTCAAGCTTTGTGAGTCATTACTAAATGTTATAAATAGGAAACAATATAAAATACATGTATGAATCTTGCAAACCACAGTGTGGGGACAGTATGACTCAGTCAAGTCTCCCCTTCCCCAATTTTATCATTTCTCTTGTCACTATGTTATATTTGAGCTCTGAAACATTGGGGACAAGCCAGGATCTGATGCTTTGTGGAGATGTTCTTGTTTCTCAAGACATATTACTTATAAAGTGGGAAAATATCTGACTGAACTGGGCAGTGGAAAAGCATGATAAAAACAGATGTAGAATAAGATGGCAAGAGACAAAAAGGGGTGAGAGAACGAGTGGGGAATGTTCCTATTACCTCAAGATACCTCAAGATTTTAAGTGAAACCAGAATTCCTGAATAGGGAAGAAAAGGAGAGTGAAATGAATCTCATCATCATGTTTGCAGCTGTGGTTCTCTAATCACTGACATCTAGAAGGAAGAAGAAAAGGAACAGCAGATTTCAGGATGTTTGCATCTTGACCAAGCTGGGATACAACAGTGAGTGGTGATGGATGTGAGGAGAGTCTTGTCCAGGAAAGCCCAGGGAAGTGCAGAGTGTGCTGGGACTCGTCCTGCAGCAGAACTGCAGAGGTCAGTCATGGAGCAGGGCTAAGACTGAGATGAACTTTCAGTAATTTGGTCTTGTGGGTGGACTAATTTTTGTTGCTTGTTTGATTTCAATGGTTCTTGTTTTGTTTGGATGCTTTGTTAGTTTTGGGGGAGAGGAGCTGGTCTCTGTAGTCCTTTGCTGGTTTGTGTTCAAATGCCTAGCTTTGAATTTTGCTAGATATCTGACAGGAAACCTTACCTCCAATGTCCCATTCCTCTGCAAACTGAGAAGGTGTTTGGAAGGTTGCAAGAATCTTGTGAAGATTCTTTCATCCCATGTGTTGTGTAGGAAACCTTTTATACCACTCTGAATGTGACAGTGCCTGGTTAGATGGAAGTGTTGATGGAGAAGCCTGAGTAGACTCAGAATTCAGTGAAACTTCAGTATTTTGAAGATATTTCTTACAAAAAGCCACAAACACTGAGCCTTTTTAGTTATGTTGTTTCACAAAACAAGCAGTCTTTCACGTGGCCATCCATATGGACTGTAAATAGAAGAAACTTTGTATATTCAACAAAATACATTCCCCTAAAAATATTTTCCACTTCTCTTCTATAAGGTGTCCTCATCTAGATGAAAAGCTGAAAGGTGTGAAGGAGGGCAGGATGTGACCTCTGCCGGAGGAGAAGGTCAGAGCTTGGGGGGCAAGGACTCTAAACCTTAATTCACACAGAAATCAGTGGTGGAATCCTGGCTGAATTTTTGATAACTGTCAGATTCTGAACTTTCACTGGAAAGGTCAAGATAATTTAGCAGGAAAAAAAAGCTGCTGCCAAATCCTAATGAGTTTTTTATTTTTTCCCATGTGGGAATAACTCTGAACTGTCTGGATAAGTTTAACATGATGCAATGCCAACGAAATGAACAGTTACCCTGGGACAAGTTCAACCTTGGCATGACTGCTCATTGAGCTGCTTTTGCACCAGGGATTGGTTTTACCCAGCTTTCCTTTAAGTTACTTTTATGAACTCTAACAAGCTGAGACATCTGAATAAAATAGTAATTTTACATCAAAAATATTAATAAAGCAGATATTTCAGATACTTCACTTGCAAATAATTCATTGCACTAAATTAGTTTTTTCTAATCAATTAAGAGGCTGCCAGGTACCAGAAAATGGTAATTTAACAGCAGGAACAATTTTATGTATTTTTAGAGAGGATGAGAGAGTAGAACCAATTTATTTAAAATTGTTCCTCCAACCCACAAGTCCCAGGCTGAACACTTCCCTTCAATGGCACAAAGGCTTTTTTTCCACCAGTCTTCCTATTTGGAACAGGGATGTACTGCCTTAGTGCTACTCTGAGCCTAGTTATTTTGTTTGCTGTTGGAGCAGCAAGCAAAATACACCATCAAGGAGAAACTGAAGATCTGCAGAGAGATGAATGCATCTATTGCTGGCACATGCTTTAAAGGGTGGTACAGACCCCTCTGACAGTCAGTACAGAGACACAGGGGACAGAGTGACCCAGAATGTCCACATGGTGATCCCAGCCCTTCTAAGGCACATGCAGTCCTTGATAAATGCTGCTTTTTACTCTCCAATGCATGATTCTTTGGTCTAAACCAATTTGTTTGTTCTCACAGGCTCAGACCTAGCTAACAGAAAGCCCTAGGTACAAATTATACCTGAAATATCACTATTCTCTGGTGTTTGGATACTTAATGTTGTATATATAGCATATATGTATATGTGTATAGCATAAAATACAAATAAAAGAGATGCCGTGTTAGTCTGTGTCATTTCTGCTGGTGGAGATAGGGCCTGGTCACTTTTTGCTTGATGAATTTGGAGCTCAAAATCCATTCCATGAGGGGGAGGGTTCAGCTGTGCATGATCACCAGGCTGCAGGCTGGTTTTGTGCAGTGACAACATTCCCCTTCAGCCTCCGATACCAGAACTGGCAGCTGCCCTTGGGAATGCAGCAGGGAACTGCAGGGGAAGCCTGGCTGCAGTGTTGGGTAGCAGGACAGTCACTTCTGAGGTCAATGAAGCATCTGAAGGGTTATGCAGACAAATCCGTAACTAGGATGTCATGTCTTGGTGTGGTGTGTGTTGCCATGATCCTACCTGAATAACATGCTAAGAATTACCTTTTGGTGTCTAAATCCCGAAACCTAAAACCTGTTGTGACTTCCTGACAAATGTAAGAGTCCTCTCACAGCTCTCTCTGCACATTCTTGGGTCCATGCTGGACACAATGGGATTGGATGCTGGAAACCATGGAATGACTCTTGTAGCTGCACTGCCAAGGGATTTGGTTTTCTTTACCTGGGTGCTCTGCCCAAGGTCCTGTTCCAGCTGCATGTTGGTTCAAAGTGTGTGAGTGCAGGTTCATGCTTTGGTAGTGCAGTAGGGAAACCAAAAGGCAAGTGCTTCTGCTTTAGCAGCCCCATCACAGAATGCAAAGCACCACAGAGGCTGGCCAAGCCCATGCAGCCTTCAGTAGATTAAAGGAACACTTATCCAAAGAAACAGGCATTTGACCTCAGGCAAAGGGCAAATACATGCCATGTAATTGTCATTGCTGCTTTTCAGTATGATTGTAAAAAATTGAACAGCTTGAGGTTGTCACGTTTAGTGTCCAAAATTGATTCCAAATTTCGCTGGGTAAAATCTGAAATACTCCTGTTTCATGGAGTTCAAGATTTCTCAGTATCTGCTTCCACAAACTGCATTGATTTTACTCTCCAGCTGCAGTTTGGTGTGCACAGCTGGCTGTTTCAAGTCAGCATTAAGGGGAATAACTGAGCTACAGCTCTGGAGAGAGACAGGCCATGCCTGAGGCAAGTCCTGTTTCCTTCCATGGGAAACTTCATTAAAGCCTCTCAAAGAAAGAGGGCTGCCTTTCTCCTGTGCTTTAAGTTAAACCAACAAACTGATTTCTGAAAATGCATTCTATTAATAGTTCCTCTCACATTTAAGAAATAGCCATACAGGCTAAGATTAGTGTTTTGGTACTATATATTAGTACTGTATATTCAGTACTATTTGGTGCCAAATATGCACTAACCACTATACAAAGCTCCAAAACAAAGCCTCTAGTACAATCCAAAAGCCTTGTATAGCAAATTTCCTGTTAACTAAACACATTTTCTCACTAATTTAACTGAAACAACATAACTGACAGGCATGAAATTGAAGCACAAGCAGGAGTGTTTTGCAGATCAAGGATTTGAGGATTTTTAAGGGCATGAATTCCCAAGGTCCAGGGAAATCATTAGGAGGCTCCAACAAACCCGTATTTTAAAAGTCAGGTTGTAAAGACAGTAAGTTAGCAAAAAAGATGCTTGAAATTGTTGCTGAGAACTGAAATTTGTAAGATATTCCATTACCAGAACACCTGGAAAAATAAGACTTTTGGAATGACATAAAGTGCTCTGCAAGGCACTGAAGAAGAAACTGTTCCCAGAACACTGCTCAGGGAGGCTTTCTCCAGTGTTTTCCTGCCTTTAATTCTGAGTTCACTGGCAGCTTAGAAGTGTTACACAGAACTGAAAAAGGGGCTTTTGTTGTGGGTTTGTTTGTTTGAACCCCACAGGAGATGGGGTGCAGGTGAGTGTGTCCTGGCTCCCTGGCCAGCCCTTCTCTCCTCTCTTCTCCCAGGTTATTCTCCTGGGAATAACCTGCCCAGCGCTTTCTCATCCACCTACAGAGTCCCTCTAGCGGTGCCATCCCGCAAATCCTCCTCCTACATGCCCAAATTAATGAGGAATAAAAGCAAATCTAACCGAACAAATATTTTAATGCAGCCTTCCATTAGTGAAAATGCTACAATGTTGAGAAATGCCAATTTGTTTGGTGGAAGCAGCATCACGATGGAAAATCATGTACCATGGTAAATGCTGTGCCTTCAGTTTAACAGGAATTGAAATTGTTTTCGGTGACAGCTAAGCAGGGCCCTCAATTTTCAAGCAAATATAAAATGAGCTAAAAATAAGATATGTTTTTCAGCATGTGAAGTTTTATCCTTAGGTCTTTTCAGAAAGATAATTTAGGAAGGTTTCTTTAAGCAAATTGAATGTATTTCTATGGTGACCTTGTGAGGGACAAGCTCAGCATTATTAGTGTGCATATTGCAAATAGGGAGTTAGAGTTGGGGCCGCCGTGTTCACAAATAGGGAGTGATATTTCTGCTTTTTTGTTGGGAAGAAAATAACAGTGAAAGGTTGGAAATGAAATGGAAGCTGCTGAGAGTGAAATTAAAGAATTGAGAAATGCAGGATGGTCCTTGAAGCGAGCACACCTGCATGCAAAATGCTCAATATAGCATTGTCTTCATTTTAATTCTTTGTGGGTTTGAAGTGAGGGGTTTTTTGTTGTTTTGTTGGACTTTTTTTTTTAAGCCATGTATTTAGGTAAACAGGAGAAACCACATTTGTTTGTAGAGGCTTTTTAAGCTTTCAGGTTCCAGAGCAGATGTGGGAAATGCCTGAGCTGGCTGCACAGCCTGGAGTGGTGCAGCAGCCTGTGAAGCAGCAGCACCAGGCAGAGCCCTGGGTGCCAGGGGACAGAGGACAGGAGGCAGAGCCCCCAGCACTGCACACACTGATGGAGCATTGCTCACGGCCAGGAAAAACCCAGACTGGCTGCAGGAGCACAGGCTGTGCTGGAAATGCAGTGAGCAGGAGAGGTGCAGGTGAGTATGGGTTTGTTCACCCCAGTTTGTTCACTTCTCATTTAGGGATTATCCATTCTGCACTGCTCTGACTGCATCCTTGAGCACCTGAGCTCATGGGCTTTGTTTCCCATTTCACACATGGCCAAGGAGCCACTGGGTAAAAGCACCCGGTATTTCTCCTGGGTTAGGCACTCATTTGATCAAATTCCAGCTTTATCTGAGAATTCATTAGCTCAGTTAGTCTTAAGAATTGAGAGATTCATGTGGAGAAATCAAATTAATTTCCTTTCTTCCATCGGGTTGTCAGTCAAGATATGAGAAGGAAAATGGTATAATTTTTCACTTTTTTCCTAATACCCCGAAGTTAGATGAGATTAAATGTACTGTAACACTACACCCCCATGCAATGCTCTGCAGAGATACCTGACCAAAGTCTGGTGAATGACAAATAAGTGAGTCTGCAGGGAAGTTTATCTTTTATAGAGTTTTTTCTAATCATATCTTGCTTTCAAGAGAAAGACTCTATTTAGGAAGCCTGAAAAGGCAGTGGGCTAGAATAATAACAGGGAAAAAAAATAAAACAGGATTCACAAATACTTTTAATTTAAAAACATAAAGTGGAAAGCCATGATTGCCTGATGTTTGTGTTTATGCCTCTCCATGCAGAAGTGTGCTGCCCAGGGATGGAAGGTTAGGAAATCAATACTGAGAACTGAAGTAGCTTTTAGATGCTCAGCTCCTGCTGTGCTTGGTCTAATTTTGTTTTAATCCCATTTTAAATGGTGCTGGAGGAGTCTGCTTTATCTCAGCGAGAAATCCAGGGAAGCTGGTAGTTGAAAATAATGGATGATCAGGAAACAAATGTGGGGATAATGTGTGCCGGGAAAACTTCAGCAATGAAACTTGTTTTGGAGGAGTGCAAGCCCACATCTCTGCTCACTTTTCACAGTTAGAAATGAAACCCAGAACTATTATAGGAAACCATTCATGACAGTGCAGTGGTTCCATATTTTTTAGGTTGAAATGCTCAGAAGAACTACTATTTATTTTCTTTAGCTGTCAAATAAACATTCATGCCCAAACTTTCTGAAGTGGTCATTTAGGGAGAGTTGTGTTTCTCCCCTACATGCAGGATCTCACCTTTCACAGCACTTTGAGAAGTCAGCTCAGCTGAGCTGACTATAAAACATTCCTAAGTCCCTACCAAAAACCACAGCAGTTACTGTGTATTCCTTTGTCAAACTGATGCTTGCAGCAAAATGCAGCAAAAGCCATGTGAATGTTGAGCAGGAATCCCAGAGGGTGGGGAATGCCTCTGCAGGGAAGGTTTTGGTCAGTGAAATGTCCTCTCACTCTGCTCCTTGGCAGCAGGGATCCAGCAAAGACTGGGAAAATGTCAGCCAGTGAAATGCAGAGTGAAATCTGCAGCCTGACTCCATTCATTGCTATAGCAATAATTCCCCATGAAAGTGGAGCAAAGAAATGTTTTAGTTGATAATGGGCTTTTAAAATGCAATACTCCTAGCAAGAAAACCCTCTCTTGTTTTAACCCACAGATCTTCAAAATCCTTTAATGACATTGATAAGCTGCTTTGGCTTCCTAAAGGATTTCTCAAGTGGGAATGAATTTAGCAACTCCTACCTTGCAGTTACTGGTAAGAATCTAGATGTTCGAGTTCTTAAACAATAGAATTTTTAAGAATATACTTTGAAATGAGTGAGTTTTCTGTCTTCTCTTATTCCTTCAGATTTCTAATCCCCCTCAAAGAGGAAGAGATGCAAATGCAACTAAAAATTGCTGGCTGCCCTTTGGATGCTAATTCCCTTTTGCACTTCATCTAAAATACCCAGAAAATTCTGTTCTGCTCAACCCAGATTAGGCTAGCTTTAGATTTAGATATATTGTGCCTATCAATATGTGAATGTGGTTTGGATTTTGTTGTAAGGGAGAAAATCTGGGGCTCTTCGACCCTTCATAAAACACAATGAAAAATAAATAGTTTTGATTTTTGTGACCAGCTAAAAGAGAATTGGGAGAATAATTCCCCTTGGTTTAAAATTGAAAAATTTCTTCTAATAAAAATGAGGAAAAGTGTTGAGTAAAGGGACCAAGTAAAAGTTTAGTTCCCCTGAAAAAAGAAATTTTGATTTTTTTGTGGGGGAAATTCTTGTTATTTCTTAATATAGCTGTGTGATACAATAATTTTGAGAGTAAATGTAGAAATTATATTTGAGTTTTCCCCTGGATTTCCCTTTGAACTGAAACTAATTGTTCAATCTAATTCAAATGCCCAAACTGTTTCATTCCTCTTGAGTCAGGATTTCTCAGAGAAGATGTCTAGGAAAAGCATTCCTGAAGCCCAAAAAATAAGAATTCTCAGGGGCAATGTCCACTTGGAAGCTGCCAATAAGGACTGTTCATGTCCCCTGTACATGGCAAAGTATGAAAGTCCTATGGCACAGGAGTCTGGGAGAAATAATCTGGAAGCAGGGAGGTATTTTCTTGAAGTCAAAAGATCCAACATTATAGGATATCCTACATAACATGGGTCTTATAACACTATATAATGGGATAGGATATATAATAAAAAATCAAATAGTAACAAGATTATTCCTATAATATAGGATATCTGATGTCAGGATACTTCCATCCTATGAAGCTATGGATTGCAGGGTAATGAAATAATTATTTCCAGACCTTTGGTGGCTTGTCATCATCTCTTTTTCTTCACTGTCAGTACTGTGTTTTGCAAGGAGTATAAAGAGAGTGTCAGAGATTGCAACATCTGAGTCAGCTCAGCTCAGGCACAGCAACGTGATCCAGCCAGAAAGAGCAAAGCTAAAGGTCATCTGTAGCCGTCTGCATGTTCAGGTCTTCAGGTTTTTGCCTATGTGAGTCACTCTCTTTTCCAGATTTCAGACTGAATAAAGCATGACGTGAACTACCAGTTTGATTCAACCAGTTTCTTAAATATGGGAAATATTCTTCCAAAATGGGCAAAACAGTGCCTTGGCATGGGCAGAGATAGGTTTTCATGAAGTGATGGTAGGAAGAGAGGTAGCAAAAATTGTCAGCTCAGCACAAAGAAGTATTAGCTGTATTTTGTCAGAATGGCCAGCGTCCTGCAGGAATCCCTTCCTTTCTGATCGTGGTCCTTGGGGTGAAAGCCCAACAGTGGCCCCACTCTCGGAGAAGGCATTCCTGGTGAAGAGGTTATCAGTCTCAGTCATGAGCATGATCATTGCCCAGTGCAGCCTCAGACAGACTTTCTCCTCACTGCAGAAATACTTAAAGAAAGGCAAGTGCAAGCATGAAAACCCATGCTAACATCTAGTGTCACTAAGCCTTTCAGTAGTGGAATGTGCACACTGTATCTTGTTGATGTCCAGCACCAGGGTCCTTGGCAGCTTCTAGAAACAGCAGCCACCCCAGAATCTCTCAGAAACAGGTGATTCACTGGAGCTATGTCAGATGACACCCATCTTCCCATGGCTGAGGGCTGCAGGGAAAACAGAGGGACTTGGGATGAGTGCATAACGAGAAGAGCTCTGTGGTTGTGACTTCTAGAGCATCTCCTTGAACACCCTGGGTAATTCAAGCCTTGAGTGGGATAAGCCCCTCCCCTTCATTGCAGGGCTTTGTCACTTTGCCACTTACTCCTGTAAGCCAAGGGAGGGGATCACAAGCAGCTAAAGCCACGAGGTTTACACACCTTTCCTCCCAGATCGCTCTCAAGATGAAGGTCACCCTCCACTAGGATACCCCAGCCACCATTTGTGTGCATGGGCAGTCTTGGCAGTTCTTTCATGCTTTTTGGGGGTTTAGTACCACAGCAGGAGAGGCCAGGTGAGCAGTTTGAGGGCTGTATGTAACACTGCTAATCTGTGCTGGAAGTGGGAGTGTTGGATGAGCTGCTTTAGAATGCTTTCTATTAAATATGTAGCCAGCCTTTACAAGTAGGGTATACACTGCCCATGCTTCTAGCCATTTAATTTATCAGTGCAATTAATGCCATTGAGACAGGATTAAAAAGTCCTTTATTCAACCTTAAACTGGCACATAATTTTACCTGTCAACAATCTGCAGTACAGAAGGTTGTTTCTGAAAATCCTGGCTCTAGAAGTTACTGAGCTACTTACAAAAATGCACTTAACTGCCAGTGAGTCAGCATTCAGAGGTCTGAAACTCATTTCCAGGAATTGTGTGATTTACAAGGCTTGACTTTCAAACTTGGCCACTGACACAGCAAGAGAAGAAATAAAAACATTCTGAAATAAAACCCCCCATGCCTTTCAAATGCAAAGCACGATAAGAAAACTGTCAGTCTCTTGAGACATATCTGCACCTGCCATTTAAAATTAGAGGGTAGTGGAGAAATACTCCTTCTCAGTAATTTTCTCTTTGGAGTCACAGTTTCTTGACTGATGTTAAATCCAAAGATACCACTGAAAGAGAAAGGGGAAGCATTCTTTAAATTTCATGGTACAAATGAAGGGAATTCCTGTTCTTTTGGATCCCTTAAATGTGGAATGACAGTGTTTGGTACATCACCAGCATCATAGCAGCTGATGGTGTCTGCTTCAGGCAGTGCTGTTTGAGCAGAGCAGAGATAACAGGCTCCTGGCAGCAGAAGTTTCACTATTATGATTCAGTGTGATATTCCAGTGAAGCTCAGGAAAACTTTGACCAGAAACATTTCCAAAGATGATTTCCAAATATTACCAATGCTATTCACATGGAAGTAAGAAAATTTGCAGGTCATTTAGGGAATGAGATGAATAATTCATTTAGAGGGTTAAGACAAGGGAAGTGACCATTCCTAGGTGGCCACCAACCACAAAGCAGGATTGGTAGCAATCTCTTAGGGAGAATAACTTTTGCTCCTGGCAGAGCCTTCAGCAGCTCTTGGAAATAAGTTGCTATCTCATTTTCTTAATTTCCTGGCTCCATGTCCTACTTTTCAGACAGATAATTTTCCTTTTCATTAGGGATGTTATGGTAAAGGTGTAATTCGTACTTCTAGGAGCTAAAGCAGTCACAGAGTTATTAATCATGGAGGCAATGTAACCTTATAAGACCCCATGGCTGGAAGGGGAGTCTGTTCTGACTGAAAGACAAGGCAAGGCAGAGGCTGGTGGCTGCAGTTTCCTGGGAGGCAGAGCATCCACCCCTGCCCCAGAATCTTGGGTAACCAAATTATATTGTTCCCCTTAGTGTGATGTGCTTCTAATTGAAGTGAGGTACATGCCAGAAAAGAATTAAACAAATTTGTGTCAAGCCTTGCGTTGTGCCTTCTGGTTTTTTGGCTTTTTTTGCTTTTATTTGCTATCCAACTCCTCTTTTGCTGCAGAAGTTACTGTCCCTTTAACTGTAACTGGTAAATACTACTGAAGAATATGCAAATATATAGACAGTACTAGTAGTCTCATTTGTGTTGACTTTTGCTTATGGAAAAATTACTTTGAAAATTCCCAGTGTCATAGTATGCAGTATCTTGTATTGCTCAGTTCATTTTCAGACCAGGTTATGGCACGGGGACAACCTGGTTTTATCTTGTTGGAGCAGGTGATGTTTGTAGATACAGGTAAATCCTCCATAATGGCTGTCTGAACTTTTTAGCAGATTTTATTTACTTAATAGTTGTTTAGGCTGGTATGTGTGATTTGCATAGACTTGAAAAATTGCCTGAAAATAGATTTTTTAAATTCCTTTGACAGAAATCTGAGGTTTTCAGTGAGAAATCATTCTCCCTAAGAACCATCTATTATTTTTCTTTTTTGTCTTGTTCATAAATTCCTCACATATTTATTTTGTTTATGCAACACAAACTCAATTATATTTGGACAAATTAAAAGCCCTGTCTGTGCAAGGTATGAGAACATATGAAGTAATTTGGAACAACTTGCTTGGGTTTTATCAGAACAGGAGAGGAGTTGTTTCCCAAGGTTGATGCCTGGCCAGTAAATAAAGAGGAATAGTTCACTGTTCTCGTGGTACTATGCCACAGGGGCTTTTATTTTAAACTGCAATAACCCAAGCAAAATATTTATGTTCCATGTGGAAGCAAACAGGTGACTTGCCCAGGGTGGTGTTTTTTGCACAGATGGTATAAGGCTCTCTAAGAGTTTTATGGATGGGAAAAAAGAGAACCTTACCACGTAGAAATCAGGCAATTCTCAAAGCAGTAAAACTGCATATTGTGATAGCAACATCCCAAAGATTTTAGAAATAATTTTAGAAATGTTCATGGGCACTACTCTATGGGAACAGTGTGGCACCAATCAGAGGTCTGATAGCACTCTCTGTTTGCTTATTTTCCAAATCAAACTGCTATTCATCACCATCATTTGGAATTAAATGGCTTCTAGAGCTTTTCCTGGGCTGAGGTAAGAGGCAAAGAAAAATGCATTTGAAATGAATGGGTATTAAAAGTTACTTAATCCAAACTCAATGTACACATGGGTGTTAGGTATGAAGGATCCCTCTTTTTCCACACTGGTTTTCTGATTCTCTGCTTAGATCTCAACAGCATGGTGCAGAGTGGACTTCGTGTAAGTAACGGAATGAAATACCACATAAAAATAAGCATTGAAAATATTATCTTTCTGAAGAATATTGCATTGGAAATACACCTAAATAGGCAAAGAAAATAATCTTACATAAATAGACAAATGTATGCACATAAATAACACGATCTTTATCACATATGTTCTTAAAATCCCAAAAAATCAAATTATAATCAGAAAAAATCCCCAGCATGCGGCATCAGACCTCTGTGCCTTTACACATTTGGAGGAAAGCATGCTGTTTCAATAGACATTGCATACAGTTAATAAAAAGCACTTGAAAAAGACAGCTGTAAATGATTTCTTCTCATGGCCTTGATAGACTTTTTATGTTTTATCAGGAGATGAGAATTTGAGTAGATGTGATTACCTGAGTTCAAAGAGGAAAACATTTTAACCAGGACACCTTTCCATCTACTTGTGTTTTGGTGAGGGTTATTTGCGTTCTTATTAAATCATCTAATAGCAGTCAAGTGAGGAAAGACAGAAGGGTAAACAAGCTGAAAATTAAACCAGAAAGCATTAAGAAAGATGTCTTTATTGCATTTTGCAGGCTGCAGAATTCGGTTTTAACATTGCAGCAAGTTGGGGGATACTTGCCTGTACAAAACAGAGTCCAGCTGACTTCATTGGAGTCTGTGTGGGCAGCCACTGAGACACCTTCAATCCTGGAAGGATTGACTCCCAGACAAGAAAAAAAAGGTGAAAAAAGGTAAGAACTGCTTCAGCAGGGACTCTGAGAGCTCTGGATTGAAGGAGTGTCACTGCATGGAGGTATTGCTATGTTTTGCTCCTGGGCTGGGAGGAGAGAGGTGCTGTTGCAGTGCTTGATCCTTGTTTTTCATTTTTGTTTCAGAATTTTTTCAGTGAGAGATTGTACCATCTTCTTACCTAAAAAAGAGCCTTAGTAATTGAGCAATATTTTTTAAATAATGCTCTGAGAAGATAATGGCATCCTTTCATTTTATGTAAGTTGTATTGTAGCATTGGATATTTTGATGTTGCTTGGCCTGTTTTTTCCCATGTCTATCCAATGCATAAATAACTTCCTGTGGTGAGGCAGCAGTCTTGCTAACAATGGATCATATGGAATATGAGTTAAACACCAGTACAAATGATTATGTATTTTAGCAGTTCTGCAGGGCTGCTTGTTTCTAATCTTTCCCCATTACATTATGGGACTTACTGTTACAACAAATCATCTGAATTGGTCTTGCAATGGGAATGGTAGCCATCAACCAGATGCTCAATTGCACAGCAGAGAGTTTCTGATGAACAGACACAAAAAGCCCAACAGCTTGAAGAGGTGACTCTACTCTCAGAGTTAAGGCAAGCCACTATGGTTGCAAACCGTTGAAATACTAAAAAAAACCCAAACAATTAAGAGCTTTTTTATTAAAAAACAAAAATTGAAAACATTAAATAATAGTGTTGAGTTCTTGATATAAAAAGAAAAACTTAAAAAACCTCCAAAAACTCCTCAAAATACAGTTTATTGTGACTGTCCCAGTTGTCTCTCATAAATGTTATGATCCCATTCCTCACTTTTTGGGCCCACTGGGATTCTCAAGAGACCAGTGAGCAACAGGCCATTTTGGAACTGCTATCATTGAGGGTTGCTTAATTCCTAAAACAAAGGCATTGCATAGCATGCTCTAAATGTCATTGCTTCCACTTAGAAACTGAGGTGATTTGCATTCCTTTTAATAAATTAGGTATTTAATTACATTATAAATGTAACCTCTAATTGAAGCACCTGCTCCCAGTGGGCATAACGCTATGATGATTTTGCACAAGGTACCTAGAAGTAGATGCATGCTGCTTCAGGAGTGGGTGTCTCACTAATTGGCACTTAAGCAATATTTTTGAGTATTTTTGCACCTTAATGGATCTTCCCCCAGGACATCTCTTAGGACGATATTTGTTTTGCCATAGTGTGTTGCCTTTTGTTCTTGCCCTCCACTTGTGGATGTTTGTGTCTGCACTTTTCTCTTTGAGAGCTTTTATTTTGCATGCCCTGATACCCAGATACTGTTATCTCACAGAATATAAGGTGGGTGCAAGTCCCTGTCCATGGGTATTTCATGCCAGTGGTGGCACCGTCAGGTTCTAAACCTATTTAACTGTCTGAATGCAACACAGATTTTTCAAAAATTTCTGTAGTGTTACTCAAGCTATTACTTGAGCTCTGATACCTCAGTTTCCTCTGTGTGGTAATTCATGAACCAGATATAGAGGAGCAGTTTTCAGAGGATGCCACTTAAAACTTCATCCTGAAGTCCCATATTAGTCTGATTGTTAAAGCTTTAACAGCTTTCAGTATATTTATTTAGCATAGCCTCTTGGATAAGGTCTAGTCTAAGCAGTTTCCTTCTTATCTGTGATGTGTTTTCACATCAGTAAGAAATTTTGTTTTTTGTTTTTTTCCTTATGTTGCTTCATGCTCCTTCTGGTCAATTTAACTCTCAAGGTGGCTGAATCAATGCATTTAAATAACATCTGACTGTGTTTCCTATATCTAGAGAATGTTGTGAAATCATTTCATTTAACTGTTGTTACTGTTTGATTGCAGATCATCAAGGTGTTGGGCACATCAGATACGAATGACAGTAATTTGTGCCAGGCGATTGAAGAGCTGCTTTGCAGTTTCCTTTCCTGATTCATGTTTCCAAGACTACCCCTGAGTTTGCCTCTGTGTTTACGACCAGTTTTCCTGTCAGCTTCCAAGGGAAGGAGCAAACCTGGTGCTCAAACCTGAGCAAACAAGGCACGCTCACAGCAGTCAGGAGTTCTGGGCCAATCCCTCCAACTGCAGCTCACTTTGGTTGCTGAAGAAGTGATGAAAGCTCTGAGGAATGGCAAAAGATATTAAGAATTGTTTAGATCCTAGGCAGTTTTAAAAGCTTGCTCTGTTGCTCTCAAATAGTACAAGAATTTCAGCAACACATTAAATTCTGGAATCTGTGGCCTATAGTAAGTTACTCCTGTCATGACACAGTACCACACAGAGGACCCAGGATATAAAAGACTAAAAGACTCTTTGTGGATTGCTTGCAGTTGAGTTTCTTCCCAACTCCCTTAGGAATTTTTTGTTTTATAATTATTAAGCTCTCGCTTCATTGCTAATGTAAACTTTCTGCATGCTTTTGAACATGGTCTTTGTTCTATCTGACACTGCCTAAATGCACAGTATCAGGGATGTATTCCTCTGGGTTTAATTTACTCTCGCTGTGCTTCTCCTGGTTCTTATACTAGAAGAAAGATGACCAGGCATTTGCCACCTAAAGAAGTCTGATATTTAAATTCAAAACAGTGCAGTTTGCAGGATTAGGACTGATAGTGTAAATTAGAAATGTGTGAATTTAGAAAGGTCTTATCTCTTACAGAGGACTTGAACAAGGTCCTGTTAGAGAAGTACAAATTATAACCATCTCTGGTTAATCTCTGTATTCTAAACAACACAAGAACATTCTCAGTTTCTCTGGGAGACATCCAAAGATGAATTCAGATACATACATATATGTATATATATAGCTAATAGACCATAATATTCTTCCGTCTCAAACCTCTCATTTTGAAAGATGAAGCCTGAATTTTATATCCGAGATAAGCAGCCTATTTAGTTACTTTAGGGCTCTACTAGATGTGGGTGGAAGAATACTATTTGTTTTTCTGAAGTACGACAGTTCCTTTTCACATAAGCTGAGAATGCAAGGCCATTAATTTTTCCTTCTGTAAATTGTGCCTGTAAATACCTCATTAAGCTTGTTAGGAGAATAAATGAAGATGTATGGGAATACCCTTTCTGGCAGAGAAACTGCACCAAAACAATCTGGCTGCAAAATGTATGTTTGTAAACACTGGATCACATTCTAAACTGTGCAGTTTCATTGACTTTGAATAATAAAGATCTGGTCTATCAGTTTTTTTTTTAAATAAATACAAATGTACTCTTCCTTGTGTCTCAGAATGGCTCTCCCTGATACCAAATGCAGAAAGGACAGCTGAATCAAGGCTTCCTGGCTAAGGCTTCTAATGGAGGCTGTGATATTTTCAAAAATATTAAAGAATAAACTTTACATCTTCTTGTGGAGAATTACCTCCAAACTGTCAGGGTTTGCTGGAGATGTGGGCAGAACCTGCTGCAGGGCTGTGGAATGGCACAGTAAGTCTTTCTCATTCCTTATCTGCTATGGCTAACTACTTAACCTCGTCTCCATAAAACAACCCCACTATTGTTGGATCAAGAGAAGGGTTTGCTTTTTGGGTGGACCTGCTGTAGAGCTTGCTAATTCTCAAAATGTGGTGCTTTTTCGTGATGGTCCCTGTGGACATTCTGTGGAAAACAAACTTCTCCTCTTCTGCACCACCAGGCGTTGCTGCTCTTAGCATCTGTCAAACATTGCATATCTCTGCCTATCCACATTAAATTTTCTGTTAAATCCCTGTGCTGACAGAGAACAGCATTACAGAATTCAGCACAGCTGTGAGGTCACAGTGCAATGTGCATTTGGAAGACAGACATGAGCTGCAAGGTAGGAAAGCTCCCAATAAATACTGGAGGGATAAAAAAGCAATCTGTACATCTGGTGGGAAAGGAGAAGCCATCACCTAATGCTGGCCATGGGAATCTTAGGGATAGTCATGATACTTCAGGCTGTGGCAGGATGCCTTCTCTCAGCTGATTTCCCCCTAAGACATCTGGCAGGGATGCCTTGTGCCTTTTGTGGGATTAAAAAAAAAAAAAAAAATAGACTAAACCTTCATGTTCTGCTTGATTCCCTATGGGTGTGCTCCGTGTGTTTTTGCTACATGACATATGGCTTCATTATGAGGCTGACCCTCAGTTTGGGAAGCGTCTTTTCACTGCCTGGGACTTTCATGCCCCTCTGCCATCTGGATCTGTGACTATTAAAATCAGGCTGTCCTGGACCACGTCCAGTGTTTGTTGGTGAAATACCTCAGAGCTGAAGTTGGTCCATTTCATCAGTAAAAGCCAAAATGAATGTTCCTGTGGGAGAGGTGAGTTACAGTGGTTGAGCAGTCACAGTGGTTTCCTTATGACAATTTTTGTTTTTCACAAAAAATAAAAATCTTCAAAACTGGGTGACTTGTGTTACACCTGATTGCCATAAAGACTAACTGAATGCACTTTGCCTTTCCTAAAGAAGTTTCGTTAGACTTCTCTTTGTTCTCTACTTTAATTCAAATGTAAAAAAGACTTACTTGGGCTAATTAATTTATTTGTGTTAATGAATTTACTGACTCATCCTTCCATATTGCACTGAAATTTGAGGTGTACTGCAAATCAAGCATGGCTTAGCATACCAACAAGGCAAAAGTATTTGAGGGTTGTGGTTTGGTTGTATATTTGCCATAAATAAATGCACTTAAAAAACTGCAAGCATTGCCTGAAGGTCCCTGGTTAGAGAAAAGCCCTTGTTTTCAGCCTGAGATGTGGCTCAGCTGTGTTTGTGACACTGTCTATTTACAGCCACTTAAAGACAGATTTATAAATAGTTTACAGAAATATTGCTTCAGTTGAACAAAGCAATTTTTATTTTTTCCCAGAAGTGATGTTATAAGCTACTGAAGGCTGGGAAAGTTGCTGAGAAAATGTCAGAAAGAAGGAGTGGAGGAAAACTATGTCTGCAGCAGAAAGGCAGCCATGAGGAGATGGATGTAAGGCGATGCAGCCAGGATGTGGAATTTTGATGCCCTTGAGTATCTGCTAGACTAGACAGCAGGGCAGCAACCTCTCCTTGATTCAGAGGTCAGAAGAAGGACAACAGAGGTACAGTTTGGATGTCTTGGAGTGAAAAAAATTTTGTTGGAGCTTCTCCAAAACTCCTGCTACTGGCAGAACAGTTTTTGAGCTCAGCTGAGGCAAAGTGGCCAAGATAGGCATGAAAAGATTGAGCTTGCCAGGAGAATCATCAGTTCCTCCCTCCTAGAAATCAGGCAGCTTGGAGGGCTGCAGAACAGTTTTGTGGGTTCTTCATGTCTTTTCTACTTCTCTCAGGTACAACGTCATAGGTAAATGATGTTTTCTTGAAGATCTAGTCAATGAAGACATGGGTCTTATGCAGGTTGATGAGAAAAAATCCAAAACAAAATGCTCTACTGCTCTCAGTTAGTCAGTCGATTTTGTGTCAGTGGATTTTACCTTTTTTGCCCACATCTTGGTACCAGACCATGACAAATCCCTCTTGCTCCTGGCAGATGTCTGCAGTGTTTGGATGGAGGCTCTAGCTCAGTGCTGGGACCAACAAGTTGCCTGCAGGTGGCAAGCAAAGGTGGGCAGCTCTCTTGTGCCTTTCCTCCAGGTACACCTTATGATTGAAGAAAGACAAAGGTTTGGGATATGTGAAAAAAGAGGAAATGTATGTGTGAAGGAAAAGGAGGAGCCACAAAAGGGCCAGAGGATGGATCCTGTCTATGGAGGTTTCTGTTGGTTATTGCCTCCCCATGCTCTGCTGCTCTGGGAGCGGAAACACCACAGTGAAAAAAGATAAAAAATGATTTCTGTCAGGATGTCCATCTTGAGAAGAACAAAAAATTCTCCAGCATGGACATTCTAGGAGAATACTTTCTTTCCCTTCCCACCTTTAACAGGTGGGATACTGAGAAAATGTGAGCAGCAGCATTAGCCTGCAAAACCCTGCCAGATGCACGGCAGAGTTTAAACCCAACTGTCGACAACAAAGCCAAACAGTACAAACCAAATGATGCTTGCTAGCATCCTACACCCTGGGCAGATTTCCAGGCTGGCTGGGAAGTGAGCTGGAAAATTGCCAGGCAAGTACAAAGTGCAGACTTGCTGACATGAACCGCAGTTCTTTGCTTAACTTTGCAAACTTAGCAGGGTCTCAAACAGGCATCAGGGATGCTGCATTCACCAGCTGCTACAAAAACCTTCACTCTGTGCATGCACTCAGGTACTGGCATCAAATTATGGTTTCCTTCTGCTCTAGGTGACCAAACCTGAAGGTATTTCAAAGCTCTCCACTTTGTGGCAGGATGAAAAGTGAATTCCTTCATCTGGCCCTCTTTCCTGAGTCACCTTTGCAGAGCAGGGGCAGGCTCTTTCTGACAAAGGAAGTCCTGCTTTGTGGTTTCTGCTATTTTAAAACTGATGAAAATGCAGTAATTTCACAACTATAAGGCGTACCGGATTATCGGGTTGTCAGCAAATTTCCAAACTTTGTCCATATAAGGTGCACTGGACTATAAGGTGCACTTTTTTTTGCAGTGAGGATCCGTGTGCAACAATGTAACGAATTAGTAACGAAATCGCGTGAACATGGGGTTTACTGGCAGGTGCTCAATTTGCAAACATTTTTCACGGATCGGTGCAGTCTTTAAACACAGCCCCAGGCGCCCTCCCTGTGCCGCGGGCCCCGGCACTCCCGCCCACGCCTGGCGCCGCCTGCCACGGCTCTCGTGGCTGTTGTGGCTTGGCTCATGGCTCAGCTCGCACTTCTGGGTTGGCAAATTTCCGAACTTTATCTATATATAAGGTGTACCAGATTATAAGGCGCGCTTCCAGGTTTCGATCAAAATTTTAGTCAAAAGGGTGCGCCTTATAGCCATGAAATTACTGTACTTTGTGGAAGTGGGTTTTCTCAGGTGGAAGGGGCATCTCTTCCCATCCGGTAGTTTGGTTAAACTGAGCATCATTGTTTGGCTGAGTCTGCCTGAATGCTCACTTGGGGATGTAAACTAGCAGCTTTTGTTTCTAAATTGCTTTATATTTTGTGGTATTACTTCCATCTGTGAGGCTTTTAAATAACATCAAATTTAATTGTGGCATTTTGCATTTATTTTGTCCAAATGTAAATGTTTAAGCTATTAGGCAGCAAACTCAAGTCCAAAATGAAACTTTTAACATTTACCTCTTTTTGGGAAAATAATCCCCAGAGGTAATGAAGTCATAATTTTATCTGTATCTAAAATTTTCACTTTCTCTTTAATTGTATTTCTTACAAACTTCTTCTCTTTTCCACAAAATGAGTATGTTTTTGGGTTTTTTTTGCTCTTGGCTTTCCCCTCCCCCCACCCAGTTACTTCAGTAGAAAAACTGGCAAAAAAAACCCTGGGGATAAATCTGTTGCAGGGAAAGAAATCAGTCTGTTACTACGTCTAGAAATCAAGTCATGCTAGGTTATCTTCTGCATACAGCTGACAGAATTTCAAACTTTTTCTTGCCAGGAGATGTAGTATTTGAACTTACTCAGTTTCTGGGAATATCACTTTTTCCTTACACTCTGCAAAGCATGTGAATGAATTCCTATTTATGGAACAAATTAGTAGTTTTCTTGAGTATTGATTAGCTAACTTCAGAATTTGTTTTAGGGAGGCAAAATGTGCTGTCAGCACTTGAGGTTCAACAGAGTAATTAATAAATATTTAGGGTTTTGTCTGATTTTTGAAATTACTTTATTTTTTTGAATATTTAGTTAATTGCTAATCTTTTCTTTGTGTAAATTCCTCAGAGAAAATGCTTATGATGTTTCAAATTGTATACATAGAGGGTTACTGAATGTTTTCTCCTTAGAAGCAGCTCAAGGCCTTTGACATATCTGCTTTGTGACTTGAAGGTTTGATTGACATTTAATTGCCTTTAGTGCCCCATAGCCTTTGTGTTGTCAGCATGGAACTGCTTTCATTTTATTGCTGTATTAAAGGACATAGAAATGAAGGATGAAATCAGCACTTCAACTCCATACTTCTGATTAATTCCAGATTTTTTCATATGATGGAAGGTAAGTACATTTCCAGAACATAAAGTTGAAGCTAAGGAAGCAAAACCATCAAGGGGACTGCTGTATGTATATTCTGTGTATGTTTGAGCCATGTAGGGATTGAATGAGTCAGTTCACATTCACTGTGGGATTACTTTTTCATGGCTTTTTGCTCAGACAACTGTGCAAAGGTAAACAGGAATTGGTACTGATGTTTGGAAAGGTTTGTCCATGTGTTGGTAATTACTTTCACAGGTGTGAATCCCAACCACTTCTATCATATGATAAATATAAATATTTATTACAGAACTCAAATTACCCAGAGTTTACAGGAACTTAAGATTTATTAGAACTTACTTGTTTGCTAGATGAAGGCACAGTTGTTTCCTGATTAAAATATAGATGTAATTTTCATCTGAAGGAATATAAGGGCATGATTTTGCTTATGTCTCATTAGATCTTAACACTGGAGGAGATGCAGTTGTTCATTGTGGTAGTAAACACAGCTGTGGCTTATATGCAATATATGGTGGGCAGGCTGGTTTGAAAATAAAAAGGATTATGCAAAAATTGCCATTAGTTGAGGTGGTCTGTTTTTTATCAGCCTGAAAATATTAGGGGATAAAATACTGCAGGAGCAGAGCCTCATTTTACTTGCACAGGTGGCTGAGAAACAGTTGGATCATGGTCTGGTATGTACAAATTAATCAGCTGCAACAGGGGGGTTTATCACTCCCTTCCAAAAAGAGAGATCTGTATCATCTGTTGGAGAATGCTATCAAACATCATGTGCTAGCAAAGTCATTAGGCTGTTCAAACTTGATCAGTGCTCGGCTGCTGCAGACTTTCTTTTAATCAGAGCAGCATAATTGTAGCTTCTCCACAGGCAGAAGGCAATCTGGGCTCTGAAGTTGCATTCTGTGTGTTTGCATTTATCTCATGCTCCTCCAGTTCTTGTCAATGGAGATGTGGGAATGGAAAACCAGCAGATTGAAAAGTTAAAAAACATTTCAGCACTGCTTCAGGTACCTTTTCCTACTATCTTGGTGCCCTGGAAGTAAAAGAAAAATCTAGCCTAAACCTCTTTCAGTAGTCATTAAACAAAAGGTACCTTCACCTCTATTGATGTAAATATCTGCTCTGCAAGGATGTTGGATTTAATACAAGGCACACAAAACCAGGGGTTTTGTAAGGGTTTTAAGTCTACAGACTAAAGTCTGCTAAATCTTCTCTAAATCACTCCTAAATCAAGGAAAAATGACAGGTGCTCCTAAGTAATCTCTAGGATATTAAAGTGTAAGGACAGTGACATGCAAGCAATGAATGTTCTTTAGATACCAAGTGTGTTTGCACAACTGTAAAAATTTGGCTAACAGATGGAAGCACATTAAATTTCAATATAAGTCAGATCTTCAAAATCCCTGTTTGTCACCAAATTGCTCCTGAAGGATGGATTATGATGGCTGTTAGGAGCCCCCTTGCTCAAGCTGGCAGGCAGCTGCTCATCTAAAGAGTTGCAATGACTTCAATGTACAAGCAAGTGCATAATCTGGTCCAAATCATCAGTTATAAATCAGTGCACA
This sequence comes from Sialia sialis, assembly GCA_009812075.1. Taxonomy (NCBI): domain Eukaryota; kingdom Metazoa; phylum Chordata; class Aves; order Passeriformes; family Turdidae; genus Sialia; species Sialia sialis. The sequence goes on from VRYO01002355.1 coordinate 31,343,162, forward strand.
GGTAAGCAACATTTTCTCTGAGGACAGGCAGATGATAAGAGTTATCAGTAATTGCATGCATGTGCTTAACCCTGTTTAGAGAAGGGTTATATGAGCTGGCAATGAGCACTGTTGAGATTGTACTCTGCTTAAAACAATCTACAAACGTGCACATGTAAAGCTATCGTAGCCCAGCTGATGCATGGTAAATCTTCAATCTTTTCTTGGCATGAAAGAGTCTTTTTAGTAGGAGAATCCATCTTCAGAAAGTGGAGGAATTTCAGGCAGAAAAGCACACAGCCTGGTACAATAAATAGCTTCAGAGTGGGAGGACATGTAAGAAGTGTGCCTGGGATGCAAAAAGCCATCTAGAAACCTCGAGAAATCCTTTCAAGAGCTGTTTAAAAAACAGGAGAAAGTCCAAGTGGTTTATGGCCATAACATACTACAGCAGCTATTTTCTCAGTATCTGGAACACATCATTCTCTGAATATCTTGTGTATTGTGTGTTGCTGTTGAAGGGCAGAGCAGAGCTGAGGCCATTGCTGTGTTCTTCATCACTAGAGGCTGTGAAAAAATTGTGGAAATTGTCTTTGAATAGTCACTGGCTTTTAAAATCCTTGTTAGATAAATTTAGGGAAAAACTGAGACGTGGTATCTATTAGCCTAGCCAAAGTTTGGTTCTGTCTTTGTTTCACACCAAGGTTTTTTGCATATTCAGGTATTTATTAACTCCTTTCATGGTGACTTATGTGAAAGTTAACAGAGAAAAAAGCATCCATGTGAGAAATTTATGCGAGGATATTTCAGGTCACTCTGCTATGTGAGAGTTTGAGACTCCATTGGACAAAATGTAAAACATGAAGAGAGAGAAACTGCAAGCCATTGTATAAGAGATGATTATTTTAAAACCTCTGAATGCCATCCAGGCCTTGGAAATAGTTATTATGTAGTGAATGCTCAAAACTCTTTTGGAGGAATGTCAAAGGAAGCATCTGTAGAAAAAAAAAAATTAGTCTGAGATGCTGTGGAACTTTACACAACCCTGTATTTTGCTAGTATTTTTTCTAGGTTGTATTTTTCTTTGTCTCTCATTTCTTAGGAAGACCTTGGCTATTTCTGGGACTCCTGAACTCACTGCTTTCCAGTCAAAGCTTACTGCAGGTGATTCATTCCCTGGGGAGTTGTGCATTCTGCTTTGCAGACATTGACACTGGCACAGCTCTTGAAACAGCTTCCACAGATAAATGCGCAATAAGAGGTGGCAAAGTTTAACAAAGTAATATGGCCAAAAATTCTTGAAAACACTTAGAAATAACATTTGGAGATAATCTCAGGCCTCCGGCAATCCCTTATACGCATTCAGAGTTGATAGCTCTTGGTCTAAACCCTTGCTTTTCAGACAGGACTCCTCCTTAGTCTTAAGATTCATCTAAGAATTTGACAATGCAAAATTATGATATCAAAATTATGATCAAGTTCTTTTACATTTTTGCTTAGACTTGATGAAATCATGGGACTTCTAGGTTTGCTTTTAAAAATCTGTTGGTTTTTTCCCCTGTTTCCATTTTCAGGAAGGTTTGGTGGATGCATGAATATGTGTGTACCTTTGGGCTCTCCTTCATGCTCCTTGCTTGAAGGGTGTTGGCTTCATTAACAGTGATTGTTTTCTACGAGGAAGGCCTATGTTTCTCCTTGCTTTCCACCCCCACCCCCCAAAATAGTGATTTCATAAAGTACTTAAAGCAAAAGGGTCAGATACACAGAATCACACAAAACACACAATAATTTAGAAGGGACCTGTGTACTTATCTACTCCAACATCCTGCTCAGAGCAGAAGGCTGGCTTCAGAGATCAGTGAGCTAATGGTTTCATACAGCTGAGTTTTGAGTATTTCCAAGGCTGGATATTCCACAGTCTTAGTGCTTGTTTTCACACTTTATTTCCTTCCTTGTAAGTTTTCTCTCCAAGCATCTAGCTATAGTTTCCGTTTTTTTTCTTTATTTTTACACCTTGTCGCAGTTGCCTCCTGTTATGCATCTTGACAAGAGCCTGGCTCAGTCTTCTCCTTGCCTCCTTTTCAGATAGTTGAGCCCAGCAGCCAGGGCTGCTCCTGGCCATGCTGAGGAGGGGGATCTGTCTCAGCCTTGTCTCACACATTGCACTCCATGCCTGAAGCATAGGCTGCTCAGGTTTGTGGAGCTTCCTCATGTGCTGGGAGCCCAGAGTTGGACACAGACTGCCAGATGTGATCAATGCCAAATACGCAGCAGCAACAAATTGTTTCTTTTAAGATTGTTGCGTGATCCTAAATATGATTCCATAAACAAATGAACAAATAGAATAATTTTAATTACTTTTTGAACAAAACCTATGCATGGAAGGTTTCTAAGGAAGAAAATTGTGTGCCTTTATTTACTGGCTTCCAAAGTTTGTGCTATAATATCCTTCTTTCATAACAGGAACAAGGTATTCTGTGATTAAAAACTAGTTAGAAGTGGAGAGTATGATCAAAATAATTTAGGATTTGTACTTTGCCAACTAAATGCAACAATTTGACCATTGAAGTAGGAAGCATAATAATGGATGTGGAAAAAAGTAAGTTTGCATGCTTGGCATTATCACTGATATTATAGCATGGTCTTCCCTAAATTCAGGCAATTATGAAATGGAGATAGAAGTAGGTGGGTTTGTTTCTGACTTAGTCATGGGAATATTACAGTTCACTATAAATATTTTCCACCAAGGGTTGATGTAACCATTAACTCTTGAAATTCTCAACCTTTATGAGCAAACTGCTGGTCAGTGTAAGGATCAGAGCCACTTTTTAAGTACTGTCAGTTTATTGCCTCCTCCAGTGTGGCAGAAGTGAAGATATGTGCAAGAGTTGTCACTTGTGACTGTTCCTATATCCTTCTAAGGATAGCAAATCTCACCAATCTCCTGCTGTCAAACATTTCAAATGTGGAAGCCTAAAACTAGGTGTGCAATTCCAAAGGCATGAGGTCTGCAAGTGCAGGAAAGAGCAGAGTAAATATCAGCCACAGCTGTCAATGTTGATTGATGGAATTGCCTTGGATCCAGCTGCCCCTGTTAAAAGAGATATTATTAAAGAATATGGGCTGATAAAATGCATACTGATTTAAGCTTCCCAGAG
>VRYO01002355.1:31347298-31423581 GCA_009812075.1 Sialia sialis
AAAAAAAAAAAAAGTGCGGCTTATATTCAGGTGCCGCTTATATATAGAGAAATCCCGTGGTCTGCACAGCTACTGGGACGTGCGGCTTATAATCAGGTGCGGCTTATAATTGTGAAATTACTGTACATGTGAGAAAAGCTTTACTATGATAGAAATGGTTTTAATTTTTTGTAGCAAAAGAAGAAAGTTCACAAGGGAATGTCCAAATTAAAATTAATTTAAATCTGATCATGAAAGACTCATGGAGGGCATTGGATTTCACAGTGCTGTCCAGGGCAAAGGCATGGCAGAGTCACCATCTTGTTTTCATGTCCAGTTTGAGAGGCATCACTGGAAATTACCCTCTTCAGTCTGATAGGATTCCTGTGGCTAACAAAAAGGGGAACAATTCAATACTATAAAGTATTTATACATCCCCAAGGCACATTTACAGATGTCCTTGGCAACATCAATTTCCAGCCTGTTAATAGCTTTAAAAGCTAAAAGCAAAACTGTAGACCTTTTCTAGGCACTAAAAAGCAGAAAATGCTGACAGACAAGTAGTGAGTAGGCAGATCCCTCTCTGCCCACCTCTGATAACAATCAAGGTGCTGCACTGTGCATTAGCTTCAGGGAATGGATTAGCCCTTTTGGCAGCCCACTATAAAGCACTTTGCAGTAATCTCATTTTGAGATCTCAAAGGCATGAATCATCCAGGTCAAGTTTAAATAGAGCTTGGAGAGCCAGATCTCTATCTTGCTTATACCACCATGAATAGAGAGGTATTGCTGCTAGAGCCAGTATTACACAAACGTGTATCACCAGTGTGCAGGTAATCACAAATGGGCCCTAAGGGTGAAAAATTACTATGCTAATAAAAGTTAGCTGAGGAAGTATGGCTTTCTACATATAACAGTAAAGAAACAACTACTTCTAACACCAAATGAGGAAATTTGTTACAATAAAGTGATTGGTCCATTTTCAGCTAATCATTTAAGGCCTTTACTGGAGAGGTTCCTACTTCTCCACTGAGTTCACTGGGCCTCTTGTCTGACCAAACTGCAAGCATTTCACTGGTAGACATGAACAGGTGCATCCTCTCATCACATAAATCCATGCTCACCTGGCCTGGGATGAGGTCTCTTACTTCTGCCCACTTCTTGTTAGTATGAGGAAGAGATGACAGATAGGAAAGGTGGCAGACAGTGGGTGGCTAAATTGCTTTATCCAGCAAATGTCCTGCTCTCAACTCTACTTCTAAGGGACCCCAGAAAGGACTGAAGTGATGTTGAGGGCAGTTTTGGGGGGGTATATTGGCCCTGTAGGCAGCATCTTTGGCATTTTCCTCATTTGTTAGCTCTGTGAGTACACTGCAAGCTGCACCTTCAGCAGGCACACATTTTTTAGTTTTGCTTCATTTAAACGAGATCTCTCACATTGAACTGCTTCTCAAACATGAATATTTTGGGTGAAAGACCCAAGTACTTCAGCCTCTTCAGACCTACTCTTAGTGTTACATGTGAATGCATTTTTGAGGCAGCTGAGCCTGTGGCCTCTCTCTCATCTCTACCTTTCTATTTAAATTGTTTGCACTTTTCCTATTTGTCAGCACCTGGCAAGTAGAACAGGTTTATTCCACTGTTAATGCAAGGATTTCCTGAAGAGTTGCACACAGCTTCTCCTCTGCAAACTGCTCATTTAATCTGTCCACCGTTTTCTGCAGTTTGCTTTGGAAAGAATGTGCTTAAAATCTTCCTAGATCTCAAGAGCTTCAAATGCAGAGGATGCAACCAGCATCCAGAAATCTGAAATGCAACTAGATAGTGCTCTGTGCAGTGACCTGGCAAAAAATCAGCATGGCTCAGAGGAGCTTGCAGAGGTCAGGTAGTCTCTGCCCTGCCTTGCAGCAAGCCCAGCTCTTTCTATAATATTTCTGACAAATGTGAGTCTAACCTAAAAAATCTTCTGTGGGGGACATTCTACTGCCTCCTGAAGCAAACAGCCCTTGTATGCACTTGCTGTTCTCAGTTGCTTATTGATAGGTAACAGTCCTGAGAAGCTGGACAGGTCTGAACCCATAGGATCCCCAGCGTGACTCCTCTTGCCATGAAGACACTTTTTGTTTGCACTGGAATATTCTTTTTGGAAGACGTATGGGTCTGGATTCAAATGCCACGTATAACCCCTGAATTTGACCTCAATATGAAGAGGGTGCCCCAATAATTCTGAGCCCAAAATACTTGCAGGGCAAACTTATGTAAGGTGAATTTCTGCAAATACTAGCCAAGTGCAGACTTCCAGGATTGTTAGACACCTGGCTGCATGGTGGGGAGCCTGTCAGTCCTGTGAAATTTATCTTCTGGGATCTGCCACGGGTAGTGCAGGCAAGGTGGTGGAAGGGCAGGGGCATTTACCTTGCAAGGCTGAATCAAACCAGTGTGCTCCTGCTAAAAATGCAAATTATTGAATGCATATGCATAGAATCATAGACTCATTAAGGTCGGAAAAGACTTCCTAGATCATCAAGCCCAACCTTCATGTAGAGGGGAAGAGGTCCTATTAAAAATTGCTAACAAGTCTTTGAGGAAACTGCCCACCTACCATGTGTTTATCAGATATGCTAATCCCTTCCCCTCCAACAGTCTGACAGGTGCTTTTGCACGGATTTGCTGGGTTACAGCATGGATGCCAGAATCTTTCAGGTCATTTGTTAAGAGCATTTCTGTTTGTGTTTCCTTGTATAAGGCTTTGCAGACAGACTTCCATCTGAAAGATTGCCAGACAAGAACCTTTCTGCTGGTGGATGTTTTAGTAAATGATGTAAGAAATGGGGGAAAGTACTGATTGTGCATGTGTACAGTTTTGTGATAGTATACCCCTTATTGCCTGCAATATAATCAGCTGTCTTTATGATTAATACAGTCCTGCTGAAGAAAGAAGCTGCCTACACACAGACATTTGGGGGAGCAGCTCATCAAGTTGGTTCACAGCTCTCAGATTCACTCCCCAAGAACTTCAGAGAAGTTAGGCCTTTTTAGTTTGTCTGTTTTACAGCCACAACACAAATATTTACATTCTACACATTCTCTGATGCTTCTGCTAATGTCTTCACAGTGACTGACAATGTTTTTTGCAAAAAGGTAAAAGAAGAGTCATAGCAAAAGCTTTTGCCTCTGGTAATAAACACTGCTGCAAGCAGCACTGCTACTCAGCTGCCATTCAAGCCCAGGGTTATGACAAGTGTTTGCAGAAAAATGCACCCAGAATGCAAAAGCACTTTCTTTTCTGCTTACACTTTGTTCCCTCTCTCAACAATTAGAATTTAAATGGTTCAGTCAGAGGTTCTTCTTTGTTTGACTGGAAAATTTTAATCTTCCCCCTAGAAGCCTACATCATCTACAAAACCACAAGTGCTTTCTTTACAAAAGACGGAAGGCAAAGCTATTCTGTCTGATGCTTGGGCAAAAGGAAGCACAAACAAATGCTGCTCAATTGCACAAAATGAATTGAATGGGAAGACAGGAGACATCTTAGCAGAGTGCAGACAGCTCAGGGTGGAGACACGACTCTCTTCACTATGCAATTGTCATAAGATGTTCCCTCTCCACAGACATGGAAAGAGATAGAGATGCAGCTGCTGAGCAGGCTCACCTTCATCCTTGCTACCTTCATCCCCACCAACGGAAAATTAAAATATACACATTCACCACTTCTTCAGCTAAGGAAATCTGGTTTTGTTCACTTATTTAAGATTTCTTAAGTAATTCAGCTCCTTTCTGTCTGATATCAAGGGTCTCTCTCCAGCATCTCACAAAGCACCAGCAGGGAGTAGTGGGTTCATGTGAAAGCTTGTACCCAGGAAAGGGACAGAGAAGAAAATGGATCAAGAGAAAATAGTGAGTAGGTAAGATCAAGAAAATATCAAGAACAGGTATGGATGGACCACAAAAACGATTGCAAGCACTCAGGGTAGATTTCAGAACTCCAGCTAAATAAATCTCTGACAAGTTAGTTTCTCTGCCTGAATGGAGTGTTTAAAAGCCTGTTAAAGTTCATGGAGGTGAGATGGCTGTGCAGCTGGACAGATAAAGGTGTTGAGGGAGAGCATTTGACCTGGAGCTTCTCTGCCACAAAAAGGCTGGTGGCTCACAGTCCAAGTCACTTCACCTGGTAGTTTAATTTTTGCCTTGTATTTCATTCTCCTTCTGTTCCTCTTCTCAGTTTTCTTTGATATGGTTTAATAAGTGCATAGCTGCAATGAACTGGAGGACACAAAGACAACTTCTGCCATCAGTTGACTACACTGCTACATCACCAGCCTTCAAGAGTTTGCAGACTAGGTGTCCTCTTTGCTCACAATTTGAGAGTCATGTTTTGAGGCAAAGATGTTTCCCATATACAGCGTTCCACTGGAAAAATTTGCTTTTCACCAGCCTGCTTGGCTACTTGCCTGCAACGGAGCCTGCACACTTGTATTTTGTAACCAATTGTACATCACCTTTCCACGACCCCTAATGAGAAACACTGCTTAGGCATTTAGGATGAGGAGAATGGATCCACTCAGTACCCAAAATTAGGCCTGTGTTAGGTGAGTACTTGCTTTGCTTACCAGAAACAGTGTGTTATAGAGTCCTGGAAGATGTATCCTCACCGGGAAATGCTCTCAAAGTAATTGCAAGAGCCTTTTATGCATCCCAAGAATGTTGCTTTCTCTCAGTCCTCTCTGGCCTAAACAACTGTATTTCTTTCAACTGCCCCTGACAAGCCATTTTTCCTTGGGCTCTGATTATCCTTGTCACTCTCTGATTTGTATTCCAGTGCTTCCATCTTTCTCTAATTATCATACTCTGGATGAGAGGCAGGATTACTGCTGGGACCATGACAAAGTTGGAGGGAGGGTGAGGATTGCTTCACATCTTGCATAAAACCCAACAGCTTCTAAATGTCAGAAGGAGGTGAGTAGAAACAGTGCAGGTGTGTGACACTGCAAACCCTTCAATTTGCAGATCTGAACCTTTTCTCCAAAACTTAATTTCATCCAGGTGTTTTCCATCTTCTATTTGTGCAGCTGACTATTCCTACCTTTTCACCTAAGGTATATTTTCTTGCCTGAGCACATCCTATTTATTTCAGACTCTCTCTGATGAATTTTAATTCTACACCTGTAGAGCCTGAAACTCACATTAAACTTCAGATTGTATACAAATTTCATAAGGAGCCCTCCTAGCTCTCGTATGAGTCATTAATGGAAATATTGAGAAATGCCAGAAATGGGACAGATTTTTGCAGGAAGCCACAGGACATCCTTCTAGTTTGACAGTGAACACTGATAGCTCTTGGCATTAGCTTCTCAGGCAATTGTATATAGCTTCTAACAATTTCAGCTAGAGCAGTCATTTAGGGAAAAAAAAAAAAAAACCTCTAGGAGAGTATCCAAGCTACTTCAAAACCCTTACTGTTAGACAGCAAAATGCCTCCTATTTACCCAAATGCTGCTCAGGAGAGCAGCCAGGGACCTTTTGCTGCTAGTGGCAGAACTAGCTTAGGAAACTGAGCCTGGGACCCCTCATCTACAGGATATTCCTGAAGCTGATTAAAAAAAAATCCAAATTGGTAGGTTTTAATGGTCTTTAGGGTAAAAAATACAGCATTTCACATCTATTTCTTTTGAGTGTTTTGGATCTGTTTTAGCATAAAATGCATTGTTTGACGTCATTCGTGCTGCTGTTGCTGGCTTTTTAGGGGCTAGTAAAATAGTTTTTTGTTGCAGTATTTTGAGTGCTAGAGCTAACCTGACAAGGTTAATGTTCTGGCATTTCTGCCTTCCTACTCCATATACTTTTAAAGACAATGGATATTTAGCATTCTCTTTCCAAGGTTTTTCTTTTCCCCTGTCTCTCATAATTCTCAGAAGCAGTATTTGTAAACTTCTTGAGATTGTACCACTCAGTTCTCGATGCATGTCAGAGTGAGTTCCACTGGGTCAGTCTGAGCCAGAAAATGCTATTTAGAGAAATGTAGTATGATTTAGCAGAAAATGAATTCTGGAGTTCATCTATTGTGATCCCAGCTCACTGGGACAACTTGAACTTACCTAAGTATTTTCTGGGTTTTTTTGTTTGTTTGTTTGGGGGTTTGTTTATTTGTTTGTGGGGTTTTTTTTATTATTTTTTTATTGTTAATTCAAGCTTAAGTGCTCTCCTTTTTATTACTGAGGTTAATAGTTGTAGTCACTTGGTTACAGTGAAGACTAAACAAGACAGAATACCAGATAATTCTGCATTAGCTTCCCAGCCTCACAGAGTAATAAACCAAGTCCTTTCATTTTCTTTTGAAGACTATGGTCATTTAATATTTCCCTGTTTCTGGCTGCTTATTTATCAAAGAAAGAAAATGAAGTAGCTTTTGGGTTTGTTTTGGGTTTTTATGGCCAGGTTTTGGTAGCAGGGGTGATGCAGGGGAGGCTTTTGTAAGAAGCTGCCAGAAGCTTCCCCCACGTCCAGCAGAGCCAACACCAGTCAGCTCCAAGATGGAAGAGTTTGGAGCAGGAACACATTGGAGCAGTTTGGGCAGGACTGCTGCCTCGTGATGGACTCACACTGGAGATGTTCACAGAGGACTCTCTCCCATGGGGGAGACCCCATGGTGGAGCAGGGGAGCAACTCCTCTGCCTGAGCAGCAGCAGGAGCAACGTGTGATGAGCTGAGCAGAACCCCCATTCCCTGTCCCTGTGTAATTCTGTAGAGCTGGGAATGAGGGAGAGCTGAGGGAAAGTTTTTAAGGTTTTATTGCTCATTATCCTGCTCTGGTTTTGTTTGCAATAAATTCAATTAATATCACTAATTCAAGTCTGCTCTACTTGTGATGGTATTTGGTGAGTTGTCTCTGCCAGTCCTCATCTCAACCCAAGATCCTTCCATAATATTTTCTCTCCCTCACAGGGTTGCAGAGGGGAGGGATAGAGTGACTTTGGTGTGTGCCTGGAATCCAGCCAGGGTTAACCCACTACACATCTACATGACCCAGTAACTATCTCATGTTCCTCTTGACTCATTTTCCTCCTGACTAACTTGAACTAGCTAAATAATCTTTTCATACATGCATGTATTAAAAGTGTTTAGAAGTACAGCTAAACTATTTTTAATAGTGGTCATTCCTATTTCACTCTGTATTTGTTTCTTGAAGAAAAAATTACTGAACAATTTACATTCTCTTCAGTGCAAAGACAGCTGCTACTTTCCTTACATACTTCATTGGAACCTTACTGCTTCTTGCTGATTTTCCCCTTTCTACATTGTTGCTCAATGCAAAAATGTGTCAAGAGCATGCCTCTCAAAAAAAACCAATCTGTCCATAAAACTCAAGTAATTTTTATCTGGGGTTGCTTTAATGAAAGCACAGAAATGGCTTTCAACATCTATATTTGGTTTTGCTGCACTGCTGGCTCCTCATCTACAACATCGAGATCCTTTTCCCAGAATTACTAAAAACAAACAAAAAAAAAGCCCTGTTTCTCCCTTTCATCAGAAAAGAGTAATTTCCAGGTCTATCATCTTCTGACACAGACACTATAATAGCAAATCTTATTTGTATTAACCTCTTGAATAAGGTAGAAAAGAGTGTTACAGTGTAGGGTTTGGAAGACCTTTCTCAGGTTTATTCTCTTTCAGAAAAAAAATCAATACAATTTGTAATGATTTGATTTTGAATGAAGTCTCTGGGCATTATCTTTATTAATGGAACCTGTTAACACTGGCATTGATTTCTGCCTAGGAGAGGAGGCTGGCACACAGTCTGCACTGCTCTGGGTGTCTCCTGGGAATGGCACATTCTGACCTGTAGGCAGCTGATGCACCCACCCAGAGGAGCTAGTTAACACTTGTGCTGCTAATGAGCTGCACCAGCTGACATGAGCCACTGGCAAAAGTCTCAGAGCTGCATTTTGAAGTGCACTTTTGTGTCTAAGTGTTTGTGCAAACCTTGATATTTTCTTGGTTGTGGTTTCTAAAACCCAGAGAATATGCCTAGACTAATCACTGTGATGTGCAAGTGAGTTTAAAGTAAACTAGGATGCAAAGATAGCATTTTGAGTTCTGAAAGTAATAGAGCTGTGTTGGAATTGCTCTGTGCTGGACTAAACAATATTATTTCTCCACAAGGCAGTTTCCCTGGTGTGACTCTTTGCTGACAGGGCTCTGGCTGCTGAAGCTGAGAGCAGGGATGAGTTCTCTGCCCTGCTCCACTGCCCACTGTGAGCTCGTGGAGTCACTGGGGCCAGATCATGATTTCATATTTCATGATTTCATGATTTCATGATTTCATATTTCAGTTTATGAAACATGGCCACTTTCAATATAGCTCTTGATGAAAACAGAGTTACTTTCTGCTTTTTGTCAATGAGGCTTCACTTGTAGCTAAAAGCTTCTTTAAAAGTGCTGCTTCTTGGGCAGTATTACTAAAAAAGAACATGAGTTAGGATTTGACACACCTCTGAAATATTGTGTATTTGCAAATGCATAAAAGAACCTTGTCTTTTCAGGAGATGTGGCATGTTTGTGTGCTTCAGATACCTCTTACTTCAGCATAATCATGTGTTCAGTGATACATTTTCATGTCTCACAGGATAAACACAAGAGATTTGCCATTTAAACAAATCGCTTTCTGTTACATGGGCATTCAGAGTAATTTACCTGTACATCTATAAAGCAAGAGCAATAAATACGTTTGTCTTGTATTTGGATTCAGCTCCACAGAATAATTTTCTCTTTTCAGCTAAGCAAAAATATGAAAGATGACTAAAGTGAATGTTGCAAAATTGCATTGTGCCAAACTCATTCAATTCAATTTTCTAAGGGAAAATATTGTGACATCAATATTCAACTCCATGCCTTGGAGTGCTATCCTTGGAATGCTATTCTATACACGACATGTATAAATTTTTTATTTTTTTTCTAAAATGCAGCTACATTCAAATCTTAATAAATCTTCCTGAAAATACGTTTTCCCTTCTTTCTTTTTCTTTCTCTCTTATCCCTTCTCCTCTCTTATATCTTCTTTTTTCTTGTTTTGTGGGAGGTTTTTTTGTTTATTTTTTGGTTTTGCTTTTTTGTTTTGTTTGTTTTTTGGGTTTTTTTTAACATGATAACTACCAGTAAAACATGGAATAAAGGGAAGGAAATTTACAGAAAATTCCATTATCAAATGGTCATGTATGTTAAAGACCAGCTAGGGCCACTTCATTTTGGGAAACACACACAGAGGCAGGAGAGCGAGTGGGTGGCTTTAAAACGATGACAGTTCACTTGTGAAATAAATGCACAAAACTGTGCACAGATATAAACAAGTAAAAGCTTCATGTGTTTGTCCTATACTGCATGGCTGTTTTTTGCCTACTCACTCACTGCTTCCTAGTAGTCAAAAGAAATAATATTTTTACTACAATGCTTCATCTACTCCAATTTTTAATGCCAATAAAAGCATGACACAAAGTAGCATGAAACAAGTCTTAAAGCCTTAAACCCCAATATTCATTACGGTAATTTCACAACTATAAGGTGCACCTTAAAGCCTAAAATTTTGATCGAAACCCGGAAGTGAGCCTTATAATGTGGTGCGTCTTATATATGGACAAAGATTGGAAGTTTGCCGACAACCTGGAAGCGTGAGCCACAAACTGATCTGCGAGCTGCGAGAGCTGTGCCAGCCACGAGAGCCGAGTCAGCAGCGAGCAGCCCAACGCCTGCAGGTTGCAGGTGCGGCTGCAGGGTGTGGGAGAACGGCGGGTGGGGGTGCCAGGGCCCGCAGAATGGAGAGGGCGCCTGGGGCTGCGTTTAAGAGCTACGCCGATCCGTGAAAAATGTTGGCAAATTGAGCACCTGCCAGCAAACCCTGCTACCGTTCCATTGTTAATTCTTTACTTTGTTGCGTGCAGATCCTCGCTGCAAAAAAAAAGTGCGCCTTATACACTGGTGCACCTTATATATGGACAGAGATTGGAAAGTTGCCGACAACCTGGAAGTGTGCCTTATAATCCGGTGCGCCTTACAGTTGTAAAATTATTGTAGTGTTGAAGAAACCTCAGTTGCAGAAATCTATAACTGAGTGAACATACCTGAATGCACCATCATGGTCATGCTTGTGCAGTGAGCACAGCTGTGCATGCCAATGAATCCAGTGTTTTATTCAAAACTCTGCAAATCATATCAATTGACTGTGGGTTATCCCCAAAATTTCTGAGAAAATAGTCCAGTTTGGAATAAGTTGCTGTAACAATCTTAAAGCTTCAGGAGTTAAGTTGGATACCAAGCTCCCATCAAACACATAATTAGAGAAACAAAGTTGAATCTTTGCAAAAGTATCTTACAAACTGCATTGTGGCTACAGCAAAAAAAAATATTGTCTCTGTCAGTTATTTTGACTATGAGGAAAGTGGGCCAATTTCTGCAGTTGAAGAAGCCCTTAGAAAGCTCTTCAAAAATGAGGCCAAATTCTTCTGCTTCAAAACAAGTGCAATGCTCACTGATTTGAGAGTGCTGCTCATGTTGTACAGTCAGAGAAGAAAGTGACATGATCAAATAAAAAGAAATAGATCAGCTTTTTTGTCTGATAGTACTGGAACATCAATTGGTGCTCATGTGTGGGTGTACAATGACACAAAGTTTTAAGCTATTCAATTGACTAATCAATGTAACTTTTAATACTTTACAGAGTTTGATTTCAGACTTCACCTTTCTACCTTACGCTCTGCCATGCTTCAAGTGTCACAGAGAGGGCAATGAAGTTTTGGAAGAAGAGGAATCTAGCTCTGTGGTTGCAGCTTCTTCTTTCCAAAAATAAGAGCTTTTTACCATGGAGTAAGGGAAAGGTACACAGTATCTGCACAAAGATTTCCAACTTTTTTCTAAAGAAACTCTTACATGATTTTAGAGATGAGATTTTAATGATAGAATAGGATTCTGAATTTGTGTGAAATGTTTTTTATTCCATGTAGCTGTAGACTGTGTGTGTTACCATTCAGGGTATACATTCATCCTTATTCTGAAAGAAAGGATAGCTCAGTAATTTTTTTCCTCTCAGGAATACTAGGCTTTTCATGATTGTTTGGATCCTAATCCTAAAGCTTTTTCCTAGCCAACAGTCTTATGAAGTTCTTAGTCTGTTGTTGGATTGCTGTGATACTTATTTTTTATTTACATGTGTCAGAAACTTCTCATTTGAATGGCTTGTCTACAGTCAGCTCTGGTTTCTGGCGCTGGTGACATCCTTGATGAGTGCTGAGAATGCCACAGTCTACATAAAAATGTTTTGGAAAAACTGACAGTTGTGAAAGACACATTTTTATAATTTAAAGAATGGAAGTTAAAAGATTTTTTAAATTTCAAAACCAAATAAAAACAAACAAAAAAACCAAGAAACCCACTCCCCCCCAAAAAAAAAACCTCACCCAAACCCAAACAATTATACTGGAATTAATTTATACTGCATTAATGTATAAAAATACAATAATTTGATAAATAAACTGAAGTGTGTAGATATTTGTTTTCCAATATCCATATAAAATGTTTTTTTCAGAGACATTGATATAGGTTATTACAAATGAGATGCTGGGAAAAGTCCCAGTCAGATAAATTTATCAGGCAGCTAATGTTCCATCTCCTATGCTGCTGAGGTTCAGTGATGTGCTCTTCTATCTATCTCTCACCTATGTAAGATGTTATTTAGGAATAGCTATTGCCTTTTAAATTAATGAATTTTGTCTTTATTAGCAGCTATCGAATTTAAGCAAGTCCTTGTTAATCACTGAAACATCAACCATCTACTTAGCAATGTGAAACAATACCTCAGACAAAAGCACATCAGAACAAGATTAAATGTAGCAGGTACCAGCACAGGTATTTCTGAATCACGGAACATTTGTACCGGGGCTGTTTTAAAATCCACCACCAGTATGGAAGTGCCTGCCTCAGTCCTGGTGTAGTTTATCTCCTCAGCAGTCTGGCCTGCTGCTCACATCTGATTTTTACATTTTCCTTTCCTAAGAGTTACCTCCAGTCCAAGGTCTTGCCCTCACCTTCAAGAGCTGCAGGCAGGATTCATCGGACCAGCTGTAGACTCCTACATCTGAGTGAGTCATCCCAGGCTCACTGCACTGTCAGAGAAGAGAAATAGGTGCTTGGTGACAGAAATCTCATCCTGAGGTCAGTGCTTAAAATAGAGCAGAAAAATCTTGCCCAGCAGTGCTTATTTCTTTCTGTGGACTATATTTGGGTAAGATGAATTCCACCCGCGCACAACTGAACTGCAGCAGAGGGGAAAAGTGGTCTGCAGATCTAAATACTAGCTGGATTATTACAGAAGACACCCTATTGCAAATATTCCCCCTGCTGGGACTGACTAAGTGAGCAGACAAGTGACAAACACGTTACAAGACATAATGAATGTTGGAGGAGGTGCTGGTGGCAGGAGAGCTGGATGTGAATGTACAGGATGTGGCAGTGTGGAGGGAGAGATGAGCCCAACTGCTTTTCCCAATTTGGTAATCTGCCACGCAGCTCTCACTTTATCTAGGCATGAATGTACTCCGGTTCAATGTAAAGGCTATATTTAATAAGCCTGTGACATCAGCATCCTACTCCTTTTCTCAGAACAATTAAAATATTTCATATTATATCAGTGCATATGTTGTTCCTGGATATCTCTGAGATCATTTAGTACTCCATATGATCTGAAAATAACTGCTTGGGACATTAAAACTACTGATTTTTATGATGCAGAGTCCTGCTGGGGATAGAGAATTTTCACATGAAATCTCTTGCTTTTAGGATTTGGTTCTCTATCAAGTCTAGCAGAGAGGGTTTTCTGACTTCTCTGGCAATCAAAATGTGTTTAGTGATAAGTTTTCTCTATAGTATTACTTGTCAAGAAGAGATGGATGTTCCTGGGTCTCCTCAGAGGAATATTAAAAACTAATACGTAGGGAATTTCCTTCCTTACCTAAACAGCTTCTGGCTCCAAAATAAGGCATTACTATTTTTTGCACATCAGCTAGGGGCCTTTCAGCTAGGTAAAAGTACGCTGCTGTTTATGGAAATGGATTTGTCAATTTAATATTAAGGTAGATATCAGCTTTCAGTCACTGGATCAAAAATAATGTACTGATTATCCATTGTTATATTGTTTTGCATACTGATTTAAACACTTCAGTGGACTATGAGCTTTCTGATTTAATTATCATTAAAGCAATTTTCTGCTCTTTTTTTTTCTAATAGCTATTAGTGCTCAGATGTTTATTATCATGGTTGTACAATCTATGCCAGTGCTAGGATTTGCATGTCTTTTTATCATCACACCATTCTACATGGTTTTGGATGAATGAGAGTCGTGAGAATTAGTGTATGGTTAACTGATCATAATAAAATTTTCAGTGATTTAACTGGTTCTCTTCTAATTCACAGTGGCAACACTGGACTTAAATTTCACTGACTTAAAAATAATAAGAGGTTTTGCCACTTAAAGGACCACCATCAAGGTGACTGAAAAAAAATAGGTTTTAATAGGAATTTATGAAACACAACATTAACAGACCTCGACGACAAGATTCACTCTGTTCCTCTGTATAGATGAAGCATGGATAGGAAAATCAGATGGGAGTAAATTTGTGATTATATACATTGAGACCAGGGATGGGAAAGGGTAAGACTGTAACAGATACCAATACATGAACATAAGGGTGTAAGAGATAGACATGTACAAATGGTCATTTTTGCACGAAGGTACCTATCAAAAACTCTCCTCAAGCTGGGTGAAATACATCAAATCCCTTTGTGTTTCTCATCAGGAATGGCTTGCACCATGTCCTGCGGGGTATCAGCCTAAGGCTTGTCATTAGCAATGGTCTTTCAGGTATTGCCAGCTGAAGGGTTTGTGAGCTCCAGGAGGTGTCCCATTCCAAGGCAGAGGTTGGTGCAGCCAGTGTCCAGGAGAGCTCAAAGGGCTCACCCAGGACAGCTGTTTGTAGGCTCTCAAGAGGATTGCTTTTGGTCATCTGTAAAATCTCTGTCCTCAGATTGGTAATCACTGCAGTTTACAATAGGTTTGAAATTTGTTTCCAAAACCCCAGCAGCACTGGTAAAACGAAGAGAAAAGCCTGGATGCTAGAGCAAAGCAAGCAGTAAGGTCTCACTTCCACCTCTTCACAAAAGAGTTTACTGGGCTTGCCAGAGTAAGGCCAGCATTCTGATGGGAGAAGGGCCACTGTAGAGCAGGATTTGTTGAAATCTGACTTGCATCCATCTCTTGGCCTACCATTCCACCCTAAACACTTCTTGGATTTAGAACCATTTTGAACACTATTTTAGGACATCTCGTATCTTCCACATACAACTCAGAGCTCAGCTGCCTGACTCCACACTCTGACAGAAGTCCCAGCAAAATTAGTAGCTTGTAAGTTGGTCAGCAGTTTGTGTATAAGAAAGATATTTCTATCACCATGGTGTCCTGCCCCTAAGATGTCTTTATTTGCGAAGACATGGAAAGGCAGAATCTACTCAGTAAGAGCTTGCAAATAACAGAAGTTTTCAGTAGTCACGCAAACTTCCATCAGGTGCACCTCTTCTTATTGCTTAATTTCATTCAAAGACATTCAAGATGTCCAACAATTAAAGCATTAAGCTAATGCTAATGTCTAATGTCTAATAGGAGAGAATTTTCTTGGCAGGTAAAAACTGGCACTGCCTTCAGTCATGTTAGCTTTCAGTAATGAAGACAGGTAAACTAATCCCTTCTTTCTAGCCAGAGTACTCTGAAAATAGGCCAGGTCCCACTGGGAACAAAAGATGCTCCTAGAAAAGTCTGTAATTAGACAACTTCAACTGCTCTGCAAAAATGTCTCATTAAAGTTCCACTATGATCAAGCCTACTGATGCATAAGGTAGACATAAACATCTCAGCTGAAAGCTGTTTTCTATGATTCATTCTCTGAAGCAAATATTGCAGAGACTGATTCTCTCTTTAATCCAAACATATAGGCATTCTTCTTCATTGATAACCCAATAACATGTCTATTGTAGCTAACAGAATATTTTCTAACAATTTAGAAGGATCCAATAATTTGAATCAGGCACTGAGAAAGCCTCATGCAGGACCTGCAAAAACTGCTTCATAACAGTTCCTTTATCTCAGATGTAGGCACAGCTTGCAGTGCCAACTCGACTTTTGTCTAAGTTTTTATTTATATCTGCTGATGTTAAGTCTGATATTTCAAAAAGTAAGGTCAAAATGATGAAGCATGGGAGAAAGAAGAGTAAAAATGGTAATTTGGTTAATTTATTTTCTAATTTATTCACAGAGTTCTGAATTGTCTGCCTTTTTGCAATACAGCTGTCTTCAAGCGAAAGTCAAATTATCTCTTCTGAAATGAAGATTATAGTGATTAAGCACTAGAATCTTAAATTTTGACACTGATTCCTGATATTTCACTTCCCATCCCACAAAAATGAGTCAATTGCAAGCAGTGATGGTTTCTGCTGGGCACAAGACCACAAGGTAGCCCTGGTTAGCTTGCTGCTTCTATGTGATTCACTGTGAGATTGCAAAATCAATTTTCCCCTCTTAAGACTGATGGTGTCAACTCCTGGCAGTAGCTCATATCTAGACCATGTTTCTTCCAGCAGGAAAAGGGAGGCAGAATAGTGATAATGCTCCCTGTACTTTGGCTAAATAACCAGCAATGTCAGAGAAATTTTGTTTTTCAATAGACAAGTCCTTGAAGGTCAATGATATGTATTTAAGTGAGGCTTGCTCATATTATATAATTTTCCCTCACTGATTCAGCACCTCTTTGAAAAGAATCTTTGAAAAGAATCTTGACCTGATTAAAATGATCTATGGGAAATGGGAGAGAAAAGTGAAAGCTGTAGCTGAAAATCTGAATTTTTACTTTAAGATATTCACAGAGAAAACATATAATTTTGTCAATTAAGGTAATCAAAAGAAATTTTGAGAAAAGAGTTGCATCTGCAGTTGAATAGGAACAGAGAAAGGTCCATGTATGTGAAACTTTTTTTGCACAGGAAAAAATTCAATGTTTTACTTTTAATACAGTTATTTCCATATTATCTCTAACCTTTTTCTTCTAGGGATTTACCAAAGAGTTTTGATGTTCAAGGCTTGTTTTGAAGCTCTCTGCGCTGCAGTTTTCTGCACGGATGCTGTGCCCTGACAGATGCTCTGTTTCTCCTTGGTGCAGTGCCAGCAGTGGCAGCAGGTAGTGAACTGCCCTGCATGCTGCCCAGATGGCATGTCCACACATTAATTGGTTCTCAAGAGCCAGTCCTCCTGAGTCCACCCATTTGTTGCTTTCATTGATTACTGCCTTGTCTCATTAATCAATGTTTGCTTCTGCAAACTTCTGTAAAGCCAGCCTGCAGACCTGTAGCGAGTAAAACTGGAAATACGGTTTTGTGCAGCATTGAAGTTCAAAACTTAATGGCCTGCAAAATAGGCGTGACTTCCTAACTTTTACAGCTAGCACACTGGGGACTGAACTGCTGTCTCAGAAAATGATCACAGAGCATTGAGGAACTGGAACCTGAATAACTGATAGGAAGACTTGGGTCTCTCCTCCCAGACATGCGCGCTCTCTCCATCCTCACAGTGCAGATTGAGTTCCTGCCATAATATCTGAATTTGAATTTTGTCCCTTTTTTCTGGAAATATGGATGGAGAGGAGCAATACTGGTCATTTCACTTTCTTCAGACAAAAGTAGGAAGAGCTATGAAAAAAAAATCAATTAGATTTATCAGTTCTTTTTCAGTGACATTTTTTTTGCTTTAAAGCCATCCAACTAGAATGCAATTCTCATTATCTGCTTTAAATTGTAAAGCTCCTGCTAAAAATCTTTCATATACTTTGTGGGTTTACTTTCCTTTATGCTCATTGATGATCTCAAGACATGCCTAGCTCCCCACCTCAGCTTTTCTTATGTTTCTAAATAAGCCATTTTTATTGTTTGCATGCATGGATCCTGGCTGACAGCAGATAGGGATACACGCAGGAGAGGGATGAATGGGCTGGAAACAGGCTCCCTCCCCTCCAACACCCATCTGCAGCACTGCAGTGAGGGCAGCAAGAATGCACCATGGCTCTGGCAGCTCCCTCTCCCACAGGGCTGCTTCTCTCCTGCTGCAGGGATGTGCTGCTCCCTCTGTGACTGTGAGCTCTAGGGAAAATCACTTGAGTTCCCATCAGTGTTAGTAATCACTTGATCTGGATTGCTTTCCCTTTGATTCCAGGTTCTGTACATGCTTTCCTGTGTTAGAAGAGTGTTATGTGGAAGAAATTGATCCCTGTGAGTGCTCTTGTGTTTGGGGTGTTGGAAGAAAGATTGCAGCATTGAATAAAAGGTTACTGGCTGCTGACGACTTGGTTGTGGAGTCTTCCCTCCCCCTTCTATTCTTAAAAATAGTTTTTATCTTCTTTGAAGAAAGAAAAAGAGAAGCAAGAGGGGTCCTTTGCCGGGTCCTCACAGTTCTGCTGCTGAGCTTTATATTAAAAACTCTTTTTCTATTAATCCACAGAGTCTCTTTTCTTCTTTCAAGGACATTACTCTGACGTGTACAGAAGTTCTGTACACCAATAACTCTTCAGAGAACTGTTCACATGTCTCTTAAAAATGCATCCCTGAGAATTCACTTTGATATTACAGCTCAAGAGATGCCTGCTGTGGTCTCAAGGTTTGTTTGAACTTCTAAAGAAGAACATGGAGCAGAGAAGAGAGTTTGTTCTCGCTAAATTGAGAGGAGACTCCATCAGTCCATCAGTGTTGTTTCCACAACTTCTGTGTGACATATCACCATGTGAACAGTGAGTGTTTGCTGTCTTGAAAACCATAATAGTGGCTCAGCTCTGGCTCAGCTCAGTTACTTCCAGAGCAGGGCTGGGTCATATCCTGTGAGCTTTGGTTCCCAGGGAGTTCAATCACATCTGTAACCACCAAAGCTGTCCATCTTTACACCTGAACTGGCCTGAGATAATCATTCACATGGAATCTGCTTTGTGCATATTTATATATTTGAACCTCAGGTATCTTCTGCACAACTAATACCAGATCTAAGTGATGATTGTATCACCTGGGCAAGCCAGCTCTGGAGAGAAGGTATCTGATGTTTGCACAAGCCAGGGAGATCACTTCTTCATTTTTCAGTGCCTCAGGAACAGGTGAGGTGAGAGGGTGAGACATATGCATACTGGGGTTACAGGACCCTCCATGTACAGACCATTTAAATCCAATATATTGCTCTGTAAACTTCATTTGATCATATCCTTAAATGTTTATGTTACTGGCTTCCTTTAGCCTACTCCCTCCCCTCTAAATTATGACCTCAGTATGTAAAATCTTTTATTAATAAAGGTCTCTCAGGTACATATATGGCCTCTTATTCTTGCTAAAAACAAATGGAAAAATCTTACTTGAATAAAGAAACTTGTGATTTTGTCTCTCTGAGCTGTGCATGTACAAACTCACCAATATGGCACACCCTGAAAAGATTTTCAACAACAAAGGAACTTGTCAGCAGCTCAGTGCCCTGTGGGAGCTTGAGACTTGGCTTCTGCTTCTGTCCAGCTCAATGAACTTACACCTCTGCAGACACAGCTCAGGCTGTATCTGTGTCAGGGTGACTGTTCATATGTCACTTATTCATGTACAGCATGCTGAAAATGTATATTAAATAAAAGTATAATTGTTATAAGATACAGAGAAATGAGAAAGTCTTGTGGTATTGGACCAAAATACTTCCATAATCAAGGACAAATGAAGTCAAATCAGACACAGAGCACAATTCTTTTTGTCACTCTGAATTTCAACAGTCATTACCTTTCTTTCTTTAAAGGGAAAATTTTGCTCACACAATGCAGAATTTCACATAATGTGTTTTCTCCTGTAATAATGTTGCATCCACATTCTTGTTTAGCTCTGGGCAAGTGCTGGTAGACATTTAAAGAGGAGTCCTGCAGAGTTATTCACATTGCCATCAAAAACCAGGATTTTCTAGCTTCACAGTTTCTCTGTCCTCTAGCAAGACCTTTTGCTGAAAATTAAAGGACATCTCCTGCAGCTCTCAAAGTGGTAGCATAGACTCCCTGGAGGTAGAACTTAGGAAATTAAAAAAGCCACAGAGAAGATCATGGGATAGAAAGGGGAAAAGCAGAGTGGAAGAGGGAGAAAACTTACCAGCAAGACCCTACACATGCTCATCCGGGACAAGTTCAGGGTTGAATGAAGATCTGAGAGAGAAAAGAAACAACTAGCAAGGTAAATATGTGTTTTGATCCTTTGCCAAATGAGTGGGTGCTCACAACAGACTAAGGAGAGTGTAAGTGATTTTGTAGGTGGTCCTAGGAAATGAAAGAGAGCCTGGGGATGGTGGTGAGAGAAGTGGATGTTCAGGAGGTTTGAGACTTTATTGCAATCTGGGTAAAAAAGCAGAAATCTGAACAGGAATCTACTCGGACTACTTGAGGATAAATCCCACTTGTTACTGTGGTGATAGTCAACATAATAGAAAAGTCTTTGGGGATTCATTGGTAAGGAAGGAACTACCCTGGATATTTTAGCAATGTAAAGAGAGCAGAAATGAAAGCCAGTTTAAGGATGGAGAATTTCCAGTCCTGTGTGGATTTTTTTTTTTTCTAATTGGTAATTAACCTCATTTGAAAATATCAAATCCCCATTTCTGCCTTGAGCTTTCCAAATTTAAGTTTCTGCTGCCAGCCTGAATTTTACTTTTAGCTTTTTAGCTAAATTGCTTTTTAGCTGATGCCTTACAGATCTTACAAGTACCATTACAACATGGTCGTGGGTGATATTTTTTTTGTTTGGTTGGTGTGGTTTGGTTTTGATATATTAGTCTCATGTGGTGGACATTAAAAAAAAATCCTTCCTCAGTTCATTTGTTTGTGTTTTGGGACACATTTGGATTTTCTTTTAAAAGCTCCTAAAACACTTTTATGTTTCTCAGAGGTGGACATATCCTTAGTATAAAGTGGAGTGAGGTAAAGGGAAGCTGATTATTGTTTCTTAACTTATTATAACACTTGAGAGCAGATGCTGTAAAAACTTGGGCTCAGTTTGACCCATTCACACTCTTTTGCTTCTACCACCTACTTCTAAAATCTGCACCTGATATGAGATACATAATGTAAATTTGAATAAATGAGAGTTCACTTCTCATCTCATATTGTGGTTCATGAACAAAGTATAGATCACTATATGAAAATGAAAACTCTTAAAATCCTGATTTAATGTGGATAGCTTTTGTACCTCAGGACAAAGCTTGGCAAGTCGAGTGTATTTATTTGCTGAAAGCCATCTGCTGAAAAAGATTGGATGTCGAACAGTAATTCTAGGTTATTACTGCAATTCTACAAAGGAAGGAAGTGAGAATTGACTACTTATTTCTCAGCTCCTCTGGACTAAATGAGAATGACAAGTACTGGGAAAAGAAACATGATTTCAAACACTGGGTGCTCTCTCGTGGGAAAGAAGCAGAAGTAATTGATGTCTGCCAGTAAACTTCTCATTAGGAAGGACGTTTGTTAGGGAACTTATGGCTGAACAACATGATTGACTTCAGTCAGATTTTTTTCTCTCAGTGTATAAAAATATCAGCAGTGAACACAATATATTTGCAATGAAGGAAACATCACAGGCCACTCCTTAGGTGAGACAATTTTCTACACGAGTTTTCTTGAAAACTCGACCATGGCATGTTGCCAGAGCTATTTCTGTGGTCCCTGGCTTGTCCTTCCCTGGGAAAAGACTGTTCCCAAAGGTGAAGGTGGGAATACAATCCTCCTTTGTCATGCAGCATTGTGTTGTTCATTGGAAATGTGGCTGTGCCCCCGGCTATTGCTCTGATCCTGCCTTGATTATCTTTGTGTTCTTTCGTATTGCCTCAGCCTTCAAGGTCTCTCAGGGTAAACACAACTTAATGGGCAGTCTGGTTACTGCTTCACTGCAGAGCAAGGCAGAGAATAAGTGTATCTATACTTACATAGATGTACAGACCCTGTGAGGGATTGCGTGGGCTGGAACCAGGACAGAGCCCTGTTCACAGGCTGCAGCCCCAGCAGCCAAATCCAGCAAGGGATGGGTGCCCTCTGGGCCTTCACAGCATTTTTTCAAAGGATGAAAAGGCACACCATCATCCTAATGGCAAGCCAGTATAACCAGCTTTAGAGCAGGAGCTTTATTCCTGCTTTAGGTCAAGGACACAAGGACAAAAAAGTAAAATTAAATAGGGCCCTTGGCTGCAGCTCCAGGGGTGCAGCTCTTGGCAAGCAGAGATTTCCTCAACAAAGCAGCATCTTGGTTTGTAAAACACAGAATTTGGTGATTGATGTCCAAAATTACATCAGGCTACCCTTCCCAAACGTTTCCATAAGGAACTTTTTCAGTCATTTCCATCAAGGAAAACAAATCACAGATTTACTCGATTTATTTTCCAGTCCTCCCTATTAACTGTGGGAAGAGCCATAGGGAGAGCCCTGGATTTGGCACATCTGCTCTGCACCCAGCGGGCAGGTGTGTTACCTTACCTGTGCACACAGCCCAGGGCTGCTCTGCTGGGCTCAGCCAGGCCCCTGTGGCTCCAGGTGAACCCAGCTAAGGAAAGTGGCTTTTCCATGGCTTTTCCTGCTGTTACAGCCATGCCATGCTCTGGCATCCCACCCCTGTGGGGACTGAAAAGCAGAGAGAGCACCCAGCTGTGGCATCACAATTCCTAGGCCAGGACCCTGAGATCACAGCAGGCAGCATCCATGAGCTATGGAGCACACTTCCACTGCTGCCTGTCTAAAAAAGAACTAAAGCACCTCTTTCATGGCCACAAGTTAAAACCTGCAGTGCATGGGACTTCAGCTTTCTTTGAGCAGAAGCATGTCCACAAAGTCTTGAATTTAAAAGTGGCATACAAGTACCCTTTACAATTTCTCTGCTGCCTTCCCACTCACACATGCATTTTTGAAATCCAGGGAAAAAGCTTAATCATGCAGCTCAGGCAGTGTAGGTACAAACTTTGTATTTTAAAAGCTGCCATAAATACATTATGCAGGTGTATGAATAAGCACTCTTACAAAGCCATGATTGCTTATTATGTTTTCCAAGGAGTTTATTTCTGCAGAAAGGTGGCAATTCATTTGCCTCAATCTCTGTTGGTCTTTAATTTCAGTAATCATTATGATCAGATTTATTTTTGTTCTTTTTCTGGTTTGGATGACTAAGCAGCATGTACATAGCATGTATTGCTATGTGTTCTGGAGCCCTTTTTAGGACTTTAACTTTTGTAAAGTTAGAGTATGCATTCTTTGTGGAAAAGACCATCAAATGGGGAAATCTTGTCATTTCCCTGGACCAGTGACACCAGAAACAGCTGGATTTTCTAAGCTGTTGTGAGTGAAGATGTTAGTAATAGCTCGATTTAATCAAATTTCTGTTTTGTAGGAAATTCTGACATTTGGAAACTTGTTCTCATTCTGACCAGAATGACTTGCAATGCCTTTGGAAATAATGAAAAGATCTGTGCCATTTAAAAGAGTATAATTCCTCATTTCTAGGAAATCTTGCATTGCATAGTTAAAAGAAAGCAATTTCAATGTCAGCGTCATTATCTTTTTGGTAATACTTTTTCTATGCAAATTGCTGCTGAGAAAACATCCCAGAGTCAGGCTGAGTGTCTTCTCTTTAAATTTCTTCTCCTGTGTTCCCAGAGGGGAGCTATGGTGTGCTGCGGAAAAGTGAGCATTGCAGAAACTGCTGCTTTCCCTCCCACAAAATGTTTTAGCACAGAGCAGGGCAAGTGCTGGCTTTTCCAATGATAGTAAGACCCTTTTTTATTCTCTGCCACTGGCAAAGTGAAGCTGTGACACTGAAGTGGGTGTCACATGGGTTCAAAGATCTTGAGGAGAAGGAGAGGACACTGGAGGAAAGCAGAATCTGAAGTTCTGCAGTAACAGATCCCAAACAGGGAAGATGACAGTGAGAAATGAAGGCAGAACCATAGTAGCACATTGTGATGACACCTCAAAGAAAGCAAGAAAAAGAAGCTTCTGTCACAAACAAACAAAACAAAACAAAACAAACAGAACAGAACAAAACAAAGCAAAACAAACAAACAAACAAAAAAAGGGGGTTTTGGTTGATGTTAGTTTGAGGTAATTTCTTGCAAGGCATAATTTCCTTTCTTTTAGGGAAACGGAACATTTCCATTATTCTGTTACTGTATTTGTCCTGGTTTAGGGCAAATTTGGAAGGAAAGTCACCCTAGGACAGTGGGGGAAGAAGCTGAATTGTCCAAATTGTCCCGAATTATTCTCACACCCCAAAGTGACCACTATTGAGCTTACTCCTGTAGTCTCCTACAGAAACAATCTATCCTCTTCAACAAGAACATGTTAAAAACAGTGGCTGATTTCATCCTGATTTGGTGTCTCAAATGGAACAGAATTCCAGCAATTTTTGTGGAAGTGGGTAACCAGAGAGGAGAGAACTGGGGTAATAGAGTCAAGTTTACTTTTATCAATTCTGATCATTATTGTCACGTAACTCCTCATTCTCTTGTCTTGTTCTTCTCCAGCAGGATAACTGCCAAGCACATTACCTTTGCTTCAAAGTGATACAAGGCCATGCAAGGCAGAGCCCTCTCCTTTACTGACTTGCTGCCCCCAATGATATAAACCCTGCTTCCCGTTCTCAAACGAAGTCCTTTTTAGTAGCCCTGATTCAACTACCTCTTTTATATATTTTCTTCCACAGCCACCCCTCCAGTCCACGTCTGCTTCTAACAACAGATTGGGCTGAATGCTTGTTCTGAGCTCATAAAGAGTTACCTGCAACCTGTTTTTTCATCTGAGACTTAGACTGTTCTGATGTCTGCCATTGCCACCTTCCAGTACAGCATCCTCCATGGACACTTGCTTTCTTGTGTTCTCTATTCATCTTTAAATATGAGTGGCTGATATTTATAGCTAAAAGTGCATTTTTGCCTTGTTTTCAGTTTACCTTTCCGCAAAATATTCACCAACATTTTTTTATTCTAATGGAAATAATTACTCTTTAACATATTAGAATAAACGCAAGCATGTCTCACTGTAATCCACTTATTTTGGCATTTTTCTCCTTGTTGGCTTTTTTTTTCAGGTTTACCTGAAAAATTTTGTCTTCCACTTCTTATACAACTAAGTGCTGTCATTTCAGGCTCATGCCATGAAAACTGTTACTGAAAGTATTGCTTTTTAAAAAGAGCCCTCATTCATTAATCATGATGACATCTCATATTAACTAGTTAATGTATAAAGGCCTTTGGGCACTTATGAATCTGTCATTTCAGAAGATCTAAAATGAAGCAATAGTTTTTCAGGCAACCAAAGAAAAATTCACCAAGGGCAAAATTTAACATTATGCAACTGTTCCAAAAATACTCATTCTATACACAGAACAATGCACTTTTTAAAAGTAAAAATCAAAACACTCTGGAGAATTTACATATGAAAGCCTGGCTGCTTTCTAGGTAGAATGTCAGTTCTGTATTGAATCCTTATCATTCTGAAGGCCTCTTCCTTGCAATCAAAGAGCCCTTTAAAAAAATTGGAAAACACACTTGTTAAATTTCTCACGAACTTTTTAAAAGTCGTGTATATGTATATTCAATTTATAGCAGAGCAATATATTGCATGGATGACTCTATTAATTTAATGATAATCTGAGTGATACCTTACTGAGCAAATAGTCCCACAGATTTTTAAGGGGTTTTTGAGTTGACTTAATCTGACTTAATTTGAGTAAATTTTATGATTCAGCCTGTAAACATTACAAATCAGTTTGTAAATCTCATGTGAAGTTTGTCCACCATCATTAGATAAAATTCCTGATGCATTCGATACACAAATACAACAAATGGTATGAAAATATCCTTTGTCACCAAGGAAGCTGCTTATGCTGGGAAAAGAATGTATTGGATAAATTGTGATCAGATATTTGAAAATATTCAAGTGAGATGGAAGCACAGAATGTCCAAAGGAAGAAGAGAATCAGTGATGGAAAAAACTAAGCTAGAAGAGTGACCTGAGATGTGACCTGGCAGCACCTCATGCCATGACCATCGAGTCCTGTTGCTAAATTATTTTTCAGACATGTGCAGAGCATCTGGGCACTACTTTTTTGCTGCTGTTTATTTGCTTGTTTGTTTTTTAAGACAGAAAAATACCTATTTTGAACACGTCTTCAGGTAAGAGTGGAATAGCAGTGCATAGGAAAGGAGACTGTCACCTCCAAACAGGGTAACCCAGGTGCAGGCTGGCTAGAATTGCTGTGTGCCTCTGCTGTACATTTCTGAGCAGTCTCTGATGCTTGTCCAGGTGCATGATAAAGAGTTCAGTATGGTATTACAATTCAAATCAATTATTTAGTCTGTGTGAGTCTTGAATTCATTACCTTGTATCTCCATGGAGCACCGGGTATGGCTACATAAATAAATTACTGTGAGGTAAGATAGGTTCTGCACTTGAAAACTATCAGCTGGTCCATGGAACTTGTCCACTTGCACCCTTTTTCTGTTGAAGAATATGAAAAAATTTGGCATAAATTGCTTCTCAAGTTTTTGGTTGGACCTGGCAGTCTTCAGAGACTTTTCTAACCCAATTGAGTTTAAGATTCTGTGATTCAAAACATGTGAACTACTTTGCAAGAGAGCTCCTGAGAGAGGTTGCAATGAGGCAGCTGACATGCTCTGTATCCATAGTGGTCTTGATGTTTTTATGACTTTGCAAAGACTCCCAAAATGTGGGAATGAGAACTGCACACTGTTCTTACTCCAATGAACCATATTTTACTTAATTTACAGCTGTCCATCAAAGAACTGAGTGTTATTTATGACTAGAACATTTTCTGGCAAGTAGGATATTCACAATTGGCAATTTAAACTATGGTCAACAGAGCTGAAAGTTGCATGTGAAACTCATTTAATCCATTCCCTAAAGAGAGGATCAACAATATCATCCTTCACAGAAGTGTGCCTAACTTTAAAAAATTACCTTCAGTGTGGAAACTGTGTTTCTTTCAGAGTTTATTCTCCTGTTACTGTGAGTTGAAATTCCTTGTAAGTCAGAGTTGTAATTAGCAAGTTTTCTTGGTGTCTGAACATTCTTTGTCCCATCTGCCATATATATGAATAACACAATCTGTTGTTCCCCACTCTGCCCAGCATATCACTCTTTTTTATCTTTAGATCCTTGCACTTGATGAATTTCATACACCCTCAATTTCATCCTAGTTTTGGACCATTGCATTTGTCAGGGTCATTATTAACTTGTTATCCCCTCTACAGCCTATGCACAGTCATTTCTAGCTTTGTATTATCTGCATTTTTAAAGGGCTTGCTGAACATTCATCATCCAGATTATAAAATGAAGCATTATGCAGACTTCTGGAGAGCCCTGCTTGACAAGCCTTTCCATTCTGTCAGTGAATCCAATGAATAACTCTCTGGAAATGAGGAGCCAAACTCTTTTTTAGCATTTTCATTTAGAGCACTGAGAGTCTGCCCTAAGGCAAAATTAATAGATTTATAAAACCTAGATATCTGCTTTGTACTTTGTCTTTCCATCCGCAAAGAATGATGATCCTGTTAGACAAGGGATTTTTTTTTGTAGAATAAATAAAGATTATACTTAACAACTCTGTGTTATATGCTCCTTGTTCCCTTACTAAGAAACAATTGGCTCATCAATACCTTCTTTGCAGCTCTTCTTTTTAAAGATAGAAATGGTCTTTGGTTTTATAGAGTGCATTGGTGCTATTACAGCTGTAGCAGCTATTGCTGCTGAGTCTTATAGGCATCATTAGTTGTTCTGAAATTCCAGCCAAATCCATCCAACAGGATGTTATTCTGTGCATTGGAGAATGAAGTTCTCAACTTCTATGTTCCACTGAGCAGCTCAGTGAACAGGAATGCAAAAAATTAATCTGTTCCTCTGGATTTACCTGGAAATAAAAAAGCTGTTTCCATCTGGAAGTTGCCTTTGTTCCACTGATAAGAAAGCATTACAGAAATAAGAAAAGCATTATTCAATTTCAAGATGGTGCTGAGATCAAATTAAAAAGTTAAATCTCTTCTTCCCTTCCCAGGACATTTTTTTCTGTGGCAATTTACTCTTTTCCTGGCTATGATTAATTGCTGTTATTCATTAGTTACAGACTATTTTAGCTCATTTCTTTCATACACACACAGACAAAAGGTCAATCCCCCATCTGTACACTAAATAGAGACTCCAGTCCACAGATTACTGCATTAACCTGTTGTAGAGTTATAAACACAGAGGTAAAACACTTTTAATCCCTGATTCTCACAGCCGTCCACAGCTTAAAGTTGACTTAGATCTCTGGTGGGCTTTCTCTAAAATGAGTAATTAATGTTGGGTATTTTGTGTCCCTGCTCATTGACTAGGCTCCCATGGCACTCTTGTTCAGAAACTACAGACCATAAAACCAAGAGCTGATTGTGGCATATTTGGGTCACTTCAGAGGTCAGTCAATTTTGGCTACTGAATTCTGCAAGGGAAATCTAAATCTATTGAATAGTGACCCCTTTTACATTATTATTTGCTCTGGCTTTCTGTAATAAAATGGCTGATCTTAAACATTTTTTTTTTCTTTTAGCTTAGTCAATACATTATACTTGTGTCTTATTTCTTTTTTTATATGTTTGGTAATCAGACTACGTCCAAAGACATGACTGCATTCCTGCGTCACTGAAATTCTTGTTAATTTCTCAGTTTTTCATCTTCCCTCTGCTGTATGCCTCTGAAAATCTCAAGTGGGTCCTTCTGATCCAGGAAAACTCCCATACAGCCACCCTGCAGTGTTACAAGTCATTTGGTACATTGCTTGATTTCCCTGTGTCTGAGTGGTGAATGTACTTGCATTTGATAAGTCCCCTGGTCTGAACTTCATCAGAATTTCTCATAAACCTGATTTGTCTACATATGTTTTAAAATGCTGGCTGTCCTCTGCTCAAGGGCTGTTTTACATGGCCCTCCTTACAGGTAATCCTCTGTCTTTACACTCCAGGGACTGTTTTATTTGACAGAGCTGAATGAATGCACTGGGAAATCACTAAACCCATGGTATAGTCTACAAAAGCTTTGCATTCCAGTTGAATTCATGCTGGTTTGAAGGTGAATGAAGGTCACTGTACAACCAGGCAGAAGGGTTCATACGACTTTGGGGACCAGTTGAATTTTAAAGGATGTTTCAAATGTATCTGGTGCAGATATTCTGTCCCTACAGCCAGCACAAGGCTTTCAGACCTCCCTGGAGCTGTGCTCTGCTGAAGCAAGGAACAAGTTTCTTCCCACTTGAAAACATCCAGGGTCTCCTCCTCTCAATGCCTTCCCTTATGGATTGTGACAGTAATAACCTCACTTGCATCCCATATGAATGGTACCTGTATTGCTCTGTTAGTTTAGATCATTCTTCTTCAGACAGAGGCCTTCAGTGGATATTTAACAGAATCATAGAATCCTAGAATGGTTTGGTTTGGAAGGACCTTAAACATGATCTAGTCCCAACCCCACTGCCATGGGGACACCTTCCACTACCCCAAGCATCTCTGAGCCCCAGGCAGCCTGGCCCTAAGTACCTTCAAGGATGGGGTAGTGTGAAACTACTTTATGACTCAAGACCCTCGTTTATCTGTCCTACCAATATGATTATGTAAAGATTAAAATATGATATTATTGTCTTCTATAAATACAGTAAGGAGAGATACACAGCCCTGCAGTAAGTGGCAGTTGTATGAAGGAAATCCCATTCAAACTGGAGGAAATGTAGTTATTAATGCACTGATGAACTCAATTATTGCAATAATGGTTATGAGTGTGACTCTGAAGTGACTTGCTTGCAGAAATACTGGAGACAGAACCAAACTGGATTGCAAATTGGAACTGAGAAACCTCTGAAGCTGTTTCTGTGGTTGTTTTATGCAGCAGTGTGAAAACAGTTGTTTTGACCAAGAGTATTCCTCTCAGGTCTGGATTTTTTATTCCTAAATCCATAGTGCCACCAGACACTGCAATAAATTCAGGTAGCAGTTGGGCAATGCCTTACACTGCTGAAAGTCTGAAGTTAGCTCAGTTTTGGGAAGGAGATGATCTACATTTCTGGAGAACCTTTAAAGCCCTGTTCTTTCTGTGTTTCTACATTTTACTCTTTACAAAACAAAACAAACAAATAAAACAAAAAAAAAAAAAAGAAGAAAAGGTTTTCTAAATGTAATGAGAATTTTGTCTCTGATTGTGTTTTTTTTTTTCAAAAACAAGAACTGGGTTTAAGAATAGGATTTCAGGCAGGAGCAAGAGTTCACTGGGTCAGGGAGAAGCGAGGGTAGATGGGGGGGTATCATACACCTGCCTGCTAACTCCAAACATGGGCTGTGCATGTTGATGGATCCTCATAGCAAAGGTTTAACCAGGATGACCTGGATCCCTGAAGCTATTTTGGAGGCACTGTGTCAAAAGATAATATAATTTCCTAATATGCATTCATTTGATATTTTTTAACTTGGGCAAAATTCCAAACAATTAGTTTTGAGGAAGGTGAGTTAATAATGTTGAGAGATAAACAGCAGGAGCACAGATCTGACATTTCTACCATCTATGACAATAGCTTCTTCTCAACCCAAGCTGAAACTAAAATAAGCATATCTAAGAAGTCAGATGTAAGTGTGCTTTTAAACTGCCAGGAAGTGAGTAAGATACAATTAGTAACTATCTCCTTCCTCAAGAGGCAAGTTCTTGCTGAAGTGCATAAAATATGATGTGATATTATGATGCTTCTTTGAAACTTGGATAATTTCAACAGAGAATTTAAGTGGCTGTTTTAGCAACGCAAGGATTTCAGTAAAACAATGTTATTTCTGGCCTGTAGGAATCCCAAGAATATTGGTCCTGTATCTTATTCAAATGTTCTTAGCAGCTTAAGGAAGTGACTGACAGCTCTTCAACCTTCTTTTTAATAAAGTTTCTTGAGGAATGTTTTACTGTTGAATTTAGCAGCTGGTGTTTTCTGTCTCATATATGGCAATAAGATAAATTCCTCTTACTTTCAGAGTGTATCATCAGTCAAGTGTAAATCAGAGATGAGCTGCTCCAGTTTATTGTCAATCTTGCAATAAGAAGCTATTTTTGAAGCAGGAATCATCCTATTTTATTTTAGCTGCTGCTCATCTCTCCTACATTTGGGAAAACTTCATGAGCATTTGTATTTACTTCTTCGACAGCAGTGGATAACTCTGTAATGGCTTGGCAAATAAACAGCATTTCATTATTTCTGCACTTTGTGCCATTACATCATGTTAATCCTCTTACAGAGGTACAAATAATCATGAATTCAAGGCTGGGAAATGTGTGCTGACAGACTATTCCTTCTGAAATGTTACATCAGGTTATTGCGAAGGGAAGAGAGTTCTGTGTACAATGGGCCTGAGTTTCTGAACAGAGACCATTTTTTAAGAGTGTTGGATTTTAGATCTAAGGAAAAGTGGCATTTTAAAACTAAGAATTGTCTAAATTTTCCTTCAAATATCAGTGACTTGTCAAAGTATTTAAAGTGTTGAACTCCTTTAAAGAATCTGATTATTCATTTCATTTCTTGCTCTTTCAAAATTTGTCCCTAAACTGTTCGTTCTTTGTGGCTTAATCAATTTGTCTCACACGTGTGAATAACTATTTTCATGGCAATTCATAGCTATAAAACTGTTCTGATACAAGGTTTAATGCCTTTGAAATTACATTATTGTGTGAACAGATGTGCCTGAATAACATCCTTGGAAGTGGAGGACTTGCTATCTCAAGTATTCGTTTTCACTTTGTCGTTTTCTTTAATGAAATCCTCCAAGGAGTGACAAACTCAGAGAAAAACAGCAATTAATAATTCACTGTGGCCAGAGGGAAGGAGCAGGCGGCTGCACTTCATTGCACAGATCTAACAACTAAGACATAGCTTGGACACAAAATTTAGGGAGTTGGTCACTGGCTGATTCTTCCTCAATTCAGTCTCAGTTTGGATAAAATGAATGTATAAGAATAAATGCATGTCTTCACAAGGCAGTACAAGGAACAGTATTTCTGCAATCGTTGTCTTATGAATACAACACAGAGGCTATTCTATAAGAAACTTTGGTATTCTACCTCATCAAAATGAGACTCATATTAATCATCTGGTGTATAAAGAGAAAAAACCCACTGTGAATGCCAGTCCAATTAATGTCTTTTCTATCCTGTTGAGTCTGTGGTTTTTTTCCAATATGTTGTGGCCCCAGTTTATGTCATGGATTTTGCCACCAAGGAGAACAGCCATAGCACCATTTAGTTATTGCATATGCAGTGTCTCTCTCTCATATTCAAGCTCTGTGCAGTCCCCACTCAAGATTAAATTAATTTCCTTTCCTTGTCTGTGCCTTTGACCTTGCCTCTTGAGGTTAAATGTGGGAACCTTCCTATTTTCCTGCGTAGACTAAAGAACCTTTTTTAAAGCAGGGAATTCAAATCAGTTGAAATCCATCCAAACCATTCTGCTTGAGCTATATACCACCTAGAATTATCTTTTCTGCCTTTCACATTAAATCCAGGTTTAGTGCTCACATATTCTAGGTTCTTCTGACCCACAACAGAAAATCATATTGTAACAAGACAGAACTGTAGTGATTTCGTAGCAAGCTACTTCCAGTTCCAGTGGTTTGAATTGTCTTTCTTTCCTTAAGATCTATCCATGTAGTTCTTTTCTATTAATTTTTAAGATCTCCTCTGGAACAAAGACAAAATTCTAGCAATTTTGATAGCTCCTCTGTGACAAGGAGTTCCAGAGTTTCCTCTAGTATTGCTCCAGGTGATTTTCATCCTGCCATATGCTCTTTCCATTTGGTTTGCTTTGTCTTTTTACATCCCTACTCCGTTTGTTTTCCCTGTCCTCTCTTAAACATATTTTCCTGTTATATTTCTTCCTTAGTTCTGTTTAATTTATAGGTTACTGATCTAGTTTATCACTCCTCATGCATAAACTATATGTTTTACCTTTCCTTTGAGCTATTTCTGACTTATTATACACGGAAGAGATGCAACTCTTAGCCACGTTTTTACTTTGATTTGGGAAAATATATATGAAAAATA
The DNA here is from genome assembly GCA_009812075.1 of Sialia sialis. Lineage (NCBI taxonomy): Eukaryota > Metazoa > Chordata > Aves > Passeriformes > Turdidae > Sialia > Sialia sialis. The sequence goes on from VRYO01002355.1 coordinate 31,379,500, forward strand.
TCACTACACCTGAAAAAGGTGACTGATATTCTTGAACTATTCAATCCACATTAAACTATAAGCTGCATAGGCTAGGTACCAGATGGCAATTATCCTTTTAAGTACACCTGCATTAAGTACTGAATAATAATAAGTAATTGAATATGTAATTAATGTTTAAAAGTCGCATCCATTATGCAGAGAGTTTTCCTAGAAAACCAGTAAACTAGTTAGTCATAGAGTTCTACAAAGGCACAACCAGCTTGATTTCTTGTATAGTAGCAGCAGTTTAAAATTCTGAGCAATCAAGAGTGGGTTTTTTTTAAGATAATGCATCTATTTCTGGTATTAATCTGGAATTAAGCAGATGTTTAATGGTAAGAATTTATCACTTTCAGCTTTTCGCTGAAAGTCAGAAACATGCTGGGAAAATGCAAACAGATCAGCCTAGCTCAGATCCTTTGGCACGAATTTTAGGGCAAATTTTGTACCAGCTGGGGCAAGGATTAAATTTCCACTAAATACCATATTTCTCACTTTTGGTAACACATTTCTTATATATCATATATTTACATGGTAAGGACTATGCCATTTTCTGGGCTATGAATAGATTGTTTTGAGGATTCTGAACTTACAATATTCAATACCTTTCTATATTTAGTAAATAATCTTCCTCTCTTTTTTTCATTTGGTTAATTTTTTTTCCCGTAAGCATGTTGTTTCTTGTTCCATAAACTTTTCCTTTTCCCTGAGCTTTCAGGGAAATGCATTATTTATTTTTATTTGTCAAAAGTCAACTTATTGAGCAAGGTGTTGAATTATAGATACACTGGAAGGTTAGGTGAGCTGTCTCAAACCACTGAGATATCTCATTTATTCTTATCCTGTTTCAGGAAAAAGCTGTGTTCTGTTAAGGTAGTTTTGGTTAAAGTCTGAAGTCAGCATTCAGAATGTGAATATAACTGGAAAATATTGCTGATGGCTAGAGCCTCAAATGTCCCTATGACACCATGAAAAAGAAAGGGTGAAAATGTCACAGCCATAGGACAGCAATTTCAAGTAGTTTTGGACTTTTCCAGAGATGGAGACATGATGCCCTTTCAGGACTCAGTGAGCCGTAAACAAATGTTAATATCAGGTTAACTTGAGGTGTTTGAGAAAGCAGAAGGGTCCATCAACCTCAAATTAGTTTGTCTATTGTGTTGGCTTTTTCTCACAATCTCTGAGACACATGCTCCACAAAAACTGTGGGTAAAACCTTCATAGGTTTTCAAGTCTTCAGCTGCTTCTTGCATCTTGTTTGGCATTCTTGTGTTTTGTTTGGCCTATTTGTTTTCTAGGGGGTCCTCTGTGGGGGTTTTTTGTGCAGGTTTTTTTGTGTTGTTTGGTTTAGTTTTGTTTGGGGTTTTGTGTTTGTTGGGTTTTTTTGTTGTTGTTGTTGTTTTTTCTTATTTTTTAAATTTTTACTCTTAATTCAGTGACGAGTGAGAAGTAATTTTTAAATTTGCAGCTAAAGAACTATGCTGGGAATCAGATGTTTCAATGTTGAAGAACTAAATTGGATGCTGCTGGAATTACCATTAATAAGCCACAAACTACTTCAGGCTGTACAGCACCAGGAAGGTGATGGGCTTGCTGCTGTAATTAGTTATGTAAATTCTGTGGAGCTTGGTGTGATGGGTACAATGAAAGTGCTTTAGACTGTGATTTGTGTTGTAGAAACACAGTGACTACATATAAAAACCATAAGCATCTCCCTTGTGAAATGACATTTCCAACGAGGTAGAACAAAAAAGTAAACAGACATGAGAAGGTAGTTTTGATGTCTTGTAAAGCTGCTGTTGGTCAGGAATTTACAAAGCTGCTACAATGTGGGTAATATCTTAAAACCCACAAAATCTCCAGGCTCATCACTTTGTAAATCTGGAACAACTCTAAATTTGAAACAACTCTAAGAGCTGCAAATATATACAATTATTCTTAAGTATTTTTAAGATACAGTGATGTTACATTTCTTATTTAAAAAGTATAATTTTAATTTTTTTCCGTCCTCAGTCCCTCTGCGCCATTCATATCTTTCCTCCCATAAGTGTTTCTCTGCCATGTGGGTTACTTTTGGTTCTTTGGTGATCTATTTCTGCCAATTGGATACCAAGTTTCTCTCTAATAATACAACACTGATTTCTGCTGGTACTTCCTACTGCCTCTTAGGTGTCCATGGGAAAAGAGTGTCACTTTCATCTGAGAACATGATAACAAGACAGCAAAAGCCATCAGATCCTTTCCCCTGCACCAGCAGGAAGCCCTGTACTGGGTATGTGACTCAAAAAGATATTCTGAACATCCAGTCCCCCTGCCTCTGCTTTCTAGGGGATTTTCAACATCTTACAACTGCCCTCAAATACAAATCCCTGACCTATCTGACCAGCAGGCTTTGGTCCACAAAGCTGTAACCCCAGACTGACAGGAAACAGTAATTCAATAGCTGCAGATGATGAAATTTGCTTTATAGGACAGAAAACCTGACACCTTCCATTTTAAATCAGTGGAAGCACGACCTCTTGGGCAGAGCTGCGGATGGGCTACCCAGTAGAGTTGATGGCATTGATGACATCTAAATTCATTGTTCCACAACTGACAGCAGAAACCTGGCCATGCTAAGTGTCCTAAGGAGAGTTTTGCCATCAAGCAGCAAAAAGTTTTGCACCCCTTGATGCTGGTAGGAGCATCTGCATGCTGGCAGTTTTATACAGGAAAATACAGGGAAGGGATTTTCCTGTGGTTTGGAGACATTTGCCATGTATTGCTTTCAGCTTGTCTCCTTGCTTCTTCTGGAACTGTCCCTAGACAGCAAGAAGATTATATTTTGACTACTATTAATTCCACTTCATCCCTTACTACATCAATATTCTTAGCACTATTTACAGCCTTGGCTATTTTTAAATTCTTCCAATGCCAAATTTAGAGGCACATTGATTAAAAGTTGATTATAATCTATAGACCTCTTTACCATTACTGTAAACTAAAACAAAACCAAAACAAAACTCAAAGAGCAATATTTAAAAATCTTAATTACTTTCAGCCAAACAATGTATCTCTCAATGACAGTGTTTGTCGGAAGAAATGCCAACCCTTCTGCCACTTTTGTCACGTTTTCCAGGGGTTTCTACTAGAACTTGGTAGGATGCTGCAAAGGGTGTAACAGACCATGCACCTTTGCAAAAGTACCTCAGACTTCAAGGAATATTGATTCAGAGACATTACCCTGCAAAAGAAAATATACAAATCAAAACCTCTTTGTCTCTTGAGTTACTTTCTGATTTTTTGAAAGACTACTGTGGTGTTGCCTTATTTGTATTCAGCTTTGTCCTTCCTTTTCATGGTAAAAGTGACCAGTTAATTCAGAAGGTTTCCTGAAAAAGAGAACAAAAGAGGTTGAAATTTAAAGATTTTATTTGCTAATGATGCTATCAACAATATACAAGTTAGACATGTCTGAATTTGTTATTTAAAATTATGTATCCCTCCCCTTGCTTTAATGGACTCAGTAGCTGACATGATCAGATTGCATTTCATTTATTGAATTATTTTTGGTTCTACTTATTGCTTTAATTTCATCCTTCACCAACAGAAACACTCTCAATTTTGTTCTTCACATCTTTAAATTATTTTCCACCTTTTCTCATTACCAGTGTACTTCTGCAAATCTCCATTTGTAGAATATACTGAGAAGCCAATGTAAGTTTGACAGAAAAAGGCATCACTGGAGGAAAAGGGAATGTATTGTAACCTTTGCTAGGATTGTCCCTCTTTATTGTATTGAAGATTAAACCCTCATAGCTGACTTCTCAATTCACTTATAAGAGTATGAGCTGTAAATTTACAAAATACCTTCAACTGTTAAAATCTTTGGGTTCCTGGGACAGAGGTTTTAGTCTGAGGTGCCACATTATTTAGACATCCACTTGTAGCTGCAGATGGTGTGTCATAAGTCAAATCCCATGTTTCTAATATCATTGTGCCTGACCTCTGAAGTCAGTGGGAGAGTTACATGGCTGAAGAAAGTGACATGATGTACAGTAATTTCATTACTGTAAGGTGCACTGGATTATAAAGTGCACTTCCGGGTTGTCGGCAATTTTCCGAACTTTGTCCATATATAAGGGGCACCGGGGTATAAGGCGCAGTATTTTATTTTTTGCAGCGAGGATCCGCGAGCAACAAAGTAACAAATTAGTAACAGAATTGCGCCATCGCCGGGGCAGGTGCTCAATTTGCGAACAGTTTTCACAGATTGGCATAGCCTTTAAACGCAGCCCCAGGCACCCTCCCCGTGCCGCGGGCCCCGGCACTCCTGTCCGCTGTTCTCCTGCACCCTGCAGCCACCCCCAGCACCGGGCTGCTCGCAGCTGGCGCGGCTCGGGCAGCTCATGTGGTTCTCGCGACTCTCGCCTGCTCGCGATCATTTGATTGTGAGTTTCATGTTTGTTGCTGCGCAATGTGAAACAGAAATTGTTTGAGATCCCTTCAATACTCAAACTTTTTCCATATATAAGGAGCACCGGATTATAAGGCTCATTTCCGGGTTTCGATCAAAATTTTAGGCTTTAAGGTCACCTTACAGTCGTGAAATTACTGTAATTAGTTTAAAAAAGAGCACATTCGTGGTTTGAGTAAGAGATAGATTCTGAGGTAGCATGAGTTAAGGAAATGAATAGCCAATTAATCATTCTGGAAAGACTGATCAGTGCTCCCTGTTTTCAGTGTGAAACAATAAAGACAGAATTATTTCCAATCTTTTAATGTTTGGTTCAATTGTGCTTATACAGAATCACTGAAATCATTAAGGTTGGAAAAGACCTTTAGGATCATTGAGCCCAACAACTAACACAGCAAGGCCAAGTTCTTCACCAAACCATGTCCCTAAGCATCACATCTAAACATCTACCTGCAAGGATGGTGACTTATCCACTTCCTTGGGCCTCCTTTTGGTGAAAAAATTTTCCTGTCTAATCTCAATATCCCCTGGTACAACCTGAGGCCATTTCCTCTCATCCTGTCCCTTGTTGCGCAGGAGAAGAGACCAATCCCCACCTGGTTGCAGCCAAATTTCAGGGGGTTGTAGGGAGTGATAAGGTCCCTGCTGAGCCTCCTCTTCTCCAGGATAAACACCCACAGTTCCCTCAGCTGCTCCCCATCAGACTTCTCCTCCACAGTCTTCTCAAGCTCTGTTGTCCTTCTCTGGACACTCTCCAGCACCTCAGTGTCCTTGTAGAGGGAGTGAGTGTTGTGTGATTTTACAAGTGTTGAGTACAGGGGGATGATCACTGCCCTGGTCCTGCTGACCATCCTACTTCTGATCAAAACCAGGTGTCACTGTCCTTGGCCACCTGGGCACACACTCTGGCTCATGTTCAGCTGCTGCCCACTGGCAGCCCCAGGTTCCACCACTCAGGTTTCCAGTCACTTTGTCCCAAGCCTGTAGCATTGCATGGGATTTTATACCTGGCTAAAGATATTTACAGGAAAATAAAATAATGAATTGTCATGGAAATCCGGTCCCCCCTAAAGTTCTTAGGGAAGGTTTGAGCATCTGTCAGCAGCTGAACTATTTGAACTGAACAAGAGCAGACCCTAGTAATTTAATGTCCTGAAAAAAAGGCTACAATGTGCAATAGGCAGTGAGAAACAATCTTCTTGAATAATGTCTTCACTAAAACCCACTTTGGCCATCATCCTATCGTGACATTCCTGCTGACAAGGAATTCAGCCTGCAACTATCCCTGGGGTCCTAACCTGCAGTCCCAGTGACTGAGACAAGATTTCAACTCTCCTGGGACCCAAAACTTTTCAAGCTGTATGGAGAGCCACAAATCTACTTAATAAAAACTCTGCCTGATTATTTTTCAGTGGGTTGTTTCAATGCAGGTATTGTTTTGTTTTGAAGAAATAAATTATGTGAGAAGATTATTAAGTGCAAAAACTGGAACCAACTCATTTTAATAGTATAGGAGAGATAGCTGCTCATTCATTAAATGTTGCACTGTCCTAGGCTTCAATTTGCATTTCTTTGCCTTTCAAGTAAAAAAGAAAAAATCCATTATAATGTCAGATTTGTTCATTTCTATTCAAACTTAAAGCCTGACAGGACCATTGTGGTCACATACTCTGATTTCCTGCATGAAAAAACAAAAATAAAATACAGGCAACTGAACATTATCAAGTAATTCCTGTTATTGAGCTCACAGACAGCAGAGATTTTATTTTTCAAAGAATGAGATGTAATCTTGATCCTAATATTAAAAGCTGAATGCACAAACTAGACTGAAAAAATGAAGACTTTTGCAAAGCCATATGGCAAACTCATTACTTCCACTCTAAATTTTTCAACTTTGAAATGTTCATTCGTTCTGTCTATACATTATAACCTGTATATAAATGACACTTCTCATTGTGTCTGACAGCTGAAAAATGTTTTGTCAGAGAAAAAACCCTCCTCACTCTACTCACAGATTTTTTTGTGTGCTGATTAAGAGGGAGAGAAAGAAACCATTCCACTGTTGCTTATTTTTATTAGATTTTTCTTGCTGAGGGAAAGAATTCTGCATAGAATGCTCCGTGAAACCTACAGGGTCTGCTTGTTTTCATAAACATCTTTATACTTCACTTGTCTTTAGTTATTAAACCTGCTAGTTAAATAGAAATGAGCTGGATGAAGAGTGAAAGCAAAGTATCCCAGTATCTTGCTTTTAAGCACCTATTCCACAGATATCACCTAGAGTTACGTTGGTAACATGTTTTTGTGTGTAATTTGGATATATATATATATATATATATATACACACACACATATCTAAATCTATCTATATACATGTATTGGATACATATATTCTATAGTCTACAAATCTTTTCTATTGTGTACACAAAACCTCTGGGTGGTCTGGAAATCCCACACAGTTGGTAAGAAGATGGCTGAAGTAAGCTACTATGAAAAACTGGTGATAGGAAGGTCACTGAAATAATTTATTTCTTCAATTTTTAGCTTAATTCAGGTCTTCAGCAAACTGAAATCCATGCTGATCTCCCTGCTATGTAAATAATAACCCTTGATGGTTATTTGCAGGAACTGGAAAAGAACTAGAGAAGTGTTTGGAGTTTTCTTTTTCCTTTTTTTTTTTTTCCTAGGATGTCTTTTTATTATCCTCTGTCCAATGTCAATAACTCTTATAGAATATATGTGCCTTTATTGTCCTTCTTATATCTGAAGAAGAAACAAACTCACAGCTGCAGCCATCCAGAATGGCTTAGGAAATGTACGATTATGGGGTGGGGTATTTCCCACCTCTCTATGAGGGCTCTGTCTTAAAATTTCCTGGAGGGGAAAGAAGGGGAAAATGACTTGATAATTTGCCTTCCATATGAATTTAAGATGCTAAGAGCCCTTAGTTTGTGTTCAAAGTTATTTCCAAGGTGGGTTTCTTATCTTTTTATCCAAAACCTCCTGCAGATGCTTTGACCCCAGGCCCCCAGAACTGGTGTGTCTTTACCATGAGGAGACAGCAGAAGACTTCCCCATCTCCTCCAGGTGAGCAGTCTCATTGGCCTCTTCACACTGCTGCTTAGTCCCAACAAAAAGCAGAGATAAACATCAATCCAGACCTCATCCTTCTTGGCATTCTGATTTTGGTGTGTTCTACTGTTAGCGGCTGGGTTTCAATGAGAAAGCGATGCAGCCCAAATTTAGCTGCTAGTTCCGGCTATGCTGGACACGCCTCACACCTTTGTGATGGGGTGGGAAACTGAGCTGCCCCAGCACTCCATCTCTGCATGTCAGTGAGGATGAAAAGACAGCTCAGGTTCCATCCAGCAGCAGAGGGATGCTCACCAGAGATTCTGGGACATTGTCTGTTTTGCAAATATATACAGTCATTTCATAAGTATAAGGCGCAAGTTTTTGACTGAAATTTCGATCAAAACCCAGAAGTGCAAATATAGGCTGGTGCACCTGATATATATGGACAAAGTTTGGAAGTTTGCCAACCTGGAAGTGCAAGCCCCTGCCCTCACCCCGCTGCACAGCCAGCCCCCGCCGCCGCGCGGGGAGCCACGGCAGCCAGCACTGGGAGTGCTGGATCCTGCAACACAGTGGGGACACCTGAGGCTGTGTTTAAAGGCTTCTCTGATCTGTGAAAACTGTTTGCAAACTGAGGGTGCAATTCTATTACTAATTCATTGCTTTGTTGTGCACAGATCCTTGCTTTAAAAAAAGGGCACCTTATAGTCTGGTGCGCCTTATATGTGGAAAAAGTTTGAGAAATTGCTGACAACCTGGAAGTGCGCCTTATACTCCAGTGCGCCTTATATGCGTGAAATTGCTGTACTTGCCCCTACTCTTCTGGATAACACAGCTCTTGCAAGACTAGAAAATTTACTTTCTTGAGTTTCTTGAGATACAAACCACTTATGTGACAGAAATGTCACAGCATAAGGAATTTCCACAGCTTTTTTAAAAAGGTTCAAATTATGGTAAAGCGACACTCCTTTATAATTTCATTTGCCTCCAGCTTGGAAGGAAATGGCAAACTGATATGTTCTCATTGCAGCCTTACCCAAGACACTACATGAAAGGACAAGTGTTAATTTTTTCCTCTTCCCTTGAAATTTGAGTAAATCAGTGGATTTAATTTTTCTCTAAAGAGATATGAGTCCATGTACTAGATTAAGAATTAAGTGTTAAGAATCATAAGCTACTTGAGAGCACACAGGATGTGATTTTCAGCTACTGAGTGAAACTCTGAGAAGAAATATGAGAAAAATAAAAAAAATGGTTGAAAGCTAAATACATTAAACCTCTTCAATCAACCACTATACACCATCAACTTATCCTGTGGACAAGCCAAAGGGAGGGTTGGCTCCCCTGAATGTTTCTGCCAGACTCAGATGGGCTCCTCAGAAGAGCTGGCACAGAAGCCCTGAGAGTCTCCAGGGCAAGGGTTCATCTCTAACCCTGCTCTTCAACTGACTTGATGCATTACAACCTATAAGACACAAGAGATTAGAAGAAACTATGAAAACTACTGTTTCCTGTTTGTTTGGGGTTTTTTTTGTTGTTTTGTTTTGTTTTTATTAATATAAATTGGATTGAGTAATTTAAGAGTGGGCATGTTTGGCAGCAGTGGCTGTCCTTGAGCTGGAGCCCACCAGTTTTTTTCTGAGGGGCAGTGGACAGTGTGCTTCTTTTTCCAAGGCAAGGATGAAATCACAATCAGGATTTTCATCCTGGCTTTCACCTGTTACAAAAAAACCCCCAAACATTCTCCCTATGGCCATCTAGAGATGTCAGACAAACATAAAGAAAACTCAAAACTTTTCCTTGACTGCTGCAATTTGGCACAGAGAAACATCACTGCAACTGAATGTTCTTGGTGAGAGCATCATGGTCTCATCCCTTTAAAGCATAAACTTCAAGCAATCATAATTCCTGCCAGTCATTCTTTCATCAAGAATTTTTTTAAACTTTCCTTCTCTAGAGAGCGTGGGAGCTGTACAGAATAAATGGCAATGATTCTTGGAGCACTTTGCACTACAAATGGATGCTCCATGTGCCATCTTGACAGGACACACATTGTTTTTTAATTTTATCTTTATAATCACCTTGCATTGGCTTCACTTAATTTTGCAGTTTATTAAAGTACACTGGAAAGCCGGAATTCATTTTTCACCAGAAGATATTTGTGCAATACAAACAAATTCTGCTGAAGCTCATGCTTTAGTATGATGCAGCCATGCCAAGCTCTTGCCAAGAATTCTTGCCTACGCCTTATCTCAACATGAGTCTCTCTGTCTGGCTGGTTTCACTGTAAATAAGGTTACTCATTGGTGAACATGCCATTGGAAAACTTGCTGTGCATGTATCCAGAGGATAGATCCTCAGGGGAAAAAAATCAAATATAGGAGAGAAACAGGTGATGACCAGGATGAACCAGATTAACTTGAGTATGGAATAATAGAACTTTTCATTCCAGGACAATATCCAGTTCATTAGTAAACTGTAAAACTATATCAAAGAACCAAAATGCAGTTTTATCAAAAAAATGAAACCCAACAAATATCCTATCAGTTACAGAAGCAGTGCAATGCTCTCTTGGATTAACAGATTGACTTATATGTATTGCTCATGGATGTTGAGGAACACTGTCATCTGGAAAAAAGGAAGCAGTCAAACTTTATTGATTGCAAAGTATTTCTCTAACTTAGCTAAAGACAAAATTCACATATATAAGCCATTTCAGTGATGTCAAAAGAGCTGCTTCGGTGCCTGGGGTCATACGCTGCTATCTTCAGGAGCAGCATTGATTTTTCTGGGCCTTACAGAAGACTCTAAAAGAATAAATCCCAGCTCATGACTGCCCAGTAGCAAGAAGTCTTATTCAGGTTGATATTCACTGTAACTTAATTAGGAATATAGGCTGTGCAAATAGGCAATGGGAAGAGTTCCTGCAGACCAGAGCACCTCATGTAATCAACCAATGATTGCCCAACCTATGTGCACTGAATATTCTCTCAGAAAAGACTGCCAGTCAGAGGGGTTTGGCTTGTCCAAAGTCAGGAGTTAATACCAGCTTTGTCTCCATGACCTTTCAGCTCAGCTCAGCACTGTTGAGCTGTTGAGGACAGCTGAGTTTGGTGTGAAAGAGCATTAAATTGGCTGCGTGTCTTTTGTACTTTGAAGACATTACTGTTAATTTTGCTTATGTCTTGTCAGCACGGCCTTGAAGTCTCCATTTATCTGTGTTTCTGTGCCACAATGTGCAACTAAACAAACATTATCTTTCAGACTTAAAATACAGATTTTGCATCCCCCAAAATGAAGCCAGAAAAATCCCTTTTCTATTATCCTTTCATCATATGAGTAGTCTAGTTTGTGATAACTCCAATTTTACCATGGATTATAAGCTGACAAAACAGCAAGGAGTTTTTTCATTCTGCTCCTTACCTACCAGTCAGATTCCTGCAAAGGGACATTGGTTCAACGTTTGCTAATGGCATCCCACACAGGTTTTGCTTACACTGGAAGATCTAAAAGCTGATTTTGGAAACCAGTAAGGCTTCTTCAGTTTGGGTTTCTTTTGAAGGTCCTCAACCCAGGTGGGAAGCCGGATCATAGGAACCCAGTGGGCTTCTGAAAAAGTCCCTGACCTGCACAGCAGCAGTTTCTCCTCTACCTTTGCTGATGCAATCTCTGCATCCTGAAATTCAAATTTTGATTTGCCACATGCAGGTCTCTCTATTACATCATCAATCCATTCATCCTCAACAAGTGGGTGGACTTTGTTTCTCTATCCTGTGAATAGCAAAACTGCAATTAGGCACTGTATATTCCTATTACACATAACTGTTCTTAGTAAAATAGTCACCAATTTATTTTTTTACTTCCTTGGTTTTATTTAAAAAAAGGTTTTACAGTGGGACTTCAACCTGACACTGATCACTGCCGGAAAAAAATAAATTAATTACCAAAAAGGCAGAAATATTCCCTGAATTCAAAAAGCACCTGAACATACTTGTAGGTCTGGTATTTGGTGAATTTTATAACAATCATGTCATTTGGAGCACATGGTTAAAGAAAGAGATTAATCCTTGTGTGAAGTCCAAGGCATTGTAATCTTTCTAGGGAGTTTACTTTCAGTGGATGTGATTTTTCAAGATGTCTGACGAGGATGTGGAAGATTTGATTCCAAACCTGCTGAAATAAAAGCCAGTGTTTCCAGTGATGCCTGAGCTCTGTTGATGCAATGTAAATTATTGGTATGATTAAGCTGTTTTAAAACTGTGGTTTAGATTTTTCAATAATTCAAACTCCATAGGTAACAGAAGTGAAGCCATCACATTTCTTCCCCAGCATGCTGTCCCCAGGGTATATTGTACTCATTCCATTGCAAAGCTCTTCCTTCAGGCCTTTATAGAGGTTTTCTGAAGTCAATGCTTAATCATAAGAGTTTTCTTGGCGAAATTAAATAAATCCACAAGGTATCAAACTAAGGCCACTCTCTTCACCAGGGCCCTCCCTCCTGATGCTGTTCAATGAGAGAATGTCTATAAACTGCAGTTCTGGTCATTATACTCTAAGACTCATTTGTATTTGTGGTTTCAGATAGGATCTCTGAGCTCTGGATTTAAGACCTCACTGCCCTTCTTTTCTTCATATTCCTGAACATGAGGAGCCTCTGAGGATGAACAGGCATCACAACCCAGCCAGCGGTGAAGCATCACAACCCAGTACCTCAGTTCTTCCCACTTACTAAATTATTACATTGCACTTGTACAAATACATTTGGATCTTTGCAGTCAAATCAAGCAGAAAAGCAGATAGCTTAGGAGAAAGTAAAATCTTACTTGGCCACAGCAAAACCCTTTATAGGTGTATTTCACCCCAAACAAGCACTGGGATGTCATTGCCTCTGCTGTGACATTTGAAGTTCTATGAAGTCTAATCAATGCACCCACAAAAATTCCAGTATTCAGGTTATAAAGAATAGATTAGAAAGGTTCTAATAATGCTCTGTCATTCAGCTCAGTATTTTGTAATGTGTTTGTGGTAATATGGAGCTGTGAATTCTATTTAAAATTCATATTAGTGTGCATTTCAAGGTAACTGCACTTTTTATTCTGAAAACTTCTACATTACTTCATTGAGCTCTATAAACACTTATGGAAAGCACGCTCTAAAAATAAATTCCTTTTGCACTTCTCTCATTTAAATTGCTTTCAGGAAAATGCTGATATCAGGAAAGAGGCACCCACATCCATATGTTTACATTTATAGCAATTCTCAGTCATTTTTCTAATGTTAACTAGGAAATTATGTTATTGGAAAAACCTGTAATTACTAACAGAGCATCAGTCTGTCTTCATATTCACTGCTCTTATTAATGTTTATGGCACCTGCAAATATGGCACTTGGGGCTGAGGCTCACGATCCAGGCAGGCAATACAAACAAAGGGAGATGTGCTTTTCTCTCCAGGCAGCCTCAGGTCAGAGTGACCCCTCTGGGCTGTGTGTAGTGTGGGAGAGAAGGGCCAGCACAGCATGAAAGGTGTGTTCTGCTGCAGAACCACACAGGTCTGCCTGCAGCACACCTCCCCAGCTCAGGAATGTTTACCTTAACAGGGCTGGTTACAGGAGAAAATTCCTTGCTCCAGACAGGGGACGTTTTTTCCCAGTCACTCATGATGACAACTGTGTGTAGATGGGGTAAATTCACTCTGAGTGGTGGAAGATGTGCCATGCCAGCTGCAGCTCATGAAGGTGCAGGAAGAGGTTGGAGAATGGTGCTCTGCAAGGTCTTGGATGTGGGAAAGAATATCCGACTTCAGGACTTTGGAACTGGGAATTGAACTGGTTTAATGTTAGAACAAACCACAAATCTCAATCTGTTTCAAAAAATGCATTCTTGTCAATCAACTTTTTCAAAGAAAAATGGTCTCAATCTTCTCAGAAAAAAACAGAGAGCCTTTTATGAAAGTGAGGTGCTCTCTATAAAAAAATACTGTTTCCAACATCTTGGTCCTTCTCAAGCTGTTAGTTGACTTTTTAATTGAAATTTAACAGATGATTTGTGCATCTATAATTAAATCATGCATATATAGATCCTATAGATCCTTATGCAGTAGCTCCCACCTGGTCACACACCACCCAGAGAGGTACAGGGTGAGCAGGCAGGTTGCTGAGGTCTCTGCTTAGGGTCCACTGTGATGTACAAAACAGACAAGAAGCACTTTGTGCACTTGAGAACTACCAGAGTTTGTGTGCTGCAATTAAAATGTTTGTTGAAAATCCACATGATGTTCAAGTTTGGAAGGTAATTATACTGTTGGGGGCAAAAAAGTGGTTCTGATCACTGCTAACTCTGGAAACAGTATTTAAAAGACATTTTGTATTGACTAGATGGTGTCTATTGTGTCTCAGTGAGAGATGGCTTTCTAAAGTGCTGTGGAGTAGCTTGTTCTTGCTCATGGGTACATCAGAAATACGAGGTAGTCACCTAATTACAGAGCAGGTACAGTGTTATTAGTGATGCGTGGTTCAAAATGGAGCCATAATTAAGTATGAAGATCACTCCAAGAAATACTTAATTGCATCACTTATTGCTAACAACTTACATCTCCCAGCATGCAGCTGAGTGATAACAGCAGTTCTTCCCCACACACTCCCGGGTCATAAAATGTGCTAAATCTCTGCCAGGACAGGGATTGTTTGTGTCAAGGACTCAGATACAGCTCCTCAGAAAAATACATTTTGTTCAAAGCTGGGTGGGACTGCTCAACCAATTTTAATTTTTCCAAAAATGTCTTCACAAAAACAAAATTTCACCCAAAGATTCTTCATATTCTTCGGAATTTTTTTTCCTTGTCGTGACATACATAAGATATGAAACAAGTTAGAAGCTGCCGCAGATATAAAATAGACCATACATTCTTAACAAGGGTTTTGAAATTCTATGGAAAATTCATAAAATTGTGTGTTTGTATTCACATTTTCTTATGGTTTACTGTAATTTCTTGGTGTAAGTTTTTTTAAAAAGATACTAAAAAGGTCATACTTTTAATTTAAAATTTCTGTGAAATAATCATGAACAAAAGAGATCCATGCTTAATTTGTCTTATTTTGAAAAGTATCTTGAAATTCTTTGTTCTAGTTTCAACTCTGTGAAGTGTGTATAGCGTTCTTCTATAAGAACTCTAGAGGGATTAATATAACCATATTTTTAGAACAACTGGAGGCTGACTTCCAAATTATTAATTTAAAATTTGAGGGTTGTAAAATTTAAAACTAAAATAGGTAAAAATACATTAATCTGGTGTACAGTTTGTTTAAACTTTAAGAGTTAAAAAATTTTGTGAGGAGGAAAATATTGTATATACATAAACTGGAGTCTTTACTTATTGCCTCTGGACCTGCCATAGGGACGTCTTATCTTCAAGATTTCCTTTTGATTGACTGTTCCCTTCATTTTAAATTCACATATCTGTCCATGAATTGAATATAATACCCACTTTCAGAAAACTGGGAACTTCAGGAATTCTTTAGAATCTATACATATAGAAAGCATAAACATGCATCTCTATTTACAACACAAATAGACATTCACAAGTAGTCCCATAACCTCACTTCTCAGTTTATTCTGGAAGCTAGACTGGGGAATGAAAACAAACAAATAGAACCTGATGACCTTCCAGATGCCTTCTCAAAGTGTCCCAGCAGTGGGGAGAGCCTCCCTACCCAGCTGACAAAATAGATGATCCAACAGTGAGAGCTGCACACTCAGATCTTACATCTGGGAAAGTGCTGTGGGTCCTGAGACCCCACATGCTGCAACCCAGAGTCTGTTCCGAGGGTAAAGGCATGGGTGGGACTCAGCAGCTGGGAAAAGGAGATTTCAATCAGATCTTGCTGGCAATTAGCCTGGAGCACAGAAAAGATGTCTGCAGCTTCTTAGCAGATGCATTCGTGGAAAAAAAAAGGTGGAGGAAATATTTGAATTTCATTCTGAAATTATTTAATAGCAATACACAGAAAAAATAATTCTAAGCTACAATTCCTTCTAATATAGCGCAGACAAAAGTTAATAACAGCTTTCAAGAAGTTTGTGTGTCCCTCAAAATATGCAATGTCAAGGAATGAAAAAAATCAATAGAGAAAATGTCTGCAAGAAGGAAGGGAAGCAGTAGTTCCTCAATTCACAGCACTCTACAGAGGTGAGCTTTTGTTGCACATCAGAGCCCTTATATATCAGTGGCCTAAGGAAAAAAAGGAGGTGATGGAGTGGAGCAGGGAAGAATTGCATTTTAAGAAGGACAGGAACTGCACTATGAAATAGCAGTCAGATGTATAAATCTGTGTGACTGCAAAGGACACTTCTCAGCATGATGTCGCGGCCATGTGTTTCTTGGCATTCTCACAAGTGGGAAAGTGCTGCTTCCTGAGCTGGCAATTGATCTGCTCCCCATTGTTAATGTTAGCATGCTTGGGACTTTACAGATAACTTGGTGGCTTCCCAATTCATAAAAATGCTTTGATTACTATAATTTAATCCAGATTCTGTCACCTTTAGTCATCTTGAATCTCTGATTCTATGATCTTACATGGTATCAATTTAATGAATAGACTCATCATTCTTCTTCTGCCAACCTGCTCTTCATCTCCTTGTTTCTGGCTTTTCTTCCCTTATCACCCAAACCAGTTGCTTTGCCTCCTACACCCTGCCTGGCTGCCCATTTCTTAAGTTATGGTGAGACAAGCTCCTGCTTTCAACATCAGGACCAGGCTTCAAAACATCCCAGAATATTTGTTAACATCTGTCCCACACAGTAAGTCTGAGAGCTGCAGTGGTGCCACAGCAGGACTGGGGACACTCAGGGGCTCTGGGGGTGGGAGGCAGGGCATCACCCTGCCGAAACGGGCTTGATTCTTGTTTAGAAGCAAAGTCAGTGGGCATGGAAGAATGCACTTTTCAAAAGCATCCAGGATATATATCCAGCTCATATCTGGAAGATATTCAGATAGGGATCGTTACTTCTTTGGTCCCTACTCACCATTTTTCCTGGCTGTGACAAATTTCAGTTTCCTTCTCCAGACCAGGGCATGCAAGAGCAACCCAAGAAAATATGAAGACTTTTTTAGCACATTCAAAACAATGCATATTCCCTGCTGGAATTTTACCTGACTTTTATTTCTTAACAATTTACATGTTTTCCCAAGGAAATTCTCTCATGCTACTTGTCTCTAACTTCCCATTTAACAAATTTAGTTTCAGCTAAAAATAGAAGAGAATTCTTGGCCATAGTTAAGATTTTACTAGTTCTATCAAAAAGGGTAAGGAGAGATAGTCTAAATTACTGTCTCCAATGAGGAAAGAGCTCAGAAGGTAACTCTGCCATAGGCTGTAGGTCAGTCAGCACAGCCACACTTCCCTGCATGGCTCAGAGAAAAGCTGGGCTGCCTCACGTGCTTAGGCAAAACACCAGGCTCTCCAGCTGCTGTGGATTTATATCCAACCAGCTTGGATGCTATCGAGAAAAACGAAAAAACTTTTAATATCAATAAGTAAGAGAGGAACAAAGTATTAATATCTAGTGTAAAGAATAGAAAATTGGTAGCAATTTTGAGGGGGAAAATGTCAAGTTAGGAAAGCAGGAACATTTTAGTTGTAGGTATTTATTTTCTCTGTGTATATGCCCTTTTTCAAACAATTGTTTTTAAAAGACTGCTGTTCTTGTTTTTAAGTATGCCTGACTCTTGCCAATGTCTTTTAACTGCCCTAAAATTTTCAATCTGTACACAGCTACTAGAAACCAATGATGCTAAAACCTGGTCAGACACAGATGGCTTTGCTTATTATTACAGCAAGAGTAATAGATATCTAGAGAAAAATAGAAGTAATAAAGATCTGAATTATAAAAAAATTATGTATTTTCAATGGACAAAATTTCACACTTTTCTGGGTAGATGATCACAAGGAAAAAGAGTACAAACAATTATGCAGGAGAGTCCAGATTTATGAGGATAACATACATAGAGGTGACCTTCAAAAGCTATTTTCCTGGAGACCATGGAATAGCTATATAACACAATGATCACTAGCTGGGAAAAAGCTCAAGGATTTGCAGGTAGTTTAGATGAGACCATCAGCACTGAGCTGACAGAATGCTGTTCTGTTCAGGTCTGTGTGGCAAGCCAGGAGTCACCCCTGCTGTCACTGCCCATCACGTGCATGGAGTGGATGTCCAGGACGATCCATAAATTCAAAATTTCCATATCTGTCCCCTCAAACATGTTACAGCCAGAAAATTCTTCCTGATTTTAACAGTGAATTGAACCTGAAAGGGCCACAGGTACAAAAGCAGAGTGTAGCATGGGAGGAGAGGCACAGACATCAAGGACATCACCCTTGCCCAGACAGCTGCAGCAACAGGAAATTGTGAGGTGAAGAAAGCAGAACAGCCTCGGGCCCTTTTCATGCTGCACAGCAAGGAAAACCCCAAAAACCTGCCTGCCACTCTGACCCCAGTGTTGCTGAAAGTTGACTAATTTGGAAAGGACCACTGAGCCAGATCCCCTGCCCAGTACAAAGCAGTATAAAACTTTCCAGAACCAGTATAAAAACCATTGTCAAGTGTTTTGTCTATATTATGACTACTCTGTTCCCTTCTTTGTTTTTATTGTTTCTCTCACATGTGGTCATCTACATTATTTCTGTAGGAAATAATGTTTTGCTGTGCCTTATTTACATTGCTGAAGCACACAGCTAAACTATTGACCCAACGTTTCCAATGCAATATGCTTTTATCTATAATGCTCAATTGAATGAACACATTTGAGGAATTCTACCTTATTATCAGAACAATGTGCTATACTGAAATATCTCAAGTCCACTGATTTCTTGTAAAATTCAGTTTCATGTGTGCTAACTCTGTCAACGAGTTTTGATGGTTTTAATCTCAACCTAGAGTCCATTCCTATGAGAAGCTAAAACCCAGCCTTTGAAAGCTTCACAAAACATTTGTGGGGTTCTTTTTAGTTCAAGGGCTAGAGTAGGAATGTGATCACAATGAGGACACAGCTTCAGATCTGAAATATAAGGGTTATTAAACAGTATTGAGGAAAAAAATGGAAAAATGCAATAAAAGGTAACTGAGTAAACACATATAAAATCTAGCAGAAATTAGAATATCGAACAGATATAAAACCTCTTGAAAATGGGGAGCATACAGCCTCTAATTATAGGTTGTGAATACAGATGACCAAGAAACAAACATTTCACAAGCACAAACTGAGAGACTTCAACATTTGTCTCCATTTTGACAGACTTGAAAGTAAATGTATCTTGAAAGTAAATATTTTTATTATTTGTGGTTTTATATTTAAAGAGAAGGTGGAGGAAGAGAACTTCACCTCTTTCAGGTCAGATCAGTGAAATATGAGATTAAACATTAAATTAAATCAGCTGGGTGTTGGTCAGCACTCCTGTCAAAACCTCTTTCTGCTGCTCTGGGAAGTTAAAGAGATAGAATGTGATTACTTGTGCCTTCATTTCCAGGCCAACCTATTCAGGCTACCTGGGTGGTGCAAAGGAAACTTGGTGAAACTGTAAGTGAAGTCAATTTCTTTAATTGCATGCTGATAATGAACCACATGGAGGTAGTTGTAATAATTTTAAGAGCCAGAGTGGTTTAAAAGTTGATCTTGTTCAACCATCTTCCCTTTAATCTCCTCCTGCAAGAGCAGCAGCTGTGCTCAGCCAAATAGTTGTTCCCTGTCAGAGCTCTGACCTTAAATGCTCTCAGGTATCAGGGGATTATTTCATTACTTTTACCCTGTTTTAACCCATGCCATTCAAAATTACCTGGGAAGCATATTCCCTACTGACACAGCAAGGTCATGGGATTACTGAGCAGTTTGCTTCATCTTCCCTGCAGGGACCACTGAAGTCACAACAACCTTTTCTAGTACTACTAATGAGAGACAAAAGCACCTTTAATGAGATTTTCCCCCAAAACCTGGACCCTAGTGATTATTAACTGATCACACAGCAGATGGGGAAAAAAAATCCATCAGGAATAGTTGCTCCTATGAGAATATAAAACATTATTATGGGTTGAAATGATTCCAGGATCCACTGGATAGTCAATTTTCCTCTACCATAGCTGGGAAGGAACAGAATAGGGAAAGGCTAGGAAGAATAGCTTGCTCTGAAAATGTAGTTTCTTTTTTTTTGATACAAGAATGTTTTTTCCTAAGTAACAACAGGACACCAATGGAAACTGGGTCCCTAAATGCCTTTGTAAATCAAAGTGAAACTGTAAGTGAAAGTTAATGGGTTCTGTGTTAAATATGCATGTCTCTGAAAATTTCCCTCACCAGCCATTCTAATATAAATGTGTGAAGGGAAAATTGAGGATGTGGCATATTTAGAGTTCAGTAAAGCATTTGGCAGTGCGTTTCATGAAATCTTGCTGCTAAATTAATTCAGATTGGCTTGGATAGCAGCATACTCATGTGGGCTGGAAACTGCCTGGCAAATTGTAAACACATGGCAGTGATAAAGAATCTTCCTTTACAGTGTTGAAGATATCTGTCTGGTGGCATATACTGTAGGGACTCCAACAAACCACATCTCATTATATTATGAGTCTAAACATCTTCAGTGTTAACTGGAAAGAGACCTAAATCTGGAAAACTGAAGTATATATATATAGCTCTTCAAAGGTTGAATCTATTTGAAGTCTAGAAATCAGAAGTCCCAAAAAGATTATGCATACAGGGCTAAGAGATTAGAAATTAGATTAATTTGGACAGGAAAAAACCCCAACAAAACAAAGCAAAACAAAATAATAAAAACCCATGCAAGGAACCCAAAAAAATTTTAAAAATGCAGTGAGGGAAAACAGACTAGAAAGGTGTAAAGATTTATTGACAATAATCAAGAAGTGCATTATCTAAAACCTGGCAATATGATACAAGAAAAAAATTAACCAGCAACTTCAGAATGTGTATGCAAAGTCATGATGTAATGGACTAAATTTTTTCTGATATTAGCTACTAACTGTGCTGATCAGAATTATTTCACTACTATTGCTTGAAACCTCTTCTTTCTCCTAGGGAACATGAAAAATCAAATGGCTCTTCTGTTGTGTGGTGTGGAACAGCAGTTTGGACAGGGAAACTGAGCCAGCTCTTGCTGTTGCAGAGATACAGAGAGTAACAGAGATGCCTTTTCCCTCTAGCTCCTAGTGACTATACCCTTCCTAAGGACTGCAGTGCTCTTATTACCCCAAACACATCCAAGGAAATTCACAGAAGTAAAAAAACCAAACTGAACTATGCTTGACTGATGAAACAGCCAAACCTGCACACTTTTCTAAAAATAACAAGTACTAGATATTTTCCTCCTTGAAAACATTTAGAGTCATTTTATTCCATCACAGGTTCATTGAAATACAGTGAAAAATGTAAGAGCAAAAATAAACATTTTTTTACTTTTATAATCTTTACATTTAAAATAAATGCTTGAGAGTTTCCTTAGAATACAAAATATATATTTGGCAAACAAAAACACAATCCCTGAACTAAGATTAATTAAGAGCCATTCTCCCATCATTTCACTGTAGTTTTATTCTGACACAGCCTGATGATATGTCAGTTTTTCACAAGAGACTCCCAAATGGTAAATGTTCAGCTTGCGGTAAATCTGATTTCCTCCTCAATGAAAGGGGAGTTACAATAATTTCACCCATATAAGGCACACCCTTTTGACTCAAATTGTGATCGGAACCCAGAAGTGCGCCTTATACATCGGTGAGCCTTATATATGGACAAAGTTCGGGAATTCGCCAGCCTGGAAGTGTGAGCTGCAAGAGCTGTGGAAGGAGCCGGCAGCTGCATGAGGGGGCCAGCAGCGGATCCTTGCTGCAAAAAAAAAAGTGCACTTTATATGCCTCATGCGCCTTATATATGGACAAAGTACAGAAAATTGCCGACAACCCGGAAATGTGCCTTATACTCCGGTGCGCCTTATACACATGAAATTACTGTACTTACAAAATATTGCATAAATAGATGGGTTCTATAACTGTGTAGTATGACATAAGAAAAGACATTCTATATATTTGTACTCTTATTGATCCTATTTCACCACGTACAAGAGCTTATTACATCTGCATCTTGGGAGTTCTAGAGGAACTACAAAGTTTGCAGCCTTTTACCGTCAAAAAACGGTGCTAAAGCTGGAGATGTTGCAATGTAAAGTTTTACTGATGGGTGTTGGGGATGCTTCTGCTTCTCATCTAAAAGAGAGGAGAAATGTAGGTGCAATCTGGTGGGACGTCTTTCTGGTAGATGATTGCAAATGTTCCATCTCTATCATAGTGAAAGGAATGGACCAAGTGCGTTCAAAACTAAGTTAATGAGAAATGCCACAGCCACTTAGGTGTCTTGATCTATTATGGCTTTATTTGTTAACTTCTGATGTTTGTTGCCCCATCCTCCACCCAAATCTTGACCATCTGGTGACAGAGTACAGCATTTACAGTTGGTATCTGGATATTTATATACAGTTTTATAACAAATGAACCTCCAATGTATTCAGCTTGACCAAATGATTGTGAAGCAGTTTTGGAATTCTAATTTAATCCGATAAAAAATAGCAAGTAAAAGAGTGCCTATGTTGGTCTACTAATTAATGCCACATACATTTTTATAGCAACAGCACTTATGCTACTTGTTTTTTAAGATATGTGGACAACAAACACACACTGGCCAAATTAACAATTTGCTTTTAGCCTGGACTGGCAAGGCATAGAGGGGTTTTTTTTTTGTTAATCATCATCCATTAATGCTTAGCCAGCTGAAAAGAACTCTGAACAGGACACCCCTTGGTTTGCAGTACTAATGCTATAAATTGAGTGTAATTAAAAGCAATCAATGATGAAAGAACTATATGCTGGGATGCTGCAGTTTATTCCCAGTGTGCCCCAGTATGTGCATTCTCATAGGAAGAAAATACACAAAATGCTGATTTTTTGGTTTATTTTTTTTATGTACTTGTACCATCCAAGGACATGGGAAAGTGCTAGCAAAAAAATAAAAATAAAAATAAAAATAAAAATAAAATAAAATAAAATAAAAAGAAAGATAAATCAGGCTGCAGAAAGATTTAAACAATTGCTAATAATCAAATAAACCAAAGTAGCAAAACCCTAAAACTGGACCACTTAGACATAATTTTCCCCAGTTAACATAGATTCTTCTTCCACAGTTAACATTTTGGGTTTAAACATTATTTCATCATTTAGATTTCATGGAGTTGTTTTTGCTTTTGCTATTTAAAACCATGGTACATACTATCTGTTTAACCAGAAATGATGGTTTGTTGTTTTTTTTTTCTGAGGAGAACTGCTTGGAAAAATAAGGTGCATGCTTAGTCACTCCAGTTTAATCTTCCTGAGTGCCTTTGGGAAACTGAGGCTTCAGCAGAGCTGCTGGGTGAGCTCTGCCAGGAGGCTGCAGCCAGCTGAGCTGGGCAGGAGGAGAGGGAATGGCCCCAGGCTGCTCCCCTGCCTGGGAGAGAGGGGAAACACCACCCTGGGGTCTGCACGTTGTCTGCTGCTACCTGCAGTTCAACCAGAGCCAAACAAAACTGGGCTTACCCCAAATTCAAGGAGGGATGGGAATAAACCCTCAGATTCCTGATGCCTCCATCCTCCCCTAAGTGTATCTTAAAAAAGCTCGTCTTATAAAACACTGCACACTGGGTTTTTGAGCTCTTGTTTGTGTTGCAGGATTGCTCCCCATACCCTGCAGAAACATTCTGCTTGTCACTTATATTCAAAAATATGAGTTACTTATATTCAAAAATATGAGTTAGGGAATCTGAATGTAGAAGTGGCCAGATTTTAATCAATACTTTAAAGTTTTGTTTGTTGTTTGGGGTTTTTTTCCAATAGCATAATAAGGTTGTCAGGTTTTATTTGTGAGCTGGTTGTTGTGGAAGTCAATTTACATAAAAGGCAATTTTAAGTTGAGAAATACCATCAAATTATTATGTGTCTTAGAGAATACCGTGGAAAATTTGGTCTATAATATTTAATACTTTGATTAGAAACTTGGGAGATAAAATCACTGACAAAAGCTTCATCTCAAAAAGAAAATGGAGACAAGTAACAGTGGAGTGGTCTATGGCTACAGCGGTCCAGATCAGTCAACTAAATAAAAAGAACTGTGCAGTGTATGCTTTAAAACAGCCAGTGTAAAATCATACCTGCAGGACAATTTTATTTACCTTATGTTGTAAAGAAGGACCCCCCTGAACTCAGGAAGAAAGTGCTGCAACATGAATTTGTAACTTTGAAATCAGCTGTATCAGATGCCACTGATGCAAACAAATGTTGTCTAATGGAAACCTTCAGTTTACAGCAGATTATTTTGCTCCATAATCAGTGTGGTGGGTATTACCTGTGAGTGCATCTGGAAGGCTGTGCCTGATTGTGATTTCCCCTGTTAAACTGAACTGGAGGGGGCTCAAATAAAATTGTTGGACTTAATCTGCCCGTTTAGAGTAACAGAATTTGGATTAGTGGCTCTTTAATCTGGTGGAGAAATGTATGAGCCATCCCCTAGCTGAAGTTAATTCTGAACACATGCGGCTCAAATATGAGCCGTATCTTTGTGATAGTGAGAGAAATTAGCCAGGACAAATGTGGTAGGTCCCCTGCAACAGCTTCCCCGCATAATTCCCTTTTTTTGTCATCAAGTTTGAACTTTTTCTCATGATGTAGTACAAACAAGATAATTGCATACCCATTTCTGAAAGAATGTCAAAATAAATTATCACAGCTATTCCCTTTATTTAGCTTGATAATCTATAAATCCTCTTAATATACCTTGATTATTGATTTTTAACATTATCTAATTAAAACCAAAACAACACAACTTTCAAGGCTATGCATGAACCCATTTAAAGTTAGCAGACACCTTGCTTTTGAATACACTTATACAATATAATTGGAAAGGAATAGCACATACATAATCTCAAAGAACCTAGAGAATTTTACAAAATGAACATAATGCCTGCTCTGGGGACCTTTTTATTAGATATATCCCTTCATAAACATTGAGAAATGCTGGCTTGAATTCTCTTATTTGAGAAATTCTACCTTAAAAAGGTATCAGAACAATATGCTTTACTGAGATGTCTCAAGTCCTCTGACTTCTCGTGAAATTCAGTTTCATATATACTAAGTCCCCAATGACTTTGGGGTACTGTCGGTTTTAATTCCAACCTTGTGTCTATTCTTTTGAGAAGCTAAAGCCCAGCACTTAAAATTTCTCCAAAAAAACTTAAATTTGTTGAGCTCTTTTTAGCTTGAGGAATACAGTAAAGAATGTGATAAAAATGAAGACATAGCTTCAGAGAGAAAATGTATAATGCTGAAATACAAGGATTATAAAACGGTGTTGAGAAAATGTGCAGTGAAAGGTTTCTCTACTAAACAAATATAAAATCTACCAGCAATTAGCATATCAAACACATAAGGGTCAGATATATTAACACAAGGCAGAATTTTTATGCTGGATTACTTGGGCAGATTTAGAAATTAAACTCCAAATTTTCCTACCTTAGACTTGCAACTTAATTAGCTCAACTAGTAAGGGAGCTTTTCCAAACCCCAGAACATTTGTTATGGTAATTAAAGGCATTTTTCAGATTATCTTTTACTTTTTTCTGAAACTGCTGTGTCAAAAATAACAGAAGTTGAATGTGTATTGGAGGGGCACAGAGAGTTCACTGCTGCTCTACACACCAGTTTCCCAGAACAGCTCTGTGTATGACAACACATATGAGAACAGCATATTTTTACTTGCTTAACTCATTGCATGAAGCTGCATGATGGGTACAAAGCTCTGCTCAGCTGTTTCCAAGACTACTGCTATGTTAACGAAAACAACTATCCATGAAACATACAAAATTCTAAATGACCTTAAGAGGCCCAAAAATTAACTGAATTACAAAAAAAAAAAAAAAAAAGAAAATCTGAATCCAGAATAAATTAATAATTTGTAACATAACTCCAAAGAAATTGCAGAGGTTACAAAACTCAAGGGACCTCATCAACAAAAGGAGGAAAAGATGTGGTTTTGAGAGTACAATAATTTCACGCTTATAAGGCGCACCGGACTGTAAGGTGCACTTCTGAGTTGTCAGCAATTTTCCGTACTTTGTCCATATATAAGGCACACTGGCATATAAGGCGCACCTTTTTTTTTTTGCAGCGGGGATCCGCCACCGGCTCCCCCTGCGCGGCTCTCACGGCTCGCACTTCCGCACTGGCAAATTTCTGAACTTTGTCCATATATAAGGTGCACTAGACTGTAAAGCGCACTTCCAGGTTTCCATCAAAATTTTAGTCAAAAGGATGTGCCTTATATTCAGGAAATTACTGTAATTGCTTTGCACTGGGCTCACAGGGTAAGAGCTGGAGTACTTCTGATGAGCTGTGAGCAGTGAGGTACAACAGAGAGCTTCAGCTGTGGGTAACCTCCCAGAACCCTTGTGTGGGAAGGAGCTGGTGGCATTTCTTCCCCCCATTCTGTGAAAGACCTCTATTCCCGTTTTCCTGCGTGGGACCAAGGTCTGAGGAAGCAGCATGCAAAACCCCCTACATGGCAAACAAGCACAAGCCCAGCCCGAGGTCACTCAGCCTCTCACCACGGACACAGGTCAGGGCAAGGTTTCTCCATCACATTGGGGTGAGAGCCCTTCCTGCAGTCTGCCCCACAGCTGCTTGGAGGTGTAGGAGCAGTGGATTTGGAGAGCCATTATTTGCACTTGTGCTTTGGTTCCCCATTCCTGGGAGTTTCTGAGGATCTTACTGACTCTGACACCGTTTGTTTGTGGAGGGGCTCCAGGCAGGACTGGGGAATGATTGTCCTGTGCTCCCCAGATGAAAGCTCATCCCATGAAAGGATGAGAGTGTGACTCAAGGAAGGGTATAAATATTTCACTTCTATGCTTCTGGAGGGGGACTAAGCCTCTCTTGCATATTTGGGGGCTACAAGTTATTGTTCCTAAGCAACTCGCTTGCTGTGGGAACCCCTGCTATGCCACTGCAAAGAGTTTGCATTTTACAATGTCAATTTTGTCCTGGCAGTTTCTTGATTTTCTTTCTTTACCCTACTGAAAGACGGGCTTTTTGGTGTTAGTTTTTTTTTTTTAATACAATCAGTGAAACACACAGTGAAAGGTGCATGATAATAGAGGCTCCAAGAGAGCTGTGCACTCTTAATAACCTGTGTTCATGTTTAAAAGCCTCAGCCCTGAGTGTTTCTGTGAAAGCAGCATAGCGCAGGCCTATTTATTACCTGCCAATTCCATTTCTTAGAGTGGAGGTGCCTCTGAGCCAGTATTTTCTACAAAAACATGTTCCTGCGGATGGATGTGGGGGTGGGTGGATGAGTGGGTAGGCCGAGTAAAAGGATGGGTGTGATGGGAGGACAGTGCCTAGATAATGCTGTAGAAAATATCTCGGCTATTGCTCAAGGCAGATGGTACCCATTGATCACCTTCACCAACAGGAGCTGTACCTGTTAGTGAGAGTGTGAGGAAACATCTCTGCAGTGAGAGGCTGAGGAAAGGCAAACTAAGTTATTTAGGCAAGATCCTGATGCAGAAATATTAATGTGTGAAGGTTAAAGGGCTGGGGCAGGGTGAGCAGCACAGAGCTGGTACCCTGGACTGGGAGCACTGGTCTGCTGCATACCCATGAGAAGTTATTCCTGTCCTCTAGGAGGGGATTTTCAGAGCCCAGAGGCATAGTGCCATAATGCCAGAGAATATTGTCCTGCTGCAGTCCCTCTGGTCAGGTGTGAGTTCAAAAAAAGGTGACTTGTCCAGCCCAGCTTTTTCTGCCCTTTTGATCCAGCATCTGCTTAAACTGGTCCTGAGCAAGCAGCTTAGGACAAAGCTGTCACTGTGTGCTTGTGCTCCTTCCTCTGCAGCCATCCAAAGAGCTTTGTGCATCTGTCCCTGAGAGCTCAGTCCCTGGCAGATCAGCCCTTCCATAAAGTGGGGTTAATTTTTTCTTGATGTGCTTGCTTAGAGTGCTCTCTATAATAAATAACTATAATCAAAATGGCCTCATCCTAGAAGCTTCATACTGTTTTACAGTCTTATGTTTGATTGCTTTCATTTCCACTGCATTGGTTTCCCAGTGGCTTTCAGAGACTTATCTTGGATTTACACTGACTCAGGGAAAACAGAATCAAACTATCTTTGTAAGATTTGGGGGAGATTTTGAACAAGTAAGGCAGGAAAATGAGAATTTCAATACTACAGCAAAAGAACACATGCTGTTTTTTTCATGTGTTGGTTCTTGGAACTTCACTGCAACACTAAATAAATTGCTTCAGCAGTTTCCGAAAAATGCTATTTAGTGTTTGCTGGCCCCTGGAAGTGCTAAACATTGTCACATTTGTTGAAAATGCCAGGAAAAGGCTCCTGGGAATTTCATCCCCATGCCTGCATCTTTGATAAGTTTTATAACAATCTGGTGTAGTACAGCATTTCTAGCAAGAAATACTGTTTTGTGAAGCACTGAAAAATAGAAAAAAAATGCACTTTAAACTTTATTCCTGTCAGGGGAAAAATATATCAATATACCAAATCCTTAAAAAGAGACAAACCAGATGAAAATGGAAAGAGACTATATGTGCTCTTACATTCAAAAAGATTCTACTCACCATTTTATTTTTTCTGGACACTGAAGAACAATTTTTGGTTATAGCCCAAGTCCTGAATATTTAATTAAATCAGGAATAACTCTATTGTACAACTTTGGGGAAAGAACAGACGTAGTTTGGATATTTTGAAGGACTTGTCCCTGAGTTATGAAAGGCAGAGATTTGAGTACCTGTGCCACTTGCTTGAGGCAATAGTATTCCTCCATTAATATTTCAGGCTTGCATTATACTTGTAAAGCTTCTGGGTATAAAAGCTAGTTAGTGTTTGTTTACCTCCTGACACAAACTTCACTGAAATCAATATATTTTGCTGCTCAGTAGAATAGCATATTTTTGCTTTCACGCTTTTGCATTGCACTCTAGGAAAAAAAACCCAAACAAATAAACAAACAATCCAGCCAGCTTGATTCCAGAGCCCAATTTTGCAATCCAGAATTCTGGGTCTAACTGCTGCCTCATGTTGTGGAAGAGGAAAAAGGCAAAATGAACTAGTGGGACAAAGAGGAAGCATTGATGCATATCCATACATGATCATTTCAAGAAGTGTATGTCAACTGAAACTGTCTGAGTTCCTGTGAATGTTTTTGTGTCTGTCACCTTCCAGTATTTGTGCACTTCCATTTCCATTAAGAATACCAAGAATAGAATCATAGAATCTCTTAGGTTGGAAATGACCCTAAAGACCATCAAGTACACCTGTTAACTGGGGACTGCCAGTGTAACACCTACATTTAAAAGATATTTAGAGGTCTTTTAATTACCTCCCGGGATGATGTGTCAACCCTTTCCCTGGGCAGCCATTTCAATTCTTGGCAACTCTTTTGATGAATAAGTTATTCCTATTGTCCAATCTAAACTTCACCTGGTACAACTTGAGGCCATTTCCTCTCATCCTGTCACTTGTTACCTGGGAGAAGTGATTGACCCCCACCTGCCTACAACTTCTTTTCAGGTAGTTGCAGAGAAGGATAAGGTTCTCCATGTGTCTCATTTTCCCAGGCTAAACAACCCCAGCTTCCTCAGCCACTCATAAGATTTGTGCTCCAGACCATTCACCAGCTCTGTTGCCTTCCATCTTTCAAAATAAAATATTGTCTTCTGAAATAATTTTGAGATCAATTTTTGCAGAAGAATATGTCTAGTTTGCATAAACAGAAATAAGACTCAAAAGATTTTTGCAAGTGTAGATTCTTGATACAACTGCAAGATTATCTTGAACTTGAGATTCCTCATTATAGTACTTATGCAATTTTGAAGCAATTTCAGTTTGCAGAACTCTGGCTTGGTTGAGCTTCATATTTCTGCTCCAAATGTTTCCCTGAAAAGTAGAGCCTAGTGAAGGAATGTGTAGGCTTTACACATGTGGAGTTTTTCTTTGTTCCATTTTAGGAAGATCTTTAGGAAAAAGTTATTCCACAGGTGGTAAATGTGCCTACTGGAATTCTGCCACAGGAACAGTCTTTCAGAATTGTATTAGACTGATGAGTCAGGCTTCACATCTTTTATTTAGAGACTAACAGGATGTCACTTGTCACAATACTACTGTCTGCTTGCTTATTTGTCTTATTGTTCCAGAAAGAATAAAATCTATATTTGTGTAGTAGCCCTGCTTGTTCAAAGACTCTATAGTTCAAAATCTTAATAAAATAGAAAAGAAAGAGGGGGGGGATGGGGGGAAAAGAACAAAAGAATAAGAAAAAAAAGGTTGTTGCTGAGACTTGAAGGACTAAAGCTTCATTAGCTAAATGTAATGTGAAAACAATAACACACCTGCAGTCATTGTGGAAGTGAAAAGATATTTCTCTGTGCTTGTCAGGATCTATCAGTACCAGATCTATTTACAGGACATATTGAAAAATCTCATGGGTATTAACCAGTCTTACTTACTTTTGAAATGGGTCACTTTTTAGCAAGTGCCCTAGAAGTGAAAAGCTTTTTTCGTAACATCAGTTCCATGAGTCATTCCATTTCCCCCCATATTGGTTAATATAATTTAATTTCCCTCTCTCTATCTGTCATAAGAGAATCAGGGAAAAAGGGTTGCTTTCCTCTGTACTCACAAATAAATTGATATAATTTGTTTGAGGTTTCCTTCTACACAGTATTTTCTTAAAATTAGAACCAAATTAAAAGTGTTCCAGCCATTGTGGAATACAGTGATTAGAGCTAAATTATGTGCAGTTGTGATCTACACTGAAATTTGCATGACACATCTTTCCTGGAGTGGAACTAAAACAGGAATTTGAATTTTACCCTATTCTTTTCCAACAAATACTGTCCATTCACCATTAAATCAAATAAATTGTGGTCAATATTTAGAAAAGATGAATGTGTAGATCTAATGAATGATGCAGCTGTTAGAATAAAAGTCTCAAGTACTTACCTAGTCTATGTTAATTAAATAGCCTATATTTATTAAGGGATAATTATTGGCAAGAACATCTTTATTTTTCCTTTTCTTAATCATAGTGCAGCAGTCTCTACAGCCCCCAGTTTTCACCAAGACAGCATCCTTGATAAATACTGTAAGATCTTGACTGGGAAAATATATGTGTTTATTATGACTACTGTGAGCATTGAAATTATATAAGCATATGTCTGCTTATATATGACAAGGGAGCAGGAGTATATTTGTGTGTCCAGGGGCTAAGGAGGCACTGCTCACATTTGCAAGCCCACCACAGCAAGTCTGGGCCTTCTGGTCTCAACAGGTGATGGTTTCCAGCCTCAAAAGTGCAAAACTGAGAAGTGCCTGGTATGAAGTGTTATGGGGTTGCTGCCTGTAAATGGGACAGGGTCAGCAGAGGACTCACATCCCACAGGAAGTTATGTGCATTTTGAACTTGTCATATTAACAAAGTTCCACTGAAAGCAAAAGGAGAAAGCCAACAAAGTCATATCTACTGGGTTTCTTGAGCCCAGAATATTGTTGCAGCGTACTATACAACTCACTGTATATGTGAAAAAATCAGAATAATTTTTCTCCCTTCTTTCTGCCACCTTTTTTTTTCCTTGTCTTATTTCAACATATTCTTTCTGCATCAGCTTTGAGAAATAACTCATTCTTCATTTGAAAAAAACATATTAGAGAAATTACGTATGTGTAGAAGAGAGAGAGAAAGAAAGACAGAATTTGTCCTCAGTCCGTGTCCAAGAGGAAACAGCTTCTCAGGTAGCTATCAGTAAGGGAGCAGCACATCTAGGTTGTCTCTGTGATGATATAAAATAGCATCTACCCCACTTGACACCACTACTCAGCCTCTATCCCCAGATGGCTGACACAAAAGCCCCATAACCCTGTGATACTGCTAAATGAAAGGTAGGTCATAGATGGGTTCTGTCTAGCAGAGACTGTAAGAATTGCTGCTGTGAGAGAGGGAGTAATCGCAGAACCTTTGCTCTGTAAGGATACAGCCAGGTTCTTCCACGATGGTTCATCTCTTCCTGACCCTTCCCAAAGAGTGCTGGCTCTCTGATGACAGAAATGTAACAATTGAACTCTGAGAAAACTGGTATTGTCATGCTTTTATAGATTTCTTTTCCCTCAAATGCTTAGACAGATATGTATTGGATTTTTTTTGTCAAGCACAAGCCCTGTCAAATGTATCTGCACTTTTTAAACTTTGGAAATGACAGCTTTCTGATGAAAGAAAACATTCATTTTCTTTCCATCCTGAGGAATAATACTGTGCTGGTTCACTTCCAAATAACACATCTCATGTCTTGTTGCTTTGCTCTTTCTTTAAGACATATAATTTACCATAGCAAGCTTTTCAATTAGGGCCTGATCCAAAACTTTAACTACTCTTGGGGGGAAAAAGCCCAACAAAACCTGCATTGCCTTCAGGATCTTTCAAGCAGTTTCATGTACAGTCATTCACACAGTGGTCACACTTGCGTGACAAGGCTACACTGTAGGGACAATATACACAGTACAGTATTTCCTAAGGATATTAATAGCAATTTTGGATAGTAGGAAAGCTACCTTTTCTTCTCCTTTTTCTTTGTGTCAGCTCTGGCGATCAACTGTAAAATGTGACAGTGATTAGACATGGCAGCTTTTTTTTTGGATGCAACAAAACTTAGACTCTTTTCTCTCTCTCTCTTTTTTGGTTCCTTTTTTTTTTTTTTTTTTTTTTTTCAAACCTAAGACAAAGATTCACGACATCTTTGGGAATTAGCCACGTGATCCACATTTCTGACAGCTCCAGAGGGGGAATTTCTGTTCTCTTTCTCTGTCTTTTCAGCTTTTGCCAGAATGTAATAACAGAAAAAACCTTTCTGACCATCACACTATCATGTTATCAGTGTGACTGGAAAATGCTAAAGAGAGACACTAGTTTTCCACACAGTGAAAATGCTGAAGAGAGACACTTTAGTTTTCCACAGAGTGTGCCAGCATCACCCTGATGTGGGGTACTTGTTCAATCAGCTGGTGAGCTCAAGCACTCAAAGTGGAGCCTTTAACCGAGAAACATCCCTCATTGCTGGCTAGCTGGTGTGAATACCCAGAGGGTATATCGTAGCAAGTGTTGTAGGGAGAAAAGGGCAAGCAATCCCTCAGATAGAACGGGGGAAAGCCTGCCAAGGGGCACAGACACCAGAATTTGAGCAGGTTTCAGGAGCTGCAGATACAGGGTGTGCCTGAGCACAGCGCACGGATCAAACTGCCAGGAACTCATCTCCAGGTCTGATCCTTCCTGAGCTGTACACAAGCTGAAAGTTGGGCTGCCTGCTGCGATCCGGGAGTGGATAAGCCCGATGCCGCGATCGCTGGCTGAGCCTGTGCCTCGCAGCCCCTCGTCTGCGCATGAGTCGCTGCGGGAGGCTCCGCGGCTGGAGTATTTGAGGGGCTGGGCAGCGGGGGAAGATGCTCAGAGCCTGCGGAGGCCGCGCGGCCGGCGGAGCGGAGCGGAGCGGAGCCGCGGAGGGGGCGCGGAGGGGGCGCGGGCCCGGGCGCGGGGGGGCCGCGCCCCGCGGCTTGAAGGAGAGCGGGGCGGCCGTCGGGGCAGCGCCCGCTGCAGCACCGCGGACAGCGCACGGCAGCCCCGCTCCCGGCCCCGCTCACCGAGCCCCGAGCCCCTGGCTCCCCCAAGCCCTCTGCTCCCGACTGCCCCAGCCCCTCTGCCCCCGATTCCCCCAGTCCCTCTCCTCCAACCCCGGCGCCCCCGACTCCCCCAGCCGCTCTGCTCCCGGCTCTCCCAGCTCCGCTCACCGGGCGCCTCGGGCCCCCTTCCTCCAGCTGTGATTCTCCCCCATCTCTCCCCTATCTCCCGATCCGTTCGCTGCGCACCCGGGAGCCCCTACCCTCGGCTCCTGCCCCGCTCCCCCGCTGCCTGACTCTGCTGTCAGAGAGCCCCGGCCCCGCTGTCCCTGTCCTCCGCTCTGCCCCGTCCATCCTCCCGGTCCCGCTCCCCTTGCCCCTCTCTCCGCTCCCTGCCCTCCTCGCTGCCCCGCGGCCGGCACCATGCGCGGGTGGCCGCGCTGGGCGGCAGGCGAGGCTGCGGTGCCGGTGCGGGTGCCCCCTTCCTCCTGCCCTCGCCCGCTCCAGGCGACCCGCTGAGAGATGGACTTGGCAGGCGTGCTGCTGGCGCTGCTCCTCGTGCTGGTGCTGGTTATCTCTCTGCTCTCCAACCTCCTGGTGCTGCTATGCTTCGTCTACAGTACGGAGATCCGCAAGCAGGTCGCCGGGGTTTTCCTGGTGAACTTATCCTTCTGCAACCTGCTTCTCACCGTTCTGAACATGCCTTTTACCCTGCTGGGCATCCTGAGGAACCAGCAGCCCCTCGGGGGTTGCGTCTGCAAGGCGGTGGGTTTCCTGGAAACTTTCCTGACTTCCAACACAATGCTGAGCATGGCAGCGCTCAGCATCGACAAATGGATTGCCGTGGTGTTCCCCCTAAGCTACACCAGCAAGATGCGGTATAAGGACGCTGTGATACTGATGGGCTACTCGTGGCTCCACTCCCTCTCGTTCCCCTTGGTATCCTTGTTTTACTCATGGGTAGATTACAACAGCGTTTATGCCTCTTGCACCTTACACCTGAAGGAAGAGACGGAGAGGAGAAGGTTTACAGTGTTCACCATTGTCTTTCACGCCACCAGTTTCATGCTGTCTCTGGTGATCTTGTGTTTCACCTACTTAAAGGTGTTGAAAGTTGCCCGGTTCCACTGCAAGCGGATAGACATTATTACCATGCAGACTCTGGTTTTGCTGGTGGATATCCACCCCAGGTAATGCGTGCACGTTCGGATTCACAGCCCCGGTCACTCGCCGTAGTTACCCCGGTAGGAAACGCTATCCTGCCCCTCCAGCACCCTTTCCTGCCTGCCTGGCCGCATGGGGAGCGCTCCTGCCGCTAGTTTCAGACGCTGCCCACAGTGCCGGGAACGATGGCTTGTGCACTCGTAGCCTTCTCTGTCTAAATGCCGATCGGGCTCTCCGGGTTATCCCACTTGCCTGAGCTCCTCTTCAGCGGGAGTCACTGCTCTGCTGAGTGCGATGGTCCCGAGCTCGGCGGGGCTGGGGCTATCCTCCTTCTCTCAGGGCTGCTCTCCTCTCCCCGGGGGTATTGCCTTCTTCTCCCCTTGGGGATTGCCCTCCCCTGCCCTGGCGATTGCCCTCCTCCTCCCTCGGGGCTGCCCTTTTCCCGGACCGGGCTCCCTCCTCTCCCCAGGGGCTGCCCTCCTCTCCTCTCCCCTTCCCTTCCCGGCTCGGGGGGTTTCGGGAGTGGAGAGGTTTCTTGGGCTCACATCTCACCTCCTCCCTTCTTGCCTTGACACCCTTACGCTCTCTTCTCTCCCTAGTGTGAAGCAGCGCTGTCTGAACGAGCAGAAAAGGAGGAGGCAGCGGGCTACCAAGAAAATCAGTATTTTTATAGGGTCGTTCGTGATCTGTTTTGGTCCTTACATTATCACCAGGTTAGTATCTCCAGTCGGGCTGGGATCAGGATGTCCCGTGATGTGCAGGTGCCCGCGGGTCCCCCCTAATTTTGGGGGGACAGAGTCAAGCAGACCCCCGGGGCCGGTCTTGAGGGGCAGAGCACAGAAACACATCCACAAACACACCCTGGCACACCGCTCCTGTCCTCACACCCTGTCCTAGGGAGCAGCCCCGGCAGGACCTGGCTCTTCTTCCCTCATTGCAGCCAGGTCTGGGCACCTCTGCCAAAAGAAAGTGGCTTTCAGGACAAGTACCGGGAATTAATTACATGCCAGTGGGAGATAAAGCAGTTCAAAATATTTGCCACCCTTCCTTATTAGCAGAACCCTAGCAATAGAGAGGAAAACAGACAGACGTTCCTGATTAGCTTTGGGTTTTTGTTGTATTTTCCCTTTTTTAAGGGGGTGGGCAGGGGGGTGGTAGGTTTTATTTTGTTTATTTTGTTTGTTTGTGGATTTTTTGGTTGGTTTTTTTTGTTTTGTTTTGTTTTTGTTGTTTGTTTTGTGGGGTTTTCTGTTGGTATTTTTGGGGGGTTTGAGGGGGTTTTTTGTTTATTTTTTGGGGTTTTTTTTGTTTGTGGGGTTTTTTTTGTTTGTTTTTTTTTTTTTTTGGTATAAAGACAAGCTTTCTGCTATTGGAAGCTAAGTTGATATAACTTAAATTTGTCCAGGCTGATAATTTGTCAGATAAGATTTTAGTCTGGCAACATTAATGTCTGTAAATATATTGCTAATGGTGCAGCACAGACTTGTGATGAGGTGTAAAAGTTATTTCCCAGGGGAAAAAAAATTAGACACCTTAAATGTATAGGAAACACCATGTTCATTAACTGGACAGAATTATAAGCATTCATCCTGATGACTTGAAGCTTTTGAAGTGTCCATGCATCATTGTTGTTTTCTACTTGTGTAGTCTTCATACAACAGATGATTATTATTATTTTAAAATCTTGTATAAACCAGTCAGCTAGAAGTCAGTGTAACTACACTGAATTGCAGCATCCCAGCATTTAGCCTTTCATCTCTAAACTGAAATGGGCTGCATCTTTCACAAGTGATTTTTATAAATATTTCCTACTTTCACAGTGAGTTCAAGACAACCTTGAGAAGTGCTGACTTGTGCTGAGGGAGGTGAACTGGTGTGCAAAACCCCTGGTGAGGGCTTCTTCAAGGTTGTTACCAAGCTGCCAGTGTCTGAAGCCACAGCAGCTCACAGAAATTTGCCAGTCACACACATACAGGCCAATATGGCAGTGTCACTGACCTTTTCTGAGAGGAATAGGGGACAGGACAGGGGACAGGCCAGTGCACTAAACAGACAACATTTTTAAAATTTTTAAGGTGACATTTATTTCAGTTCCCATTTACATGTTGAAAGGGATTCCTTCCTGATTGCCTGGATAACTACATCTTTTTTCTGCAGCTGAAAGGATTATTACAAATATTAACGTTACATCACATAGTTAAAAGGTTAATTTATCATTGTTCAGTACATTTTGATTCATGTTCTATTCACTTTTGCCATAATCACTAA
Source organism: Sialia sialis (assembly GCA_009812075.1). Classification (NCBI taxonomy): domain Eukaryota; kingdom Metazoa; phylum Chordata; class Aves; order Passeriformes; family Turdidae; genus Sialia; species Sialia sialis. Next base: position 31,416,252 of record VRYO01002355.1, read on the forward strand.
TTATGTTGAGCAAAATGAGTTTTGTCCTCTTCTTTCCATCTGAACATTACCAAGCTCAGCAAATTCCAAACGTGGCCACATTTTTCAGAGTGGAGGTATTTCTCATAAATTTCTAAAATAAAAGTTATGAGATGGGGCATTTTCTATGTGTGACAAACTGGTACCTACTGAATCACTAGAGAGAAAGCTGAGGGCTGTTTATGGAAATGTGTGTCAAGGTACAGCTTCTGTCTGTCACAGGGTTCAGTGACAGCAGAATGGGAAATATTTGGGGAAGACATCCTAAAAGGCTCCTTGTCTCAAAGACAAGTCAGTGCCAAGACAGCATTTCATGAAAGGTGGTGATGGAGGCGAGATTGGAGGACTTGCCACTGCGTCTGTTTCTCTGTTCTTCCCTCTTTCTGGATTTTAGGAGGGTGGCACTGAAGCAGACTCTGGGGAGGCAATGTAAACCATCCTCCCTGTTGTGTTGCTCTTGGCCTGGTGACTCAGGTTGCATTGTGAGCTCAGTATTTGCTCCTCACTTCAGAAATTAGAATGAGATTAGGCTTATTAGCAATATATTCATCTGTTCACTATGAGACAACAGATGAATTTCATCTCTTTTGTAACAGCTCTGAAAACAAGAAAATCATACCAAGATGCATTCAGATGGGCATTTCTAAGTCTGACTTGTTTTGGCCAGACCCTTTATCTTATTAAAATCAGCATAATTTTTCTTCTGTTGGCTTAAGTGCAACTAAGTTTGGATCCATAATGCATTAATGGGAACATAGCAATACATCTATTTTCAAGACCGAAAGATATCTTACTCTTCTTATTTAGTGTCTTTATAAAAACATCAATTGTGTAAATACCAATTATATATTTCTTGTATTAGGATGATATGCAGGATGGGATAAACCCAAGCAAGCATGTAGCAAGTGTCATGTATAGGACATTTGTTTCTCATATTTTGTATCTTCCTGTTCTACCTATTTTGAATTCACTGGAACTTTTTTTGAGCAGCTTCAAACAGAAGTCATCTGTTTTTTAAATGTACTTGCCATAAGAATTATATAATTTTTAGCCATATAAATAAGAAATTTTCCTGTCACTTGTAGCAATGTTCAGTCCAAATGGTGGTAAGTCAGCTTTTTTTATGAGGGGGGACTGGAACAGTTTCAAAAGTCAACACTCTGAAAGCCGGGAGCTCTGCATTTTGGAATGAGGACAGAAAGTTCTTCAACCCTCAAGAAAGCTTCTGATCTTACATCTTCAAATAATGATGTCTTAGAGTACAGAAAAGGGATATTTTATCTCCTAGAACTTTTTTTTTCTTCTGAGATGAATAGAGCAAAGTAGCACACTCTTGCTCCTGCAAAAGGTTTTTTACAAAAGATACACACAAAATAAAAAATTCCTCACCTTGTTCTTTCCACCTTCCTGGAGGATTTGCCACTGCAGATGAGCTGGCTGACACATTTGCTAGAATAGTCTGAAGGATTGCCCTCACTTCTGTGGAAAAATTGTTTAACTTAGCTGTGGTTTCTGCCCCCATGATTAATACATCGCTCTCAGTGGAGGTGCTGAGGCCACTAATCACCCGTGAAGCACAGACCAGGAGACACAGGTCTGGACACAGCTGCCTGGTCATATAATGATGATAAAACTGTTGTCTCCTTGATTTCTTTGGCCAACCTAGAAGCCAGCTAAAAGCACACAAAAACTTCCATTGCTAAGCAGATGTAGGTGTGCTGCCAAGCACCCTGTGGGATTGCAGGTGCCAGTCTGACCTCCCTGACATACTGCCAGGTTGTTCTTCATACTACAGTGGTCTGACATGAATCTGCTTTGCATCCGTGTTAATTCACCACAGTGGTGTAATGAAGGTTTGCTGGTCTGTCTGAGGGGATGGATTCAGTGACCCAGACACAATTCTGGTGTCATTTGAGATGTGCATGGTATCCAAGCCCTTTACCTAGGCTGGCAGATGTATCAAAGGATCTAAAGCAGACCTTCCAGTAGCAGCAGCCTGGTGCCAATGGGGTCATGTCCAAATGTCTCGAGTGTCACTAGACAGCTCTACTCAGGAATTGAGGTCAGTGAGTCTGGGTGCCCTGAGTCACATGTGTCTATCTCAAGCTTGCTGTGGGAGAGAGGTAGTCAATTATACCACCACAAATTTGACCACTTACCAGCACAGCTCAGTAAATTCAGAAAGTGAGCAGTAAACTACAGCACTCTCTTATCTCCTCTGCACAGAAGCATTACCACTGAAAACAGTTTTTCCCTCTTTCTGTAGTAGGAATTGATTTTGTCTCCCAGCTGCCTTGCTAGGAAAGTTCTCTTTGCCCTTATTGAATGTGAGGAGTAAGTACATGGCCCTTCTCCTGCAGGGACGGTGTACTGTAAGAAAATAAATGTTGCTTGAATGTTTCATGAAGCATGAGCTGAGTGCTGGGCTCAGTGTGAATATAATGCTCAAGTGTTTCCATTTCTCTTTAATGTTTAACAGGTTGATAGAGCTCATTCCTTTTGTTACCATAAATTACTACTGGGGAATTATAAGCAAGTGCCTCACCTACAGTAAGGCTGCATCAGATCCATTTGTTTACTCACTTTTACGTCAACAGTACAAAAAAGTTCTGATCAACATCGTCAACAGGATACTTAAGAGGGACCTGTATCCATCATCGGGGTACAACAGCTCTCTCGACACTGAAAACGACTACTGCTTGCACAGAACAAACTGACACCGCGAAAGCATTCCCATCCCAGGGAGACAGGTGTTTGCAGCTGCTGGAAAACTGCCTTTCTCCCCTCTTGCTGACAGTGCTGAGGTCTCCAGGGTGTGAAGGCTGCACTAATGGGACACATTTCATCTTGGACTTTCACAGAAAGGCTCTTCCTGGTCTGCAGCCAAGAACACTTCATGGCAAAGTGAACAGAGTTGGCTTGAGGGGCTTTCATAGAGCTTTTTTGAGGATTTAGAGGAGCTTAGACAGCTCTCAATGTTTCATGTGTGAACACTTGGTATGTCTCGGAGCATTCCATACCAGACATGATGTTCCAGAGTCTTCTGGGACCACAGGAATCCCCACGTTGGAAGGACAGGTTCAGAGTCCTCTGTGCTGCATGTAACTTGGCAGCCCAGGATCTGCTGTTAGTTTTGAACATTAAAAATAGATCTTTTAATTGATTGATTTATTGTATTGGTGCCTCAAGTGAGTCAGCACTTTGAATCTGAGATTGTTACTATTATTATTATTATTATTTATTATTATTATTATTAGCATTATTTATTACTAGGCATCATGATTGTAACATAGCCTTTAGGAAGTGGTACATATATTTGATATGCCAGTATTCTATCAAGCATAACCAAAGTCCACATATCTGAGTTACTAATATTTAGCACTTCAGTGGTATGTGACTACAATAATTGCAGCAACAGTAACGAAGACATGTATGGAATTTAGTTAAATAGCACTTAGTTCCATCACTGAGCTAGTAGTCCTATTCAAGCAAGCTTTTTATTCAGAAAAAACAAATCAGTAGAAGTGACAGATACCATTGTGTTTAAGATATATTACTTCAGAAGCTATCTGTTTTCAGAGGAAATGCTAAAATATATTAATTCTTTTTAAGGGATATATAATGTGTAAAATATTTCATGCATTGGCTTGTATATGGTGGATTGTCATAATACTGTACAATCTTTTCTTTAATAATGATAAATTAATCTGGTGATTTTAACTGACGACAAGAGATGTGAGAAATATTATAACAGACCTGCTGCCAAATACCCAGAAATATAAAGCTGCTTATTTATTATATGTATTTTTCTCCTTTGTTTCTTTTTAAATTTAAACAGGTTTTGGAAAAATGCGGGAATTATTTTTGAGCAATACTCCTTTGGTTATATAAGACATTTATTAAAATTTAGGAATTCTATGGAAATTCAATAAACTACTATTTTCTAATTGAGTACATAAGGAGAAAAAAAAGCAACTCTAAAGTATATTTTAAGAAAAATAAAAAGAAAGATGACAGTAAAGTACTCTTATTTTTTATGTAACAATGCACTTGACCCTACAAAGCATTGAGAAGGCTATTTCTGGTAAAACTAAGCATATGACCATGTGATTAGGCACAAATTTAATTTTCTTTGAAACTAACAGTTCTATTTCCATGCTGAAAATTAAGTACACACTCAACAGTTTTGCAAAATCAGTGTTGAGCTGTCAGCACATTGAGAGGGTTTTTCCCACCATTCACAGTGAGGAAGGAGAGTGTCTTGTTCAATCCCACTGAAGTCAAGGAAAGATGATGCTGCCTAATAAATATAGTGTTCTCTTACCTCCTGCTTTTAATCTCTGGGGCCTTTATGATGCTCTTTTTCTTTTCTCTTTCTCTCATGAAAATACCTTAGGCCTCTGTGCTTTGCATCTATAGTTCTGCCTGTGTTTAACTGAATGTACTATAATGGTTTTGTCTTCTTAGTAAAGTATTTGTACACTCTTCAATTTTGTGTAAATACAGTATTTCAGAAAAAAAAAAAGTTCTTTGTGGAATCTTTTCAGTTTAAATGTTCTTCCTGTCTCCCCATGCCTTCCCCTCTTCCATGCTGCTAGAAAAACCTGATGTTTCAGTCTCTCATCTCAGCTGCAACATAAGGACTTGATAACTCTATGGGGAGTGGGAGGGATGCTAAATTTTCAGTAATTTTTTAGTCAGTTTTGCACCAGAAAGTTTTAATAGCCCACAGTAGCTGCCCATGAATAAACATGAGCTTAATGATACCTACAGTTGTTAGTTTACCCTTTGCTTCCTAAACAAAACGCTCTTCACTTTGGGAAAGGAATATGTTACATACAGTTAAAGGTATTAAATTGTCACCTTCAAGAAATGCATTTGAAATAAAATGTTATTATTTGAGAAAATTGCAGAGGAGGAAAAAATAATAAACTTGAAAGCTATTACAGTAATAAGCTTCTAAAGCTAATAAGCTATAAGCCACAGTTTAAAGGCATAAAACAGAACCTAGTTAAATACTACCTCTGCTATTAGGTTAATTAATGACACATACATATGCCAGTCTACAATAGCACTCAGCCTCACTAAGCATTGAGTATTTCTGGAGGTGCTCAGGTCTAGATGGAAAAAAAACCATATTTGAGCCTGCACTAGGTGTTGCAGAACATCCTTTAGATTTCATTTCCACATGGAATTAGGAAGCCAATATCTACAGTGCTGCAGTCCAGATATTAAGGAAGGGCAAGGAGAGCTGCAGTGGTCTCAGTCCTGATTTGCAATGAAGCTTAACAGCCTTGTTTAGCATTTCCACAAAGCATCTCTCCCTGCACAGTATTCAGGTACATTTTTCCTTTCTCTCTGCTTCTCACCACCCACTCCCCACCAGAGAAGGTCTTGCTCTACTTTTTTAACAAAGCGGGAAACATTCCCTTTCATTCCCTTGGCTTCCTGACATAGGCAGAGCTCATTAGGTTTGTGCTTCATTCACCATGCTGTGGGCTCTTCAGGGACAGGAGGAGCTAGGGGGAAACTGCTCTCTGACCCATTGTTCTGGAATGCCACAGAAAGTATCCAAGGATTTCGTGCTACATATATCTTACATGATGGGGACATCCACCAGAGGTTGTGGGCTCCTTCTTACTGACATATTGACATTTTAGATAAAACAGGGTACACAGTCCTGACAGCAGGGTTTGGTGTGAATCAGAAAATTTCCAACAAAGCTGAAGTGTGGTATCCAAAGTGGCCTCTTGCCATTGGCCCACTCTAGCAAACTCAAAGGTAGTGCTCTGGGAAACCCCCTCTGCATTTCCTGCCCAAGGGCCTGGGGTGCCTTTGCTCAGAGACAAGAGACTGTCAGATACCAGGTGTGTTGGGGAGGTGGGAATGCTACAGGGGTCAGCAGGAACTGCCTGAAACTCTGATTTCCTTAGCAGGAGGTGCTGTCACCCACTTGTGGTTAAAAGAAATTGTCTCAGAGCAGTAGGGCCCCAGAAAGTTCCTGGGTGTGGTTTTTCAGCTCCTGGTTCAATTCAAATTCACAAAGTCCACTCCTCCAAATTTGTATTTTGTCTGAAGAGACTGGAGCTGAGAACTGCACCTCCCCTGAATGACGTCCTCCACCTAATGGCAGTCAGGCTATAAACTCTGCAGCACAACAAACCTTTAATTAGTCTGTGCAACTGAGGAGACATTAAACTTTAATTCTTAATGCACATTCACCAAAATATTCCCAAGCCCGATGATTTGGGTACAGTAATTTCACGACTATAAGGCGCACCCTTTTGACTAAAATTTTGATCGAAACCTGGAAGTGCACCTTATAATCCGGTGTGCCTTATATATGGACACTGTTCGGAAATTTACCAATCCGGAAGTGCGAGCCGTGAGCCTGGCATGGGGAGGGCACCTGGGGCTGCATTTAAAGGCTACGCCAATCCGTGAAAAAAGTTTGCAAATTGAGCACCTACCAGTAAACCCCGCGATCACGCGATTCCATTACTAATTCGTTACTCTATTGTGCCTGTGTTCTTGCTTCAAAAAAAAGGTGTGCCTTATAATCTTATAATTCGGTGTGCCTTATAGCTGTGAAATTACTGTATTTTCAGGTGAGATCCAGGATGGCATTCTGAATCTGCCTTTTCAGAGGAAGAAATTGCTTTTTTTTTTTTTTCTTTTTTTTTTTCCTAGGTAAGCTCTGGAACTGACAGACTGAGTTTCGAGGCAACAAAGTCAAGGTATTGCTTAGACTACAGATTCCCAAAAGGTTTAGGTATGAGCTGGCTTCCAGCCTGCTAAATCCTGATAGGATGGATGTGCTTCACTATAAAACTAGTTTTCTTGGATGAGAACTTTAGTGTCCTGAGCTTTGATGGCAGCTGAGCACCGAGGACCTTGAACTCTGTGAACTTTCTCTCCACAAATTCCTTAGCCTTACTGAAGAGCAGGCGTGTTATTCATCTGGGTAAATGAGCATCTAATAAACTTCTGCAAATAATCTGTGCAGCTCAGTGATTACAGAATACATATTTACCTTGTCTTAACATGAGTAATGCTGGTATTGAACTTAAATTTCAGAGCTAATTGCAATGTTAGGCTTGCTACATGGTTAAATATGTTTACAGCTGGAATCTTTGACCTCAAAAGTAATTTCCAGCTTTAATGACTCTATGATTTTTAGTGACAATCCAAGTTTCTTCATGCAAGTGCTTGGATATGACCAAAGAGTGATCATGCTCTTTAAAAATGCAGGTTAAAACTTGAGCTCTTTGATAAATTTAGCACTGAGCCTTATTGAAAAAAACAAAAACAC
>VRYO01002355.1:31423764-31448011 GCA_009812075.1 Sialia sialis
AAAAACCACAAAAACCCCAAACTCATAACAAGATACTCAAGCCCCTCTATGTGGAATGCTTAAAAAAAAAAGTCAAACACAAAACTCAAATTTAATAGAACTATTTAGTGTGAGTGGGAAGATTTGACTACATCACCAAGAGGGCATATTTTCTGTTGTATCTGAGGTACCTTTTTCCCCCAAATAATTACGTGCACTTGTGCACATGGAATGAACAAGCAACTGTGTGTCTGTCTCAAAAGCACTTGGCATATTTCAGTATTGTGAAGAGCAAATGGCTTGTTCAGTCTGGTTCAGGAGGACACCTGGTTTGTGGGAGGTGTTAATTACACAAGTAAATTAGAGGTTCTGCTTTTTATTTTTGGAAAGTAGTCCAATTAATATTTAATGGCTCAGCTGGAGACACAGCAGAGATGACCTTAAGAAAGGTTGTAAATATATGAGTTTCTTTCAGTACCAGAAGCCTGGGGGAGAGAAATGTCACCTGGCACAGTATTTGCAGCCAGCTCCTTCTCTGAGCTGGAGCTGCTTTTCCCTGTGGCTTATGAGTAGGAAACAGGCCAAATGACTGGTCCCATTTCTGCACATCTCTGATTCTTCTCCCTTTAATGTCAGATTTTCCTTGCCAGGACAGGAGGGTGCATGATGCAAACTTGGTGCTTCTGGTCTCTTCTGTAAGTGAGCAATGCATGAACCATGAGCTGCTCCCAGCCAGGCTTCTCATACATTCTCTATGCAAATGAAACATATTTCAAAGCAGGTATGTTAGATGTCATAGGGCCCAGATGGTTTTAGAGGTAGTTTTGAGTGTTGAGAACTACAGATTATTCCAGTCCACTGACATCACTATTTAACCAGATGTCTGGAAATACTATTAACTATAAGTGAAGCACCTTCATTTCAGTGTCCAATCCATTATCACAAGAGTGAAAATTGTTGAGCAGTCCACTGCAGATAGTAAAGATGCCAAAAAATACCCAAAAACATCTCCTTTGAGACAGAAGCTGAGCTTTGCGATGCATGTTTCATCCATCTCACTGCATCCTGCTCTGTCATATTCAGGCTTGTATCCAGCAAATTTGGAGCAAACTATCCAACATCTCTTTAAGTTTCCAAGTTTCCTTTACTTTATCAAATGGATTGAAATCTTCAAACGCTTCCCAAGAAAACTCCTCATGCCTAACACTAGACTAGTTTTACTTAGCCCATTTTCCCAATCTGATTTTTTTTCCATCCAAGGCATAGCATTCAAACTGTACTTCAATGAAGCCTGACCATAAGTGGCAGACTCATTACCACCGTCTTTTCACTTTTATAATTCCTGTCCTTACATATCCAACCACTCTGTTCTCTTTGCTTTCAGCTGTCAGCCCTGATGCACATTTTTCAGAATGTTTTCTGAAATCCAATAAATTGCTCAGTGCCCTTGCTCCATGACATGGGCTGGAGATTGGGTTTTCGTGGTTTGTGTGTGTGTACCTCCATGGAAATAGTTAAACATGGTTTAGGTCTTATGTTTCAGATTTGTCTTTTATCATGGGAAAACAAAATTTTGATTAGTGACATGTGACCTTTGTCTTACAAAAGGCTGCTGATCACTCCTTGCAGTTCTTAGCTCAGACTGGCTTTCAGTTTGAAATCTGGCTTTTCAGTTAATCAGACCCTTATTGTTATCATTGTTAATGAAGCCTGCTGTAGGCATTTAAAATATCTTTTGGGCTTCTCACACAGTAGCCTGAGTACTTCATTATCCTTTTATTCTTAATACCTTGCTGGAAGCCAGATAAGTATTGGAACTGCTGTTCTCAGGACACCTGAGGCACAGACAGATGAAAGACCACACTGCCGGGAAAAGACCAAAAGATATGAAATGTGGTTTAGAAGATACCAAGGAATGGAAGACAAATAAGGTCATCCTGAATCTGTCTGTTGATATTTTGCTCAAAGTTTCTGAGGCATTTAAAAATGTGCTTCTCATAATGGTTAAGCATACATCAGAATTCACAGCAGGGCTGACTTTTTGGGAGAAAGAAATTTAGGATACTAGCTTAGGATGCTCTTCCTCATCTCATCCTGAGGAACTTGCTGTGCCAGCACCATGCAAAAAAGAAGTGGTAAACACCCCTTGCTCATAAAACACAGCTGCATGTGTTGAAGTTACATCTCCCTTTTGAGCTTTTCTAGATGGAGCTTGAGTGTTCCTCTCTGGGTGTGATATCTCTGTCTTCTTGGAGAACACCACCTCGGCCAGGCTGGTATTTTGGTAGAAATTTGAGATGCTGTGCATGAGAGAAAGCAGACTCCATATACAGGACGGTGAAGTTCAGTGGGTAGGGCATTTATCACAAAGGAGGAATGATGCCTCTGCCTGTCTTCTGAGCGCTGTTTATATCTGTGTATTACATCTCACTTATTTTGTTAGTGGGATTCCTGAATCGGAAAATAAGTCCAGAGGAAGATCCTGAGTTTACTGACTTCCAGTGGAGGTAAGCCAAGATTTTACTTGAAAGTTTTCATCAGTAGACTCCAAGTCTCAATTTGCAGAAATCTTTTGAGAAGGTTGTGTAAAGCCACCTCAGCTATGAAGTCTGTTTGCTGAATGAATCACATTAAATAAAAACCCAAAAAGTTTGGTGATAATGTACCCTAGCAAACTACCTTAACAGCACTGACTGGAAACGTAATCTAACGTGCACGTTTTTCTAAAAGTGACAAAATAGATGTCAAGCAGACTGAAAATGTAGATGGTGGGGCTATCAAGGACCCTGCACTGCAGTGCTCTGACAGTCACACCTCTGGGCCTTTTCTCCCTGGGCTTTCTCGGGCTGCTGTGCACTCTCCTGCTGTCCTCTCTCTCTGATGGGTATCTGTGGCTTGCTGAGCATCTGCAATCACTCCAGCCAGCCCAATGTGGCATTTGTAAACTCCTTTCTTCCAGACCCGGAGGAACACAGTGACAGTGGCTCTGAAAAGCAATTCAAACCCAGGATATGTTCCTTCCTTCTTAACCCCCCTGTTTATTCTTCTTATTCATAGATTACCTCCTACTCAATTATTTTAATCTTTGGCCTAGAGCTGAACAGAGGCATGAACAGCATTTGCTCTTTGCATCTCTGCCAGCCTGTCTTCCCCTATCCACTGCTGGAAGTTCAGTCAAATCCCAGGCTTCCTCCACCTTCATCAGCTTGTAAAGTTTCTACCTGCCCTGTGGTTTCTCGTGTCAGCTGAAAGGCAGGTTATTCAGACCCTTCTTTCCTTGATGGATTCATCAGGCTATTATGATGATAGTATTTCTTTTTCTTTTTTTTTTCCCCTCTGTTGTTTCGGTTTTCTGTAAGGTTTTTTTGTTGTCATTTATCAGTTTTCCACTGACAGTCTTTTCAGGTTTTAATTTTGTGCAGCTGAGCGGGATTGCAAAATGCAAATTTAAAAATAAAACTAGGAAGAAAACTGTGCTCCTCACCGTTTTTGTGCTCAAAAAAGCAAGCTGATAAAGGAATCTTACTGAATCTACTTTGTCCCTTGGGATTACAGCCTACTGATTTCTACAGTGGGTGGTACACAGAGAGTAATAATATGACTACTGTCACTTTCTCACTTTCAGATTAAATTACCAGATACCCATTTATGGCTGAATCAAGGTATTCAGCATGAATTCCACATAAAAGTAAAATTCTTACTGTTAGAGCTTCCATAAATCTTCCCACCTACTGTCCTGATAAGCATAATGAAGGGAAGATTGGATGGAAATTCAACCTACCCCATGTGGATGCATAGTGGGATTCTTCAGACTCTTTCTCCAATGGCTGAATGTCTGTAATTGCCCTGGCACTTCAGATCCTTTATATCCAAATCTGATGCTCTCAGGTTTAGCCCTTGATTATCAGCCAGCTTTTGAGTTCTGGCTGATTTTCATATCACCACATGAACCTGCAAAAAAATCCAGACAAATGGATCCCAGAACATTCAGCTTTGTAATTTCCCCCACTGCCATGACATTGATTTGGTGAGCCCTTAGGGTGGCTGGTTTTTGGCAACTAGAAGCAGAAGAGGACCAACATAAGTAGTATGCAGTATGTAATTTACCCTGACATCCTGGATTCCTCACAGAGGTTGGACTTGCGTTCTGGTACCATGCAGTTTACTCCAGGGAGAAAGAAGGTGTGAATCAAGCTCTGTCTAGCACAATAATCTGCAAAGAAATGGAAAAACTCAGGAATTTCTCTGGATATCTGTTCTCCAAATTTGTCCTGCTTAGCAGTGCTTTAAAGGGAGGCCCTGACTGATAAAATTTTTGACCAGATAAGTTAATCTTTTTTGATGAGACACTAGTTCTTTTTTGCTCCCTAATGATAAGAAAAGATAACTCAGTGACAGGAATGGCTGAGGAAGGTTATAAAAATGCAAATTCCCAGTTTTCACAGGGATCTCAGTGCCACAGTAGCTCAGGTTGTTAATGGTATGACTATAATGACAATGGCAGCCTTGGAGCTGCTAAAGGTCTTGTCCTGAAGCCTTGTAGGCTGAAGAAATCTCTCCCATAGAGGTCAGCTTCATATGTGGATGAAAAGGCATTTCTCATGCCTGTTCAAAATTTAGTGGCTGTGGATCAGCTCTTTAACCAGGAGATATGATATCAGTAGCACTAGATCACTTTACATGGGGAGAAGTTTTATTCCAGAATGCTGGGTTTTTAGAAAAGCAGAGAGGAGTATTTGACTAGCTGATGGAGCTGTTCCCAGAGTTTAGCCCATGACTGGTATTGTTCCCACAGTTTAGCCTGTGGCTAGTAATTGAGACTTCATAGCTGTTCTTTTACCTTCCCTGCTGCCCCGAGCTGATTCTCTTGACCCCCCCATAACTGTGTCTTGTCCTGCTCTATTCAAGTTATTTTTTCAGACCCTTGACTATCAGATTAGCCATTATTTGGCCAAGAAAAAAGAAATTCAATAGCTCAAATTATTTCTCATGATGAGTCAATGCTTAAGCCCCATCCAATTTGTCACCTCTCTGCAAATCCTTTCCAATTTGTTAATGCTTTTCCCAAAATGGAAACCCTCATGTTCTCATGTCTTAGAATGCACTGTAGCCTGACTGAAGGATGGCACACAGCAGTGCCTGCAGGACTCTGTAGCTCTCCAGTGGACCTTGGATCCTGGCAGCCCTGGAAGTGACACAGCACTACCACCTTGCCTTTCTCACACAGGACTTCCTGCAACCTACATTTGAAATTGAAATCTAGAAACTAATGGGTTTCTTACAAACAGCTTGAGGAGCCAGGATGCCGCATGTGCTGGCATGAGTTGTGTAGATGTGGGTGAAGCTGGGAGAGCAACACTGGGGTCAGCAGGCTGTTTGTGATGCCTCTGTGGGGCTGGGTATCCTGTTACTGGAAATCCCAGCACCATGGGATCCTCAATGACAGCCTCCAATCCAGTCTCTGCCCTTTGCTATCTCTATTCAGTGCTTTTGGTGCCTGTGGGCAATTCAGCACCTCTTTAATCTGGACTCGATGAGTGGAGCATGCCTGCATACCACTGACTAGAGATACTGTCTTCCAAAGATTGTCTGGGAAGAAAAAAAGTGATAGTTATATATTTGGTCTGAAGTTTCCACTGGTAGATGTTTTGATACATTGATACACATTTTGTAAATTCTATGAATAAAGGCAGAAAACAAAATTTGAACTAAAACCCCTTATCTTTTAAAAGATTCTCTGTTTATTTTTTATAGGCTGTGCCACTCTAAAGAGTTGGAACCTTGATATAAAAAACAAATATTGAGACACATATTATCATGGCACAGATAGTGAGTGTGGTATAGATTCTCAGGATACTACTATGTAGTTTTAAAATGCTTAAATTGCTTTTAAACATTTTATTTTTGATTTAACACCATTTTTCTCCTGGTGTTAAGTCAGACTTGTGTCTCAGAAGTTTATTTGTGAAAGGGAAGTTAAAATCCTCAGAGCTGTGATGCTAGTATTATCTGAACTGGCTATTGGTTCTGTCTATCTGAGATGAACTCCCAGTTTTCTAGGGAGTGCCAGCCGTGGAGGGCTTTATTTTTCTTTGGAAAGTGCCAAGGATCTGCTTTAAAAGCATCAGGGTCTCTTAAGTATTTCCCCATCAGGTATCTACAAACTACAGCACTCCAAATCACTTTTTCAAAATGCTTCCCAGCACCTCTGTGAATGTGAAAAGCAAGCCCCAGAGAACTTCTTTTGAATGTTTTGGCATTAATGTTCTGTGAGACAGGGAGAAGAGATGAAGTGAAATGAGTCTCAAAATAGGACTGTCAAGTTCTTTTCTGGTAGAACTTACATTAATTTTTAATACTCCATCTGTGATCAGAAGAAAAGAAAGATTTTTAGTTCTCAGCACAGATCTTTTTTGAGCACACATTTTTCCTTGGAGCTGTTATATGTTCAGTTCTATGATTCACTAACATATTTGTATTATTTTTCTTGCTTTATGGGAGTCAGGCAGAGTCACCTTTGGGCCTCATCTTGAACAAAACCAGCAAAATACATCACCAGGAACCCCTCAGCAGTAATCCTGCTTTGCTACTTTACATGTGGGAGTAATAAGAGGCAGCCTTTGAGAGGATAACAAGGTCCTTATGTCAACTCTATCTTTTTAATGATTGAATTTAAATAATATTGTGTGCTTATAGCAGAATCTGGTGATCAGTGGATGCTATTTTGCACATGTTCTCCTAGATATAAAATCATATTTATTACTGTTGTCCCTTTGTGGTCTCATTCTACCATCTGGTGCCAGGTTCCCTTCCATTCTTTTGTATCATTTCTGCCTTTGATCATGGCTGAATTTTAACTAGATATCATTTTCTCCTGTCATCAAAAGAAACTTTCTGAGTGGCTTCATTTCTTACTGATTAACTCAAACAGGCACAGAGACCACATGAAGGGTAGGCTAAAACAAAGGCATGTATCCAGTTGAATCCTTTGGGGATGGCAGGGCCTGCTCCTGTTTTAATTGTGTTCATCTGCATTGTGATAGGATCAGTTCAGTGAATCACCTGGAAGTGGTATAAGCAACTAATTTTTTGGGTCAGTGATTTAGTTAATCTGTGACAAGTCAGAAGATTAAAACAGAATTTAATTATCACTGACAGTACTTATATTGAATTTAAATAATTTAAATATTTTCCAAGAGCTGAATTTTTTGTTATATTTAATCAGGAAGGAAAGATGTATCTGTGACTATAATATTAAGTGAGGGAAGTAAACGCACACACTCATTGCTTGCCTTTGTTTCCAGCTTATGAGGAAAAACTGGGGGAAAGTAATTGGTAAAACATGTCAAAATTAAGAAAATAAAAATAAAACCAAGACCAATTAAAAAGATGTTGCAGGAAAATTATTTTTTGAATATGGTAAAACTGGTGATGGGTGGCTCTTCCATAGCGAAATGAAACGTAACGAACGAGCATGACTTATATACTACATTTCTGTGACATCATTTCCGCGTGGGAAACCTACACGTCCTTTGAGTCATCATTGGTGGTTCGTTCATTCGAATCAGCCAATGAGCGAGCGCCATGGCGAGCTACATCACATCCGGTGATGTCACTTCCGTATCCTGGTCAATTAGTCATGTGACTTCCGCTCACGAAGGGCGGGTCGCACAGTGATGACGTAAGTGGATGTGACATAAGTGGAATTCATGGGGAGGTTTTTCTGGAACATTATTCTTTCTCCCTTAGTGAGTTGGGACAAATATATACTTATTAATAATGATGAAAAATAACTGGTAGAGGCTACAGGGAATTTTAAAGTATTTGTGACATGTAGGGAGTTGCAGTTCATGATCCATTCTAAAATTTTAAAGTTAAAGTTTTAGGTTACAGGGCGTAGGAAAACAGGAAAACTTGTTTTTTTTCTTTACAGTCTCAATCAAATTTCCAGCACTCAATATTTGTGTGTGGCAGTTTCTAAAGTGAAGATTTAATCCTGTGGGTCATAAGGGGAGCAAATTGAAAGTTGAGATAAAAGGTTCCACTGAAAAAACTCTCAGTGAGAGAGATAAAAACTCTCCAAGTGTAATGTAGATGGTCCCAGAAGGCACAGAGAAACATCCCAAAATATCTGCTTAAGTGCAGGGCTCAGAATAGCCTGTATATCTTTAGAGGAAATTAGCCATCTCTCTTATCCACATGCATGTTAATTTGAATTAGAAATATTTGTTGGAGAACAAATCTGTTCTCCTTTTTTAATTTAGCAGCTAGAAGCTGAAACAGAAGCCCTTGTGGGCCTTTTCAGTTCTCTGCTGCTACATGAAGCTCAATCTATTCATAGCGAGATAAGGTCTTGCAGAGACAGGTAGAATAGGGTTGGATTTTTTAAAATATTGCTATTGCTTTGTAGGAAGTTGCTGATTTACTCCATCTGTCCTGAGAGCAGCTCCTCTTCTCTGCCCTGTTTTGCAGAAACTGAAAAAGAGAGGGAAAAAAAACCCAAAAAACAACAAAACCCACAGAATGCAATTGATATCTCCTGGATTACTTTAAACTACTGTGAAGTGCTAAAACCACAGCTGCTGATTTTGTGCTGGAGCAGATGTGATGTGCTGCCAAACACTTTCTGCCAGCTTCACTAGCACCTAGTAGGGGAGAGAATAACGAGCCATGAAGTAGCATTTTCATCTGGTCTCTGTCTGTTTGTCCTTCAGAGAAGTTATCTCGACACACTGCTTCTGTTTAATGTTCAACATCCTCTCAGCAGAGTCCAAATAAAAAAAAACCTTTCAGGTAATGAAATCCTGTCCAAATCGAAGATATTCCTCTGCTAAATTTCTCTTAGGATAGTAAGAATCATGAGAATGCAGGCAAGTTAAATGTACTGTATTTAATCCCACTTTGAGTACCTGCCAAAGACATAAACCATTTTTGGTATTTAGTCCAGTCTGAGGATTTCTGGATTGCTGCTGTACTGTGGACTGTAGGCTAACAGAAAGGTCAGATCAGGAAAAACACAGTCAGCAACAGCAGCTAGTGAAATTATCTACCTTTTTTTGCAGTGATTCAAATGCTAATGATGGGAACCAGGTAATGTTACATCTGGAAGACTTACTAGAACCCAGAAATGAAAAACAGAGAGGTTGAGAAATCCCTCTGTTCCAAACCATCTCCTCCCTAGCTGCTTTTAATGGATTTAGGTTTGGTCCTGCAACTATGCAATTCCTGCTAGTCCCATTTTATATAGTTAGTGTTAACATACAACAAATATACGAGAAGGGCAAGTGATAGTGATATACACAAACTGCTTATAATGGGCTGAAAAAAACCAGACAAGTTAGAGATGCTGAATGCCTGGAAATATTGTAAAAGTGCTAAGAGCAGTATCCGAACTGCTGTTCCCCTCAGAAAGGTGCAGGTCTACAGGGGAACCCAGAGGTGGCAAATGTCAAAACTTCACAGAAACCACACTGTAAACCTGGGATCCAATCTCTTGGAAAGGAAGAACAGGCAATCTAAGCTAAAAGTGAAATAACCCTTCCAGATCTTCTGTTTTCTGTACCTTAGGACACGCAAGTATGGAAACATTTATAGATGGTGGTGACAAACTGATCAATTTACCTTTGATTTTAATTACCTGAATGTCATTCTTAGGACCCCATCTATCTTACTTATGCTCTAGATTTTTTATCCTGCTATCAAATAGACATCCTGATTGAATGTAAGAAGTCTGTGAAAACTGAGGAAAAGAGAAGCTTGGAGCTTGCCAACTACTGACAGCTTTATTTAGGTGATGCAGTGGAGCTTGTAAAAGATGTGATGTTTGTGGTGTCATCCAGGCAATGAGGACATGTGCAAGTTCAGACAGAAATGAGGCTGAGTTCCACAGTGCCAAGCACACACACATGGTTCCAGACAAGCTGGTTTGCCACCAGCACTCACATAAGTGCAGAGAGCCCAGTCCTGCTGTCCCTGCATGGATGTTCAGGCTGGAGGCTCTCCGGTGGGAACACACATCCTCCCATTCTGGGTTCACAGGAATGCTCACACCCAGACTCCTCCAACATCAGCACAAGTTCTCAGGTCATGTCTGCACCCTGGGCATTTACTCAGACACTGATCCACACCTCCAGTCTTTTCAGGTAAATCCTCTCCTGTTTGCCTGCTAATCCAGACTGAAGTTTGTTAGCACTTGCACACAGGATTGTGCTCACTTGGCAAATACAAACACATCCAGGTCTCTGCAGAGGCTGACACTCAGACCTTGCAGCTTACACCTCTATCTCTCAGATTGTTGGCATTTTTGACTCTTGCACACCTAGATCAGAGAGTGAGATTGCCTAGCAAGAGAAAAAAAGTTCAGGATTGAACATGAAAATCCTTCAGTGATAGACTAAACTTCAGTGATCAGGCGCAGGACTTGGTCAGACAAGTGTACAGCCCTGCAGCCATTCCTTTTAATTTCCTCTGATTTTCCTGCTCTTGGCCTTCCTGACCCACACTGGTTCTTCCCTTTACTGCTTCCCCTTGGCAAGTCTTCATAAGTTTTACATAATCTGAATTCACTACTAATGTCCAATAATAATGAAGTTAACCACATTTTATGTTTTTAATGACTGACAAAGTTCAGCCTGACCAAGGCTGGGCCCAAATTGTTGCCTTAATGGTCCATCAGGCACTGACCAACACGTTCTAGTTCCTGTCAAAGTCTCCTTCATCACTTGCTTGTTAATTCCTGAGGGTCTGTGGGTTTAATTTATCACTTGTTTATTCTGCTGTTCTGGACAGTCCTTACACTGCCTCCATTTGAGTCTGTTGAAGTCGATACAAAGGCCCAAAGGCTGATTGAACTGGGCAGGGAGGTGGTGTGGGGGTCTAGAAATTAACTCACAGACAAACCACAAATAATATTAGGTGGATACAATATCTTGAGAACAATAAATTATGTAATGTGTGTCGCAATATTTTAATTCAGGGAAACAGCAAATGAACACTCCCAAATAACACCAAATCAGTATTCCCAGTGGGGTGAGACTTTGTCTCATCAGTATTTGAAACCAAGTATGAGGCACAGTATGAATGTGAAGTATCACAGTGCTAATAGCACTGGTGAAAGCAGGTGACAGAGGTTTGCAAAATGTTATGAGGGATTCTGGCAAAGGAGGCTTACACTTGCTGGTGGTTTAAAATACATGGTCCCAAAGTATGTGGCATCTACAATGCAGGGGTGGCTGAAATGCAGTGGAGGGGAGAAGGCACTCACAGGCTGGAGGGCAGAAAACATGCCAAAAAAAATTAAAAAAAGAAGAAAAAGAAAAAAGAGAAGTGATAAGATGACAGGACTATAGATAGTACAGGATTAGTTCTGCAGCAGAGTTCACCATGCAAGCATCATGATGTATTCAGCAGAAACTCCCCCCACTCTCTCAAGGGCTGCAGAAAAGTGCAGTAAAGACATGAGCATTTCCAAGGGCTCAACTTGTTTAGTTCTGAGCAGCTTCTTTTTTCCATTTAACGCAAAACACACAGCCTGGGCACACAGGAGCCCTCAGGTTTGGACACACCCTCAGCTGAGCACATCAGGCAGAAGTGTGGCAGACTGGTATTCACAGCAGCCAGTTGTTGGGGAGTTAAGCAGAAGGTGAAGTGTTCCTTTCCTTGGAGGCCACACTTCTAGTGCTGAGTTACTTTTTTTTTTCTTGAGGGTCCAGCCATACTGCTGTGTGATCAGGACAAAAATTAAGGCAGGTAAATAGCATTCTTATCCTTGGAAGTTTGTTCACTGAATTCTGAAAGGCTTTGGGAATGTTTAGCCCATTAAGATAGGGCAGACTCTGCAGCGTCCAGATCTAGAAGGAAATTCTGGAGACAAAATGCCAGCCTGCCTTGCAGAGTCTGGAAGCAGAGGGCAAACTTGACTGCTGAGCTTCCAGTGCATCTCTTTCAAATGAGATGAGACATCAATTACTTTTGAGACACACACAGCTTTCTCCTGCCCTGTCAGGCTCTTCAGTGGTTTCCCTATGGGGGGTTCATTTGATTACATTATCATACAGCACCATAACTCCCTGCTGGTCTCCAGTACTGATCAGCAGGCACCAGCAAGCTCCACCTGCAAGGACAGATTCTCTGCTCAGGGTGTAAGCAGGTATCTGTTCTCAAATAAACACACACTGCCTGAAAAGATAGAGTGCTTTGGTCTGTTTTGGTCTAGATTTTTGAGAAAAAAACTCCCCCTTTTTTTTTCTGTGATATGGAATGTTTTCTGATGTGTAGGTAAGAAATGAGGACTTTGCATCATAATTAAAGCATCCTTCTCTACCATATCTGCTGCACACAAATAAAAACATACAATATATATTTCTCTTAAATATACTGAAAAAAAAACCCAAACCCTACCAAACAAGGAAATTAAAAGATCAATTTACTATTGACTTAATATAGATTTACCACCCAGTTTAAACCTTGTAAAACTGTCCTGGAGTCTTATCTACACATTTGTGAAGTTATACTTTTTTAAGAACAGACAGAAAATACTGGAATCCCTCCAGATAACTCAATCTTATCTTATGTAAAATGCCCAGGAGGAGCATGCAGAGGGGGATCCTGGTGCCTATTCGGTGTGTTCCCATTCTCTGAGTGCTGGAGGGCTGCAGCTCAGAGTCCCTTCACTGCCGTGGTGTGTTTTAAACTTGCAGTCAAGTATGTGATGAAATTCCACTGTTTGAGAGGAAAGTTGCTTTCAGTTGTTTGCTTTTCTCTGTCTCTTCCAGAGTTCTCTTGGCTTCAGGGGGACACATTTTCATGAATGTCCCTCGTCCCTTAGGAAAAGTGCTGCAAGAAGACCAAAGGGACCCCCGTTTGCTCAAACTGTTTATGAAATTGTGAACCAGGCTGCAAGAGGGAGACGGTCTGCAGGCAGAGGGGAGGGGGAGCTCATTCCTCCTCCCTCTCTTTCTCAAAGCCCTTTGCTTTCCAAGCCGAAATGCAGCTGAAATCTGACGCCTGGACTGCACACACAGTGAGACGTGGGCATGCCCTCGCAGTGCTCTGATTTCCTCGGCAGAGGAGAGCCAGAGCCGCGCTGAGGCTCAGCAGAGCGGTGTCTCCATCAGGCACTGAGCGCCACATCACTGAGCTGCCTGTGCCAGGGGCTCAGCATGGTCCCCAGGCTCCTGCTGCTCCTCGCTGGGCTGCTCAGGGCCACCAAGCCAGCACCCCGCTGTGAAACCGGCCAGGAGACCCTAGGTAAGGCTGAGCACCCCCAAAGCCCTTCTTCTCTTCTCCCTTCTCCACAAGAGCTCCACCTTCAAGGAGAGGGAGACAGGAGCTGTCACTCTTCCCTGGAAATGAGGGGGATCAACTCTTTGGAAATCTGCCTACTGCTGGTGGTGAAACTGGGGCTGTGCTTGGGAAGTATGGATGGGAAGGTGGGAGGTGTGTGGCTGTGCAGCAGAAAAACAAGGCTGTGATGTGAGGGAACGCAATGATTCCTGATCACTGGCTGAAAGGCTGGGCAGAGATGTCTGTGTGTCTGTCTGTGGAGTTCCCCTTTGCAAGGACCCCCCTCACTCTTATGGGGAATGTAGAAAGTTCACCTCATCCCTTGCCTTGCCTTCTAGGAATGTGATAGTCAGATTGCAAGGTGAACTTTTGACCTTCTGTATGCTTTTCTGCTTAAGAAAAAGAAAAGCTTTTCCTTACATTTAGCTTTAGGTCATTTATTTCAAATCCAAAGTATGAGATTTATTAGGATCTGACAGCTGTAGGGTGTGTTTTAGCTTGCTATAAGCAATATGGAATTTGTTTGAATTGATTGGCTGGAAAAGCAGATTTACCCTTTAGAATAAAGGTTAAATAGGAACATGCTGCTAAATGAATTGAAATTTTTGATTCAGTAACCAGTGGACTAATAAAATAAATTAACAGTGCCCTTTAAAAATACATTTTCTTATCAAGTGTGGGGACAGTAAAGACATGAATTTCAGTGTAGTGACAAGGTCTATTCCAGGAAAACTATTTTCAGAGATTTAAACTTAAAATGAGTCAGAAAAATATTTATTTTATAAGATTACAGGAAGAGATAAGCTAACCTGCAACTGACCTTAATGCTACCCAAGGAAATTCAACTATATTTCAGTGCTTAAATATAATCCATAGACTGTCACTGGCCTTGAACTGCTACACAGTGCAGTCCATGTGCCATGTACTGCATATAATTTGAGAGCGCTGTTCCCACGAACATCAAAGTGAGGTCTACCACAGCCTAAAGGGATTTTATTTTTGGATAAAGCTGCACAAAGAGAAGAGTTGTAGACTATTTACAGCCAATTACAGGAAGAGGCTGTGTGGTTTGCAGCATGCCCTTTCTCTGTGAGGTATGAGTCTGCTCCAGTTGCAGCTGATCAGAGTCTTGCCATGGGATATTAATCCCAGCAACCAGAGATGTATGGATCATTGATGGGTGACTCTGAGAGTGTTTTGTGTGTGTTGGCAGCTGTGGTGTCTTAGGGCAGGGCTTGCAGAAAGGTGGATGAATATGCTGCTAGAAGGATGGCTGGAGGCAGGGAAAGGGAACTGTCAGTGGCACCACGTTGTGTGCCACGTAGGGGACACCCTTCACACTGCTGGATCAGACAGTAAAGCTGAGACCTGGCAGGTTTCTCAAGGATCTGTGTTTTCTTAAGCGGGGATAAGACCATGTCAGGCCACATGAAAAGAAAGGGGCCTGCAGTGGTGCACATGTTCACACATGGACCTGGCAGGGGTGTCCTCTCAGCATTCCGGGCATAGGCCATACTTTCAGCTGCAGCACGGGGGTTTTCTCTCCTGTTCTGGGATCCCTTGTGTGGGTCTTGCTGTATCCCAGTGGTGAGACCTGTAGTGCCCTGCAAGAGGAGACCAGCCTGGAGCTGCTCTTGCAGGAGAGAGAACAGCAGGATCCAGTACAACTGTCTGATTCCCAGCAAGGCTGGAGCTGCTTTCTGCAGGCTTCCTGGTGGTATTTGTTCTTCAGTGACTCATTTTGCTTTTTTTTTTTTTTTTTTTTTAATACAAAGCCAAAATGAAACATGATTTACAATACCAAGATTCTTTGAAAATGCTTTGTGCTTTTCTCGTACAAAAAATAAGGAAATGATTACTGTCATCCTGCTCACAATATGACACAGGCATCGTACATTATGTGGTGAGATTTTTGGGCAGCCGCTGGGAGCCATGGCACTGAAAGAGGGCAGATCCCTTCTCCCTAGCTGGGTCCTGTATCCCTGGGGATTCAGTAAGCTACTGTCTCTCAGAGATAAGATGCTACGAGGTCCCATTGTCAGACCCTTATGCGTTTAACTGGCATCTTAACCTATAGTTTGGGTGAGAAAAATACAGTTTAGCGTGTTTCCTTTGAGAGATGGCCAAACTTTTTTAGAGGGAGCTAATAAACCTGGTTCCTCTTTATCCAAATTGTGCATCTCTGCTACTGACTGATGTAGTCCAGTAGTAATTAGTTAAATGAATTGCTTTATAAATATTGATAACAAAACTAAAAACCCACAGAGGCAGACTGAAGTGATATATCTTTAAATATATCTGTGAGTTTACTTGCAGCCGGGGACAACTCTACAATTGATGCCACCGGGGTCAGGCTAAGGCTGACGAATAGAATCATAGAATGGTTTGTGTTGGAGGGAACATTAAAGATTATCTTGTTTCAACCCCCAGCCACGGACAGGGACAGCTTCCACAGGACCAGGCTGCTCCAGCCCCTATCCAACACTTCCAGAACGGGGCGGAAAACCCTTGATGAGTAGTGATGCTGAAGCAATGAATCCGTTCCTTTCCTGTTCCTGTACCAGGGAGCAGGGCTTACCCCGGGATTCGCTGGGGCTGCGGGTCCCGGCGCTCACCGGGACCTGCCACGGCTCGGGCTGTCCGGGCCACCGCGCCGCCGTCTGTGGTGCCACCGTGTGGCTCCCGGGCTCGTACACAGCCTGCGGGGAGCCACCGACCCGCCTCAAACCCGGCAGGGCTACCCGAGCCTTGTGCCACCCTCCCGATCGCTGCCCGAGCCTTTTGCCCCCTCCCGATCCCTGCCGAGCGCTGGAAGGATGCCTCGGGCAGGCGGCACAGCCCGTCAGATGCCAGATCCATGGAATTGCTGCGGCTGGAAACGACCGCGATGATTTTCGAGTTTAACCATGGACCCAGCCCCGCCGGGCTCAGCACCAAACCAGGTCCCTAGGCAGCTCATCTACACATCTTCTAAATCCTTCCAGGGATGGTGACTCAGCCAGTTCCCTGGGCAGCCTGTTCCAAAGACTGACAATCTTTCTGCGAAGGAATTTTCCCTAATACCCAACCTAAGCCTCCCTTAGACCAACCTAAGGCTGTTTCCTCTTGTTCTTTTACTTGTTACCTGGGAGAAGAGACCAACCCCCCTTCCTCACTACAACCCCTCTTCAGGCAATTGTAGAGAAGGAGAAGGTCTCCCTGAGCCCCCTATTCTGCAGGCAGGAGTGCAGAGGAGTGGAACTGTTTAACCTGAAGCTGTGGAGGTAGCAGAGCACCCAGAGTGCTGCTGTCACTTGTGGGTCTCCTCCTCTTCCGAGCACCATGTTGTTTTCATCATTTGGGCTTTCTCCTGAGACAGACATTGTCCCATCCTGAAGATTTCTGACCTTAGCCACTGGAGATGAGAGGGAGTGGGAGGTACAAGGAAGAGAGATGAGGAGCAAGAAACCACCAGGGCAGGAGGCAGGGGACAATTACAGTTTTGATTCTGGAGCCCAGAACAGATTTTGTGGCACTGGCTCCTCTCCGAGCCATAGCATTGACTGTTTGTCAGACTGACAGGAAAAGTGTGTTCACCTAGAGATGTGATACCTTTCCCCTCTTCTCTGCAGCTCCAAACTCCACAATGTGCCACAGTTTTTGCTAAGTAAAAGGCAAAAAAAAAAAAAGTTATTTCCTCCCATGACCTTCATACTGGTCCAGGCTCCATGGGACATGAGCAAATTTTTTCACTTGCTGTGGATGTTTGTCAGGCTGGTTTCCTGGTGAAACCTGTGCACACACAGAGGCAGAATCTCTCCAGCTGCTGCTGCTCCTGTGATTGCACTGAGTGACCTGGCAGTGGGCTGGGGTCTTCTCCCTGCCCCAGTGGGGTGGTCCCTCATCCTGCTGTGGCTGGCACTGGTGGGTGCTGACATGGAGCATGACCACAGGTCTGTGCTGCCACGTGTGGGAAAGCCCAAGCTGCAGGAATCTCACTGGTTGGACCTGAGATGGATGTGTCCAAGTTGTGTCAAAACTGAAAAATGCAGAACTAGCATCTACATCATGCTCACTCACAAGATGAGAAATTCCTGCTCTTTGTGAAGCCAGTTGTCATCACTGAATCATGTGAGCTCTGCTGAATTCCTGCCAGTGGCTCCAGGATTTCTACGCAATTATTATTTTAGCAACTCTGGCCTTCAGCTCCTTTTAACATGAGAAATGGGATCAGAAACAGACACATGTAGGGAAAGTCAGTTTATATTTAAAATAAAATACACAGGTATCTCCTTATACTGCTGAAATGATTTGTGCATGATTTTAATCAGAAGGCAAAGTTTTCTTCAGAAAACTTGTGCAAATGTCTTTTAAGTGTGGGGGTGTGAATACATAGAAGTCAGAACTTGAACAAAACCCTGCTGCTCTTAGTCACAGCTAGGCTTTTAGCAAGACTTAATAACACTAATGGTTGATCCCCTATAACATTTCTAGGCACTACCTCTGCCTTCACACAGTCACGGTGTTTGAGGATGCTGGCTGGCTGACAGCTGCCATGGTCCCCTTTGGGCTGCTGATGCCATGTGAGAGCCAACTCCTGAAGCCTGGGCCAAATGCTGGATAAATGCCATGTGTTAGTGCCCGATGCAGGGCTGAGCACGGAGGTGCCATTGAGGAGTCACCTGTCCTGGTGTGAGCTTGGTGTTTGAGGTTAGTGGGCCATGTCCTGGTCTCTTTGCTGGGCTTTTATGACCCAGGGTTTTTATGACTGCTGAATCTTGTTAGGACAGAATCACCTTCCCAGTCGGGTGCAGCTGTTCACAGGTTAGTGGAGTTTAGGGACTTGGGGTTACTTTGTCCAGTTCAGAAATAAAACTGAAGTTTCAGTCCCTTAGTTTATACTGTTGTAACTGAAATAATTGACACCCAATTTTAAGGGTTATAATAGGATACAGTTATCTGGGAGACAATATGAGATTAAAGCACAGATTTAAGCCAAGGTTGTTAAATTAACTCAATCTTTTGTGACATAAAAGTGCCACATTTGGTTAAAACTCTGCTAACAGAAGAATCAGATGTGATGTTAATTATAATAGTCCTCATACATCTAAACTAAAAAAAAGACAGAGTTGATCTAAGGGAATGGATACACTGTTTAAAGAAGATGGGATGATGTTTTGGCAAATGTTTTGGGAATATTGTGGCAGAAAAGATAAAACCCTCAATTTTTCAGATATGATCCTTTGTCCCATGGCATTTAACAGAGTTGGGCTTGCTTACAGGAAAACTTCTGACTGTGGTAGGTTGTTGGCCAAAGCACTTGGAGAGTACTACACCCTTAAACCATGGGAACTGAGCTGTAAAGAGTATATGGTCACAAAGTAAAGTTATGGGGACATCACAGATCCAGAATACCTGATTAATAAGTGTTTTCATCCTTTAGCAGGCAACCTGGCAAAAAAAAATGGATCCATTTGATGGTAGTTGTAGAGATTTCCCAACCAATTCCACCTTCTTACAGCTGTTGTTTAATGCCCTCATCCCCCAGATTTGTGCTTATTTCTTCTTCCTTCACTGACCAGACCCTGAGAGATGAGCTCCCCATGTCTGCAGACCATCCTGGTGCACAGAAGTCCTTGTTCAGCAGCAGCCCCGTTACACATGCAGCTCACTAAGACTTTACCCAATTTGGCAACTACTGGGTCGCTTGTTGGTATCATCTTTGTTGAATTTTGTTTTCCCAATGGGTAATTTTTCCCTTGCAACTTGGAAACTATCTCAACTCAAGTGAGAAAAAGGCATTTAGTAGGTTTTGTTTGGGGAATTATGTTTATAGTCAGGATTTTCAACTCCTGAATGACTCCCTGAAGCAGCACTTACCAGCCAGAGACACAACTGGGGCAACACCAGAATCACTAGGGACATCAAGGCAGTGGTAGGGACAGACAGACAGACAGAAATACTCTTCATCAGTTCTTTTAGGCACCACCTACAACTGCAGCCATGTTTAAGGTGCATCTGAAACAAGACAGGATTATTGGTGCCCACTAAGGCTGTCTTTGTGCCCTTGCCATGCGACAGGTCCTGGTGTGCATCTGCACAGATTTTGACCTGTGGCCTGCAGGTTGTGAACTTACATCATCCATGGAAAAGCTTCAGCACCTTCTCACTGGCTCCAGAGCAGTCCTGAGAGAGAAATAATCCCAACAGAGCTGATTGCAGTGTCATTGCTCTGGGAGCACCTTCAGTAATTCAATAAAAATGGATGTTTAACCAAATGCCAGGCAGCAGGTGGGTTAGAAAGAAGGGTGATTGGCAATGAACACTGGCTTGACTCTCCCTGCTGTGATCTTGCTCTGCAAAATAAAGGCAGATGAGGCATTAATCTCTTTCAGATGCTTTCAGGCTTCTTTAAATGAGGGAGCAGGGTTAAAGGAGGGCTGTACAAAGCTCTTGGGCACTGCTCCTGCCTGCTGCAAACACATCCCTTCCCCAGGCAGTTACTGCAATTGCTGGAGGGTTAATAACATCTATTCAGTCCTCTACTCAGAAAATCTTTGCTCTATCCAGAAAATTGAGTTAGCCACGTGGCTGCTTTTTGCAAGCACTCTTCTCTGCTCCAGTTTTCCTAGAATTTCTTCTCTGTGACTGGGGATCTTCTCCACTTCTGCCCCTGCATGTATGCCTTGGGTGTGCAGCTGCCTTCTTGTCTGGGCTTTCTGCTCAGCCATTCTCCCCCTGTCCAGGCTACTCAACTTTCTCATTACTCTGCCACAATTCCCCTTACATCCCCACTCCTCCCACACCCTCCTCCTGATGTTTCTGATCCATTTAGTGTTATATAATGCATCTTGTCCTGCCTTTGTCCTTCTGCTGGAGCTAGGAGCTGGCTCTGGAAGTAGGCTGAGCTTTGCCATTTGAAGGTGCTGTTCAGTGTTTTGCAAAATGGTACAGCTCAGCAGTGTTTGTATGTTGCTACCGATACTAAATTTTGTCTCTTTAGTGATGAAGGCAGAATATCACTGAAAGACTGACTTGATGAACCACATAAAACAGCCAGGAGAGTAATAGTGATGTGATAAGGAAATAAAATGCTTTTTTTGGAAAAGTGGAGGCTTTGATTATAAACAGACTAAAATGAATACATATGTTCTTCTAGTTTAAAAAAAAATGTTGTTAAGAAGCCCAGAAAGCTGGGAGGGAGTATGCTGGCCTTTAGAATATAGATTATCTCATCTATTTTGATCTGTACTGACCAGCACACTCCCTACCAATCTGCCTCAGTGAATGATTTAGATATTTCAGATTTAAGACTTGCCCTCAGGCTTATCCCAGATCATCAATCACATGAGTCTCCTGTTGGCTTTGCTCTTGAAAAGGCAGCTGGCCAGCCCATGGTACCAGAAGTAGCTGCTGAGCTCTGTTGTCTGGGTTAGGGTTAATCACAGCAGCTTGCTTCCTTTGGTGCTGAATCATCAAGGGGAAAAAATGTAAGCTTGGCAGTAAAATATGTATGTGCTGCATTGTAGATTTTCAAGCTTGCCTTTGCAAATTAAAACCAGAAGCATATTTTATAGGGAGAACTCAGAAAGCTTGAAATGGCTTTTCTCCTCTTCAATAAGTTATTTTATCCATAATCTTAAATAGAAGCTGTGCTACTGAAAGGACTTTTGTAGCTCTGGTGGAATAGTTAGAGTAC
Organism: Sialia sialis; assembly: GCA_009812075.1. Classification (NCBI taxonomy): domain Eukaryota; kingdom Metazoa; phylum Chordata; class Aves; order Passeriformes; family Turdidae; genus Sialia; species Sialia sialis. The sequence goes on from VRYO01002355.1 coordinate 31,444,706, forward strand.
AAAAATAAACATAAAATATTGAAAAGGCTGTTCTGGGTCAGGAAAAAAAGGTCTCTCTGTACCAACCTGTTGGTGGATGGGACTTTGAGAGGAGATGACTGTCTTCCTTTGAGCCCAGGGAAGCCTTTGCACAAAAAACCTGAAAAATCGTAGACTCTTTCAAGCACAGAAGAAGCAGCTACTGAAGCCTGCCAAGTGAATTGGGAGACCTGAGAAAAAATTTGTATATCAGCCTCTGCCATTTTCTCAAGAAAATGAGGAAGGGAGCGGCTGGTCTCTTCTGGCATTGCTAAAGCTTCGAGAAAACGAATTGTCATGAGCAGGGATGGGGATTTTGTGGTGATTTCCATGTGCAGAGACCAGGCCGGTGGGTGCAGGGCTGCAGGAACAGACCGTACAGCTGCAGCCTGGGAGCTGGCCTTGGAGAGCTGCCTGCTGCTGGCTCTCCAGGCAGGCAGGCTCTGGCCCAACTACATGTATCCACACTTATTTATATAAGCACACATCCTGCAGAATTATCCTTGGCCCTTGCAGAGCTGCACCCTCCAAAACATATGTAAGCATTGGCGTTAGGAAGCGTTGGAAAAGTCAAAAGACCACATCAGCACACATACACATTTATCGCTGGCTATAAAGCAAGGTTTGGTATAAACCAGACCTTTTCTCTCTTGATTTTATATATACTGACTCTGATTACCTGAACTCTCAAGCTGTTTCAGTCCTGGGTGTTTACAAACAGAGCTGTGGCTGATAAATGGCTCATACTGCAGCTTGTATGATGGGGAAAGGTTGCCAGAAGTTTTGTGGATGTCTCTAGTAAGGAGAGACAGAGAGAAAATGCCACAGTATGCTGCAAAAGTGTGAGGCTTAAATATAACTTTAGCTTAAATCCAGATTCTGATTTAGATCCAGGTTTAGGACCCAGCAGCAAGGAAGCACTTTTGCTAATCAGTGAATGAGTCTTGGTAGCTTTGAGTTTGTAAGGGGCAGAAGTAGAAAAGCTTTATCTACTAAGCAGGGGTGTTGCAGAATCACACCTGCTTATCACATACTGAGATGAATAACTTCAGTTCCCATGGAAAATATTTATATGGCTTTTGGTTCCTCATTTAAAAAATGAGTTTATCCTCTTCAGACAGCATCTTTGTTAATGAGCAATAGCTGTGTTGCTTAATAGATTTCCTCTCCCTACATAAATATAGTAAAAGTATCAAAGTGGGGATGGCATGTAGCACAGTCTGAAACCAGAGCTGTTTTTCCCTCTCTTGTGCTAACATCTCCTCCTGCTCACGAAGGGAGCCAGTCCTCAGGTGAACCCTGGGACAGCCTATCAGTGGAATTTCACATCTCTTCCATCAGCTCTCCATTGCTTCCCCATGCCTCTCCTCCTGGCCAGCTGGGCAGAAAGAAGCATCTGTTAAACACAGCAAGGCTGCTGCTGCTCAGAGAGCTGGAGCAGGGAGAAGCAGCACCACGTCCATACTCTGCCTGCTGCATTTCCCCTTTGGTTTCCCCTGCCTTTTCCAGCTGAATAAGCAGAATTCTGACATGCCATTGAGAACAGGCCTGTGCCACATCTCCAAGTGACTCCTGCACAGCAAAAATGGTTGGGGAGACTGTGTGTGCTTCAGTTTCATCATTTGATCATTGCATGTCAGAGAGATAGACTAAAAGGACATTTGTAGCTTGGTGCTGGAGCCAGCAGAAGGGGAAATGCCTTTTACCTTTGAGGAAATGGGAGCAGTTGTAGAAAGACCATTCATACTCCCCGAATACCCCATGAAGAACTGTACCCAGGACCTACAACCCTCTACTCCAAAATAATAACTACAATACATTAATTTTCTGCTCAGGAGAGGGAAAAAAAGGTGCCAAATATTTCTCATCCACCCCTCAAGATAACAAAGGGGATTCATTTCTAATGACCCTGGCAATAAACAGAGATAGTGTCACTCTCTGCATTGAGACGTGACTAAACTCAAGCCAGTCCTCTCCACACTGCATTTTCCCCTCTGTAAGGAACATTTGGCTGACTCTAGACTCATGTCCAAGGTCTCTCAAATGTGGGTGTGATGATGTTAATGTATAAGACTATCCAGATTCAGAGGGTAGTGACATCCAATTTTATCAGCAGGATTAATTGCTGGAGCTCTTACTAACAAAAGATCATTTATTTCTCTCTCACAGCTAGCTAGCATTGTACAAAATGCTATTCTTTGATTATCCCCAGATGTAGCACTGCATGCAGTATCTGGCTGAGATGAAGTTTTTTTAGAAATGTCTTGACCTTAATAACTAACTCACAGAGGGGTTTGTGTCTAGCTAGGGGAAACACTGAACTCCTATAATGGCACTGTTGATGAACCAGGTATTATTTAATGCAATTATCATAATGTACTGAGCCAGGAAAGGAGTTTGTATGGGTATAATTTTTTCTAGCTTCCTGCTTAACAGGACATGTTGGTGTTGGGGATGGACTGTTTCTCTAGTTCTGATGCCTCATTTATTTTATGAGGTAATGTGGCTCAATTACAATCCATAATATAGAACCAGACTAATTTCCAATTAAATGTCTCCCTCCAAGATAAAATCCTGGGGTTAACTCGGTTCTCATTACAATGACTTTATTTTGGCTAAAGAATGATCAACTCATTAGCAGAACATATGCAGATGATTACATTTAAACAAATATGGCAGGAGTAGAAGTTTAAACTCTCTTTAGCAGGAAGAAAAGAAAACATAATGAATTTGGTCTTGTGAGGACAAATGCTCAATTTACTAAGCAAGAAGCTGGATGCCTGTCCCCCCAGTGAGAGCAAGAAGAAATAGCAGCAGAACAGATCCCCAGTTCATCACAGGAAAGGTGAACCTGGTGGTGTTCAGGCTTGTACAGAGTGATCTAGCTCCTATGAGGCACTGCTGAAACCCACTCCAATTCCTTGGCAGAAATACATTTCTTTAGTTATATTGGAGAAGGACAATATAGAATCATTGGCTGCAGGAGCAAAAGAAGCATTTCCTACGTAATCAAACCATGTTCCTTCAAAATCAAGAGAGCATCATTTATTTGACCTAGTGAACAGAAAGGAGAGATCTTTGCAAGAGCAGTGTGAAAGAATGCACCAGGGAATGCAGAGAGCTGCTTAAGCTGAAGGACAATGCTGGCACAAAAACAATGGATATGAACTGGCCACAAATACTTTTAAATAGGAAATTAAAAGACAATTTCTAGCCATTAGAAGAGTGATCTTTTGATAAAGCTTTCCTTTGAGAGTAGCTGGGGAGAGAAATAATTACAGTAATTTC
>VRYO01002355.1:31449011-31473530 GCA_009812075.1 Sialia sialis
CTACCCAGATGTGAGGCTTATAATCAGGTACGGCTTATAATTGTGAAATTACTGTAGTTTTAAGATATTATTAAAAGTGTGATAAAACACAACTGCTAGAGATATATTGATGTAGGGTGAGGAAGAAATAAAGTCCCCTCATATCTACCAAAGGCTGAGTTGCTTTACAGGAAAGGTATCCACAGCATTATGTGGGACAAAAAGATCTTTTATGGGAGATGGATAAAACAGCTTGATATGTATAGAAGGACCCATATGGACTTTTAGACTAACCAGATTGAAAAACACCTAAGTGTTGATAAGTGAAATTTCCTAGGCATGTAACTGCATGGATGAGGGGGAATGGGAATTCTCAACTCAGCCTATTCTGTGATGCTATAATATGTGCCTGCTGGGAATATGTGTTTGTCCATGGTATGCCTGGATCTCAGGACACAGAGCTGCAATAGATACTAGATCAGCCAATTCCTAGCACAAAGGAGGAACCATATATGCCCACCCTGTAATGATTTCTCTTTTGCTCTTTATTTACAGGTCAATGCCAAACTGTACAGAAAGGTATGAAATGTCTTTCCTTGCTATTTTTGGAGAGCCTCAAAACCATAAGTATTTCTTCATGATTTCCCAACAAGTACACTCATATTGGTGTTACAGTGGGTTTTCTTATGAGAGAAGTGTGCTCTGTCACACAGTGTAATATTTTGCTGCTGTGACAACATTATTTGTTACCAGACAGAGCCATCACCAAAAGAAGGACACTCAAATGTAGACCCATTAGTATAACTGGCAGGAATTTTATGAAGAGATGTGTTTCTATTACCCTTTTTCACTTCTAAGTGGATTGAAGGTGTTACCAACACTTATCCTTCCTAAAACCTCCTAATTTGATTTCGTAAAATGCATTGGGTTTATGAGAATATACCTGTAATCATATTATGGGTCTACTCAGCTGAGTGTTAAGCACCAGAATGATTTTTCCTCTCTTGGGGCAATTTCAGTCAAACTTCATGGAGGCTCTGTATTTTCAGAGATATTAAACTCTAAAGAATTTGTGGGGCCAAGAAGATAAAAACTAAAGAAAAAAGACTAAAGAAAAAAATGTGTAGGATCTCACACCTACTCAGGGAATCCATATGACAATTCAAGGATGAGGAGAAAGTGATATGAAAAATCCACTTTTACTCAGGTATCTGAGGTTTTCTTACCAGCAAATTCCCACCTTTCTCTTAGGAATTCTCTGGTCAAATGCCTAAGCTCAAATTATATCCCCAGAACCAAGCATGCTTGTTATCTTTCTACAAGTGGTTTTAAACACGCAATTCAGTCTGTAAACTGTTTCCAGCCTACTGAGAACTAAAGAATAAGTTCATTGGACATGGTATTTGTTATGTTCTGTTTGTCTATGCAGAATGTCAGAGAAGAAAGTTATTTTTCTTATGTTCATATCCTTTTCATAGCAAAATGCGTGGATATTGCCCTGAGTTCCTGCACTGATGTTGCCTATACTCAAATGGTGTATCCTAATTTTCTGGATCAGAAGTCTCGAGAGGTGATTGAGTACAGCTCTGAGTACCTGCTCATCAGTGTGCTGCACAACTTGCTCCAGGGAGAATGCAACCCCGACCTCAGGCTCCTGGGCTGCTCAGTGCTGGCCCCGCAGTGTGAGAAGGACAAAGCCATAAAGCCTTGCAGGCACGTCTGTGAAAACCTCAAAAAGAATTGCCTTCCTGCCTTTGACGCCATAGACATGGCCTGGCCCTACTTCTTAGACTGTGACCGGTTCTTTGCTGGCGAGGAAGAGGGGTGCTTCGACCCGCTGGCAAAGCTGCGAGGTGAGGAGGGGAGGAAGCTCTTCTCTGCACAGGGAGGCTCTCATCCCACCCAGCTTGGCTTATCTGCTGCACTGAACCTCCTCACTTGTCATCTCAGCCTGCTGTCTTTGTAGAGCCCTGAACCGTGTCATTAATTTTGTTCCACCTGTTTTAAAGATTTAATTAAACTGTGCTCAAGAAGTATCAATCTCTCTCCCTCATTTAGAAAGAGCACCAAGACAGGCAGCTCAGAGCAAGATATTTGGATGTGTTTAGATAAGCCCTGTCCTGTATGATAGCTGTCTATATATTTGAAATATTTAAAAACTGAAACTTTTGTGCATTTGTAAATCCGTGACTGCCTGTCAAGCCTAACAGCCCATTAAAATATTCTCATTAATGATTGTCACAGATTTTTGTTTGGATGAAGATCCAGATAGCTGAAGGCAGATGAATCTCATAAAAAATATGATTCACCAAATTTAAAGGGAAAAATCTGTACAATTTGTTACTGAAATAAGATAGCATGCCAAAAGTCAAATTTAACAGGAGATTGCACAAATATTTGTTAGTGTCCACATGCATTATGGATTTTGCAAACAAAACATGCCACAATAAAGTGTGAGATGTACTACATACATGTAAGGTTTTTATTGCAGCTTAATTTTCTATAATTCTTCTGCTTATAAAGGTAATTGGAAAAAAGTGCACGTTTTCATACAATCCTCTGAGCACTATAGGTTTAAACACTGTGTTATGCTTTTTCATTGCAGGGGAAGTAGATGCTGAGGAAGATTTGCCTTCAGACTTGCCAGCAACTTTCATTCAGTTCAAACACCATTCATATTCCCAAATGGTGAGCACGCTGAAGAAGACTGCTTCTAAGTGCTCCCACATTGCAACAACTTACAGCATAGGTCGCAGTTTTGAAGGGAAGGATCTTTTTGTGATTGAGTTTTCAACCAAGCCTGGACATCATGAACTGCGTGAGTTATTTAGTGCTGACTAGGAGAGCAGATTATCCAAGAGAAAACAGGCCCTTTGATTAGGACATTACTTATACTGTAAAAAGCATTGTTTCCCAAACATTTCTCCTCCCTTGTGTTCCTGAGTTACAGTGATAGTTGATGATTCCTTGTAGAAATTCCAACCCAGCAGCAATTTCTTACTTTATGAGCTCTGTGCATGACCATGCTTGGTAATGCTGCTCATTGTATTATCCTGTATTTGGTTGCAGTGATATTGCTGTTGTTTATTTGTGCCTAATGTAAAAATTTGGGATACCCTTCTGTTGCTGACCTGCCCTCCCTATCATCTACCACTTCCTCACTGTCCTGACATCCTAAAATACACCAATCTTCTGAGAAGGCCTCAGATAGAGAAGGACATTGGCACTAAAAGAGGACGATTCAGCATAGAAAACAATCCTCCTGAACAGAGATGCCTGTCAGTTATACCTGTCAGAGTAACAGGAGGATGACACCAGGAATTTAGTTTATCATAACCCCTGAATAGATGCTATTATACTACATACTGGTGCTAATATGTACATTAGGATATGAGTCCTCACAGATTTTCTGCTGAGGGGAACAGTACAAATCTCTACTTTGTAGTTTCATCACTAAGACAGCAACAGCCAGATTTTTAATTGTTTTAAATTCTTCACAAAGCAGATAACTTTCTAGGCCAGAATTAGGTATTGTTTTCCAGTTACCAGTTCCCAGGTCAAAAATAATACTTGTCTAGATGTATCATTCACAGAGCTAAGATCTAATTTGCATTTTCCTGGCCTATAACCCTTTGTCTCTTTTTCAAAGAAAATAAGTTGCAGGCATCTTTTTAAGCTTGTACTCCATTTGCCAGGAAATCACAAAACCTATGAATCAGGCTTTTAAATGGAAACTGTGATATGGCATAATAAAAGATAGTAGTTTAACACATTTCCTAGCATTTTTCTCTAAATCTCTTGCTTCATGCTCCTCAGGACAGCATAAAAGGAGGTAGAAATAGCTCCAGAGCTGGAGATTTTGCCAGCCTGAGCAAGTGGTACAATAGCTCTGTGCCAGGCCTCCTCCAGTGTCTAGGGCTCAAGGCTGGCCAGGATCAAAGGCAAAGATGAAAGGATAGACAGGAAAGGTGTCTCCAAAATACACCTATTTTCTGCTTTCCATTAGTCTCTAAGGAAGGATGGAAATTGAGAGAATTACTACAGGGAATTGCAAAGTTATGTTTTTCTAATGGGCCTATTCCAGGGTTATTTAGCCTGAAAGCCCCTTTTTATGCATAACCCAACTTCTTTTCCAAATAGAGGGGTAATGTATTACACATCTGCGTCATTTCTAGGATCTGTAACAAAATAAGGTGTTGAAGCCCCCCGAGGTAGGTCAGGGTGACAGGGTTGTATTTTGTTCTTTCCCAGCCATGGCTTGATGTTTTTGTTTTCAGCATCCTTTGTCACAATTAATGATGATTTTAGCAAAAGCTCAGAGCAGTGATCACCTCTTCTGGTTTGGAATCCTAATAGTTTGGGCTTAACTTTATTTCACACTGTTGCTGAACTGGAGTTTAATGGAGAGAAGTTAACCTAGAACTGCTGTGATATTTGTAGGAACGTGTACACGAAATTAAACAAAACTTTGACTCATCAGTAAGCAACTTGGGTTAGTTTGATTTTGGAAGCCACTCAGATATAATCAAATAAAGCATGTCATTATTTCACATTCCACAGTCAAGCCAGAATTTAAGTACATTGGCAACATGCACGGAAATGAAGTTGTGGGGAAGGAGCTGCTGATATACCTCGCACAGTATCTGTGTTCAGAATATCTTCTAGGGAACCCTCGCATCCAGACCTTGATTAACAGCACCAGAATCCATCTCCTGCCTTCACTCAATCCTGATGGGTATGAACTGGCTGCAGAAGAGGTAAAAGTTTTATTATAAGGAGAAGTTCAGGCCTTCGTGTTTCTATAATTCCCCATGGGAAAGACCAAACTGGGAGGGGAGTGTCAGGTAAAGGGGGGAGAACTAATAATTGATTGCCAGAATCCCAGATAGGTGTGGTGGTGCATTGCTTTCCAAAGATGTGAAAAGAGCTAAGAGGAAATCAGAGCCATATTTGTCAGTTTTGCTGCCTGTATGTGATGATGTGAGAATGACTGTTACTTTTTCACCCAGTTAGCACTCTCTGCTATCAGTTCTAGAGAAGAATGCCTGACTCACTATAACAACTTACATTCTTTTCTAAAGAAATGCAGTTTAATAACATGATGATGTTATCCCTCTTTTAAAACTGTAGGCATAATGAAATGTGAATACTGTCAAAGTTTCCTAATGGATGGCAGTTTTCAGAGATCAACTCATGTCTGATGGAGTCCTGTGAAAACTAAGATTCTGTTATTTGTTACCTGAAATTCTTATTTCCACCTCTCTGTTTTCTCTACCAGTACTAATTTGAAGCTGGACATTTCTTTCTCTGTTTTTGCTTATGTGGTAATCTCTGTCCATTGTATGAGTCTGGGGTTATTGCACTCTGCCTCATCCTGTCTCGGGCCATCAGCTGTATTTCCTTTTTCTTCTCTAACCCACTCTGCATGCTGCTCTGAGCAAGAGGCTCCTGTGTTCCTCTCATGAGTCACATCACTGGTGAGTGAAACACTTCCTGAATGCTAGTTAGTGCATTAATATTCATGGAGACAAAATGTGATTAATTAATAAGTGTGGGTTTTTTAACAGTACAGACATTTTCAGTTTACTTCTTTTAATACTTCCCTTCGATTAATCAATTTCCACAAAGGGCTATTTTGAGACAGGGACCTATTCTGAAATTGGCTTCTGTGTGACAAAATAGGGGGCTGGTTACAATGGATGGGTCATCGGACGACAGACAGCTCAGAACTTGGACCTGAACAGAAATTTCCCAGATCTGACATCTGAGGCTTACAGAAGAGCTGGGATCCGTGGGGCCCGTCTGGACCACATCCCCATTCCACAGTCCTACTGGTGGGGTAAGGTATGAATTGCACATTTTATAAATCATATATACTACAGAGCAGCTTAGGAATTAAGAGACTGAGGTTGCTTATTCTAAGGTTATTTGCTTGTAGTCAGATTTTGTAAGTAGGACAGGCTCAGAAGTGGCATGAAAAAAAATCATGATGTAGGTCTGGCCAAAGAGGCAGGTGTCACAAATAATTTGGAAAATGTGTGCATGAAATGAACTTTGCTGGTTTAGATTAAGAATAATGACTGTTACAAGGGGGTCAGAAGTGTGTAATGATTCATCATTAGTGCTTTAAACTCTGGTGCCTGTTAAAGCCTTTATGGATTTGGTTGTGATTGCACCAAGCCCTACACAGATTGGATGCAATAGGAGTTTCTGCCATGGGAAATGTACAAAGGCTGCATGTAAAGCTGTGGGGTGTCATCTTCCATTAAGAGAGGATGTTTATAAATGACTGTAACCATACAGAGCGTGGAAACAGCCTGTCAAGCTGCAGAGGTGTGGTAGGGAAAGTTGCTGCTGCAGGGTGGGAGCAGGATGGAGGCAGCACTCCAGCGCCTCACACTCATCACTAAACTCGGCTAAATGTTGTGTTAGGAATTCAAAGCTCAGCCCTACCTGTGCTGCTGGCAGCCCAGCAGCCCCCAACACAACTCTAAGTGGACGTAGTTGCCCTTGAAAGAGGAATCACAGGAAGCTGAATCAGTAGTTCAGATATTGGGAGCTCTGCTTTTCTTCTACTTTTAAACTACAGTAATTTCCTGAATATAAGCCGCACCTTTTTCATTGAAGACTCCAGCCTACCCCAGTGGTGCGGCTTATATTCAGGTGCGGCTTATAATCGTGAAATTACTGTAATTATATTCTGATTCAGTATTTATTGCTGGCACAAAGCCTCAGACAGGTGGGGAACAGGATTGTTTCAGCATCTGTGTTAGCAGATTATTTTAGAGATCATACCTCAGGTTCCTGCTCTCCTGCAGGTGGTCTTATGGAAAGCCAGGTCTAAATCCCAAAGGCATCCCTGATGCTGCCCCAGTGTTCTGGAACCCCATCCCACAGTATTAAAATGAAGATAAAAGCACCTCACTTCCTCAGGATAATGCGCATATGAGGACACAAGGCTGTAAGAGTTTCAGTAATGCACAGTGTATTAGACCACTAATTTCTGCCATAACTCAGGTAGTTTTTTCTATTTTTGCATGTAATCACAGATCCCAACCCCTGGCACTGAGTTTCTGCATGGTTATAAGGTCACAAGCTTAAAAGTTTTCAACTTCTGACTGAATAATAACACATAACAGCAAGCTAATAAATGCAAGCAGAGTTCAGATGGTAAAGGGTTGAGAGCTGTGGAGCAGAGCCTGAGGCCAAATGAAAATAGCTGTGAGGGGAAAAAATGGATTTTAGGAGAAAAGTCAGAGAGATTTTTATTCACGCTTGTGGTGACTTTCCCTAGTTAAATGGCAGGTGCCCACCAAAGCCACTATCACTCCACTCTCAGCTGGACAGGGCACATAAAATATAAGTAAAAGCTTCTAGGTTGAGATAAAGACAGGGAGAGATTGATCACTATTTAACATCAGAAGCAAAACAGACTCCCCTTGAGGAAAATTATTTGTATCTATTTTATTTAATATGACTCGAATTAGAGTATAGTAATGACAAATCTCCAAAAACACTTTTTCACCCACCTCTGCCTTCTTCCCAGGCTTAATCTGGCACCTGAATTCCATACCTGCTTTCACCCCTGTGGTGCAGAGGGACTGAGAATGCAGGCTGTGGTCAGTTCATCACACACTGCTCCTTCCATCAGAGGGCGAGGGCTCCTCAGACCCTTCGCCTGCTCCAGCATGGGAAGGAAAGGATGGAGATCTCCCTCCAGCCATGTGCTCACTCTCTGTGTCCAGAGGTGCAGGGTTGAGGACCCAGGCAACACTGAGGAAGGACAAACGTGCCTTTGACCTCCATTTTTATGGCAGTGCCTGGTGCAAACTGAGAGCTTGTCTCACACTGTGCAGTCCAGAGACCCTGTAACTCTGGATTTCCTGGCTCTAACCTCCTTCCTCTCCAAGTCCTGCTTCTGCCCTGGTTCTTCTGCTGACCTGTGAGAAACATGATCAGTGGCAGGCTGTAATGGGTTAACTGCACTACTTAATTAGTGGCTTGTCTTTATTATTTTTTGTTTTGACTCAGAATTAGGATTAAAAACACAAAGGAGATTAATTTTCTTGTGTTCAGACTTGGTTATTTATTAAACCTTATCTAAAGTACTGAGAGTTCTGCAACACTTTTAGCTACCAGCTAAAAGCAAGCAAAGTGGAGATGAATCTAGCTATTTACAAGGTCTTTTAAAGCTGAACAGTTTAATAAAGAACTAACACCTGTATTATTTATACTTTTGACCCAATAACCAAACACCTGTGACTCACAGTGCAGCAGTAACTATCTAACCAAAACCAGTACCCGTAAGCATGAAGAAGAAGGAAGAAGATGGTAGCGCCCAAGAATCTTCATCTTATCCCATACCTATTACTATATTTTGAAAACTTCCTATTCAAAACTTTTTACCACGTAAAATTACATATTTTTATTCTAGCCACACGCCTGTGACTCTAACTCCACTACTCAAATTTGGAAGTCTTTTCCAATGTCCTAAGATAAAAGAAGTGCTCTTCTGGGGACTGGCATCCAAAAGCACAGAAAGTTCAAACCTCCCAGGCCTCTGGGTTCCAACAGCAGGCAGCCACTTGCAGAAGTCATTTTTATAACCATGCATTTGGCTTCCTTAAAGGCTGTGTAACATCAGCGCAGTTTCTAGAGGGATGGGTGGAGACAGCCTAACATTGCTCTCACAGCTCTGCCCTGGCTGCAGCATCACCCTGGGTTATCTGTCACAGACCAGGAAACCTTGGCACACAACCACCCTTCCCACCTGAGCTCTGCTCAGTGGGTGCAGACCGGGGGTTACAAATACATCACTTCTCCTGCAGACCTTTTATTGGTTTGAAAAAAGAAACAAGATGGCCATCCAAGGTACTCCTCAGAGCACCAAAGCTTAGGGAATTTCTAGGTGCTCTGCTGTCCTCAAAGCTGGTCCTCACATAAACAATACTCAAAAAATCTCCAAATCCATACGGTTTACAGACCAAATGAAGGAACCAGTGGGCCTGTGGCCTTGGTGGCACCACAAAATCTCCTTCCTGACTGTAGTTTCCTATGGTTCACAAAGCTGGCAGTAAATGGTCTCACAGCCTTGTATCTCCTCCTCTGATGATGCCACAGGACTATCAAATCAGCTGTCCCTTAACGAGTGTCAGTTTTATCAGGCAAATAAACCCATGACTCTTACAGTGTTTCTTTGTGCTTGTAGGAGCATTAGGTTGAGTGTTTCAACACCAGCCTCTCCCCTTTCATTTACTCAGGAGTGTTTGTTACCTGCCTTATTAAAGTAATTACCTGAGTGTTGCAGGGCATTGTGTGAAGATCAGGAAGCAGAAAGCAGCTCTCAGCCACAGCTCCTGCTCCCCAAAAGCCTGGCTTCCTACAGCATGTTTTGTTCCCACTTTTATGAATTATTGTAATAAGTGGTCTGAGGGCTCAGACAGACAGACTTCAGGCTTCATCTGAAATATAGTCAGTTCAATTGTCTTGGTTCAAAGAGAATTCGGAAGTCTATGCCAGTGGAGGCTGGCATACTCTTTAGGAAAATTAGTCTGGCTGCTTTTAGAAGGGAAAAAAAGAAATCTTTGAAAGCCATGGAGACAGTGACTAATTGCACTATAATTGACAGAAATGAGATTCAGGTTTAAAAGGGGTAGTGGCCCTTCTCTGTACTCACGCTGTAATAATTTAGCTGTTTTCTAGTTGTGCTCTGAATTGTTCTTGTGAGATGGGTACTTTAAAATTGATCTCATCTAACTTAAAAGCACATGCCCTGGTGAAAGAAAAAAATTAAACTCCATAAAACCCACATCAAAGTCAAAGGACAGAGTGGCATAGATAACATCTTCTATCATCTGGTGGAGCTGAACCAGAATATGCTCATTTCAAAGCCTTAACCACTGATGTCACTGAAATGTTATTAGGATAAAAATAACGACATTGAAACTCTTACTTTTTCACAACATTCACTTCAGTAAGACACTGCCACTGTGTGACAGCACTTCTTGGGGCTTATACAGCTATTTGCTTAGCCAGTTGGCTGATGAGGATGAAGGACTTAAATCAGGAGCTCTCAAATAAAACTGTGCATTTTATTCTTGTCCACAGAATTGCAGAAATAACTTTAAAACCTTGTCAATGCCCAGGGCTGCTGTTTGAAAGCAGAGCTGGTGCTGTGTCAGGCATGGCCTCTCTGGATGGGCAGCAGGAGCTGGGGCAGCTGCAGCAGGGCAGGGAGCTGATGGGATTTTGGGGCAGCAACCTCCTCAGAAGTGCTGGTGCTATGGACTTGGATGGTGTGAGTTTGTTCCAGTGCTTAGCCAGCCTGAGAAACTCCTAAACTGCCCAATCCATGGGGCGGGCACTGACACTTACAGCCCCTTACAAACCATCTGGAGTCTTCTCTTCAGAAGGGATGGACTCGAAGGGTCCAGGTGGAAGTGGCTGGGATAAAGATCATGATCAGATTATCAGGACACTGTAAAAAGGCCAGAAAAGCAAATACTTTGATGTAGATAGCATTCTTTGGACACTTTCATGTTTCTTGTCAGGAAGCTTGGGGGCTGATTTCTTCTGCTTCTGCATTGTGTAAATGGCTGTGTAAGACTGAAAAAGTCCTTTCCTTTTGGAATGCACTTAATCTGCCTTTTAAATTGATTTTTTTCAACACCACGACCTTCCTGGAAACTCTCTGTTTAATCTTCCTTATTATGCAAAAAAATCTCTTGATTAGGTTTCTGGTGTGCAAAGTGCATTCTGTGTGTTCCTTAGTTGATCAGACTTCATCTGTTACATCCCATTTTTTAAGTTGCCTCTTTAAAATGCCAAAGTTGAAAGGGTTGTGACACAGAGATTCAGGCTGATAGACAAAATGAACCTGACCTGTTTCTCCTGGGGATCAGTGGCACAAACTGGCTTGTGTTCACATACTAACCACAAAGAACTGATTTAATGATTCACCTTGCAGGAGTGGGAAATTCAGGATCCCGTTTCTTCCCTCGTACAAGGTACAGCCTTTCACACTTACAGTGGCTAAAGGCAATAGTTCAGGTCAATATCTACAGAAGGGCTTTTTAAGGAAACCCAAAACCTAGAAGGATTCAGTTAAAAACTATGACATCTGTAGGGGGGTGGTCTCCTGCTTAGGTCAGCAGTATCTTCTTAAACCACTCCAGGTAAATCTATGTTTAGACATGGCTTTTTCCTTGGCTTTCTACTTCATCGATGGAGTTATAATACACTCATGGTGCACCTTCACAGTGTTTTTTTCTGCTTCACACCTGGGTTTGTGGATCTCCAAAGGTTTTTTAACAATAGCAGATTAGGGACTGATCCAAAGAAAACAGGAATTGCTATTGTTGTAACACAAATATGTAGGTCTTTAGGGGCTTTATTTGGATGGTTTGGTAGTTTTCATCTTGTTTTTTCTGGTTGATTGTTCCCTGCACATTGTTAGTCACTGAGCACTTGGGATCCCTGGCTGCCTGGTTTTCTGACAGCTGATGGAGTCAAAGCAAAGGGTGATGAGCAATCCCTAAAGCATCCCTAAATAGATGCTGGACTAAGTTCATCACAAGAGATATTTCTTATTTTTATAAAACCTGCATATCTGCAGCTGTGCAGGGTCCAGACGAGCAGCCTCTGCCCTCCTCAGGTTTTCCCCAGGTAACTTCCCGCAGGAAAAGCAGCTCAGCTCTCCAGGAGCACTGGTGTGAGTCTGGGCTTGCAGGGACTGGCCACCAGATGCCACTGTTATCCCTAAGAATGAACTAACACCGGTCCCGCAAAGTACTCCTCAAAACAGGCTGAAGGAGCCTCCTGCATGGCCTGAACATCTCTTGGAGTCTGCTGCCCTCTCTCTTGGCCGCTGTTACCAAGGAGGGAATGTCGAAAACCCCTAAATTTGGTGACTTATTTGCCACAGTTCCCTGCAGGCAAACCACAGGCAATGCTGTACCTTATATGCATTAGTTTTCATTTATTTACAGATTTACCTGGACCTAAGGGTAGCAAATGTATTTTCAACAAGTGATGAGAATTGCAAATGTATCCCCCAATTCCAGTTTATCCATTCAAAGTCAATCCTGCTGATTCAGAAATGAAATTAGATAGGGAGTTAGGTAAGTAGTGTTAAAATGCAACAAGTTTTCCAGCCTAAAGTACTGCCATCATCATCTGAAAGTGTGCCTGTAATGAAAAGTTTCTTCTGATGTCAAATTTTCTCTCTCTTTTTTTTTTTTTGTTCCAGTTTTTCCACAGTGAACAATGTGTGTCATCCATTCCCTGGAGAAAACTGATTTTCTGACCCAAGTAGAAAGTTTGCAGTGCAAGAGCCAAGGAGCTTCAACATTCTCCTTTCAACACAGTCTCTTCTCCACTGGGCTTCATCCTGCCCAGGATCAAATCCCTTTGGATGCATAGCTAGTCACAGCTTTTTTCTTTTTTTTTTCTCCTGGATTTCAGGTGGCCCCTGAGACAAAAGCAGTCATGAAGTGGTTGAGGTCTATCCCATTTGTGCTCTCTGCCAGCCTCCATGGAGGCGAGCTGGTTGTGACCTATCCTTATGACTATTCAAGGCATCCTATGGAAGAAAAAATGTTCTCCCCTACACCTGATGAGAAGGTAATATTGTTTTTGCAGGGTTAGGATGTGGTTCCCTTTGTGGAACTATGGGAACATTTACTTTTAATAAATAACAAACTTTGATTTATTTAGATCCTGTACGTGTGTGTATATGTATGGATGTATGCATGAAATATGTAATAAATAACATATGTACATATATACATAAGTATATATGTATATATACTTACATATAATATATAAGATATCAGCTCATTTGGATAGAGCTAATGCTAATAATGCCAAGGTCAAGTGTTCAATCCCCACAGAGGCCTTTCACTTAAGAGCAGGACTTGATGAACCTTGTGGATTCCTTCCAACTCAGAATATTATGTGACTCTGATTTATACACTTACTTAATGTACTTTAAAACACAGGATCAGCTTTGTCTGGAAAGATTTACCTCTCTTTTGGGAGGCCAAATATGTTTTCATAAAGCACAGATTAAGAAAATCCAAGTTTTAATTTTTAAAGGGAGTAGGCTGTGTTATTTTTACCAATGGTTTCCAGAAGAGAAGGAACAAGCCTGACCAGCAGTATTATTTTCCTGTGGAATCTGTAAGGAGTGGGGGGTAAAAAGATTCGTTGCCATATGGTGGCAGTCTTGTAACATTTATTCCAGGTCAGAGGAATGGGATCAGTTTCCCCCTCTTGTCCCTGGAAAGTTTCTCATTTGGGACTCACTGTAAATCTTCTGTGAAATTTTTTGCCATCTTTCCTATTTCCCTTTGGTTTCCTCAATCTAGTATTCATTGCCGACATGCCCAGCAGGAGAACAGCCAGCTATTCAGCCTTCTAGCGTGTGCTAAAAATGTCTGTGGTCTCTTAAGAACAGTGTTTCTTTATATAAACAAAGAGCAGTCGAAAATAGTCAGAAGTTGATCTTTGACTTGAAGCATCCTTTATCTTTGAGCATATCTCTAGGCTGACTTCTTCTGAAATGACAGTTCTCACTAACACATATTAAATATTTAAAGATGTATGATTGTTAAACATTTTCTGTATCAATCCATTTCTTCTGAGCTGTACAATGCCTGCTGACTATGTGTGTATGAAAATGATTTAGCAGTAAAATTAACCAGGCCCCGCACAGCAAAAGCCTGTGTAAGAAAGATCTAGTGGGTGCTAATGCAATCTGCAAACCTCTTGCTGAGCACTGGGAGAAATCATAAAATTGTGCTTTTAAATCCCATTTCCTGGGCTAGAGCTCTCCTGTGCATAGGTGGTGAAGGAATATTGCCATGTGTGCTTTATCAAGCAGTTCACCCCTGGAATGGAAGTACAGCAGTATTTCCATCATTTCCACTCAGGGACAGTGTGTGTATTTTGAGTGAGAGGATGCAGCCACACAGACAAAGGGCTCCATCCCAGTGCAGTGCACAGCTGGACAAACCCTGATTGTGCTCCTGGCTAGCAACAGAATAAGACAGGGGACCCTACACAGGTGACTGCTGCATAGTCAGCGACTGCATACTCTGGGAATTTAGCTACAAATCTGGAAGATTAGAACATACAGGGGAGGGGGGTGTCCTCAATGAAAAACTGATTTTGCAAAGGACATCACAGGAACCTTAACAGCACTGCCAGTGTCACTTTAAATTTTGCACAGAAAGATATAAAACTTGTACCTGTGAAGTGACCTGCATTTAAGTAATGTGATCTACAGCTGCTGCTGTCAGGGAGCCTGCCTGCCAAAATACAGCACTTTGGTTTTCTGCCATACATTGGCCATAGCCATTGCTCTGAATGCTGGCCTGCTACATTTGCTGTGCAGGGGGAAACTTGCAGATCAGGGTGAAATGCTGCAGAGCAGATGATAGCCAGATACTAAAAAATCAAATTTTGGGAAATATATTCAAACCACATTTCTTCATATGAAAATACATCTGTGCTTCCACCTCCCTGTGTCCATCATGGTGCATGTGTGGAAGAACAAGGAACCTCTCTTTCCTCTTCTCCAAGACACTGCAGATTTCCAATCTCTTTTTGGCCTTCACCACAACCTGGGCCATTAATGACTGAGAGTAAGGAGTCTCAGAGCTGGACTATGTCCTTACATTCATATTCTTGCATCTGGTTCAGCCTACAAAATTAAAAACTCCCATATTTGGGGTTGATGGAGTGGATGTTTTAATGCTTTGTATTACACAAGAAACTGAATTGATGCCTCTGCTCACCAGAGCAGAATATCCACACCAAGTCAAGTTCACTCCCTTCGGTGAGTTTAAACACTCCCTTCCCTCCCACTGAAAACCCAGGCGGTGATGGTCAGTGGGATAAAAGTGCTGGCTGAGGTAACAGCACAGATCTCACTTTACTGAGTGAAACCTCACACTACCAGTCACAAGGATTCCTCTATTTTCCCCTTTTTGTTCCTTTATATTGTACCTAAAAAATCTAAGTTTCCTTGAGGTCTATGACTGGTCATACATTAGCTTCTATGTGGTAACAAATTTATTATTATCCAGGAACTTTTAATTTTTTTAAGCATAACTCTTTTATTTTATTTTTTTAAATAGATTTCACTTGCTTTTGGAATTCTCACTTTCTCTTATCACTACCACTTGTCTTCTTTCACTTGAAATTCTTTCACTAGGGAAAAACCTTATGCCTCTTCATGTGAAACATGACGAGGCTTGGTCACTGGAAATAGGGCATCTGCAGATGTCTTTGTAAAAGGTGAGGATCATACTCCTAATTCCCATAGGCACCTTCTAAACTTTATATCAAATACCTTCCATGGAAGGTTCAGAACTGGAACCCAAATTCCTGTAGAAATTAAGGATATTGAGCTTGGCTCTGAACTATTGGCAGTAAAAGTTCTTAACATATTTAACAATACGTATTTTTTTCAGCAAAACTTTAAAAGACAATTTTCTGGTATGAGCAATATTTTGCCACATAGAAACTTAAGGGAGTTGCAAAAGCATTTTATATTAAGTCTGGATTTTTACTGTCTTGTCATCAGAAGCATTTCAGTAAAGTGTCTTTACACTTACATTAAACTCTCCTTCCACATTTCCTTGGTCACCTACCTGATCCCATAATTGGCTCAGCCATGTGATTATTAGAAACAATCACAAATACCAATCACTATTGTGTGCCTTGTCATTTTGGTCTTTATCCTTGATAAAACACTAGGACAGAATTTTAGAATTACTTCTAAAACTAGGATTTTAGCCACCAAACTTCTTGCACATGTTGTCTTAAGCAATATGGAATAAAACTCATGATAATGAATAGCAGTATCAAGTAGCATCTGATAATTGCTGTAATTTCGGTGTTGAAATCTGAGAGTCTTGCCTTAGCAGATGAGGTTCAAATAAACAAAAAGGAGAGGGAGGATTTTTGTGCAAAGTTGGAATAACCGTGGGAGAAGGACAGGAACGTGATTCAAATAAATGGTTTCTTCAGATAACTGCTCTTTCCTCTGTCTTCACTACATGTTCTGCCACTGTTCCTTTCTGTGTGGTGACTGTTCTGCTCTTCATCAGTGGCAACACTCTTTGGAAATCAGTGGTGACATCCTACATCACCACATCCTATCCTTCACTTTTTAGGAATGGTTTCTGCCCCACACATAAGCAGCTGTCTCTGAGATCAAACTGGCAGGTTTTCCTGTGTGAGTGATAAGTGCAAAGCAAATTGACACTGACTATTTTAAGCAGCAGCACTCAGCGTGAAGATTTAGTTGGTCTGAAGGTAATATAGGTATTTTTAAAGGAGTAAAGATATCAAAAGCTAGAATAAAACCTAAAAGAAGCCTATATTTCAATTGAAAACTTGAAAACCTGGGACAACCAAAAATTGCTCTGCTCCTGCCCCAGTGTACAAAAAAATCCATTGATATTTAATGTGCTGTCTCTGTATAAATATATTTGATTGCAGAGAAGAACCCTAGAGAAGAAGACAAATCAAAATCCTTAGTGACAAATGAAGCTTCCTCGCAGAGCAATTCATCACCTCCTTTAGTCTCGAGGATGCAGGGTGGCTCATTGTCTGGACTCACAACAGCAATAGTTAATAACAGCAATGGCCAAGTTTTCAGTTTGTAAAGGCAAACATATTTCAATCCTGTTTGTTACAGATGTTCAAAATGCTGGCTAAAGCCTATGCAGATGCACACCCCGTCATCTCAGACCGGTCTGAACTTCGCTGTGGTGGGAATTTTGTAAAACGTGGAGGTATTATAAATGGTGCTGAGTGGTACAGCTTCACTGGAGGTAAAACCACTTTACCATCATATCAAGTGAGGTAAAACCTCTATGTGACCTATATAAGACACCAGGGTTTGAACAAAATGATTTTATTCATTTCAGTTTGGTTAAAGCCGTACCCTGCAAAACACAATTTGTAGGGGATTTAAGCAGTAAAATCTATGTTGGTAATGTTTTTATGCAGATAGCATGGGATGCATTCAATCCCAATGGGACTTGAGGAAAATTAACAAGTTATGCAAGGGTCAAATTTGTTATATAATATTTTTATTTTCAAATCTGACATGTAGAAATGAATGCTTAATGCTATGCTTTAATTCCTTAGCAGCATGAGTCTGAATCCTTCTTGTAGACTGTGCATGTGCTGCTTTCTCATCTGTTTAATTTTTTTTTTTTTTTTTGGGGAAAACGACAACAGAGACAAACACCCAATTCATTTGTGCTTCCGTTGTTAATTTGATTTCCCCATCAACATTTTGTTTTCTTTAGAATTCCTTCAATACTGGCATGGATAAAATATCAATGTTCATAAATTTTCAACAGTGCTTCAGTTGTGCTTTCCAATAGGACTCAGCATGATCCCCAAATAATTATGTTGAAACTAGACATTTGGAAAGCTTTGGAGCATGCGTGAGAATTAGGTTTAGATCTCTTTGGCTTGCATTCTTCCCAAAATTATATCCAATATCTTTTGTACAGAAACAGTTTTGAACATAATAATGGCAAAAGGTCATTTCTGTTCTGGTGACCCTTGGCAATCACCTCTGATACAGCCGATTATACAATTACTGTGATTAACCAATCTTTACTGCTCTATTGCTACTTCTTAGCCAGGTGAATAATAATGTAAAATTATGCCTGAAAGAACTGTCATTGTTATTAGTTAATTTATTGTTGAAACAAGTTGTAGAATTCTGAATTTGTTGAGCACTTTTTATATATTAGCAAGCACTTTTTACAGTGTAATAATCCACAACCATGGGGACAGCATTCAGCTGACTGCAACAGAAAAAAGTTCCACTTAAAAACTACATGGCTATTCATGAGTTCTCCTCTTTCTTTTTAAACCTACAGGTATGGCAGATTTTAATTACCTTCACACAAATTGCTTTGAAATTACCGTGGAGGTAGGATGCGAAAAGTTTCCTTTGGAGGAAGAACTGTTTACAATCTGGCATGAAAACAAAGGTGCCCTTCTGAATTACATGGAAATGGTACTGCTCTTCTTTTACAGACCTTTTTGCTTTCTGTTTTTCTTTTTCCTGGTTTGATGATGCTGAATCAATCACCACACTCCTCCAGAGGCCCCAGTGCCTCAGTTCATCTAGCAGGACACTGGTGGTATTTTGTCTATGCTGCAGAAGGGACTGAGACTGAGGACTGCAAAGGCCTTGAAAATAGTGAGAAAGGGAATTATCTGTGAACACTTTGGGCAGCATTTTTCATCAACTGTCAAATATTTAACACTAGAGAAAACCTGAATATTCAGAAAAATATGAATCAACCTTCCACTTGAACACTAAAGCAACAAGACCTGCTCTCCAGAGAGCTTCCTGAAATTTTCCTTTCTGTATTCCATGTTTGTGTTCCAAACCCTACTGCCCCAAGGAACTTGGATTCAGCTAAAATCTTGCTAGAAATTCCATTTACACACTTTCCATCTTGATTTCTTTATGAAAGTAGTTATTAAATATCTGAAGCCAAATCTTCTAAAGAAGCGTGTGTCTCTGAGCATTAAAACATACCATTTAAATGTCATTTTTAATAATAGTTTTAAGCTCAGCAAAAACAAATACCTCACTGACAATAAGTAAGTGAGCACAGAAACAGAAGTTGCTCATCTTTCTCTCAGCCATTAGTAGATTAGCTTTCTGTCATGCCTTAATTTAAAATTGTTAGGAGTGTTTTTATGGCTCTTCTAAGCAACGTCTTGCTACTTGTGGTAAGTATTATCATTCAATAAAGTCTACAGTACAGACCACCAAACTCATTTCGTTTTACAGCTGTCTGATGAAAATGAGTTTTAGTGAATCCAAATGGAGCTGGGTTAAATCCATATATATTACAATTGAAGTCTTCAAGATGTAAAGATTTTTATAGTGTGAGATACTGTAGAAGTCTGTGCCGGAAAAGCTTTTTGAGTAAATGCAGGACAGTAAGCAAAACAACTTTGCAGATAAGGATGACTGAATTACCCCCGATAAGGATTAAGTCTGCCATAACCAATTCAAACTTTTCTTATTCTGATATATACCAGGCTGTTTGGTGTTTGTACAAATCTACTTGCCTTAACGCACAGAAGTAGAATTAATTTTCCTAAACACTGATCTATTCCCCCCATCACAAGCAATATCAAAACACCCTGCCAAACTTGTGACACCGATTTGAGGATAAACAAAATATAGTACATTTACCAAAGCAAACCAAAGCAAGATTGTTGAAGAAGTTTCTGTTTTGTCATTTTTATCCTGTCATGTTATAATTGCAAAATTATTATTAAAGCTGGATGAGGTCATACAACTTCGAGTATGTCTACATTGTAAATTGAATTTGAGTCTGAGATGACTCTTCTGACCATATTTACTCTCTATCCATATGATAAATCCCCAAGTTCTTGCTGCAAAGCAAATTGCAGTGCTTCATTATAAGGGATCGTTTTCAAATCCTTTTATTGAGTTGTTCCTAAACCTTCCTAAACCTGAATAGCTTCACTCAAAATGGAACAGCTGCTTAACAAGAGCAGTGGCAATGCAGTCTCACCTTAGATTAAAAACTGCTCTCACTAGTCTAGACTTTTTTTTTCAAGCTTTGTAATATCAATTACTGTGAAGTTGGATGCTTTAATGGTTATTTTTAAACATCTTTATAGTCCAACAGAAAAGCAAATATTTTCCCTTTGTTTTGATGCTTTGTGGATTTTTTCTATTCTTCCATTGTGACAAGAGGAAGGGAAAGTGAGAAGAAGAGAAAAAAATAAGTTGGGGAAGTGAAGTAAAGAAGTTCAGTTGGTCATAGCTGTTCAGAGAAAAAAAATCAAAATTAAGTTATTATTCACTTAGGAGGTCATATAGATTTCCTGATATAAAATATTTTAAATTTGGAACACTGTAAAAAAAAAACCTTAAGAGATTAAATACTTGGAACTTTTTTCTGTTTTGTTTTATTTTATTTCAATACAACTGTTTGTGCACCTCCTTGTATGACAGAATTCATATTGCTCTTTAGTTTGTCACCAAGCGCATTTCTCAACAGCTCAAGCAGCTCAGTCCTGTGCTTGTAGAGAAGGGAAAATGGGTATCATAGACACTGCTGTCAGGACATTCTGACAGGCAGTGAAGTGCAGGCAGCAGAGTGATGATGAGTCACAAGTACCTGAAGTGATGCTTTCTCATTGTGTCCAGAGCATCACATTGGTTTTGAAAGCTTTAACTTTTCATTTATTTGTAGTTCAGTGTCCAGGGCAGGTATTCAGAAATAGTCCTTAAATACTGTGGTCAGACCGTGAGGTGACAATGATTTGTGCAGAGAAGGGTCTCTCAATGCAGAGCCACATACCTATCCCAAAAAAGCTCTGGTTCCATTATCCCTTTCCCTCAGTCCCCTTGGACCTCCCTAAATAGGGAATGTGATCTGAAAGGGCATTCTCTTGAGAGCCTCTGGATGGATGCCTCTGAACTTTCTGACAATTGTTTGCTCTCTACAAAGGTTTCCTTGTGATGAGAAAGTAGTATTTTAATAAGTGACTCCCATCTAATTTTGCTTTGCTTTCCCAGGTTCATCGGGGGATAAAAGGAATTGTGTCCGATAAGTTTGGCAACCCAATCAAAAATGCTCGTATTTCAGTCAGGGGCATTCAGCATGATGTCACCACAGGTAAGATTATTAGTTTAAGATTTTTTCTGGGGCAGAGTGAAAGTACTGAGAGCTTAACCTGCAAAAGTATTGTCATGTTTGGTAGAAATGGCACCTTAATGGAAAACTGAAGGCTGAGGTAGGAGTTCTCCTCTCGAGGAAGAAGAAGACATGTCAAGCTGGGTGCTAAATCTGTCCTGCCTCTGGGATGATGGAATTCTTGATGTGCAAAATTTCACCTGGAATAGTCTGCTGTCCCCCAAAGCCAGTGTTTGGGGAAATATGACAACAGCTCTGCTCAGAGGCTGTAACCCAGTGTGTGGAGATGTGGAGCCTTGATGGAATAAGTTAGTTGAGATACTGTGAACATGGTGTGGATAGTA
The DNA here is from genome assembly GCA_009812075.1 of Sialia sialis. Lineage (NCBI taxonomy): Eukaryota > Metazoa > Chordata > Aves > Passeriformes > Turdidae > Sialia > Sialia sialis. The sequence goes on from VRYO01002355.1 coordinate 31,470,064, forward strand.
CAGTAGGATCCTCTCTGACTGTCGCAATTAGAATAATTGCAAAAATTGAAGGGTCCAAAACCTTTCTTGTTCATGTGGAAACACATAAATTTGTACAATTTTTGGACAATTATTATTAGAACATTGAATTATGTTCACTTTATACCAGTCACCAACTGATAAACACATATTGGGGCATTTACAACTGTTACTTTTCACAGCCATAAAGTTCTGAGCTCTTAGGCTGTCGCTGAAATCAATGCTTTCTTTTCATTATTGATTTCAGTGAGAACCGGGTAGGCCATAGAAGTGCAAAATAGAAGATACGAATGGTTACATTTTGCTCTAATGATGGTTGTTGAATCAATTTAGAAAGCCAGAATGGCTTATAATGGAATGGATGTTTTCCAGCTTTCAAAAAATCTAGCACTAGAAGGGATACAATAGTGGAGATGATGCAGATTCTTGAGGCTGGTGGGAGTTTCTGGCATGAATTAGGGTCTTTTTCAAACTTCTTCCCAGCCAGTGGCTTCCCATTGGCAGTGGACCTTTAAAGGAGTAAGAATTAAATAAAAATATATTTACAACTGTAGGAAAGAGTATTTGTTCTAAGTTAGGTGGGGTTAAAAATGTTATATAGTTAAAAAGTTTTTTGGTTTTAGTGTTAAAAAGAACTAAGAAATTCCACGAGAAAATAGTATTAATGCAACACTTACTGAGCTAAGAGACTTGCCATTCAAAATAAAAGGAAATATAAAATGATGAATAAATTTTTCAGTTTTAAAGCTCCCTGCTTTTGCCTGCAGGGTCTAACCTTCAGCTGGAGGAAATTTACACCCATTTTACACTAATGGCAATTTATACCAGCTGCAGTTCCAGCCTTACATGCGAGAATGTCTGCAAAGTAATTGAATGTAATTTAATAAAAAGAAGGATTTCTTAGCTCCTTAGACATTATATATATATATATATATATATATATATATATATGTGTATATATATTGCAGCCTGGATTCTGATTTCACTTTCTTAAGTTTCACACAGTTTTAAATTAATTTCTTTGGGAGTTATTCCTTGTACCCTTGGGAAAAGCAGCATGAAGGAAAGCATCTCTTCCCTGTCTGTGTTACCAGAACAGCAGTTACTGCCATTTTGTGTGTGAATTTTACTCCATTAGCTCCCAAAGTCTCTTCTTGCCATCTAGAGTTTACCTTCAAATATTTTCCAAAATGTGAGCTGCTCCCATGGCCCACCTCTCAGCTGTTTGAGCCATGTGTGTGCGCATGGGCGCGTGTGCAGCCACAGAGGCCGCGAGACTAAACCTGAGCTTTGTTGTGCTTTACCTTTCCCAAGCTGCCGACGGAGACTACTGGCGACTCCTGCCTGCAGGGACGTTCATCGTCAGTGCCCAGGCGCCGGGCTACAGCCGGGTGATGAAGAGAGTGACCATCCCTGCCGGGATGAAGCAGGCTGGACGCGTGGATTTCGTGCTGCGGCCTGCCGAGGCCTGGCCCAGCAAGCTGCTGCGCCGCTCTATGGAGGACGCCCACGACCCTCACGACCCGCTGGAACTGTTCGACCCTCACACCCAGCACAGGCAACCCGAGGCCCGAGGGTCCTCCCCGGGCAGGGAGAAGCCCTGGTGGTGGTCGTACTTCAGCTCTCTGGACCTGCACAAACCTCTGTGGCTGCTCAAGCAGCGCTGAGGAGCATCGCCGCGCTCTTCTCAGCTCACGGTGCCCTTTCACTCCACTCCAGACACCCTCGCTGCTCTCGGCGATATTTAAATGTTTCATTTGAAAATATAATATTAATTCAAGCACGCTTGCTTCTTTTGTTTTCTCTTCACACACAACTGAGTATATTCAAGTGGGTTTTTAAGTATTAAAGACGACGGTGCATATCCATTCAAAGGCCAGATTTTATGCAGTTTTTTTTCTTGGTAATGCTCTGTACTTCTGCCCATGTAGTTAATCATCACATTCATTATTTATTAGGTTCTAAGTACCTGCAGGAAAATATTCCTGATCCTTTAATGCATTTTTGTACATGTTTTAATACATTAATGATAACATGCTAAAAACAACATTCAGAAACACTCAGCAAACTCTTCTATTTTCCCTTTTTACATTAGCATATTAAGTTCATTACCTCTTCTAATAACAGCTCAAAATGTAGTCTTATTTTTTTAAATTTTAAATGTTTTTATAAATTTAAAAATAGGCTTTTAATGTATTTAGCAAAATACTGGAAAATGCCTTTACTGCTGGAAATACACACATTTAATAAATGTGTGTGGACATAGAAAAATAGATGAGATAATTCATGAGGCATTTAGGTTAAAGTGTGACATACTTCAGTAAAGTTTTTAACATCATGCACTGTTCTGAGCCTATGTACACATTGATGGAATGAAACTTGTAGACATCAAAGAAATCAAACTTCTTTTCAAGACAGTTGAGTAAAGCTCAGTGAATAGTGGTCTTGCAAGATGCTGTCCTCTCTCAACTATCAGAAGCAATGTATTTTTTAAGGTGATATATATATAAGAAGAAGTCCTTGGTTTTATGAAACACATAGACTCACATTTCCTTTTAGCCTGAACTGCTAATGAACTCCACACACAGACTGTGTTTCCCCCTCCAAATGCCACAGTGAGTGAATAGTGTGATTGTTGGGGCAGATATACTTTCTGCAGGGGCTGCTGGATTACCTGTGTGGATTGCCCTATGAATTCTAAACATTTTTTTGCTCATCTTAGGTAAAGCAGCCCCATTGCATGAACCCCACATGCACATATCTCATACTACAGCTTCCTAGGAAAACCCGAGAGATGAATGATCTTAATTCTGCAATCAGATGCTGCACATGGCTAAGCACTTTATTCCCAGTTGTAATCTGATTGAAGTTAGGAGTCTGTTATTCATGTGCTTGGATGTCTGCAGGACTGGAGACTGTGTTAAAATGAAAGAAAATTATTGCAGAGCATTAACAAAAGGTAATTATATGGGAGTGAATGTACTGCATGCTCATGAATAAGTGTTCCTCGCCCAGGCTTGCCAAGTTAAAAGAACTCTGAACCCTAAATAAGCCAAAGAAAATGGAGCAAGAGATACACCTCCAGACTTTATTTCCAGTAATAGGTATTACTACTGTTTTCTGTGGTAATTTTTTCAAAGCCAGCTTCCTGTGAAAACAGTGATGAAGCTAACAAAATCAGAACAGTATGCCAAATTGCCAAGTATTAGCTGCACTTATTAAGCACATAATGTGCTGCATGCTTAGAAAGATGTTTTCTCTAAGTATTTCCTGGATTCTCATAGTTATTCAGAAATTTTTTCAAGTGATCACAGTAAACCCAAGCCCACTGAAATGCAAAACAGAATGACTGTGCAGAACATACAATTCTTTCCTGCAGTCCTGAGTTGAAATAGCAGATGAGAGTCAAGACTTGGGAAATATGATTTGTAAGTTGTTGTTGGGGGTTG
>VRYO01002355.1:31488097-31556956 GCA_009812075.1 Sialia sialis
CCTTATAGTCTAGTGTGCCTTATATATGGAAAAAGTTCAGAAATTTGCCAGCCACCCAGAAGTGCACCTTATAATCCGGTGCACCTTATAGTTGTGAAATTACTGTACTTAAATATGTGTTATGCCAGAGGGAGAAATAAAGAACATGGCACTGCTCAAGAAAGGACAAGCTGGGACCTGCTCCAGGGGCTGTCCACCTTTGCTGGGGAAGCCCAGCTACTGGTAGGTGTTTGTTGGGAAATGACACCTGCAGAGCCCAGGCTGATGTTCTCCATCTTCCCAGCAGGACTGCCATAACCCTCACCCTGAGGAGAGGGGCTCTTGGGGCTTGGCTGGAGCAGAGCTCATGGGGCATTAGAGATGTTGACAGAACGTAAATGTTTCCAGTGGCAGATGAAAAGAGCGTGGTGGTTTTGAAGAGTGAAATTTGAGCAAATGCACTCCAATCCTCTAGTCTATTCAGGGATTTAAATCCCTCTGTGGATATTGGCCTATATACAGAGCCACTGGACTGTGCTTTTACATAAGATCCTAAGTGACTTTGTAAGCCTACAAGCACTTCCAAATCCTCCACTTTCAACAACAGTGCTCTTTGTACTGAAAATTTAGTATATAAAGCCATATCATATACTGGGGTTTAAGTATACTCAGAAAAGTTCCACATAATGGCATCTTAATGCCTAGAAAAATGCAATATTAATATACTGGAAATCTCCGGCAGCAGTAAGAGTAAAAGCAGTGCAATTTTTTAATGTTTTTTGGGGCTTTTTTAAAGCAAGCTCTACTTCTGAGACAGGCAGAGGAAAATCTTCTCAAGCTGTAAGCTCTGCGTCCCCAGAGTGAATAGGGTTCAATGTAGCATGGATAATTTGTTTGCTTTGCAATTATTTTCCGTCAGTGGAGACAAATTGATTTGTACAATAAAATTGACAGTCACTGCAAGGCAGCTGGCTTTCTAAACTGTAAAAGAATTTGACTAGGTTAAGTGAGTACCAAATTTTTGGAGTACTGGGATGTCCTTTCTTACTGGTAAAACTTGCAACAATTTTAGGGCTTGCCAGTGATTGCTGTGTGAAATTTAATATCAGAGGATGCCAGAATAGTAATTCTTAATAGCACTGTGAGCAGGCCCTTTGCCAGTTTATTAGCGGCCTGCTTTGAAAATTATTTCCACCAAAACAGAAATCAAAACGCAGTAAAATAAACTGATAGTAGAGCAGATGAATAGGTAATTCTATTCTTGGAGGAATAATTGCCTCCAAGCCACCATCATATTTATTAAGGGGAAATGAGATATTTAACGTGATCCAGAGTCAGGGATGTTAGGCAACAATAGAGTTTCTAGCAGAGAAAAACAAGTAACAGAGGCTTATCTGGGAAATAGGACCATTATCAGATACTGAGTTGTATTTCTAGAAAATGCTGGTAGTGGAAACATAGAAGAAATAACCAATATGGTCTGAAACTACAGTATTCACGTATTTGTCCAAATAAAATTATTTAAATTCACAAAAAATAAATGGCTATTGACATCCATTCTTTCACTTTTGTTTTTTTAAAAACAAAGACTTGGTTTGGCGTCTCAAAAGGCCTGGCAAAATTTTAGTGCATGCATGATCAAATGCTATCTGTGATTAGGAATGCTGTAGTACCTGGTAGCAGCCTGAAATGAGGCTTTGATTCCACTTTTCACAACACTGGGCTAATCAGGACATTCTGTCATATTCAATTTAAAAGCTGGATATGCCCCAGAAAAATGTTGGACCGAAAAGCTCAGCAAATAGCTCCAGTTAAACTTCACTTGGATGTTTCAAGTGTTAAACCTCACTGCAGACATCAGGATTAGATTAGTGATACTGTCAGTTTTGCAAAAGTCCAAGATCAGCACTAAGTAAAGTAGAAGTTTGCTAAGACGGGCTAGTTTCTCTTTGCCCAAATTGAAAGGACCTGGGAAAAGCTGATACTGTACAGTTCAAGGACATTTGATTGGGCTCAATACACAGGGTAAATAAAGCACTCTGAGCCCCGATCAAAGTGCAGTTCTGGAGGCCAGTGGCATGATCTTGAGGTGTGAGAAAAAAAGTTTTGAGGAAGAAGGTCACATGTTTGAAGGCCCAGACAATCAGGCTTTGGCTTGACCTCTCTGCCTATCTGGGAGCAGCTCCCCCCAGCTACTCATGTGAGCGGGGTTCAGAGGTTACCAATTACTTAGGGAGGCTGAGAAAGTTGTATGGAGCTGCTCTCAGCTGCCATTTCACATTAGCTTCAGGCCACTTGCAGGTAGGCTGTGGCTCTTAATGCTTCACTGCCGGTCAGGGGTGTTTTTCAGCTCTCAGTCGCTGTGGCAGTGACAAACCATCTCCCTGTCCCCCTTGGTGCCTGCCCTGCGGCACAGCTCCCCATCCCCACACATTTGTGCATCACAAAGCTGCAACCCCACCACATGGTGGTTGTTTTAATTGCTTAACTGCTGACCAGGAAACATTTTTCTGCCCTTTTTAAAATTTTTCTCTTTTTTTTTTCCTTTTCCCCCTCTCTGAATGTTTCAGAGCCATCAATAAAAATGAGTGAAATGCTTTAATTGGTTGCAGATATTGAGATGATCAGAGTAATTTGTGGCAACTTCTTCTTACAAAACTTAAAATAATGTATGTGTCTTCACACACTTCACTACTAACAAATTGAGAGTGACTTACTACTTTATGGTAGCAGAAATATAAAAAATACCTTCAGTGTAAGTTTTGCAAATATAATAAAAATTACTAATGTTACACAAAAGCTCTTAATTTAAGAGCTTGTTTTCAAGTTCCAACTTTAGAAGTTAGAATTACCCTTAGAAATTCACTAAGGGTGGATAGATTGTGTGAAACGTGCTCCCTGGGGGAATTCTCCTGCTTTCTTTTGAGGCTGCTCTCTTGGATATTGACAAACAGGATATTGAACTACCCAGGATTCTGGTTTGATCCAGTATGGAAAGTCCCATTCTTTCCATTTCACAAATAGGATTTGGGAGTTTGGAGTTTTTGCTTTGTGGAAATCACAAACTTGAGAGTGATCACACTTCCCTAATGCAAGGCATATTTTCAGTCTATAAACAAGCCAGTTTCCTTTCAGAAATACGTCTGGGTTTTATTACACATCCTTTAGCTTTCCCTTGAAAATGAGTACATTTGTGTTTGGAAATATTCACATAAGTGAAGAAATTTTCTAGGAAATTAAATGAGCCACTTTGAGTACAGAGCAGCCCTGCCTTAGTTTGTGAATATCTTATTTCATGTACACTTCTATGATATATATTTATATTAGCTGTGGGTTCGTTTGGGAATTTTTTTTATGGGTGGTGTGTTGGTTTTGGTTTGGGGTTGGGCAATTTTTGGTGGTATTTGTTTTTGTTTGTTTGTCTACTGTTCTTGTTTGGTTTTTTTAATTAAAAAAACCCCCACAAAATCTTGATTTATATTTAATCTTGATTTACATTCCCTTTCTTCTTCTCTTGCTCTTACAGTTAATTTACCTTTAGGGTGGAAGGCAGTGTCTGTTAAATGTTTCACAAAATAAATATGAGGAGCTCATAACTTCCTGTGTGACACGTGCTTACTGGAAGTCTGCTTTCCATGGAGCAAACAGGCAAGAACAAGGACTGGGACTTTGAAATCTGGACAGTAGGGTTGGAATATCCTGATCACAAGGCAAGTCATGCCACACAGCACAGGCATTGACATATCTGGAGATATTTGCTAGATCCTAGATTTTTTCAAAAGCATCTTGATTCCAATTCATGTCAATATAGAAACTCTTAATTAATATACAGATGCATCACAAATGTTCCCATTTTTTACCTTTTTGGCATTTTTGCTGCCACTTGCCATGTGAGGTTGAATAGGGCAGCAATTACTTTTCATTTAATTCCATTTCATTTTCTACCCAAAAGAATTCCACTATTAAGAAAACCTTAACTGGATAATCTTTTTGAGGATTTAATGCTGTCACTGGGAGTTTAATAAGAGAAGTGAATTTACAATTTGAAATAAATGGAATTGTCACCTCTTACCTAATCTGTGGCTAGAAAAATGCAATTGTTTTCACAGAAGAAAAGAAAATCCAAGCATAGACAATACCCAGAAAGATAAGGGTATGATATTCAATAGAGTTTTTAGAGGTGCTGGGTTTATAATTGTCCAAATTGCAATGTCTACAGCCATTGTGCAGTATGATATAAATAGATACCCTGAGTAGGATTATCGATAAGAGAGGAAGGAAATGCAAGGATGACGTTTCCAGTGTTTTGACCCCATTTTGTGCAGATTTGTCCATCTTCAGAAACATTTTTGGGTTTCAATCCCCACTATCAAAAGGCATTCCAAAACCTTCCACAGATTTCAGGAAGAGTACTGCGTGGAACACCAGGGAGAAGAATGGCTGGGAAAAGATTTCTGGAAAAACAGGGCTTGCAGAGGAGATTTTACAGCTCATTGCTCACTTGGATTAAATTCAGAGCAGGCAGATTGTTGCAGAGAAGGAGAATGAGTGAGAATTGGCTTGAAGATGAGGAGAAAAAGGATTGGAGGGAGAAGAAAGAAATCTATAGGAAGAAAAGAGAAAGTACATTAAACTTGAGATGTGTTTTTGAGGAGCTCAGACCCTAAAATATAAAAACAAGTAGACATCCAATTTAAATGTTTCGCATTAGACAGAAGACATACTTTCTACCTGTTTTACATTAACCTATGTTAAATAAAACCTTTATTATATTTATTATATATCCTCTTATGCATGAACTAAATATTGAATGTAATACCGATGCCTACTGTAAAAGATATTTAATGTAGGAACATTTTTTAGTTCTTTATTTAAAGTTATTTCATATAAAAGAAACTGCAATCCAGGTTTTCATTAGTAATATTTGGAAAACCAAAACAAAACAAAGAAACCAAACAACATGACATTCCAAATTCTTTAAAGTGTAAGTTTAACACCACCACCATTAGTTTAATGGAAAACCCCCTTATGCCATGTGTGAAATTCGGCATGCTGTTAAGAATATGCTTCAAAGAAACATGTTGCAGAGAGAAATATTTCTAGGAGAAATGTCAGGAGTATCAGTTAGAGGAAGATTTGAAAATTTAGCATAGGTGACAAAGATTTCATGAATGTAACTACTTAGCAATGAAAAAAGCCAGAATATACAAGGAGTTTTTAAAGTGTCCGACGTTAATGTAAATATTAGACCCAATTTGGAGGTCTTACAGAGATTCTGCAGTGATTTCCTAGATGGCTGAAGAAAAGCCATAGAGTCCAGGGAGTACAGAAAAGTGCATTTTTGCAATGTATGTTTATAAGTATACATTTATCAGGGAAAATTAAAAGAACAATGGCAAAAAATATATTTTAAAAAAAAATTACTTATTAGTACTCTTTATGAAGTATACATATTGATGTGTCTACTGTACCACTTCTTTTCATCAGCATCCTCACCATGTCAGCTGATTCTGCTTAAGCTAATTCGAAGAAAAAAATAATCACAGTGGGCAAAGCACAGCCAAAAAGGTCAAAGCTATTACTGTGGTGCAGATTCCTGTCTTGGATGGGTAGCTGAATGGCTTTGGGAGAGTCAAATAAAGTTTTAGTTGATTGATCAGGCATCAAACTTGAGATCAAATGAAGTCTTTGAAATATTAGCTCTGCCAAATTTGTTGCACTTCACTGAGACATGCTGACATCAGCCAGCCCACATAAGATTGCACTTCAGTACAGAGTGGCTCATTTTTAAAATACCCCAGCAAGACACAGGAAGAGAGTAGCAGGAAAAGTGAAGAAAAGTTGATCAGACCAAAGCTCTCATGTAAGTTTGTGCCACGTGGAGATGGGGTGAGAAATGTTCCCATGCACATTCTGGGCTTTTCAGTCACCCTGGTACATAGAAAACATGACACTGTAATATCCACCATGAATCTCAAGGTCAATGCACCAAAAATTTCATAGAAACTTCTGCTCTTGGGCAACATCACATAAATGTGATTTCTGTTATTTCTCAGGAACATTATGGTGACAGAAAAACTTATTAAAAGAGATAAACAGATGCAAAACAAAGCACATGTTTCCATCATGAGATCTGAAATCAAGACTCCTGGCTTCAGTTCCCAAGTCTGCTGGAATACTGAATGAATTGCAAATGTCTCAGATCCTCATCCATACAAATGGCTAGTGCTCCCTCACTTGCTTTTTCTGTCAATTGCTTTTGAGCTAAAATATTTTTGTCTACTGTCAGACCTCTAACAGCAGGGTTCTATTTAAAAGCCACACTCTAACACATAAAATAAATTTTAAAAGATCAATATTTTAATTTTCTTTTTCTGTGTTTTGAGCATATAAAAAGCCCTATCCTGATAATTAACTTGACCAAAGGTAACATCAAGTTCTTCCACTACATGCACCACCCTAAAGAAAGGTTAAGATTCATGTAGGTGAATAGTACTCCTGATCATGTTGAAAATTATAAACTTGCTTATTTAAAGCAGTCATAGAAGTACATTTTTTCTTTGGCTATATTTATATTTCATCAAAGTATTCACTATTCTGTTAAAGGGACATTTCAAAAGAGGTGGGGGTTGATTTCAGCAAGAATCTTGCATCCTTTTGCCATGTGCAGTCTATATCTAGTGCTTCAAGCAGTTATGATTGTTGTTTCTGTTGGTTTTCTCTGATAGTAACCAGCTCAGCAGAAACAGACCTGTGATGATGTAATATGTGACAGTGGGTGCTGCAAAAGGTGAGACAGGGTCGTACAGAAGGAAGAGGAAGTGGGCAGATATGGCCAATTGCTCTTTTCTGGAGTATTCCCAGGTTCAGAACAGTGCAATGGGATCCATTCCAGGGTATTTTAACTCCTTCCTTGTAGGAAGAAAATAATTTAGATACAGTCTTGTGGTTCCTACATTCACAAAATGTGTAACCATCTTCAGCAGCCTCAGCATGGACCTGTGTATGTCAGTAGTAACACACAGGGCTTAAGAGAATTTTTTTTTCTATATGTTTGCTCTCCTCTGGTGTAGCTCTTTATGCCTATGCATTTCACTTCTCCTCTATTTGCTCTACCTTCACCACTTTTTTCCACCCTCTTCTCCTCTGTGTTACCATCCCTTGCTCCCAGTTTGTGTCTTCTGCCAGCTATGCTCTGGACTGGATTCAGAGAATCATTTGGACTGGGATGGTCAGATCACACTGGCAAGGCAAAGATGAAGGTGCCTACTGGAAAATCAAACTTTTTTCAGTTTTAATCGTTCCAGCTCTGCCATTTGGAGAGGCTGCTGCCTGCAGCTGCATGTCACAGACATCCTTCTGAAAATCACCATCCTCCATGTGCCAGCTGAGCATCTGGTGCATGCACTGCATTTTCATCCAGAGGTAAGAAGCCAAGCCTACAAAATTGGCCAGGGAACCCTTTTTCAGCATATAGCAGCCATAGCTTTCTCTGCCTTTGTAGCTCTCCAGCATGTTCCTCCTGCCGCTGAGTCTGGCTTTTGGCTCCCCCCAACACTCCTCAGCCATCACCCCCTGCCTCGCTCTCCTCCTGATGGCAGTGGTTATGCCCTATAGCAGAGATTTTTAAGGATTATCCTCTACCCCTGCTGGCTAGGCCAGACAGGAGGGCAATTGCTAGGAGCAGCTGTCTCCTTCCCAGCTGATGCATTGTACTTGCTCCCTCTTTTATGTGTGCTGGCATGACTTGCAATGTGTTACTTCACTTGCAGCCGTAACTAAGGCTAATAAAATGCTATTATGGTTAATTATATTCACCGGTGAGGCACTTAAACTTTACATGAAATGGCATCCCAGTAGGCTTCAGTTTTCACAACACATGGCAGTTGGAATGGCAAGGTTTTAAAAAACATATAATTTCATTAGAGTAACAAGACAAGCACTTGAGTAATTTTTTTATGACATGCTTAATGGTGTTGCCATATGGATGACTTGTAAATAAACAAACAAAAAAAACCGTGATGGAAGGCTAGAGGATGTAAGGAGCACATACATCTGGCAGAGGAAATCCCAGCATGCTTCAAGAACTTGCTGTTTTAATAAGCACTTCTCAGCACCTTGTGCTTATGAAAAGGTTCAGTGAGATGGTGTTCATTCATGCCCGTTTCCAGAACTGACTTTTATTTATTTATTTTTTTTAAGTGTGTGAAGCTATTGTAAATTCAGTTCATGCCATTAGAATATCCTACTGTATACCAGAGAGCTTTTCTCTCTCTTTTGTTGACTAAATGATATTTATTCCATACAGATCTGAATGCTACTAACATCTAAGATAACTCCACAGTTTTGTGGAGATGACCTTTCTCACCCTTTAGGCACCTTAGAAAATTATTTTGGAACACCATGTTATTAATGAAATGCCCTAATTTTAGCCTACTGTCATTAGTTTGAGCCTAATTAAGACTATTTATTTATGAAATCAAAAAAATATTACTAAGCTTTACAGTGATGCAGGTGACAGAAATAAAATCATGTTTACCTACAAGATTGAGTCAGGGAGATCTATTTTCCTCTCCACGCCCAGCTGCATAGGTGTGAGTGCTCCCTGAGAGCCAGGCAGTTTCGTTGTGCACAATTCAGAGGGCATTTACAAGAAAGACTCTTCAGTTTTTGATGTGTACAAATATTTGCTTGTCTTAACCTTGAGTTTGTCAGAGGGTTTATACATCATTATATTTTATCTCTTTTCAGTTCATATTCCTTAGATTATTTGACTTCAGTTTGGAAGATAGTTCTGAACTGGGTTAATAACTTTTCTCATTGTTTTGGAAATAACTTCTATGTCTTTGGCAAACTAGATGTTTGACAATAATTCTGGCAGATCTTTACCTGTAGAAAAGTGAGAAACTTCTCTGGGTCTCATAATGTAATTTGCAACTATCAGACAAACTGTCTCTGTTCTGCAGAACATACAGCTCATATTAATATACAGTTAAAAACACATTTTACAGAAGGCAGCCTGCTACTGAATCCTGGCTGAAAATGCATGTGATGATTAATAACCAAGGCAAAGTGTTAATCTCCAACATGGCATGGCTCCACCACACAGTCTTGATTCTTTGGATACACTGTAATAAAACTGTTCTGATGGAATTTATATCAGTTGTCCAATCCAACCTGTTAAACACTTATTGCCATCAGAGTTTTGAGTGGTTCCAACTAAGTCTGTGAATCAGGACTGCTTGACAGATATGCACAGAAAACAAAGAGAGGAATTAATAGGATAATTAAATCCTGTAGTTAGGATTGCATTTGTAAGGAGTATGGAAGCACAGGATTAAGCAAATATATTTGTGAAGTGGAGGGAAGCTGTAGGTGTCCTCCCCAGGGTAGGCAGGCAGACATGAAATAGGCAGATAGCAGGTTACTGGGGTGAAAAATGGCAGAATGGCAGGGAAAACAGACTGGAGGGGAAAGGGGGGAAAAGGGAAGTTTCAGGGAAGGAAAGCTTCAGGGAAGTTTCAGGAAAAGGAAAAGGAAAAGGAAAAGGAAAAGGAAAAGGAAAAGGAAAAGGAAAAGGCCTTCCCATGTCAGCACAGTGGTAGAGGTGAGGGTGGGAAGAACCAAGAGCAGCAGAAGAAGCATTAAGGACATCTTGGAGACTTTGAAAGCACTAAGATGGTGTCCTGGTTTAGGGGACAAGTGTTGCCAGAAAAAGGCAGGAACTTCTTCTAAAGTGGAGAGTGAAAATCTCCTCCCTCCTAGTTTACTATAATTTGGAAATTATGGGGGTCTCAGGCAGAAAAGTATGGGTTTAGGAATAACAGTTCTTTACTGATGTATCTACAAGACAAACAAGAACATCAGCTATATAAAAAACAAAAACAAACCAAAGAAACAATGATAAAACAGAACAAAACTCAGTCCCTTTTTCCAGTCACAGACATTCTTCTCCTCCACGTGGTCCCGGTGGGGAGCAGAGCAGGCTCCTCATGGCCGTGGCAGCACAGCAGGAGCAGGGAGGCGAGGAGGCAGGGCTGTGTCCCGGTTGGGAGAAGGGTGAAGGAAAACTTCGCTCACCGCACTTGGGTCCCGGTGCTCAGCTCTGTTCTCAGAAGCAGGATGTGGTAGCAGTGCAGGGGTGCAGGCAGAGAAGGAAATAAAAGGGAACCTCTCTCCTCCGCCTTGCAGCCAGCAAGTGTCCCCCCAGGGAGGCCAAAAGTACCCCAAAACCCCCAACCACCCTGACTCCTCAAACCCCACCTTCGCCCAGCAATCCAGACAGCTATTCCCCATCCCATTCCTTTGTCTTGAGCAATTAACAACTCCAGCACCGCTCAGTTAGCTCTTTAACATGATAAAGGGAAAAATTCTCAACTTTTTTACCAAGGGAAAGAGTAGAACCACCCCCGCAACCCCCAACAGATGGTCCTCAAAAGATGAATTTGTGGTGAATTATCACAAAGTAGGAAGTCATGTTCATTGTAGAATAAAGGAAATCAATCTTTCTTTTAGTTTCTCTAAGTTGTACTTTTGTCTTTTTAGTGGGTAAATTCAGGGATCATTAAAGAGCAGTACCAGTAACACCAACTAGAGGAACACAAAATGTGAGAAGATTTTATACAGTCTCTCATGTGTCATTCTGTGCCAGTATCTGCCATGTCTGACGTGACCTATGATAAGAACAACTCTGAACTTTCATTTCTCTGCTTCTTTTACCATGGACTGCAGTAGTTTGGGACTGTGTGATGACTTTGTAATGCTGACAACTGCAGACCAACAATAAGGTGCTAAATGCTTTTTAATAACAAGCAAACATAAGAGGCAAAGTGTCTAGAGGCAACATAAACTGCCAACTCTGCTTTTAAAAATATAACTTGGTAAAAAGCAATCCACAATTTATATATCTATTTTCTTTTAAAACACTTATTTAAAACAAAAATCTTGGCAGAAGTTTTTGGCTAACATGCAGGAAATACATTATGAACAGATTTTTACACTGTTTTTCCATGTTATTTTTGCTATATTCTCCAGACCTATGCAATATATAAAATAATATATTTCCCCTTTATGTATGGAAAATACTCATCAGCTTTACAGTTTCATTAAAGCCAGAGAAGAAAGAAATTTCCAATGTAGTTCATGACAATACTTCCAAGTGAAGAAACAGTTTTGTCTTGATATTGTGAAGATGGCATTGGCCAAGACTGACATTCAGACTACAAATTAGACAACAAATGGACTATTCAGATAATATTTTCAAATTTATTTCTAGTTACTTTCTTTCCAAATGCCATTTTAACAGCTCCAAACTAAATCTCTTCAAGCAAAGGTGCGTTGTTAAATTCTTTCCTTACATTCATCTGCAATATAATATTAATTTTTTGAGTTTAGAAATCAGTGGGTATGGGTCTCTAAAGAAGAAAAATGAGCAAGCAGGGAGCACAGGACATTTTTGAACCTTTTGAGTGTGCTTGTATCTTAGAAGCATTCCAGTTTGTGGATGCTTTCTTTTCCTGTCCTAGTGCACTCTGTGCTGCCACAATTCAGGTGCATAGGGACCATCACAAGCATGACAGCAATGTCTCCATTTTACAAATAAAACATAAAAGGAAAGAAAAAGAGTAAATTTTCTCTCCTAACCCACATAGAGGGCAAACTGTAGAGGCCAGACAAGGATAATAAAAGTGTATGACTGACAGCTGACAGTATGCCAGTGAAAATTTCCCTTTCCCTTAGGATATTGTTTTGATAATCTTTGCCGATTTAATTCTTTATGGAACTGGAGATTTTTTTTGTCTGAATGGATATTTTTTGGGGGGTGGGGGTTGCACTTGTCAATTGCACATCAAAATAGGGTGGACAGACAGAGAAGTGAAATGTAAACAACAGCTCCAGGTTTGTTTTTCTCTTTAGGCTTTTGGGGGATGTTTTTGTACATGAAGGTTAACGGAGCACAGCAATGGACTGCATCACTTCTTAAGGACATTTGGCCAATGCTTCAGAACAACTGACTGCAGTGTTATTACCTGGTTTTGTATTCTGTAGTCAAAAAAGTCTTTTCTGAAGTTTAGCTATAAGACAGCATAATGTGCTTACCACTTGATGATATGTAAAGACTACACATTTGCTTAGAAATTTTTATATAATTTTCCATTCACAAGTCCATCATTTTGCCACAATTCTGTCCACTTGGTATTGTCTATTTTATACACCCACAAAGTTTTTGTGAGCATGTGCTGCTGTCCATGGCACCTGAGACACTGCACCCAAACTGAGTGTCCTGATGATGCTGGGATGACCAGTCCATGGGGTTTATACTGGTTTGGTGTCCTCAGGCTCCCCCATCATGACTCCCTACCCCTTACCAATGGCACAGCTTTCCTGGAGCAGCAGCACCTGCTCAGACTCAGTGTCCTTGTCCCCATTTGTCTTCTGGCCACCCTTTCAGCTTATCACCAGGTTTATGACTTGCAAGGTGGGTGAAATTGTAATTTCCCCTCTGGCCACTAAGCTGAGCCTGCAATGCTCCAAATAATAAAGCAAAAGAATAAATAAAACAAGCTTCTCCTGCGGAATTTTGTGGATGTGACTCCAAATGCAGTAGAGAGATCTGTTGAGTTAGTTGATGCCTTTTGTAAAAACATAATCAGTTTTCCTCCTGGAATCTGAATGTAATTTTTTTTTCTTTTGACTTCAATGACTCTATATAAAATGTTCTTGTTTTGCAAGTAAAATGTAATGTTTACCTTGCAAACAAAGACAGCTCTGAAAACTAAGATACTTTTTTTTCCACAGTAATAATATCAGAAAAGAGGGCTGTACAAGCAAAAGAGTTACCTGTGTAACTCTATTAATTTCAATCATACCTTCTGTGGCACAAATTTCCACTGTATTTGGTAGGATAACACCTTTGTTATTGATTGGAATTCACAAAGCAGTTCTGCAGACGTTAATTAATAAAATATTTCACTTTTTTTCAACTGAATAAGCTTTAGAGTGGGAAAGGGTGGATGCAGATATTTCTGCCTATGGATCTAGCAGGGACTACCCCGAGCACTTTGGTCTTGAGCCCCCCTGTGGTCTCTCTACACCAAACTTGTAGTGGGGCTAAATAGGGTGAGGTTATCTTCATTCTGAATTGAACCACTTTGGTCTCAGCATTTTAATACCAAAAGGGGACACTGATTAAAAGAGATAGTTAAGTAAAATTCCTTTTAATGTTTATAGATATAATGAATCTCAGTGGATGAGTACCTTTTGAGTTGCTTTCTTCATGAAAACAACATGATATTAAAAAAATGATAAAAAATTTCACTCCACAGTTTCCGATCAGGTTAATTTATCACAGAGGGGTTTTGGCTTGGTTAGATGAGATGGGTGTAGGTGCTTGAATACACTGAAGACTTGGAGACTAATCCTTTAAAAATACATCCAAATTGTCTTTCATATTGGCATGTTCCCTCTGAATGGAGCGAAGTTGCACTGACGTCTGTGACCTGGTGGTTGCTTTCACATAAAATATGATCTGGGTAAACTGTGACTATTTCACTGGGATCTGAAGAAGGGTGCATGAAGATTTCTTCTTACAGTATGATGCATACAATTTTGCTATTGATATGCTATTGGACATCTAATATCACTGGAAATAAAATGTCTCCTTTTGTGCTCTTAGCCCCCTCCGTCTGCCCTGTGCCCATTTCTTTGTGCCTGGGGATGACCCTGTGTCATTTTTCTTTACTTCCTTTATGTAGAGGCAAATAATAATACTTGTCAATTTATCTGTGGTTTTCTCAGCTGCATAGCTAATGCTCTTCTGCTTGATAGGATGTCTTTGCTTTCTGTAATTATAGTTCTGCTTATGCCCTTGAGGAAGAACATCTGCTGCTTCCCACTCATGAGTTACATTTCATCCTCTCATTTCCTTGGTGTTATTCTGCTCCACAGTGGTATGGTGGTCCCTGATGCCCTTTACAGAAATTTTCCTTGGTGCTCTGTCTAAGGTCCTCAGTCTTCCTCCTCACTTCCCCCTTCCTTCATCAACCCTTGTGCTGTTTTCTTCAGCATGAGTGATGCATTTGCGTCTCTGATTCAGTTGTGAGGGAAAGGGCAGAGCTGTGCAGGGAGCTCCTACATCTCTGTCTCAGCTGGGAATGGATGTGCAGCAGAACCCCAGGACAACACTCAGCAATGCCCTCACCAAAACTAGCAGTGTTAGCTGTCAGGGTCAGGAAACGTGACCACCCAGCTAGAACAGAAGAGAAGCAGAGCAGGAAAAACCCCATCTTCTCTTTTTGGACACTTAGCTGTGAAATTCTGCCAACTTGGCATATTTTTCCCACCATATTTGTTGCCTTTGTTGTTTGTTGTTGCATGTAAATCAGCTGAATGACCTTTCTTATTCCTTTGTTCTCACACATTTATAATTTCCTCTCAAAGTCATTTCTTGATATGAACACGAAAACATATTGTGTTGTTGGCAAATTTGGAGGGTTAAAATATGTATTTTTTAAAAAGCTAAAATGAATTTTTTTGAATTTTTAACATTTTTGTAGTGTTCACTCTTGCATAATATCTATTTTTATATGCAATGCAATAGACTCTTGGGCATATGTTATGACTCTTGGGTATGGTTCTGTGCAGGACCAGGAGTTGACTCAATAATCCTTGTGGGCCTCTTCGACTCAACATAGTCTAAAATTCTGTGGTTTTGATGAAAAATTAATGCATATTTTTACATGGCCAGAATTGGGTGTGGTGCATCCCAACCAAGGAGACAACATCAAAGAATTTGAAGCATTTATGTTTCAACAGAAGCAGGTAAGAAAGGGTCATTACTCCAAAGGGAAACCAAGTAGACAAAAAGGGATAGAGCCTCATACATGGATTCTTGACTCTGTAGTACAGGTCTGGCTGAAGGCTGGACTGCACAGGAAGGTGCTGCCTCCCTCAGCAGCCCTGCCAGAGCTGACATCAGTGGAGTGACCTGAGAAATGCCAGTCCTAGTTAGTGGAAGAGGTCACCATCCTGAACTTCCAGGGATTTCTTTCTTCCCTGGCTCATCAGTTCAGCACAGTGATTTTTGAAAAATACTGTGGTAGTATTTCAATAAAAACTGTGGGGATTTTTTGCATTGAGATTGGCTGGCAGAAATGTGAACTTGGTAGGAGCACACAAGTGAATAGCTTTCAGTGTCAAAGGTATTAATTACAAATATTTATGCAGAACTGGAAGAATAAGGAAGTGTTCTATATTGAATATATCAATAGAATGGTACATTAGCCAATGGACTGTGTGTCGCAGGATTAGAAGGATTGTGTGGTACTGAGTAGTTTCCTTTTTATTTTAGAAGAGGATTTACATAGGGCTTTGTAAAGGATAAGATCCTTTTGGGGGAAAAAAGTAACCACTGCCTTTTCTGTTTAATAATAGGGGGATAAACCTTAACATGACAGAGGCTGGGGGGAGACATGAGGGTGACCTGAGCAAGGCAATATGGAAAAATTGTGTTTTATGTTATTTGTACTTGACACTAGCCTAGATGGTCAGGGAAATACAGTTAACTTTAAAGGGTCCCACTGGATATGAGACTGGTCAAACCCATGGAAGAACTATGTGAGAAGATGGACAAAACCAGGAACAGTGAGCATCCTTTCAGTGAAATCATTTAAATTACAGATTTGACAAAGTCCAATACAGAAAACAGATAAGAAGCCCACGTAGGATATTCATAGAGGGAGAGAGATCTGTGAGTAACATGTGCAGTGCTTCACAGCCTTGGAAATGCAATTCTTTGCATGGGGAGACTCTTGAAAAAAAACCAAGTGAGAAAACCATCCATGAAAGGCAATCCTGAGATTGCCTTCACTCTTCATCCTTTGCATTGATAATTGTCCAACAAAATTGAATCCTTTTATAGAGACAAAGAAGAAAACAGAAAAGAGAAACACCTCTTTTTCTTCTCATACAAGAGGTGAAAAATATATCACTGAAACTCATATTTCAAGAGCAAAAGAAGTTAAAGGAAATGTTGCAAGAACCAAAAAGCAACTGTTGGGACTAGTTACTATAATTTCAGAACTGTCATCAGTCAACCTGACAGCACCAAATAAATTAAACAAATATTAGGGATGAAGAAAAACAAATTGGGAAGAAAAAATATAGTTGAGGCTTAAAAGTAAAGGAAAACAGGGCAAGAACAGGAACTGAGAGGTTAAGAGTAAAAAAATCCAAGGGTGATGGAGAACTATGAAGGAAACAGAAGGGAATTAGCATACCAAATTAAATGAAATGGGAGAAGAGAAACAAAAATAGAGCAAGACAGTGTACAGTCAGATCTATAAACTTGGCTTAAAATCGTCAGTGGCTTGCTACAGAGTGATTACAATGTTGTCTGGAAGTTTTGCTGTCATTAAATGTGAGGAATGGTGAAGCTGGGGTAAATTATCTGGGGGAGTGGCAGCAGCACTTTGGCCATGTGGGCACTAATGGGATCTCCTGCCTCTGATGGCATCCAAGGACTCTGCTGTGTTCAAGGCAGGACAAGGTCTCTCCTTCCTTCTCTCCCTCCCTGCTCCTCCCCTTTTGGGTGGGGACACTTACTGAGAAAAAGATCATTTTTCATGCACATGCAGATACACACACATACACAAGCTCAGTTTCTTGGAGAAGCTTGTGCTGCTTTCAGAAGGGAGACATGGGAAAAGATGCAAGCTTAAACAGATTTGGGGTTTTTTGGAGGAGGGGGAAAGAGGGACAAGGGACAGATGAGTGCTGACATCTGGAGAGTGGTAACAGCTGTGAAGGCCTCAAGGCTGAGACTTTTGTTTCTGACCTTAGGGAGAAACCGGAGAGTACTGACCACATGGAGGGGTTGCAAGGAAGAGTGAGGGCAGAGGGGAGACAGAATAAAACAAAGGGTGGCAGCCCCTCATTTTTGTATCCTGGAGCCTTGGTAATATATCTCTGTACAGAGGCCAGTGCATGTTCATATGAGAAGTTACTCCATTCTGTCTGAAGTCATGTTAAAAATAACTCTCTTTGGGCCTTGGGGCATTCACTATAATGAAGTTAAAAGGATAAATGCTATTAAATGTCTGAATAATGTTGCTAACATAGCTTGTCTTCCTGATCATTTTGTTAAACTGCAG
The DNA here is from genome assembly GCA_009812075.1 of Sialia sialis. NCBI lineage: Eukaryota > Metazoa > Chordata > Aves > Passeriformes > Turdidae > Sialia > Sialia sialis. The sequence goes on from VRYO01002355.1 coordinate 31,505,227, forward strand.
TAACATACAATCATGTCACCATTAATACTTCCTGCATGTGCAGGAAAGAAGAATACAAAGAGTATGAAATATCAATTGATTTTAGGATGGTGTGTTTTATATTGAAACCAGATGAAAAACTTATTTTCTCATATGGTTGGTGGCGGGTACTGGAAACATCACACATTTTTATTGTTGAAACAGAGTGCAAACTATTCAGAGCGATACACCTACATCTGTATCGTATTATACTCCGTGCCTGGTTGCCATCATTTTATGGACTCAATATCTGTCCAACCATTATTTTTATAGGGTCTCATAACTCCATACTTGGTCCACCTGTAGAGCCTGTGAGTTATCAAGTTAGAGTCTTTTGCCATTGTCATGTGTCCAGTTTTCAAATCAGAGTGGTTTCCAACTGGACTACAAAGAACCTGAACTGCTATTCTTAGAGTGATTTTTATTTTAACTACACCCATTCCTATTTATCATTGCAGTCTGCTGGAAAAAAAGTCTAATTTCCAACAAAGAGGGTTATTTTTTTGGATGGGAAAAGGGAACATGTACATTCTTCATCTCCTTTTTATTATTATATAATTATTCCCACACTTGATACTTGTTTATTGCTATCACATTAAAAAGCAGGAATAGTTGTCCAATTTCTGGGTTGTAAAATCTCCCTGGCACACTCATGAGTCTCACTTAGTCAGTGTAGGATTATTCAAACAGCAAGGGAGGCTAGAATCCAAATTCTCCTTTGAAGATAAATAGCCGTCACTCAGTACACTCTGGACAAGGCCCTATTGCCTTTGCTGACTCTGATTAGCATTGACCTGAACAAAACCATTTTTTCTTGGCCTTCTCTATCATGTATGTCCTACTCCACTTTTTTTTTTTTTTTTTGGATATCTGTCTACATCCTTTTTCCAAATTTCTACCTTCCCCTGACATATCAATTTTTATTTCACACTAGGTACATCTTCATGTAGCATTTCTGTCTACTGATCCCTTCCTGGCGTATCCCCTAGCTGATATCTCTGTCTTCTGCCTGCCTTCTCTTCTTCCTCAGTCCAGTGTCCACCCCCAAGTATCTCTTCCCCTGAAGCTGTCCTTGCCTCTCCAAAACTTGCATTCAGTTCCAGACATATTCAAGACCTCAGCTGATCTCAGGCTAGAGCACTCCAAGGTTCCTCCCACTGCTCTCTTGGGCAGATGATGGACAGATGATGGATAGATGATGGACAAATGATGGATAGATGATGGATAGATGCCACCATGGCACGCCCAGGTGTTCTGGAGGTGTCACAAACCACATTGTCTCTGTGACAGAGGACAGTCTGAGCACCTACAAGGTGTCCCAAGGCCAGGATAGCTGCAGGCTGTCGGAATCCTCAGTTCTCCATGTGAGACCACCAGCTCTTGGGAAAAAGACCACTCCTCACTGGTAACCCTTTCCTGGTGCTGCACTCATCACGGCTCAACGCTCCAAGCTCTGCCGAAGTAGCTGGCAATGTGTGGCTGCCTCAATACCAAGTCACTCCCTATATGGAAAAGTGTAAACTGACCTCTAGATGCTGCAGAAATCTCACTGGTTACAACATGGCTTGTATTTTCAGCCACCAAAATGACAGTCTGACTCATTTCAAATTAATTGCTCTGCTTCAGTTTCTGTGTTCAGTTGATTTCACAAGTGTTTACAAACCAGCTTCTAAAGTTCCAAAGTATTTTAGCAATTTTATGGACTAGAAGTACCCATCTGAGTGTTTCAGGGAAGCCTATGGTACTAGAACTTTTACTAGGACTTTATGAGAACTAAAATGGGCAAGTTCTGTGGACCACTGCTGTGTTATTAGGCTTATTAAGTTGTCTCTAATGTGCCCTGAAGCCCTTGCAATCTAGGAAAGAAACATCTGGTCCATGAAGGTTTCCATTTGTATCTGTTTTGTTAACTACTTTAAGCAACTAAATAGAAAAGTACCTATGTATAATGCAATGAAAACAGAAGTATGTAACACTAAAATAATTTGAGGTCAAATTCATCACAAAATTGTATAAAATATCACAATTATTACAAGCAGCAACCACTCTAAGATTTCACCCAGAATTAGGGAACAGAATAAACCTTATCCATCTACTACTCCCCCATAAAAGACCAGTATCCATCTATACAGTAAAAATATCTATGTTTGTCCCCAAATAGACATGAATTTATTTTGCCCATGAGCTCATGGGCAAAGATGATTAATTACATCCCTAAAGGACTAGATCCCATTCATTGTAACCTGCTTCTCACTTATTTTGATTTTATTTTTAAGATGTGGGCTCTGTGTTTTGACAGGAGATCTAAACAGCTTCAGGTACAACACTCACTGGTTAGGCAGGAGGAACATTCACATTTGCTCGTCATACATGTGGAAAGTGTCCATCACCACTGCAGACATGCTCCAGACAAATGCCTGACAGGGTAGAGCTTTGAGTCATACCAATATTAAAATTTAAATGCATAGTCTCCCATTGTGTCAAGCAGACTGAGCAGCTGTTGATTTTTTTCTCTCATTAGCAAAGAATTATATAAAATGGTAGTGGGAATGGTGGCTTACATTTTGGAGCTAGGTGGAATTAAATACAGATGGATAAAGCAGGTGAAAAAGGTCCTTGAAATGTCTGTTTGACCAAACTGACTGTAATGGAAACTTACAGTAAATGCTAAATTTAGGCGTGTTGAATAAACCCCACAGAGCCTAGACTGCTGAAACACCCAGTACCTTATATTTTGCTTGACAAATTATTTCCTTTTGCTTTATTTTTGCTGGTAGTCATTTATTCTAAATTAGTTTTCCAATTTTTTTTAATAGCCATCTAAACCAAGAGTTTCCAGAGAGTAATCCAGCCACTGTCTGAGCCATGTGGATTCAGCTGAGTGAAACAGACCTCTAGAAGCTCCCATGTCTTTTTACTGACTATTGTGCAAGCCTGGACAACCAGCTCTATTACTCAGATAATTCAGAGAAAAGCATGATGTCTAGGGTATATTTATCACTCCATGCTTTTTCCACAGTTTTAGGCAAGGCTCAAAAAAGGCAGGATTGAATGAATGGATTGGAGGCTGCCTTACCCTGTAGATGGGGAGCTGCGTTCTGTTGTTCACTATTTAGAGTAAAATTTTAGAACTCTTTTTTAGCATCAATGTCTCAATATGTCCCTCAAGCATGACATACAGAAATATTGTGCTGTTTTCTACTTGTATTGCTCTGTCTTTTTTTATAAGAATGATCTTGTGATCTTGAAGTCATATATAGCACTGTAATTAGCAGGCATGAAATTTTATTTCAGAAGAAAGCAGAGAGGACAGGAATTGCTGGACAGTCCTGGACAAAGATAAGTTTTGCTGGGCTAAAGAGAGAGAAATTAGATAGAAATGTGATAGATAGAAATGTGCATTTCCCTCTGCAAAAGAAATTACAGTGTAAGGTTAAACCCATCTAGTTTACACAAGGATTACATAAAACTGGAGGAGTCACCAGAACTCCTGGAAGGGATACATTTCCCTGAAAACCTAATATTTGTTTGAAAAAGTCAGGCCTTCTGACTATAGTACAACTATATAAAAATGCCCAGCTAACTTGGCTGTCAGACTACACAAAATATGTGAGGGAGGAAAAGTAATAATTGAATGGTCTGTGAGCCCTGAAATGTTAGAATTACTGGGAAATTAAATTCTCAGTGGCCATGAAAGTTATTGGGATAGTCATTTTACATAACTAGGGTGAAAACTGGAGTTGGATCTACATGTATTACAGTTCTACATGTATTACAGATTTCAGCACATTGACAGAGGAGGCACAAATAGAGGAGACTCTGGCCTTAGTCCATGGATTTAAAGGGTTTGTTCTAGGAAAAGCCAGCCTAAATAAGCAAATCAAACTGTACAATATATATTACCATTGTGAAATGAATTAAATACCTATGAGATTTTATTTTCACTTACAAGAACATAATTTACAAATTCAATTAGTGTCCCCTGAGATTGATAGTGTCATGGGGAGTGGAATAGCAAAGGCTTACTGGTAATTCCTTAAATAAATACAAAATTGGCCTGGTGCTTATATTTTCCCACTGAGAAAAACACAGGTTTTGCAGTGCTTAGCCATTCTCTGAGTGTAAATACTCAGCTGAGCAGCACTCACTACTTTTGAAATAAAGTTCATTCCATTTCTTGAGTATGATGTTTGGCAACTCCTGTTGAAGTCATCACAGATGGGGGTTCCATGGGGCCATTTTCCTCCTGTCCATTGCACTGTGAGAGGGCTGCCCAGAGCCCAGGGATGGGAAGTGTCCTCAATCACTGTTGCAAGGACCTCAGCCATTGTCCAGTTTGTTAGGTTTTTTTTTTTGCTAAGGAAAAAAAGATGTAATGTACATGCACTGAACAAGAATTAGAATATTGGAGAGAGATGTCTCCCACATAGTAGAGTGTAGGAGTATAGAAAAAGGCAGATTATATGTGATTTTCTTTCAGGAAATTACAGCAAATTACTACCTTATAAGTTCTTAACTTATGTATTTAATATTGGTGTATTTTTTTGCTGACTAGTTCAGGATATATTTGTTTAGACCAGAAATGCCCTTTTGAAATTGCTCTTATCTAATTATTGGCAGGACAGCAGAGCTGTAACACCTTGGAGAGCTGTGCAAGTGAGGACACATCAGGAGTCCCAGCTGTAGCAGCTGAGGGGCCATCCCTGTGTGCCCATCCCACCACTTCCACTGCCCCAGCTACCAGCAGGTGTGGAAGTAAGGGCATGAGCACCAAGAGACAGAAGCCCCAGTGGAAGAGGCAGAGGGAAAAAAAAAAAAAAACCATGAAAAAGTCTAACTCAGTTGTTTCCAGGCGAGATCTCTTTCCTCCTGCTCACAAAAGATTATCTCCATATCCTTACACTATCAAAGGCTTGAAATTAAAGCTGAGGCAAGCACCTGGGCAGTTTTAAAGGTCAGCATTGTCATCAGCTTGGCTTTGAAGATTTCAGCATACAAAATTGGTACAATATTTGATGTGAGTGGATGTAGTAAAACTATACTGGTGTTAAAATGTTGATGCTTGACTTTCCTTTTAATGGCTTGTGTATCTCATAGTTCAGAACTTCTATCTCGTGGTGGAGGGCTTCTTTTATTTTTTTTATTGAAAATTGGTGACTTCCTCATTTTCTTCCTAAAATTCTTTGTCTTAGTTGTACATTAGGTAACCCCATTTAAGCCAGAAAATCTCTGGGACTTTTTCCAGTATTTTGATCTGAGACAGGCAAACAACAAAACACATAGGGGTAAGGGATGAGGAGGAAAGCCAACCTAAAGCTCATCTCATTTAACAGATAGCAGTAAACATGTTAAAAGTGATTGGCTTATTGTGTACACTTTAAGCATCCACAGAAAGCAGCTTTCCATACCCACAGTAAGGTCATTAGTGAGGGGGAAGGGAGGGAGAGAGTTAGCTGATAGCATAACCAGCTTTCCTGTGCAGACACTGACCTGGAAGCTTTTTGTTCTGACATATTTCCCTCAAATAAATAAAAATTCTCAGCAATGTGAGGAAGAAGTGTTAGTTGCAGGAGAAAAATAGTGAAAGCAAAATACTTTCAGGAACCAACTAAATTTAGACCTACATATGTGCTGATTTTGTTCCTAACACAAGAAGTTCAAAGAGATATATTGCTAGTAGGTATGACAGCAAAAGTAATATTACCACTATACTCCATTATCATTCTTTCCAAAATCAATATCAAAACAACCCAAGTCTAGACACATAAATGTCAAACTATTTAACAAGAAGCAGTTAGTGCAGAAAAAAACACTTAAATGGCAATTGAGGTAGTCTGATGGATCTTAAAGTAGCTTACCAGGATTTATGTAAGATAAAAACAGTTTAACTAAGCATGTAGAACAAAGCCTGGGGGCTTATGGCAAGAACAATATTACAAGAACATCTAAGCTCTTTATCGTACCTGTCAGGTCCTGGTACTTGGCTGTTCTGTCAAGGATGGAGGGCCTTCTAAATCTCCTCATTTTCATCTTGATTTTAGGTTTTAGGTTACTTAATAAAATTACCCTTCACCTATTACTCAAAAGATAGAGTGCCTAGTTCACAAAAACACGTTTGAGCTAACCCTGCTACTCATATGAAATCTATCATTTTCAGAGTGCTTTCCCCACTTTTTAAATGTCATTCCCTATTGAGAACTGACAAGGAGGTTGTTAGCAAATAATATCCTCCCAGAAATGGAATTTTGAAGTGAGACAGGCAGCAGAAATTAACACTTAATTAACATACTAAAATGGCAAAACATTGAAACTCATTTCAGTCAAGCAAAAAAAAGTGTGTAAGAACTCAAAAATACAGAGGCATTAACTTCAACATGGCCAAATATTCAGTTCTTAGATTCTAAAAATTATCTTTTAATTCAGTTTTTTTTTTCTTTTGGCTTTCAAGTAGACTTATAAAAAAGAAAACTGAAACCAATGATGGCTTAGGTTGAGAAAGCAATTTCATGGTTCATAATTAATTTTTTTATTGGTTCACAGTTCATTATTTCTCTGTGTGCAATCAAAAGCCATTTTGATTCTGACATGAATCAGTTTTTTCTGATGTAACCACAGAAATTAACTCATCTGAAATGAAACACAGTATTGCAGTGCTGAAAAACCCCATATCTTCACTGTAAATAGAGCTGAAGGAGATTTTATTGTCTAAGACATCTTTCATTTCACAGCCTTCAGCATAAGTCATTAACAGCCACTCAGGACATGAAGTAAAAGGTCTCAAGGTGTGGCACCAATCACTCTGCTCCTCTGTACATCCTGTCTCCAAAAGCAGATAGTTCACATCTATACCCAGAATTGTTACTAGAGGCTTCAGGATGACTTAGTGTTTTCAAGTGAGCAAAAACTTTTGCTCAGTTTTGGGTTTTCTTTAAACCCTACCACACAGCAAGAGCAAGAAGTTTGCAGTGCATTTTTTAAGGGAAGTAATAACTGTTTTATGTCTACCTGTCTGCCAGGCCACCAGCAACAGGATGAGAAGACACAGTCTTAAGCTGCACCAAGAGAGGTTTAGGCTGGACATTAGGATGAAATTCATCACAGAAAGGGTGTTTAGACATTGGAATGGGCTGCCCAAGGGGTCACATCCTGGGGGTGTTTAAGGAAGGTCTCAATGTGGCACTGAGTGCCATGGCCTGGTTGGCAAGGTGGCGATGTGTCCATAGGCTGGATCTGATCTCGGAGCTCTTTTCCAACCTAATTGATTCTGTGATTCTGAGTGATGTTCATGTAAATAACTAAGCCACGTCTGACATCAGTTATGACAGCAGTCCCATTAAGTTTGTGGGATAATTGCAGTCTTAATGTTAGAAAAGGATTTAAGGATTTTGCAATCATTATATTGTCTCAAATATTGTATTCAGCTTAAGACACTCTGGCATGTTAAGCTGCAACTCACTATTTATGACCCAGTGTATTCCTCAGCTGGTATGTGACTTCATGGAGGAGAATAGCTTGATTAAAATGGGATATACCAACCTGTAGAACAGGATTTGAGTGTTATGGCCTGTGTGTTTATACTGTGTGAATGCCAACTTATACTTGGACAAACAGACTTCAGACTTTCCTCCAGGTTGCATAAAACTGAACCCTCTGGTGCTAAAGGCAACTGCAAAGTCTCTGTATGGTTACTGAGTTAAACCAAGGATGAGGATGCATCACACTGGAAAAGTTTGCAGTTTGTAGTTTAGGTCTTCCATTTCCAATTATATCCTTGCATGGGAAAAAATCCCTGAGCACAGGGAATAAGGGACCCTCCAGTCCTCTTCTGCTGATTTGGCCAAAGTCCCTTCATTAAGCTCAACCCATCTTCTGTACCAAGGAGATGGAAGTGACATTAATGGGAACAATCACCCATCCTTTCTGTTTCTCTCTGAGAAAATGCATGCAGGTAACCATGCAGACTGTGTGCTGTTTCACCCTCCACCCCCATACCCTCATACCCTCAATTATTTCTACAGCAGGATCTCAGCTGAGTGGAAAGGCATTACAGCCAGGAGGTGAGCTCCCATCTGCCTCAGCAGGTAAAGAAATGTTCCTGCAAAAACAGTGTGAGGTCTGACAGGGCTGGAGAGGGTTAAGGGATGGAGAACAGACCTTATCACTCTGCCAAAGAAACTCTGACATAATGAGTTGCTAAATGATCCCAATCTCCACTACACTGTGTTCAGGCTAGGATTTTCAATTCTGCCAAGAATTTGGATCACAAATCTTGAATCTTGTCACTTGTAAGAAAACTTGTAAATTTTAATCCACATATATTACTTCTTGGCTAATGGCATGCATTTATTATCAGACCAAAGCTGTAATTTGTTTTATGCCCTGGTCTTCATGCTCCTTGGCAGTTTAAGGTGGCACCACCTTTTGTGCTATGGCTTTGCACAAACACGTGCTTTCACCACAAGCACTTTGGGAAAGCATAGAGTATGTAACTGACTGTAAAAAGTCACAGAAACCCAGCATGGGTGCACTTAGTGTCATCTAGAGAGACAGTTTGCTGAAGACAGAAGTTTAGAATTAGTGCTGGAAGTTAAATGTACTGACTATTTCTAAGTGAAACCAATCCTTTAAACACTTAAGAATTTGCTTAATTTTCAGCATATGCCAGAGACTTCAAAGAAGGGTCAAAGTCCAGTGACAAGCAAGAAATGCACTGGAATATTGGCTGAAAAAGAAAATGTTATTATGGCAAGTGTTTTTAAGTGCTACTTTTACATTTAGCTTTTCAAGTTCCTGGCATGTGTGCAAAATTTCCATTTGAGATGACATGTAAAATTGCCTTTTTAGCATGAGTCTGAAAAAAGCTAGAGGACACTGGTATATTGTATGTCCTTTCCTCTCTGATTAAGTATTTGTTATTAAGATAATTATTCTCTAACAATCAAGCATGGCTGTTAAGCAAATATTCCTTAAAGAAATGACCGCCTGGAACAAAGTGTTGTTTGACCACTTCTACCACCAGGCCTGGTTTGTATATGTAAACAAAACAATTTATACTCAGAATATACCCAGACATGGTGTCACTGTTTTCTCCTTCCCTGCAAGGCTGACTTACAGGGCCTCAGGCTTGGGTTACTGCTCTGTGGATGGGCACTTGTGTCAGAATGGGGCATTTGTATCAGAGGGAGCAATGAGACATTATCATCAGTAAATGTGAGCCACAATAAAGGAATCCGAACGACTAAAACCAGTAATTAAAATGTCTTCCCTGCTTGTAGGTGGCAATCATCATTTCATATCCAGGAGAGAAACAAGCATGAATGTAAAAGCAAAGGAGAGGTCAAGGATTACATAAAATCATTTCACAATGTCACTGATTTTGTAACGCACACACACATATCACATTCACTCCGTGCTTGCAGTCAGTGTCTGCTCCTTTATATTTTTATTTTTTTTTAAACCTTTTATCATTTATTTGGTATAAATTCTTGAGCAAGAGTTTTGGACAGAGGAAGGAGGAAGGAGGATGTGAAGAAAGCAAAGGCTGGTGCCGATTAAATATTGAAATAGCCCAAGGAAGCAGCATAAGAAATGCTTGGGAAGTGCTTAAGAGAGCACTGCAAGAGGAAGGAGGAGTGAAGAGACTGGAGATGTCTTTTGTGTGAGGGATTAATGACTCTGAACATCATTCTGGGTCATCTCCCTTTTCTGTATTAAAGTAGTACCTTTTAATCCCAAATACGCTGGGTAAATGACTATGACCTTGTCACAAACCCTAGAAAAAGAAAAATTTAGTCATATTGATGTATTTTTTTTTCCCTGAGGTAACAATATCTCAAATGACAATCACTTTCCTTTTCAATAATTTTTTCTTTGGTAAATAGTTCACTCTGGTCTGTCCCTTTTACTCTTAAAAAACTGAAGATGAATTCCATATCAAATTGGTAACATTTCTATTTGTCATGGAGATTTTAGATGATAAATGCAACAAAACAACCATATACAAATTATTAGCTAAATCTTATATTTCCTGTGAAACCATGGTAGCCTAAAACCCCTAAAATATTACTAACTTGTGTAGGGATCTTTGTTACAAAACATTGACATTCATTCATCAATAAAGCTCGAGAAAAAATTAAAATCTCCCAAAATGAGCCACTAAGATTATCTGGGACCTCTCATTTGGGAGTCTTTTCATATCAATCACAGTCTCTCTGTCCCCTCCGAGAGAGAGCAAAATGATGGGCTATTTCACCTTTCCAGATGACCAGACCACTTTGCTTTCAAGAATGTCTAAGTGAGAATACATTGCAGCTGGGAGCACTATTGAGAACAGTTGGATAATCCTTCAGTCTCAAGCACTGACAGAGCAGCTTCAAAGCATTCCCTGTGTGTCTCTCATCCTCGTGCCGGGCTGTGCCGAGGGCAATGTGCAGCCCAGCATGTGCAGTGTAGGTGAGAATGTGTGGAGGTGCTCAGAGCTGGGCTCTGTCTCAGGGAATTGCTGCATGGATTTGTGTGCACACACACAGGGATTTCCAAGGTATGGGGAGAATGAAAACACCTGAGAGGTTCGTTTGTTTTTGCACCTATAGGTGTAATAAGGAAAGATACAGGCTTTGAACTCGTTTTGTTAAATCTCTGTTTGCGCATGGAAATTTTCACCTGGTTTCTAACAGTAATTTATGTAGCTGACATTCATAGGATTTACAAATTTCCAAACAATGATTTCATTGTTTAGATTACAGTAATTTCACAACTATAAGGTACACCAGATTATAGGGCACACTTCCAGGTTGTTGGCAAATTTCCAAACTTTGTCCATATATAAGGCACACCAGACTATAAGGCGCACTTTTTTTTTGCAGCGAGAATCCGGATGCAACAAAGTAACAAATTAGTAACAGAATCACGGGATCATGGGGTTTACTGGCAGGTGCTCAATTTGCAAACATTTTTCACAGATCGGGGTAGCCTTTAAACACAGTCCCAGGCACCCTCCCCGTGCCGCGGGCCCCGGCACTTCTGCTCACCCCCGGCGCTGGCTGGCTCGGCTCCGCGGCTGCCGTGGCTCGTACTTCCGAGTTGGCAAATTTCAGAACTTTGTCCATATATAAGGTGCACTGGATTATAAGGCGCTCTTCCAGGTTTCAATCAAAATTTTAGTCAAAAGGGTGCACCTTATAGTCATGAAATTACTGTAGTTTCCTGCTTGGGCAGACCAGTTGGACCAGACATCCCTTCCAACCTCTGCAATTGAGTGGTTCTGGGACCAATGTGACAGTGAACTGTAAAGCTGCACTCTGGCTGAAATTGTAAGGTTTATGTGAGTAACCTTTGGAATCTGTGTGAATTCGACAACACGTGTGTCTCCTCCAGTTCTGAACACCCATTGAGAAGGAAGCAAGGGCATGGGCAAATTCACTTCTCCAGTGTGCCATTTCTTCTGATTTTCTCATGTTTAGAACTGCAAATAATATGATCACATCCTACCAGGGCAAAATGAAACTCCTTAGAGGTTTTGTATGAGACAGGTTCTTTATAGGGTTTCTATTGGAATGATGACAATACAGTGATAGTGACACATCTAGACCGGTAAGTAATGTTTTTAAATAAAAGATATGATATCTGTTACGACAGAAACCACTTCAAATTGTTCTCAGTATATGCTGTTTACAGGGCTGACTTTGTGATCTAAAGACAGAGCTCTTTTAGACCTCAATGAATCAGATTAACTCTACTGAAGCTTCTTACAGAAGCTTGTACAGATGAAAACGAAACTGGGGTTTGCCATCTCACTTTGCATCTCATAATCCTCTTTGCATAATTCTGGTGGTATCAGGAATTATACCATTTCTGAGATACAAGAGGACAAAATGGTGATAAAAAAGTTAATTCTGCCTTTCATATAAATGATAATATTGTTTGCAAACACCACTCCCCCACCTTAAAACAAGCAATAAAAAAAACCCCAAACAGTAATTCTTACGCTTCCTGCTATTTCTTCCTTTCCAAGACATCAGGTGTGGTTTTGTCTATCAGCAGGTGGTAAAAATTAAGTGATCGTGGTGACCCTAGTGCATGCTAGGTCATTCCCAACACACCTTCTGGAGTGCAACAAAACAAATTCATGGGTGGTTCAGAGACTCACTTGTGATTCTGCCCCAACAGGTGACACAGACACCCCTTCACATCTTAAAATGAGGCATAGCCTAGAGGAGAGCAGGAGTATGGAATTTTATCAGCAAATTTTACAATGTGCTGCTTTTAACTGTGAATCCCACTGAAGGAACAACACTGACAATAAAAGAGGAACAGTACTGTCAATTATTTGTCCAATGAGATAAAATTCCTCAATCCTTTTCTTATTGCTTTGAGATAAAGAGGGGAAAGGTCTATTTTTTGTTATTGTTTTGTCACTGAACCCAAAATTTAAGATGACAATGGTTTTGCAATTTTTCGAGTTTCCATTTTCTCTAATAAAAGGAGGAAAAACATCCCAAACAAAAAAAGAAAGTGATTCCCTGCACCCCTGTGTCTCCAGAGGAATAATACCAAAAAGTAGTAGATAAAAGGCTAAAGAATTTCAATTATACAAATGTTTGACATAACCAGCTTGTTTTCTGGACTATTCATGAATAGAATAATAAGTCAAATTTGTTATTACAAATGATTCATGCACTCAATCTTTCATCTCACAATATCATACCCAGCAAGACCTCTGGTAATGCAGACAGTTATGCTCCTTTATAATGCTTATTAAGCTGCTAATTTGTACAGTTAGAAGCTTGTTAGAAATGCTCACAAACATCAGGCTTGAAAAACATGGAAGACTTAAGACTAGATTAGGAGTTGTCTCATCAGATTATACTGCTCAAACAGTGAAGGAAAAAAGATTGTAATGAAAATAAAAATCTCCATGCAGATTGAATGAAATTAGGGCTAACCAGACAAAACAAGAAGCAAGGGAGCCTTCCAAATTGTGCATTGGTGCTAACTCCTCCAGCCTGTGCCCAGCACTCATGCCCTTACCTTGTCATCTGTCTGGGAAACACCTCTGGCTGGGAAACGTCCCTGGCTGCAAATCCCTGGATGCTGATTGAGTGTTCAGGGCATCATCACTGGCTTTGCTGTTTCCTTGCACTTCTCTAAGAGTCTGGTTTTGGTGTTTCCCCCACCCCACCACCAACAGGTGTTAGTGCTCTGAATGCTGCATGTGCTTCTTGACAGCCACCAAAGAGTGAGAGGGAAGGAGCCTGGCAGTGACCCCAGGAGGAAAACCCTGCAGCCTGGGACAGGCTCCAGCGAGGATGAGATGAGCAGAGAGGTGCCCTGAGGCTGTGGGGAGCTCTGGGGATTTCTGCTCAAGCCCCAGTAAAAATTTGACGATTAGTCCTGCAGAATAAATGACTCTGTGTCTGTGGACAAGCACTGGGCAGATATCTTGACTCTAGAAACTGTGATCTAAAAAAATGCAGTCAGAATGATCCAGGAAATTCTCTATTGGCTTCAGAAGGTATATGAAAGTTAACAAATGTGATTCTACCTGACTGCTTTTCCCTCTTCTGCCCTAAGCACAATGTACAAAACCTCAGTATGTAGATGGCCAACTCACGAGAAATTATCTCTGCTACTTGATGAATAGCGAAGTCTGTTACCATCCTATAAAACTCTGCTCCAGTTCCTGCTCCTCCAACACTTGCTTACACAACTGTTTGAAAAAGTCTCTGGAACAAGCCCCTGAGAGCACAAGTTTTAAGTTTGGCTGTCTCAGGATGCTCAGGAGATGTGGACTGGGTCTGTCCCATCCCACCCAGACAGTGTGACCAGCAGGCCACTGACTCTTCCCCAGCCTCATTCTGGGTGGGAACAGAACTTTCCTCTGGGACCTGATTGCTGTTCCAGCTCTGTTGATTGAACAGTTGATTGTAGGTCATACCAGTATCTTGCAATTCTTGCCTACAGCACAAAAACTCCAGGAGTTCCCCCTGGGAAAGTGTGTTTTACAACAAGACTTGGCCTATTTGTCTTTGCTGATGTTATTGACTATATTGCCTCCCACCCATATGATCACTAATTTATTTCTCTCTCTCAAACAGACATTTATCTTCCATCTTTTTTTGGTTCAGTGAGCCACAAGTTGGAAGGGAGTTTTCTGTGCACAGCAGGACTGTAGAGGAGCAGTCACCCAGCTGTGGGTGGGGTTGAAATCTGTAGATATGTTTCTTCCTAATATCTTCAGTTCATCATGAAAGCTGTAGCTGTATTTTTACATTATTTATTATAATAAATGTTCTTCTCTTACAACCCTATTCTACAGAACAAAATATAAGACATTATTTTGCTGTAGGATCATATTCTAAATATTACAGACATTGACAAAAAGTCTCAAATATGTTCTTTCACAGCTTAAATGGAATTGCCTTAACATTTAAAAAAATTACTGTATTTAGATTTTGGATAAATGAGCAAAATAATAAAAATGACTGATTTTCATTCCACACATTCAGTAAATTGAGCTTATATGATAACTTTCATAGGATAAATGTTAGTTTAAATTATCTGCATTTGACCTTTAAGCTAGTATTAAAATGCTAAACCAATTTATGCTGTTAAAATGCATTGAACAAATTATATGACAATAACCCTTATACAATGTGAAGCAATTTTGATGATCTTTAAAGATAGTGGATGGTATTTATGATAACAGCTCTAAGCGCCTTTATATCACAGCTGTGGTGAGGCTTAATGTGGCAGGAACTGTCAGACTGGATCAATACATGCTTTTCAGGCTTCTTTTGGTGCCATAATCCAGCCCCTGCAAGAAGTGACCTCATGAGCTGCCTAAGCTCTTGTTGTTCTTGTTCTGTTTTGTTAATTGAAGAATATCGAGGCTTATGAAAATGACAAAGCTGAGCAAAAGCTAATTATGAAAGAAAAACAATAAAGCCAGGGGTGAGACTAGGTCAGCTTTCAGTAGGAGTCCAGAGTCTACTATATTTTTTCTGCCATCTGTCTGCTGGTGTTTGAGAGAAGAAACTAACATTTCTTGCATACTAAATTAGTGAGTAAAACCCAGCAAGTATTTTAGTTTTCCCAGAGAGGCCGTTGCTGCTTTCAAAAGAATGCCATCCATTCACTAAGAGGAAGCTGTAGGTGACAACGAAGAAGCTGCAGACAGATAAACTGCTTGTCTTTTCCATTTAGTTCTCTCTCATTTTACCTGTGCCCCCTCCAAGCCCCAGCTCTTTCAGCTGGGTGCAGTGGGATTGGGCCCTTTAGTGACACAAAGGCAGCAGCACCTTGGCTTATCCCATCTAACAAGGGCTGCAAGGATAAAAAAACAGCTTTTACCATGAAGGAGAAAATATCCTTGGCAATGAAAGAGAACAGTGTTAGAAACCTCAAGGGAAAACATAACCTAACTGTTGAAATGAATTTTTACTTTATTTTAAAAGCCTTTTTTACAGAAGCGCCAGGGCAGACAGCTTAGCGTGTTCATCTGCTCAGGACTCAGTTGACTGTAAGCAAAAATATGACAGATTCCTAAACTGGTGTGTAAGAGTTTGTCTAATACCTGGACAGAGTCACAGAGTAACAGCTGCAAATAATTGCCTGCACCTTTTCCTAAATATTTTAGTAATATACAATATATTATTAGCCATAAAAAAACCCCTGCCCTCACCAGGATCCCAGTCTTTGAGCAAGATCTCCAGCTGGAATTCTGTCCTCTCTGAGTCTCAAGTTTAATTATCACAGAAATTTCCCCATCTTTGAAAACGTTCTGCTACACCAAAGCCAGATGTATTTCTTATTATTTCATAGCTTCATATTCTTATTATTTCATAGCTCCTTATGCCTTTCATAGACAATGTTATGCATCTGATTCCAGCTGTACATTATACATTTGATATGCAGACACTAAATTAAAATATAGATGAACTATGTAAGTGACATGTGGTTGACATTGATGTTAGAAAAACCTAGAAATGAGATTAAATATCTAATGTAGCATGTAAACATGTTGAAAGTGCCTTATAGTTTTCTAGAGTATAGTTTCACACTGCAGAAGTTTAGATGTATGTTTTTTAATGCAGGATATTAATGTTTTCAAGCAACTCCTATGAGATCATACAAACATATTCCAGAGCCATCTTTTCTGCACCTGAAGTACTTGACATATGCGCATAGCTTTTCTTTTCCTATCCTAAAAGTTAAGAGGGCAAATGGAGTTTATTCTTTTTCTTACACAAAAAAATCACAATAACAGAAATGAAGCCACAAAAGCCAAGCAAATTTGACCGAAGATCTCCCAGTATCATACATATGGACAGGGTAGTGTATTCCTACTTCATGTTATAAGCAAAATAATCTAGTATTGACATATCGTTACCAAAAGTTGCTTAAATCATATTGATCTGAAAAGACAATCAGAACGATATCTTAGGAACAGATAGAATAAAGTATTGAGTCCTAGCTAAGAACTTAAACAGAAATCTTTGAGTCTCTTAAGGACCAAGCAAAGAAAACTAACCCACAAGGGATTTTTGTTCAGAGAGACTTAAAATAGATACCTGGGTACAATTAAAACTCAGAACTGAGGAGCAAAACTTGTGGTTTAAAATGTGTTTCTGGGTTTTTTTTCCCAAAGCACTCTTGGAACTTGTAGAGATTTTTGCAAACTAAAGCAGCCATGGGAGAAGGCATTTGGGAATTTTTCGTGTGCGCAGTCCCTCTGGCTACTGGGTACACTCATTTTCACCAGCTCTGGGCCTGATGGCTTCATAGACCCATGAAACAGAAAGGTGAGGATAATATTAAAGAAAATACAATGGTAAACAATAGGGTGGAAGGAAAAAAATGAAAAGGCACAGACAGCAAAGCTACCAAACCCACCCAGGAAGAACTCCTGCTGTCACGGTGCTGTCCTTTGGCAATCCCAGCCCCTCTACTTGCAGAGTGTCACGGGGCATCCTCAGCATCCCCAGCCCAGGCAGGGCATGCAGCCCCTACAGGCATGAAATCCATGCAGGAATTCAGTCCATGTCTGCAGCTCTCTAGGACCAGCTGCAGAGGAAATCCTGGCCTTGTTGTTGCCTCAAGAGTGTGTTGCAAGTCTGAACATCTCCAGGAGAGAGGAGCAGTGCCCATGACCCAGCTCTGCCTGAGCCTGGACTGTTCTGGGGCTCCCCAAAACCTGCTTTCCCCTCCTCTGCATGTTCCAGGGCTGAATTCTGCCTCACAGGCAGTTCTGTAGCTGCATCTTGTGATGAAGAATTCACTAGGCTTGGGGGCAAATCTGCTCCATCGTGTCTGTGCTGGTGCAGCCCACCCACAGCAGTGCACCCACTCTGCAGAATGAGGGTGGGCTTGTTTGGGTTTTGTGGGTTTTCCATATTCCCTCCTTTAAACCAGCTGAGGGAAATGGAACGGCTGAGTTTGCTGCAGCACTTTGTTCCCCTGTGTTCTCTTCCCTGTTCCCGTGGGGCTCCTTTCTGGGGCTGGTGACATGTGCCTGTGGAGTCCCCACCAGGCACAGGCAATCCTGTCTAGGAATTTTGGCCATGGATAATTCACATTTTTGGGAAAACTTCTTGTCTGCATCTCAAGCTTGTAGATTAAGAGCAGGCTCAGGCTCAGTTTCCATCTGCTGCCCCTCCACTCCAATCTGTCTGGGGGAGCCATTCTCCAGATGCTTGAGGAAACTATTGCCTTTTTTAAATGGATTAACATTTATTATGAATATTGCTGATTATTAGCATGTTTGGAAGAATCCAGTCATTAACTGAGTACTTTTTCCCTAGACTTTGCTCAAATTCAGAGCTCTTCCAAATAGCTCACAGTAATAGTGGTGTTTGTTTCCCACTATTCATGGGTTGAAGAGAAATTGCTTCCAATCTAAACACATCTTTAATCTAAAAGCAAATATTGCTGCGTGAATCCAACACTGGTCACATCTTTTTCCAACATGACAGGAACTGAACCCAGACAGGATTTTTTTTCCTGTCCTTATTAAAAAATCCTTTGAAGCTGGTGGTGACCCCGAGAAAGTTTATGCAGAATAGCAATGCTTAAGAAAATCACATTAGTGTCTAAAAAGAGACACATTTTAATTTCACTCTCTTTATCTTTGAGGAAAGAAAGCGGTGGAAAAAACCTGACAACATGAGACAATGGAAGTGCTTTAAACTGGTAAGTCAAAGCTTTTTTTTAATGCAACAAATAGCCAAATGCATCAATTAAGGAAGCTCCAGGAAGGAGCAGAAATGAACATTAAGCAGAGAACACCAGGAGGGAGAAAGCAACATGTTAAGGCATCTAAGGAACTGCAGAAAAAAAGAAGTGTCAAATGAAATATAGTTAGTGATGTGAAACATACAGTCACCCGACGTTGCTTTGCATTATAAAAACAAGAAGATGGCCAAAAAGGAATTTAAGATCATGTAAAATGGAATGGAATGTATAAAGAACGGGAATTCCTGAAGCATGAAAAAGTAGCCTGCCAAAAGGAGCCTAGTCCACACAGTTATACTGAGCACACTGGGTTGTTGGGGTCTTTCTCCTGGGCGCACACGCTCACCCCAAAATGTAAAGCCTGTGCTCCAAACCCAGTCCTGGATCCTGATTTTTGTGCTCTGCAATCAACAGGCCCACTCCAACCTGCAGCAGTGAGAGCAGACCCCAGAGCCCTCTTCTGCTCACCTGGGGCTTGTTCACCCTGCCTGAGTGACCCAGCCCAACAAAACACTGCACATTTCTGATCTCACTGCCTGGACCTCAGTGCAGTCCCACTGCAGCATCCAGCAGCCTCACAGGGGCTGCACACAGCAGGACAAAGCGCAAACATCTTGGTATTTTACAGCTCTGTATTATTTCCTTAACACAGACCTATTAGAAATACACCTCATAGTGACCTTCTGAAAGCCATTCTCTCATGATGGGCATGCTGGTTGACCAATCAACTGTTTGCGTGAGGATATGCATTTTTAGTTTCATGTACATGTGTAATGCTATATTGATTTATGAAGGTGTAATATATACTCAAAAAGAACTGGAAATTACATATAGTGGTAGAGGTGCATATTCTTAGTCTCACTCCAACATTCTGGACTACGAATTATTTCCTATGTAAAAATACTGCAGTGTGTATTAAAAGTAATTAAGTAATTTCACGATTATAAGCCGCACCTTTTTCATTGAAGAATCCAGCCTACCCCAGCAGTGCGGTTTATATTCAGGTGCGGCTTATCTATGGACAAATCCCAGTGAAATGCCAACCCAAAAGTGAGAGCTGGCTGGGGAGGGCGCCTGGGGCTGCCTTTAAAGGCTTCTCTGGTCTATGAAAACTGTTGCAGCTTGAGCACTGGCACCAAACCCAGCTGGCAGTGATTCTGTTACTAATTTGTTACTTTGTTATACATGGATCCTTGCTTTAAAAAGAAAAAAAAAAAAGGAAAGAAAGAAGAAAAAAAAGTGCGGCTTATATTCAGGTGCAGCTTATATATGGACAAATCCCGTGGTCTACCTGGCTACCGGGAGGTGTGGCTTATAATCAGGTGTGACTCATAATTGTGAAATTACTGTATTTTTTTCTTATGTGTTCATTTAAAATAGCTTTTCATTATTTAAAGAAGGATTTTTTTCCTCTGTAGACATCAAAAATGAGATACAGTATGGTCCAATATTTTAATATAGTCCGAGTAATTTTATTTCTTTTTTGAAGCCACGTTCCATGCACAGGGAAGAGGTGCAGCAAACAGCTCCCTTAGGCTGTATGCACTGCATTATTTGTAAGTAAAACCAGAACACCAGCCAGGTCTCTCTGAGCAGAGCTTTGCTATCTTTGATGGACTGCTATGTACACTGCAGGTTATCCAAGCTCCCTCTGCACTCACTGAAATCACCTGAAGAGGACAATTCCTCCACCATCTTCTAAGCAATTATTTTTGGTCCACTGACTGCAAAGAGAGCCTAAAAAGCTGTCTTAAGTCTGACATCTAACTTTTTCAAACCAATGGCTAAGCAAGACAACCTCATCCCTGCCACTGTAAGGGTCTGTTTGAACACAGATGAGCAGAGGAGGGCTACTGGGAGTGAAAGTGAGAACCCACACACTGGACACATGCATATACACAGCAAATATTTTAGTGTTTTATATGGGAAATATGACCATGAGAAACAGGTGTTCCTCTTAAGATGTAGAGTTGAACATCCTCTTCAACTTCTCATGCCCTTTTCCCATCAGGGAGTTTTTTTCAGGGAAGTAACAAAGGTGGATAATAAATCATTTTTCAACTGGCAAAGAAAATGAGGATTTGTAAAGCTGAATTTGCATTGGTTTTCTGCCTGTGCAGCCCTGCTAATGCTAGTACCACTTGGCCTGGTTATAAACAAAGGATTTGGGTTTCAAAAATTGATGCCTGGCACATACACTTTCACACAAGAGTATTTTTCTTCATGATCCTTAAGGTTGTGTTTGTGCTTAAAACCTCTGGAGCAAATTATTACAGCAGCCACCAACTGCAGAAAAAGAGGAGAAAGCTGGTTATTATTTTCTGTCTTTTAACCTCTTCCTCATACACAAAAGCAAGAGGATGAAGCATTATTCAGAGCTGGTTATTACAAGGTAAATGCTTACAAGTAGAGATGTACCAAGACAAAATAAGTGCATTTGGAAACTGCTCGTGGCTATGCCACAAACAATGCACTTGCCTTTTACACAAGTAACCCTTCACAGTGCATTTGCTCGCCATGTCTCACAAAAGCAATAACTCTGTCAGCCATACCTTTTCATGACTTAATTATAAGTAATCTTTGTTGGCCTGTCTCTCCTCATCCTTGATGTCAAAGTTACAATGTGCACAAAGCTGCCAGGCTCCCAAGTCACACCTGTGCCTCAGAACATATCACACCTATGTGCTCCTATTTAAACTGGCTTCTTGTCACATTTTTGCCTGGACTTTCAAAATGCTCTTTCCAATCTATGAAGCTTAGCACAGAGTCACCATTTTTGTGCAACAAACCATTTCTGCCTTTCTGCTCTGTTTGCTCTTTAACAGTTCCTGGCAAAGGTCATCTGGGGTCAAATCTTCCCAAATTCCACTGTAAACTATAAGCACCTTTTCTTTTTTTTCAAAATTTTAGAAATGGGGGAAAGAAGAGATAGACAATTTCAAAACCATATTGTAAGTCCAGGTGCAAATTCTGTAATAAGTTCCTTTTATAGTATCACACTCTGAGCCCCAAATTACATTTTACAACCTGGGATCAATTCATGGGACCTCAAACCCGCAGCTCCAGACTCAAACTTGGAAACTGCTTAAATATTTTGTTTAGACATGTTGGCAGAATTTAAAAGTCTGTATAAATGTAGTCAATACCACTCTGGATAAATGTAGCCTTGTGAGGCTCTTTGGGGCTGAAGCTAGGTAAGGATCTTTTAAAATACAACAGGCGTATATCTTTCTCCATATCTAAAAAATATTTGGGGGGGAAAAAAAAGGAACCTAAAAAGTCATGGGGTATTTCTCCTGTTGAACAGTCCTCAAAATAATTTTTAATATTTTTATCAGTATTTTCCAGTGCATTTGCTGAATACAGACTTAATTTCAGTTGAATATATTCAAAGCTTTTCTGTGCCTTGGCATTAGGCACTTGGATTTCATTTGGGGATATTCTATAGAAAAAACTTCTTCAAGAGAGCCTGTGATTTCTTCAAGACCAGAAACAGGAACCAAAATGTTTTGCTGTGTTAATATCTTTGCCCCTGTGCATGAGAGGGCAAAAGTAGGAAACCAAGCAAGAAACAGCCATGGTCTGTCTATTATTTATCCTTAATGATCACCATGCATCAAGAGACAGCTTGTGGATGCTGAAATACTGTCTCCCTCAGAATGCTTTGGGAGGGTTTGTGGGTTTGCTTGGTTTACTTTTTCTGAGTCAGAGCACAAGAGTGCTGGGAGCACCAAGAAACCACTGGCTGGGACTGATCTCCAAAATCTTCTTTTCTTGCTGTTTTCTTTGTCCATTCCCACCTGGGCAGAGGGAGGTTGCAGCAGAGTGGCTTTGCCAGGTTGCGTTCAGTTGTCCCCCAGATTCTGCAGACAGAAGATGTGAGCTGGGGAATCACCAAGAGCGGGCTGGTCATTTATAACTGCGGCCATTGATCCCTTTGAGAGCGTCCTGCCCTGGTTCTGGAAATGCACACAGAACTGGGGGACTCAGAGAAACTTGCAGCTAGCCAGAACTTCCTGGTGTTCCATAAAAAAAAGCTCTGCTTGTTTCCTAAGGAAAAAATTCAGCAGCACTGAGGTTTTATCAAAATCCACCGCACACATCAGCAGTGCCTGTTTCACAAATGATAACTCCAAACACCTGGCTGAGTTCCTGGATCCAAGGTCTGACCCCAAAATGTGGGCCCATACTGCCTTGCAGACACAGTAGGATTTGCCAACTACTTTTGAGCAACTGGGGGGGAAAGAGGAATAAAACCCCCCTACAAATCCAGATTCATTTGAACCAAAGTCAAAACCTTCAAATTTTAAAGGTGATAAGAATAGGCCATGAATGGTCTGTCACTTATTGTGGTAGACAGAAACCGCATGTTTCTCTGGGCTCCAAGATTGCTTCTCTGTTCATTCTTCTGACTCTGGACTAACAGCAAAATTTGAGAGAAGCCAAGATCACAAATTTTCCTTTCTCATCAGATTTGAGTCCTTTTAGTGGAGGAGATCTTGACAATCACTGTAATCTTCAGAACTGGGATTTCAATCATTAAGAGAAGTGTGTGCAAAAATAGTCAGGCACTCAATAATTTATGCACTTCATCTCCCAAAACCAAATGTGATATTATCTTAAACTTAGAATTTAAAGCTGCACTTCACGTCTTTAACAACTGTCATGTAACATGCACATATTTCTCTCATTTTCCCTGGAAAAGCAGGTTATATCAATGCTAAGTGCACTCTTGTGGAAATGAACTGTGAGGACAAAGTACAGAACTGATGAGATTTTGCTTTGTCTTTGCCTCACAGCTTTTCGGAGCTATAGAATGGCATGAAAACCAGCTCTCTGATAAGGTAAATTATTAGCATTCTTCTGAAGTCAATAGAAATACCCAAGCAGGACCCAGGAAGATTTCTCTACTTTTAAAACTACATATGTAAAGAGCAGGCTGTGAATAGGTAATGAAGAGTGCTCATGTTGGTGTTTAAATAAATAATTTAAATAAAATGGTGAACACAGGATGGTAAATCAAATTATTTTACCCATCACTGAAAAGATCTAAGCCAGTTAGTGCCAGGTACATACTTAAAAGGCCAAAGATGAATCTACTTTAAAAAAAAAACCCAAAAAACAAAAAAAAACCAACAACCACAAAAAAACTTTAGACTGTGCAAACAGAGCTTCTAGTAGCATTAATATCATCTGGTTTTGCAGTTTAAACATGTTCTGCTCAATTTCGTACACAAAAGATAGTTTATGGGCCTTAACCAATGATGTATGGTCAACATGCAGTACACTTCATGACAGCAGATACCTGGAAGGCTCTGTGCCTGCCACTGGAGATGCCCAGCTGATTTCTTTGATCTCCTCTTTTTTGTGTCCAGGCTATGTCCTTTGGAGGGCAGGTCTGTGTTACTGTACACTTATCTCTGGTTTTGATTTAAGTTAGGCAGCATTGCTTTGTAAAAGGCTTTTTTGGTTTTTTTCAGAGATTCATGGGCCCCCAGGATATCTCAGTTCACAGAGGAAAGGAATATTCTGCTTTCTCTGCTTTCCAAGTCAGCTCTCATTCAAACCTTTTTTTCCTCAGTTGTAATTCATTACTGGGGGACTCTGTGCACGCTGCATCCTCCTAACAGCTCTGTTTCACAAAACACTCACTACTCCTAAAAGGCCCTCTCCTCTCTATATGGCATGAATTACTACTAAGGAGGTCATAGGGGATAAAAAGAAGAGGGATATGAGAATTTTGATGATGCAGCTTGATGAAGTAGATTGTGAAGAAAATGCTTTCCTCCGCTGCTGGGGATGACTGGGGAGCCTGGTGGACCCTGTTTTTTGATGCTCATGTGAACATGGTAATCCCTGAGGGCTGGTTGTGCTTAATTCATCCTGCAATAAATTTGCTACCGATGGTGCAGATTTTGTCCTTCCCTCCCCACTGCCCTCAACAAAGCAGGGAAAATTACTCAATTAATTGCCTGGCGGTCGCAGGGGCTGCCTGGCAAGGGGCTAGTGCCCTTGTGTGCCAAACTAGGGATATAAATTTTTCCCTGTGAGCAGAGCTATTCGGGCTGTGTGCTGTGAGGCAGGGAAGTGCATGCATGCATGTAATAGGCAGCTGATCATTCCCATGACAGCTGCTGGGGTGCAGGGAAGGTGTGCCCATCGCCCCGTGCCGCCGCCGCCTGCATGTGACCCCGGCAGCAACCCTGCCAAGGGGGGATTCTCAGCCCATGACTGCCTCTCAAATGAGGAGTTCCTCCGCTGGGTGCTTATATTCAACACCGCCAGTCATGTGCTCTGTTAATTTGAGCAGTGGGATTCACCAGGTCTGTGATGGATGGCTGTTTAAAAACACTGTGTGCTTCCAGCTCTGGAGCATAGGGGAGCTATCATTTAGTTTTCAGCTCTTTGGCAGAGGAAAACTGCACATGAGGATGAGCAGGTTAGATTTGACTGGGTAATTACATATTATTTTGCATGAGTGGAAATGTCACTGCTAATGACAGCTGTGGTGTGCTCCAAAATATTTGGGATTAAATACGTTTGGTTTTACACACCAGATGCATATAAATATTTGTAAACATTTGTATGTTTTTAATCCATTTAAGCAATTTATTCAGTATTACATATGCAAGCAGCAATTCTCAAGATTTCATGCTCCTATAACCACCAGCCTGGTCTGTATTAGAAGAAAAGCCTGTAAAACACAAAGGTGTCTACCACCAATTCCCCTCCCACTCCTCCCTCCTCCCTTTCCTGCTTTACTCAGAGATGAAAATAATTTGACCTCTAAATCAAATAGTGCAAAGCAACTTTTAACATTGAGCTCAGCTGCTCGGGAACCTGAGCAGATATGTCCATCCCACTGGTTCAACTGCAAAACCTGACAATTGTCAAAAGATTCTGAACTCATCATGCCAATTACAAATGGAAAAATGGTCATATTTATCTTTACAGCTACAGCTGAACCTACAGCTGAGTTTGCATCCAAGTTGGGCCTTTCTGTTTTGCAGTGAATGCTTTCCATTCATTTTGGAGTGGATGAGCTTTCTCAGTACTGTCACTGTGATCACTTTCCTGACCCCATTTCTGTGGGGAATGCTGTCAAAAGGCTTTCCACAATTTCTCTGGGCTAAAGCTGCAAAACAGGGCTTGCCAAAATACTTGCCATACAAAATACTTTCCATAAAATTCTACAATTAATTTTAAAATAAAGGATTTTTTCATCATTCTGAGAACTCTTCTTGAAGGACAGATGGAGAAGCATTTCTGTGCCAAATGGTAGCTTACATAGAAGCTTTTTAGATGTCTCCAATCAAGTCTAATTCATCTTAATAAATTCCATTCTGGAACTGTAACTCTGAAAAGATTGCAGATATAGCAGAAATGTACTAAATCCTATTTTTTTTCAACATAAACACAGAGATACATAGCTTCATCATTTACCAGTTCTTGCTAAAGAGCTACACACTGAAGAAAACAGTGCCCTATTTGGCAAGTTATACAGTCTCACATTCTTATTACAAATAGTGGTTTTCCTTCACAATTTCTTGCTTGCAATTTCAAATTCCCTAAGAGCTGGATCCAAGTTGGTGGAAATGCTCCCATTATAGAAAGACATGGTCTCTGCTCATGGTATGATTTGAAACAAGATGCAGCATGTAGGTTTTTAATTTCATTTGTACTCATTAAAGCATAAGCAGCTGCTCATTCACTGTATCTTGGCACACAAGATGGATGTTAAAGTTGTTCTGGGAGTAGGGAAATTAGGCAAATAATATCAGCCATAAGTGAACACCCATTTTAGAAAGGAGATTTCTATATCTAAGAAATTCCTATTTTCACTCTAAGGTTGTAGGGTTCAAATTGTAATGGCTCTGTTTCAAAAGGGAAAAGAGGAGATGCAGGATTTGGAATTGTTGCAGTACAAGACCAACTCAGTCTATTCAATGGAGTTTTTTTATATTTCATGAAGATGAACGAAAGCTCTCTGGAAAAGAAGAGAACACCACAGGAGGAAAGCAAACCTGGCATTGCTCTGCCTTATGGCCTTGATCCAAATTTCCTACTTGCCTGGCTCCTCCTGCACCATTTGGAGATGAGCAGATCTTCATTCATTTTGCAGACTTTTCCAGTGGATTTCAGTGCCCTTCTCCAGGTGCATTTCCACAAGATCCAGAGGAGGCACGTCTCTCTTTCCATGGCTGCTGGTCTAAGGCTTTCTAGTGGTTTCAGCAGGACCTGAGATGGGCTCCTAGAGCATGGTACTACTCATTTTTCAATCAGTAGCAATCATGTTTTTCATTTCAATGATTCAGAAAATAAAGCCCTTAAAGCAGAAATTGCCAGACTATATTGAATACAGAACTATCCTTTTAGTGCTCTTTCTTATTCACTACAATAAACAATGCCATTTAATATAATTTCCAAATCTCTATTTAGGAAGGAAAAAGAATCTCATTTAGCTGTTACTCTCCCTCACAATGGAAAGCTGCCTCAGAGCATGTTACATTTCAGAGGAGCCTGTGAGATTTTATTTTAATGGGAAGCTAAATTAAATGTTTAAATTTTAAATCAACAACAGAACATGTTCAAAGGGCTATATTTATAGGGTTTAAGTGAAAAATGCTCTGGCATCACTTTTAAATAATGCTGGCAAGCAAGGGAAGAAAGAACACCACTCACTGGTTCTTTGCATGGCTTAGTCCACAGCCTTATCCAAGGATCATGTATAATGTGAGTTGTTGGCTGTGATACTTTGGTTGTAGTGCTAGTGGAATTCACTGTAGGCAAAGGCTCGTGATGCTAAACAAAGTGGACAAAAGGCTTTTACAGAATAATAAAAATAACAAGTCGCCATTTATGACTTAAAGTTAAATGTTCTCAGTGAAGATATTACCCAGTAAATAACTCTGTGGGAAAACCTCTAAAATATAAATGCCCTGGCAAGATGGGGAAAGCACTGAGGGTGATAGAAATGCTTAAAGTCAAAAAAGGTGAAAAAGGCGTTGTGTCTTGCTCAAATCTCAGAGCTCTTTGCTGAATTACTTAGCTTGAGGCTCTCTGTTCTAGTTCAGCTTATGGAGCCAGGGAAGCAGAGTCCCAGTTTCAAGTGCGCTGAAACTGTGCTGGGATTTTGTGTTCAAATACAACAATATTAAGCTTGTGTTTCCATAGAGAACATGCAGAAAATGGCTCAGAACTAGAAACAAATACAAAGTGAGCAAGGAGCAGAAAGAAGTCTGCAGATGAGAAATTAATGACAGAAACTGCTCAATGCAGCCTAATTTTTAGTAATGTTCCAGGTGTAGTGAGAAACATTGCCAGAAGGCTTGGACTGAGGCAAAGCTCAGGGCAATTGCCTGATCTCCAAATGAATTCTGATAGTATAAGTACAGTAATTTCATGCCTATAAGGCTCACCCTTTTGACTAAAATTTTGATCAAAGCCTGTAAGTGTGCCTTATAGTCTGGTGCGCCTTATATGTGGACAAATTTTGGAAATTTGCCAACCTGGAAGTGCTAGCAGTGCGCCAGCAGCACCAGTGGCCGAGCTGCATGCTGCGAGGGCAGCTGCGGCAGCCGGTGCCTGCAGCAGGAGGGAGTGCCGGGCCCGTGGCACGGGGAGGGCTCCTGGGGCTGAGTTTAAAGGCTACACCGATCCATGAAAAATGTCTGCAAATTGAGCACCTGCCAGGAAACCCTGCAAGCCATTACTAATTCGTTACTTTGTTGCACACGGATCCTCGCTACAAAAGAAAAGGTGCGCCTTATACGTTGGTGCGCCTTATCTAGGGACAGAGTTGGGAAATTTGCCGGCAACTCAGAAGTGCGCCTTATAATCGGTGCGCCTTATAGGCCTGACATTACTGTACATGCCATCAGCTGAGAAGGCTGCGCCAGGCTTTAAGCAGAGCTATCTTTGGCCAAACCTATCTCAAACAGCTGCCAACAAGTATTTGTAGCTGTACTGTATTCCCTATTTGTATTCCTGTATCCCTCTTTTCTACTGCTGTACAAAATAAGGAGACGCTACAAATCTGTGTGAGTGGTTGAACCTGAATTAAGCGACTTATTGACAAAGAGGTGACTGTCGTCACTAAAGGAGGCCAAAGTATGCGAAATATTTTGGGAAAACATTTGAAAGCACTTATGCTTTGCAAAAAAATTAAGAGAGTCTAGTTTATTTTATGAAATAACAATAATAATAATAATTATTATTATTATTAATATTATTATTATTGCTATTGTTATTATATATAATAGATATAAGTAAATAATATATAATGAATATGTAATGCAATAAGTATATATAAATAGTAATATTATTACTATTATTATTGTTTTTATTATTATTATTGTTATTATTATTATCTTTTCTATAATTTTCATCTAAAAAGAGTAATTAAGATTCTTTTAATTACCACCGAAAATTTCACTTTTGTGGAAAAATGCTAAAAATTAAAACTAAATAAAACACCATGGGACAATATGATGGGGGATAAAAAGAAGTTTTGATTATACTGTCAATTTTTAAGTAATAAAATATTGCTTTTATAAGAAATGGAAACC
Organism: Sialia sialis; assembly: GCA_009812075.1. Lineage (NCBI taxonomy): Eukaryota > Metazoa > Chordata > Aves > Passeriformes > Turdidae > Sialia > Sialia sialis. The sequence continues at coordinate 31,534,044 of VRYO01002355.1, forward strand.
TAAATTTACTTGGTCAAGATTGGTCTGTGGGGCCTTCTCAGTGCTTCATTCTTTTTCAACAGTGCTGACCAAAGACATAACATCCTTATCTCACCTCCACCCATGAGATCTTTAGATTTCCAACAGAAGTGTTTGCCACTGCAGCATTACTCTCTATGGCATGAGTGCTTGGTTTGTTCATTGTCTGCTTTGGATATAAAGGAAAGGTTTTGCCAGAAGAAAACAGTGGAACTGAGCGCACACCCAGCTCTCAGTCTGCCAGAATGCACTTTCTTAAGTCATATATTCAATGCTGAAAAATTTTTGCATGTTCCACATCTGCCTCATTGAGAGGAGCTTTAATGATGCCTCCAGGACAGAATCAGTATAAACCATCAAACCAGGCACAGAGGACCAGTATTGAGATTTATGTCTGCCTCCTTTGAGGATAGGCTGGGAAGATCATCTTCCCTCTAGAAACACATTTAAGAATATAAAAAGATATTCTTTCTAAATTCTGTGTGTAGGTGTGAGTGATGAAGAGGATAAGGGAATAAAAACTATTTTCCATTATGGTAATAATATTCTCTAACATTATTTTTAAAAGAAATAAAAAATATTTCTCCTTGCAATAAGTGTTTCACTCTAAACTAAAAATTGCTAAACAGGCATTAGGAATTCCCTCAGAGATATGGGATCTAGACAATGATATTTCTGGTTGCATTGCCCATGGAATATAGGATGCACATCCTGATGTTCTCGGTTGCCAGGCTTTGTAAATTTGGGACTCTGGGCTTCCTAGCTGTATAACCAGCCTGCCAGGGAAAGAAGAGGATGGCTGATTTCAGAAAGGTGGCAGAAAATAACTAAGGCAAATTTTGTTAGAATTATGATGTTCCCACAGATTTGGATGAACTGGAGAAATGCTCTGATGGGAAAGCATCCCTGAGGCCCCAGAGGCAAGTCTGGGTGGCTCAGGGGAGGCCAACATGGACCCACCCTCTGTAATCCCCTTCTTTCTCCCCACAGTGTGGGGTGGTGATGCTGGTGCCTAAGATGCAGCTGCACCAAGTCCTGCTGGTTCTGAGCACAGGATTAATAAGTCTGACATTGATGGAGACATGCCCTGAGTACCACTTTTCAGAGGTGCTACTGAGCACTGGCATTTCCCCTGCCAGCTGTTGACAATTTTTTCAAGCTACATGCAAAGGTTCATTAAGGAAAGGCATTTATTAGATTAATGTGAAGATCATCTCTAATGAAAGATTACATTTCTTTCTTCTAAGCAGGAGCAGCATAATTCAATCTCTCTGGTTCTGTTCCATAACCCCTTCCTCTTTTCCTTTCTCAGTGTTATTTTCTCCACATGCCCATCTGCAGCAGTAGCTCTGCATACCTGAGGTGTGTCACAGATTCTACACCCCCAGCACAAGGGGAAGACCAGAGGCTGCTGTAACCCAGGCTATCTGGAATGAATTTGATCATCCCAAATCTGAAGCCTGTGATGAAGATTTGGAGGTACTAAACTGATTTTCCAAAGAGAGGTACCAGCCATGGTACATCAGTACAAGGCTCCATTGCTACATGCAATTTGGGTTTCAAAAGCAGGAAAAGTAAAACCAGAAGACTCCAAATGGGCAAATACCCAGTTAGGAGACTTGAGCAGAGAAATACAGAAATGACACAGGTAAAGTGTCAGTACTCAGAAGCACGGCTGCTGGAAGAGGAGGGTCACATAGGAGATGATGATATCTGCTTCTGTCATCCACACTACAGCACTGCTACCCACAGGGATGGTGTTTAATTTGAAGATCACCTTCACTAAACCATTTCATACAGGATATGTCACAAGGTAAATTGAACAGCTAGACATATAATCAGACAGAATGGCACACTAAAATAATTAAATACAGGCAGCCCCAGGATGCTCCCTGTTTAATGTAGAATGCTAATTGGAATTGGAATACCACACGGTGTGTGTGGAAGGAAGACAGTGTAACTAATGTACCTGTGTGTTGTGTATAATAATACAGCAGGAGACCTTGAGGGTACATCTTCCCCTGAGGATTTCACTCTGCCAGCAGCTGATACCAATAACAACAAAGGAATGAATTTCCCCTGATACTTTCCTGACATATTCTATCCCAGTTCCTGCTTCAGTGCAATCTGTGGGAAGCTCTAAGGGTGATATGGTGCACTGGAATTAAGTGCAACTTATAAAGTAGACATATCCTATTTTTAGTAGTAAAAACCCAGCAGATACAATTGTGATACCAGACCATAAATCCCTGGCTGCTACTTTCATCCATTTGATTTGAAAAACTCAAATAACCTTTTCTCGATGAAAAACATTTTTCCTATTATGATTTTATGATGCTTCCATTTTTAACAGCTACAATTTTCTGACTTCAAAGTGCATGAAGAAAACCTGTTGATTTAGAAATACTGTTGAAGTCTTTTTTTAAAAGAAATTGATAAATACATTAATTTTCACATTTTTGTTACAACATAGCTTAATGACAAGCCCTGTATTTTTTGTTGTTGTTGTTGTGGGTATGCTTAACTGGTAAATAATAAAATACATTGAGGGAAAGAAATTTGCTATGTATTCAGTACAAGACATTTTTAAAAGACTGTTTTGCACCAAAAATACAGGGTGTAAAAATCACTCACAATCTCTAAGCCTCAAAAAGCAAAACAAAAAATGAAAGACAAGTTGCAGCACACACTTGCAAGGAAGTATTTTTTTCTGAGCAGTGGTTATACATGCTGAGTGGTGTTATCCCTGCTCTTGACAAACAATATTCCACTGTTCTTTAGCTAGATAAAAGGAGCATTTATGAAGTAGATCTGTACAAGTGTGAATAGGTAAAAAACCCGTGTCCACATGCACACGGATATATTTGAGATGGTGCTCTTTTCTAAAAATACCTCAAAATTGATTATAGCATGACAGCTATAAATATAGTAAAATAGTTACTGCCACACAAAGGCTCATTACGTAAGAAACAGGGCTCTGCAGAATGACATTTGCTCTGTCCTCCTCCTAGAAGATTTTCCATTAACCAGAAATCCATTTTACATCCCTAAGATTCACTTCATTTCATGCTAAGCACGGTTGTTTTGCTGCTCCCAGTTACAGGAGGAAAGAAAAGGGAGAAAAAATAGTGGAATACATGAAGAAGAAAATGACAGTAATTTCACAACTATAATGTGCACCGGATTATAAGGCACATTTCCGTCAGCAAATTTCAAAAAATTTCCAAGCTTTGTCCATATATAATGTGCACTGGACTATAAGGCACACTTTTTTTTTTTGCAGTGAGGATCCATGCATAGCAAAGTAACGAATTAGTAACGGAATCGCACGATTGAGGGGTTTCCTGGCAGGTGCTCAATTTGCAAACATTTTTCACAGATCAGGGCAGCCTTTAAACGCAGCCCCAGGTGCCCTCCTCGTGCCACGGGCCCTGGCACCCCCACCTGCCCCCGTGCTGGGCTGCTCGCACAGCTCTCCCCGTGGCTGCCACAGATGCTGGCTCTTGCCATGACTCTTGCAGCTTGCACTTCTAGGTTGGCAAATTTCCGAACTTTGTCCATCTATAAGGCACACCGGATTATAAGGCGCACTTCCGGGTTTCAATCAAAATTTTACTCAAAAGCGTACGCCTTATAGTTGTGAAATTACTATAATTATGGGTAATCTCAGGTTGGATTTCGAGTGTTCCACAGCCGACAGAGTCACAGAATGGCTGAGTTTGCCAGGAACTGCTGGAGATCATCTAGTCCAAAGCCCCTCCTCAAGGCCAGGATAACTACAGCAGGTTGCCCTGGACCATTCCTAGTGAGATTTTGAATATGCCCAAGGAGAGGGACTCCAAACGTCTCTGGGCAACCTGTGACCAGTGTTTGACCAATTTTTTTACATTTAAATGGTTTAGTTCCTGCCTCTTGCTACATGAGATACCACAGGAAATGTCTGTTTCCCTTTTCTTTGTTTCTCTTTGTCAGTTTTCAGATTGAGCATTATCAGACAGTTATGAAATTGAACTTCAAGTGCAGTGAGTTCCAGCTACAGTGATTGGAAGGCTGTGGTTTTTTAAACTGAAAATGAAAATTCTTTGAGCTGGCCTTCTCCAGTTTAACACCATGTGCAATTAATTTCCTTTAATTCTGTTCGAATGGCTCACTTATTCAGAAAAGAAAGGAAAAGGAAGGGAGAGGAGAGGAGAGGAGAGGAGAGGAGAGGAGAGGAGAGGAGAGGAGAGGAGAGGAGAGGAGAGGAGAGGAGAGGAGAGGAGAGGAGAGGAGAGGAGAGGAGAGCTTTGCCCAGATGATTTTCTGGCTCAAGGAAAGCCCTAAAAAACAAAATACTCACAGATATTGTGCTACCTAGTTCCCACCAATGCCAAGGAGAGCTGGGTACACACAGGACATATTCTAGAGTTAAAATAGCTGATACGACCTACAATACTCTCTTCAGTAGTATCCATTACCAGCAACTCAGTGTGCCTCAGCTGCAGAGCAGCCTGGCCTGCTTTAAAGAATCTGGTATTTAATTTCAGTACTGGTGGTTTTGGATGTTACAAATCCCACATTTTTTCCTTACAGATGGCAAAAATAATAGTAGTTCAAAATAAGCTGCTCCTGGTGCTTTCAGCAACCTGGTCTGGTGGATGGTGTCCCTGCCCATGGCAGGGGCTGGGACTAGATCATCTCTCAGGTCCCTACCAACTCTAACCATTCTATGTTTGTTATGAGTCCTATGAAATATTCCTTCATCACTAATTTATGACATCTCTCATTTTCATATCCTGACTGCTGAAGCATTTTCAGCTGGAAAATGTTGGTAGCAGTTAGAAGCAGAAAATGCTGACTGAAAGGCCTTGCACTGTAGGGACAAGAACTGATTCAAGTATGTTCATTCTAACAAATAACAATTATTGTTTTAAATTCTTTATTTACTGAACAAAATAGCAATGCCCAATAGGCAGTTTAGGAACTGGCAACAATAGTTATAATCTGCTCCCAAAAACTCAGAACAACTTGTATTCTCATTGAAACAATAACAATTTTCATAATGGATAGGCCTGTCGAGTAGAAAGGAAAAGAATAATTCAAATAATGATTATTACAATATGTGCCAGTTATGCACAGACAATGTCATATACATAAATTTTCCTCCAGTCTGTTCACAGTTATTCCCTTTGGTGCTATCATTCCATGATAAATTCTGTTTACATTCCCTTACTTTAAATCCTTTTATTGAAAACTCCCAAAACACAATACAATGCTCTTTTGGAGATCCTTAGTAAGAAAAGATCGTGTCAGATTCTTTGTACTAGCCTGTTTACTGGGCCAAAACCCAGAAAAACACTTACAATTTGGAGGGTGACCTCATTTCTCTCTGTAGCAGGGAAAGCAGAGAGGGAGGTGCCAATCTCTCTTCCGTGGTATCCTGTGACAGGAAACGTGGGAATGGCTCAGAGCTGCACCAGGAAAGGTCTAGGCTGGACTGTAGGAAGCCTTTCTATACTGACAGGCTGACCAAACTCTGCAACAGGATTCTTAGAGGGCTGGTTGATGCCCCAGGCCTGTTTGTGCAAAGAGACGTTTGGACAAAATCTTTAGCAGCATGCTTTACCCTCAGGTCAGCCCTGAATTGGTCAGGGAGTGGCACATGGTCATTTCAGGTCTCTTCCAACTGACTTATTCTTTGTTGATCTTTATTATTGAATGTTTCATGAAATAGGCATACATAAGAAGAGAAAATCCTTTTCTCTATCATTTTTCATCAAGGATGGAAGAAAGGGCCTTTTATGTTCACATTTCTTGACCTGGCTAAGTCCCCACAGCAAGGGATGATGCACAGCTTCCCAGTCACCATCTGATTCCACTTTCCATGCCTTATTCCATGTCAGGACTGACTTAAAGAGGCTTAAGTGCAGGATTTACCAAGCACATCCACCTAGAACATTGCAGGATACTTTGTGTTATCTAACACATGTCCTTCTGAAGAGCAGCCAGCCTACCCCACTGGGAATTTCCATGCCTGAAATGACAGGAATTCCCTGTCTTTGAGCACTCCAGATCTGCTCCAACAGACCAATAATAGAAAACTGTATCCAGTTCCCCTCCAAAAGTTTGACTGATCTTGTCTGCCTAGGATATATTCTGCATATTACTGAACACAATTTATCAGCTGGTTTATTAACAATTCACATTGTTTTAAGAGAGAGTGAGAGAATGAGAACTCATAGGCAACAGACACTGCACTCTCCAAAGCTATTTAAAACCTGAAGCTTATGAAGTAGATGCACACAGCTGTGCACATCCTCATCCATCCGACCCAAAACCAAGATTGCCATTCACATGATGTCATCCACACAAATTTCCTTTAGGAAAAGAAAAATCCATGGTCTTTACTGAAGAAAATGAGTGTTCTTGTCTTTAAACTGAACTTAGCATAAGCATCTTAGATATGTTCCAGTTATGAGAGTAAAAAACACAAAGAAATAGAAGTGACCAAGGATCAGGTAAAAGACCTTATTTCCCCATCAAATGTTTTACTGTGGTCACATTGATTGAAGAGCCAAGGTGTTAATTTCAAGCCAATATACATTTAGTTTAAATTTTACTTATCTATAGAAGATATGTACAAATTTCTGAAAGAAAACACAATAGATTTGCTCTATGTTAATAAATGCGAATAAATTGCTTCAAATATTTGACCTCGGTGTGTTAGATATTTTTTAATCTGCAAGGGTTTTTTACCCTTGCCTTCAGCCACAAGGTCAGTGGTTGCTTTTTTCATGAAGCAGAAAATACATAGGTAAAGGTATCTTTGAAGTATATGTGCAGTGAAATATTTAGCCAGACAAACACTGTGCTAGATTGCTTATGGGCAGAAAATAATAAAAAATATAAAATATCCCCTAAGAGAAAGAGAAATTTCAATGTGCTGCAAAAATATGTTGACCTCATTCTTTTGCTTTCTCTTTCACCATTCTGATTTCTATCACACCCTTAAAATATTTAGAAGTTCTTCCCTGAAGGACTTTCTGGTTTCTCTAACTTTCATAAGCCCTGAAAATTTGGAACTTTCTCCTGCTATTTAACAGCATCATGTAATAAAGCATATGTGTTTCAGCTGTCACTAGTAGTTGCAGCAGGCTCTGTGTGACTCATGTATTATGTTCATGCTTTTTATTTATTCTAAAAGGACATTCACAGAGTTGGAAGGAGGTAATTTCACTTATTTTCATTCCCTCTAGTTACTAACCTTGTAGGTAAAAAATCACTTTTCTAACAGAGATGAGAATCAGTTTGAAGCTGAAATTTACAGCACATAAAACTGCTTAAAACCTACCCAGAGAGAGGTTGCTCAGTGGCAGTCTTGCAGGGCCCCATCATAATATCAGCTGGAGTCAACCCTGCGAGTAGATCCTGTTTCAACAGCAGCTTTCAATATTGTTTTCTACCACTGAACGTTGTTGTTGCCATGTATTGACAAAAAGATGAAGTTCAACAGCACAGCTTTGCAGAACAAAGAGGAGAAACGCACAGGATGCTTTTTTTTTATGTGGGTTTTTAAGAATCTTATCATTTTCAGTATAATAGAACCACTAAAAAGAATAGTTCATCACAGTTTTAGAAGTGTTGCATGATTTTTTGGTAAGTAACTCCACAATTCAGTTAATTTTCTGTGTAAAATTGAACTGCCTGTTCAGCCTTCATTTGCTTGATTTTAAAAGAAAATTTGAAGTCCCTGTTCTCATGTATGTGTCATGTGTAACTCCCCTCAAATCAAAGGGAATTATCTGTGCTCTCAAGGAAGATAAATTGACTGTGAGCCTTTCAAACCACAAAACTAGGGAAAGGAAAAGTAATAGCCCATGCTTAAGATAATATCTGCAGTTGTGCAAAATGCTCTGTGAATTCCATCTCATATTATAGTACTATTTTAATAAAGATGGATGTCTTGCAGAAAATTCCACTCAGACAATCATATTGGCATTCAGAGATCAGAGGAACAATCTCCACTTAATACCACTGGGGAGATGAACCCCCAGTAACTCTCTTTGGCTGCTGTTTAAGTACTCAGAAATCAGCTCCTCTGACTTTTAATGATCAATGTGTACCAAAGTTCCCACCTGGGCTGTAGCTATTAGCTCGCTCCCCATGAAAACCAGGGAGCAGGAGGTGATTGGTGTCTGCTCACTGAAAGGGTCAGCTGGAAGAACATGGAGTTTTGCAGCCCACAAATCAGGAGGGCACTTGAAAGAGCACCCTGGAGACTACCACAGCACCATTTCTGTGCCATGCAGGTCCTCAGAGAGAAGCTGAATTTATCATTTTTAGCAGTTCTTAGTTACAGAAATGCTTAACTTTGCTGGACGCTTCCATGTTAGACCAGCAAGTAGTTCAGCTGGTCAGGCCCTGTGGAAACATGAGTTCCAGTCTCTATAGGCAGGTGTTAGAGACCAGAGATGAGGAGGTGTTGCAGGTGGGATTTCATGGCACAGAACTCAAACTGTTGGGCCTTATTATATAAGGACCTGTGTCCTGGGAGGAATCTGAGGTTTGGCATATCCTGAGCAAATTCACACACAGCCAGTGCTGAGATCAGTATCAAAGGCTACAGCTGTGAGCATGCTCTCTTGGAAATCTCTCTAGAAACGCATACCTTTACCAAACAGCTCCAAACAGACAATTTACTCACATGGACTGATGAATAAAGGATCAAGAATCTTCTTGCCCTGAGGAAATCCAAGCCCATTTTTTGACAGAAGGAGGCAAACTCCCAGGTGGTTGCCTGGGCTGGGTGGCAGGATAGTCGCTGGTGGCTCTCCTACCGAAGAAAAACCATTGTTTTCTCTGGTGTGCAAAAGTCAGAGCATCAGCAGGAGGGCAAGCTAAAGGGAATTGGGCTGCACAGACTCATGGCTTTGGTACACAGCTGGAGAGATGGAACTGGGCTCTGCTCCCAGGACTATTCCCATTTACAGCTCTAAAATGCAGCCAGCATTGCAGAGCAACTGGAAAACCACGAAAGGACCAAAGATCAAGGGCAAGAGGACAAAGTATACGGTGTTCCTCTTCCATGTTATGTTCCTGCCCCTGTATTATAGGAACCATTATTCCCACTTAGCCTTCTCTTGGTTTGGTGAGAGCTGCCTTAAATTTGGGGTACTTAAAAACACCATCAATGAAGGAGGCAGAGGTCTTCAACCCTAATGGTTAAACAGGAGTGGGAAGATGAATATGGGTTGGCATGCCCACCTGTCTCTATGAATTCAAATTTCCTTTGGAGAGGTAAGAAACTACAAATTTTCCATTTCCCAGGCACCTATTAAAATATGCATGCAAATACCTGAATTCTTAGGTGAAAGCAACATTTACCAGTCTGAGTGGGTCTTACTCAGTTACAAGTTACACTTACAAGTGGCTCTTGCTCAGTTACTTATAGCCACAAGATGAGCTGTAGTTTCCAGTAGATAAAAGTTACATATCCTCTTGAATCAGAAGTCTGAATTCCCTCAAGAAAGAGATAAGAAACACCACCCCAGCTTTTGTATTCTACTGACAAGCCTTTGTAAATGTCTGGCTATTAATCAATCATGCAGGAGAGAAAGGTACTGTAAATCCCCCTACTATGTCTCTGCTCCTACTAAACTGTCACACCTGCTGGGTTAGTGCAAAGAAAATTACTTTCTGCAATGTGGTGTCTATCTGTGAGTAAATCAGGCAGAAAATAATTTTGTTCACGTACACCAAGCACACCTTCCCTCACCATCAGGAGTGTTCAAGATACACTTGAAAAGTAGTTGATTTTCTGTAATCTGTACCCCATTTATTGCTACTTTTCCTAGATGAAATAAATTCTGCAGTTGCCTGCATTATGAATTTCTGCTGTGCCCCAAAATTGACATGCAAGGGAGCCATTTACAAAGTCCTGCCATCATCCATCACTCATGCACCTGTACTTAAAGAGCAGATCTGCTGCAATGCTTTTCCTTTGTAGGTCTAAGTACGCTGCATGTGCAAGGCAGAGGGTTGTGACATGCTGCAGACTTCTCTAATTTCTGCTGTACTTAGACAGCTATGGTCAATAGGACACCCTCTAAGCAGTGAACTCTGAATTCTGGTTTCAAGCCAGCCACTATTTATGTGAAGAGATGATTTACTATTCTTCACCCTTCAACACGACCCTTGTTGATTCCAGTCAATGAACTTCAGGGATTTGATAGGCAGAAACTTACCTGTTAGGGAAGCTTGTTCTTTCAGACAAACACTATGTTGAAGATCGCTGGATTATGTCAAGTATTTTCACAATTTAAAAAATACAACAGTAAACTATGGACATATGGATATAAACCAATCTGAAGTGAATAGATTGCAGACAAAATTCTTCTCTCATCTGGAGTAGATTCATTGGTTTCAGTGGAACTATTCTGGATTTACAGTGATGTAATTTGGAACAACATCTGGCTTCAGATATATAAGAAGGGTTCATTGTAATGGTTTATATCACTGACTACTTATTGCAAACTTTTTCTACGCTTTTCTTAGCTCTTACTACCTACACATTACTTGTGATTTTACATCTTTCTCTTGTATTTAATATAAAAACCTGTAAAAGCCTTTCAGAATGAGGAAAGAATACATTTCCTGCAGGTCCCCAGTGTGGCATCTCTAATAATAGTTAAAAACACAGTCTACAATTATTTTAACTTTTTATTTTGATATTGCATTATAGAAGAGAGGTAAATGAAAAGTCCTTTTTGTGTTTGCTCTTCATAGAGTCATTCAGCAGCATTTACCTGGAAAACACCTTAGAATTTGTGTCTCCTCTGTTCTTTGGCCAATAATATGATGTGTTGACAGGGATCCATTCGTGTCACCTTAGCACAGGTTTTTTATTATTCCATTATGGACAAAGAAGTCCAGGGCAGAACCTGTCTCCTCTCAAACCTGTGGCCAAAGTGCCTCTCTTTGTGCAAGACAGTATGCACTCAGTGTCACTGCAGGGTAAAAGGGAGGGGTAGGATGAAAGGCACTCTTTGCCTGTCACCATGTGAATATCTTCAGCATGTCCTTTTTTTCATTGCAGGGCTTTCAGCATCACGTTGGGTGCACGCTGGCCACGAGCTCTGAGTACAATCTTCTCTACCATCAGAATTTGCTAATGTGATGTTATGAATTTTAATAGAAGAGTGTTTAATAAAACTACAAGACAATGGGGAATAAATATGCAAATGTGCCAAATACCATTTTGAAATCAACATTTGCTATTTTACCACACGTGCAGCTGTGGTTTTCTGTTATGCAAAACTATAGCATCTGAGCTTTTAATGGCAAATCTGTACTTTGCAAATGTGTTCAGAAATTCACACGTGTTTCTGCTTAATCTAGTGACACTTGTTTTTCCAGCTTGAATATTTAATTCAAATATCGTACTTTACTTAATTAATGTTAGATATGTAATAAATATATTGTTTTAAACCAAGTTGCTACAAGGTCAGCTGTGGCAGCCAAAAGCAATATTTGCATCATTTGCATTTCTTTGTACTCCTAATTATGTGGCACATGCTTCAGTAAAAACTAATATTACAGTTGACTTTATTTACTCTACTTCATTACATCTGGCTTCCTTTTAGATATTTTTTCCCAAATGTACTCACAGAGAATATATAAATTATATACCATTATCTTTTTTTTTTAAAAGGCAACTCCATCCATCATAATGGATTACAAATTTATCACCTTGAATCAATTTCTGTTCACAAGTTCAAAAGGAAATATAAGTGCTTGAGGGCCCAGAAATATTTATTGTACATATGGATATTATTAAAGTTTATTGAAATCCTTCACCAATGAGAATTGTTTCTGTTTTGTTTTGCAACACGTACAGCACTAATGCTAAAAAGCCAACGCCTTATTGTCTAAAAACTAAATTGGCAATGCAGCACTGAATTTGAGGACTACTGATTCTGACTACATGTACTAACATATTTATGCAAGCATTCATTTAATTAAGACATGACAACCTTAGACTGCCTAATTTAGTGAAAATTTGTTTCGACATAGTTTCTTGTATAACGTTTTCCCACGATGACGTCTATTTTCAAGTAAAAAATATTTCTGCTAGCGACATCGACAGTAATTCACTCAGACTCTCTTCCTTGTAATAGAGCAGAGAGAGAAAATGGAAACTTAAGATTCATGAGAGTCTTGTTTTAAGACTCAGTGACAACAGTACATCTGGTATCAATACAGTTCTTAGGGATCCTGACCACATCTTTCACAGAGTGGTAAGTTCCTCCAAAAGGACACATCTTGCTGGCTGCTAACTGCAACCTCCAAAACGCCGAGCCTGCGCAGGGGAGGAATGCAGTAATGCTCTGCTGGAGGGAGAAAATGAAACTACAATTCTAATTACATTTTTATTAGTGGTGTTAATGGGAAGTTGAGCTCTTAAAGTCCATAGTAAGACATACTTGCTTTGAAATTGTATAGCGCCATGTCAGGAGTTAACACGAGAGGTTTGTTGGTTGGGTTTTTTTTTCCCCCTGTCTTTTGGACTAATTTCTTGCTATACTAAATTAATTAGGAAATATTTCCCTTTCAAAGAAAAAGATTTGCAGCTTCAGAAGGAAAAAAGCAGCTGAGTTGTTTTGGAAAGAGAGACATACATCACAGGGCAATCAGACGTGATGTTCAGTGGGTGAGGAAATCACTGATGGAGCTGTGCTGCAGCTGCCCAGGTGCAGATTTCACTGCTTCAGATACAACAGTTGTTTCTGTTAAACAGCATGACTTATTGGTGTCTAATGAGTTGCCTCTGGGATTTTAGGCAGTTTTGTGTTTTTCTTTCTAATCTAAAGAAACCTAGGGAGTGTCTTCTGCAAGGAGTCGTGTGCTTCAGGAAAAAGATGAATATTTCATTATTCCAAGTGTGTAGAAGTGGTGTTCTATCAGGGCTACCTGTGAAAGAATTTTACTTGAAAGTATAGATGCCTCAAAATGAGGAACAGATCTGTATGACTGATGAAGACTAAGATGAGATTTCACACAGTCTTACCAGTGATTTTAGCTGTTTCCACATTAAAGAGTCAAAATTATGCTAGCTTTCTAAAAAAATTTTCTTCTCAAATATATATGCCAAAAAACAAGAGGTTTGCTTTATTCCAAGGAACTTTAGACAGATGAATCCAATGTATGGGCTGTATAATGATATTTAATTTGGGACTTTTAAGTTCCAGTAAGAACGTTTCATGTGTCTTTCTTAGCAAGAGCAGACTTAAATCTGTTTTAACCGGCCAGAGTAGACTTTTTCATCTGAAATCATCTTTTATTTCCATATAGTTGTAATCCTAACTCCTGCTTTATTTATCCAGGATACTAGGATGTGGCCATAAAGGCATTTCGATGTATGGATTGGTAGCTGTTAGAATGTCCCCACGCCTTTGGCACTTCAGTTAAGATAGAGGAGGTGATGGTTCATCGTCTGTGATGCTGGGGCATATCAGCTTTTCTCTGTGGAAGGGCGGGGGGAAATTACTGGTTACACAAAAGTTTCCTTTCCTCTCGTGATAAGATTGCAGCCTGCTTTGTTTTACATCAGGTTTGTGCTGTGAAACTTACCTAAAATAGCTGTGTCAGAATACAGAAAATCCCTTATCATCAGTCTTCAGCCCAGCTGCTGGTATGACGGAGCCTGAGCCAAAGAGTAAATCCAGACAAGTGTCTGGCTCTAGGAGAGGTTGTTCCACCAGAAGAAAACTGCTCCTGAAAACACCATGTCCCTGTGAGGGATGTCTGCCCTTGCTCCTCAGCAAACCTGAGGGGTTTGGTAGTAAATCAAGACATTGAGCCAATAGAACAATCCAGGACTTGATTTCATTCAAAGATGCCTCTTTGCTATTTCAAACACTGTTTTATGTCTGTTGTTCTGCTAAGTTGCACACCCTGCCAGTTTTAGTTCCATGCTTGCATTTGGTTTTACTGAATAGCTGAACACAAAAAAAAAAATAATCTTCTTATGGAGCTAGAGAGAAAGACTTCCACCAAGTAGTGCCTATGCCATCTTTAATTCAATTAGCATTAGGTATTCAGTCAACATATGGATGACTTCAGGGCTCTAGTGATGCTTTAAGGAAACATCAAACAAAAGTGTGAATGTCTATGTATACCACATATCATATGATAAGAACCTCTGATGTTTAAAGGTTACAGTTTGGTCCAAAAAGCTGTATCTGTGTAGCATTTTCAAATTTATTAAATGAATCAAATGCTACACAGGAATGAGCTCTTTTCTAGCTCCTCTGTAAACACACATACAGCCATGATAAATTTTCACACATTGTGAATGAAATCTGTTTTATACAAGTCAACAGTTGTGAAATTCAGCAGTTCTAGTTAGCAGGGTACCACTCACTAATAATATAAATTATGCATCTGGAATGTTTATAATGTTTATATATCAAGGGAGGGGAAATCATTGTTATAATAAGGGAGGAAAGTAATAAAATTATTAATTTTATCTTAAGTTTCCACAATTGCTGTCAACTGAGTTCAGAGTGTTAGAGGAAACAACATTTTCTCCTGTGGCATTTTTTTCCTTAGATTTCTCATGCATAGTCTTTCCTGTGAAACTCTGCTTAGTAAATATAAATTTACCCTCAATTACTAATGACAAGTGAAAGAAACCCTTGCATTCATCAGGGCCACAGCCTTAGGACATACATTTGTCCTTCAAAGCGTTCAACCATTCAACAATTAGAACTAATAGCTACTCCAGGCTATCAGGGCTGAAACACACAACACTCCCCCAGTGCCAAGCTCTCAGAGCAGGCACTCATGGTGGTCCCACAACCTATTGACTTCATCAGAGAAAGTTGGAGAAGTGATTTGGAAAGTGGACACATTAGACTCGGAGTGATTGCCTAAAATGTGAGAACACTTAGGGGTTGGAGAGGGGAACTAGACAATTAGCTCACTAATAAACCTCAGCTATGTAAAAGGTCTCACACTTCTTACATGAACACAGCTTGGAAGGCTGTGGGTTTTGCTAAACAATGGAACAACAGATAAATAAATAGAAACTGCTAAACCAGGAGCATAAAGGAATGATTGATATTGACACTCTGGTATGTTCCTTTACAACACCTTAGAAAAGCAGGTTCAGCCCTTAAGCCTTCTTTGCTGGGAGCTTCATCTTTAATCCCCCCAGCCTCTGCAGAATCAGCTGAGGCTTTGTGCTTGGCTGTGGCTGCAAATGCCCACACACACATTTCCAAAGGTGGCCTTGGCTTCCTACTTCACTGCTCTCCCAATATACCCCAATATCCTCCCAATATATAGGGACTGGTTTGCTTAAACCAGCTCTGATTGCTTTTCTTTACAAAATTGTAACAGAGCATTTATTGCACTTTGTTTTCTGCTTTCACTATTTAACAATGAAGAAATTATTTTGTTGCAGTAAACAGAACAAAAGCATGTAATGAAACCATAATATTATTGGAAATAGCAACTTTGTGGCCAAATACAATACACGGATTTGTTCTTGAAAAGTGACTAGAAATGTTGATTATATTCCCCTTCTTTGAATCTTTATATATTTGAACTTCCATATTTATTAATGCCACATATTTCTTACAACCATAATTTGAGGGAGGGAAGAAGATATTGATATTTTGTATAATTTCTAATAGAGCAAAAACAAATTTAGGCATTTGGGGAAAAACAAAATCAAACTAAAAAAAAACGTACAAAAAACCCCCATCAGAGCAAAACCACAACTTAATTTATAAGAAATTATAAGAAAATTTAAAGATGGCTAAGCAGCAGTGCTGTTTTTTGAAATTTCTTCCCAACAAACCTTCCCACACGTAGACATATCTGAACTGTAAAAGGCTTCACCCAAGACTTAGCTTAGTGCTCCCTGGACACCCCTCATCATCAACCACTGGCACTTAGAGGTCACAAAGGACCTTCCATGGAGGTTCCAAGTCATACCAGGATACCACCAGCAAAGGAATCTAGTGGTTCTATTCACTGAATTAGAGCAAAGACAAAGAATTCTTAATTATTTAAAAATTCAATTTTGCTAACACCAGGACTAGAGCTAAAATCTGCTTCTCAGAAATTAAAAAAAAACAACAAATCAACTGGACAAAAACCAAGTAAGCAACCAAACAAAAAACCCCAAAGCACTAAAATCCTTCTAACTCTATAATTTTTTGTATGACATTAATGTTAAACAACATGAAGAATTGTTTCTTTTTTTTTTTTTTTTTACTTCTGATATCCTGTGTTTTATGAATACCTCATATATTATACATATTATAGATAAAAGAAATAAAAATATAAACAATAATTAAATAACACAGTGTTGATTGGCAAACTAGAGCTAATCTCATACACAAGGAGGGAACAAGGATATTTCTAACAGAGATGTTTTCTGATCTCTGAAAAGTGGATATTTATAGAATGCTGCAAAATGCATATTACAACATAAAGGACTATGAACTTTGCTGTGTGTCAATTAAAAGCATGGAAATTAAAACTAATGTTAAAAGTGGGTAATGATGTCAGAAAATATAAACAGCTAATAGTCATCCTCTGATTACTGAAGGATATATTTGAAGACAAAATGGGGATAAGATTCTCCTCAAAGAATAAAATATTCCTTGTTTTCCACAATGATATTAGTAGCTCTTTGCACAGCAAAATTTAAAGGAATGACATGAGTGTGTGTGTGTAAGGGATTTCTCCAGAGTTTTCTAGAAGAGTTTCACCCTAAATGAGGAAAAATTATAATCATAGAGTTTTAAGTAATCTCACTTTGAAATTCAGCTTGGTCTCTGTAATGAAGTTGGTGGCTTTTCTTCTGTCAGTTTTCTAACTCCATCAGTTGAGGGAATTAGATTTTGGGAATCAAGGGTGGGAGGCAGAAAAGTTTGGGTAGTATCCAATTGCAGCTAGTCTGGGAAAAATAGACAGAAAACAATGCAGAAAGGTAGCAAAAGGAGCTGAATGAAATCAAGGGAGGTAGAGAAGGATTTCTGTTAGGTCTTACCAATTACAGATTCTTTATAAGGCAGAAGGAGACAAGAACAGTGCAGCAGGTCTGAGAATGAGCAACAGAATGTCAAGAGGATGGTTTGTGGGAAAGAGCTGATAAAATACACTGCACCTCAAAGGCAATACAATGGGAAAGGAAAGTTAAGGAGAGAATTCAAGCATCACTAAATGAGCTTCCCAAATTTCTACACCATATGTTTTGAAACAAAACATGCTCAAATTTGCCAAGTAAAATTTTATTCTTACTTGGCAGCTTTGTTTAGAAAATGGTCATAAATCCTAAATATAGCTAAAGAGCTTATTCCATTGAAATTATCTCATTTGTAAAATGGATACATGCTTCCAATCAGTTTTGAAAGATTTTATATTAGATTATTCTTTCCTTATCTTCCAATAAAATCTGAAAGAATTATTTTAGTCTGATCTAGTTTTAGGCTATATTTTCTTAGACTGATTGGGAAAAAACGAGCTGCAGTTCTTTTGGGAATATTTTTCTAAAAACACATTGACAGTTGACCAAGTCACTCTGATTTATTCATGGGAGCTTATTCTGCAAGTAATTCTCCTCATAGCAGTGGCATCATTAAGTAAAATGGTTCTTGCTGTTGCTGTGTCCCAAGACATGGGCATGGTCTTTCAACTCTTCTGCTCTTGTCTTCAACCCCAGTGTCACTACAGTTTTAGATCTTCTATTGCAGATCTGTTTTGTCTGGAAGAAAGGGAAATATGCTCCAGCCCTCCCAAACCAGGCATCTGTTGCTCTGCTTTTATGCCTTAGAAGGCTTTTTCCATTTTATTTCCTAGAATCACATATGAATCACATATTACAGTACTTGTTGACTAAAGAACTCTCGTGAAATGCAGAAATCAAGTCAGGACTCAGAATATCTAAGGAAAGGTACCCTCAGAGTACATTTAGATTAGCTGTGTGGACATGAAGACATAGTCTGTAAAATAAGTGCTGGGTTGTGAATTGTTGTGCCTGCAATTCTCAGCTACTTAATGACAAGAATCATTGTGATCAATGAGGTAATACTAGGCAGACGTAAATTTCTCTGATGTAATCAGGCCTTTCAAAATCTCAGTAGATATTATTCAGATTAATTGTGCATTCGGAATTAGACTAGATGAAGTAGATTGTATGGAAGGCATTCTGAGGAGTATTTCTTTTGCGAGGTATATAAAGTTTAAACAGGGAGCTGGGAGGTGGGAAAGGCTGTATGTTTTTCTTCTCTCTTAAATACTAAAGGAAATATAAAATACTTAAATACTTAAAGGGAACCAAAAATTACATGTTTTCCACAAGGAAATGTCTTTTTTTCAAAAATAGGTAGTTTTCCCCAAGCCTCAAGGAAGAAATGCAAATGAGCTCCACATGCTCTCCAAAGTGTTCAGGAGTAATTCTGCAGGCACCACTACAGGCATATAATTCCCAATATACACGGGCCAACAAAAATGGTACATTGTGCATTTCATGGTCCAGAATTCACAGGAAACCAGATAGGCAAAAAAAACCTTCAACTTTTAGACACATGCATCTGGAACTTCAGAGCACATCATGGCTAATGGCTTTATTGTGAAACGCTTCCTCTCACTGGGATCATTGTCAGCCAGGCTGTTTGTGTTGCTAAG
Source organism: Sialia sialis (assembly GCA_009812075.1). NCBI lineage: Eukaryota > Metazoa > Chordata > Aves > Passeriformes > Turdidae > Sialia > Sialia sialis. The sequence continues at coordinate 31,552,743 of VRYO01002355.1, forward strand.
CATATTGCAAACCCAGCAGCTTGATACATCTGGCATTATGCTCTTCTCTATTTGCATGGAGAAGAAAAAGAGAAAAGAAAAAAAAAATGAGAGGAGATGGGAATACTGTAGAGTGTAACTGATGTTTCAGAAAGACTCTTTGGGATATGAATTCTACAGCAATGCATAGAACTAGACTACAATAATTGTGGTTCCAAAAGTGTTACAGGCACCTTGTTGAATATAAAGACAACGCTTTTGCTTCCCAGAGAATGTGCAGTTTAAACTACAGACTTGGCTCAAGAAATACTGCAGTTAATAAATGAAAGCAAGGGTTACAATTACGACATTGTGCAATTCTGGCATGTGCCATGAATTCTTTGAATGACCCCAGCACACTTCATCCCAGACTTTGGCTGGGCTATTTATAAGTCAGAGAAAGTTCTGGCCTCATCATACTACAGTGACCAGTTACCTATTTAGTTCCCTTACCTCTTTTCTCATCAGCTCAGCAACAGTAGGTCGAGTTTTTGGGTAATACAAAATAGAACTTTAACTCATGTTTCTAATAAGGCCATAACTGTTGAGTTGTTGGCTCCTTTATGAAACTGGTAAAGACTGGAATTGCTTTAATCAGAACAACTTTTTTGCTTTCATTATCCCTTTAAAATCCCCACTGCTGCTTTATTGGATGAAGCTGGTGGCAAAATACATAGACACAGAAAGCTCACTCAGAGCTGAACTCTGATACAGCCAAAGACTGTGAAAGCATTGATGCTGGAGGGCAGGGAAGCCCTCTACTCCTCTTGCCAAAACTGCTTCTAGGTATTTCTGAAACTTGAAATCTTGACCTTATATTGCTTTGAAAGCGTTAACTGACATCATTCCTTCCAGTTTGGTGAATAAGTTCCTGTGTGAGATCGCACAGCACGAGTGGTTTTCATGGTGTGGTTGTAACCCTGGCCAAGCCTCTGTACATGGCATGAGGATACTCTAGGGATGCTGGAGACTTTCAACTTGTATGTCACTAATACTTTGGTATATTCACAGGTGATTACTTCTTCACAGCCTTGGTCCTCAAATGTCTTTACTCTTTATTCTGAAAACTGTTTGTAATTATCAATGTCCACAGGAACACATTTCTGTAACTCTGAGGAATGTTATATCTCTTACCAAGGGTCACAAAAGTCTCCTCAGGAGCACCTCAGAAACATTATATTAAGTGAATATATAAACTGTTAGCATTTCTGAGGTGTGGCTCTAAGCTTAATCGCAGATCTTCTGTGATGCTTCTACAAGTCAACATTGCTATTGCCTCTTACTAACCATTAAAGTCAGAATTTTTCACATTGGTTCCTTTAGATGCTTTTATCTGGCTTTGGATATGATCTGTCCTGTGCAATTCCTCCTGTTGAAGGAGGGCTCAGCTGCTGTGACAGGAAATTCACTGCAAGCATTCTGGAGCTTGGTATAAATGTGGGAGAAATGTATCTACATTCAGAGATGATAAAATGGGATTATAATTTACTCTTTTCCATCGCTTTCAGTCTGTTGTGGCAGTGCATATTTGCACAGGGTTCTTGCTCATTTTTTAGACATTTCTGTCTGTTAAAAATTTCTAAGACTAATTCAAAGACTCATTCCTTTAACTCAGTATTTGTGCAAAAAATCCTAATTCTACTGTTTCTTCTACTGGATACTATATATCCCTTTCTTCCAAGAACACAAGAGATTTTTTTATTGGTTTCATTTTTATTTTCTCTAGTAAAAGGAAGAGTAAGGAAAAGTGGATCCAATATATAAAATATATATGGTTTTTAGGTCAGAGCACATGGGACTACAAAACATCACAGAACAGCTTTGTCTGTGATTAGCAACATTTCCTACCCTTTGCACCTGGGAAGCACAGTCTGTACTTCCAAACTCCATATACATTTCCTTGTGCATGAATGTGTTCATGTTCACATGTGTGTTCATATGTATTAAATATGGAACACAGCTTAATCATTTCCAATTTCTGGGAATTTTGGCTGCACATCCATTTTCAAGTTTTTGGAACTGCTCTGGCTTTATATTAAGTTAATGGGTTTGCCTGTTTTTAATGAGAATTTTCAGTGCAGTGAGACATCATGGTCACTCAATAGAATGCAAGTTACTTTTGCACACATTGTGTTGCAGGCCAGATTCTGACTGATTAATACGTTGCAGGTGTCAGCCAAGATACAAAAGGATAAAGAGAAGGCTAAGGGAGTGGAGTTATTCCTTCTCTCTGGCTCACTGCTCTTGTTGAGGGCTGCAGAAGCCACTCTGAGACTGGATTGGAAAGACATCCCACTCAGAAACACAACCCTAGAAACAATACTTCTATCATCCTTTCCTGCATAAATTATTCCCACTCATGGCAGAACAAAGAAAAAACTCCAGGCAAAGGGGCCCTTTATGAGACTCTTGCCAGCCAAAGTACTTTTGCCCATAAAAGTTAGGTTTGCACCTGGTTTTTGGGTATCAGATGAAACATTTCTTATATTTTGTTGCCCATCTGTATGAATACCCCTCAATCTGAGCAAGCCTGCATAGTAGCTAAGATAAACGTTTTATATTTTCATTGTTTGATTAAATCTTGTCTGAACTATCAGCTGTGTAATGAGAAGAGCTGGCTTGCTCTGAGGTGCTAGCTGTCGATGGTTGTTATTAATCATAATCTGACAAATACCAGAAACAGCTATTTGGCAATTGAGAACTACCATTTTTCTTATTTAAGGTGATAGGAATGAAGGAAACATAAATCATAACATACTCATTTTCCCATATCTGAAGGTGCATTAATACTTAACATTTGTCTACATTTCAAGACAACCAATTAATGGTTATTACCAGAGGACTGTACATTTCAAATTGTTACTCAAGTTAGCATTAGAGAATTTATTGACTGTTCTGTTTCCTGGGTTAATTCCACTAAAGACAGCACTGTTGGGCCTTTGTAGGAAAAGCCAGTTCAACCTCAGTAAGGAGAATTGCTATAAACGCTACAGATGACCATAGAAATAGTGTAGACATTATCTTTAATGGTTTAATGCTAATTTACACTTCTGAAGCATCCTTATAGCACTTTTATCTGTAACTAGTACAAATTTTAGTTCTTTTCAGAAATACTGTTTACAGAGAGCCTACAGAAATATTTTATTGAATTAAGTCCTGATAATGTAAATCATGTAAACTACCTAGAGAAACCAGATGATAACCATTAAATAAAATTGAAGACAAGTTCAGACCTTGAAAACTTAATTTCACTGAGATCCCAAACATCCTGAAAATTAAGTACCCAGGCTAAAGTAAGTGTATAGGCTGCCACTCACAAGGGGCTTCATCATGGTTTAAATCACAGCCTGGTGCTGTAGGCTAGACAGAGCTGCACTTCCCAGCTGGAGATATTTTGACTGACTCAAGGGGTTTTCTGAACAGACCTAATGACTCTTTGTAGGGTGTAATATAACCACATGCTTGCATGCTAGCATGGACAGTGTAAAGGAGAGTGACCTCCTTCTGGTTTCTTTGGGGATCTGAAAAATCCCTTTCATGTGTATCTCATATGGCACAACAAAAATTTTCCTGAAGTAGTTGTGGAAATTAATATTTTCTACTGTAATTTTGGTGGGTTTGCTTTGCTTTGTTTTCAGAATTAAACTTACCTCACGCTCTTTAAAAGCAAGCAGCATTTTTTTGTATAGTATAGCACAGATTAAAACTAGATATAAAACATCCACTCAAAAACAAGCATCACCTAATTGGAGGCAATCAAATTTAAAATGTTCGTACATATGTAAACAAAGAGAAAACCTGGGATCTGAGATGTCTCTCAATTCTTAGTGATAACCTCAAACAATTACAGTAATTTTACGATTATAAGCCGCACCTGAATATAAGCCGCACTTCTGGGTAGCCGAGAAGACCACGGGATTTGTCTGTATATAAGCCGCACCTGAATATAAGCTGCTTTTTTTTTTTTTTTTTTTTTTTTTTTTTTTTTTTTTTTTTTTAACTCCATGCGGCAGAGGGGACGGGGCGCTCCAGCCCGGCCCCACACAGCCCGGCTTCCCAGTGGCAGGGGCTGCCCCGCCCTTGCGCACCACCGGTTTCCGGCGGTCCCCTGTTCCCAATGGCTCCGGTGGCACAGCAGCCGGCCCGCCCTCTTGCAGCCCCATTGCAGGTGGTCCCCCTGCTCCCAAAAGCTCCTG
>VRYO01002355.1:31557956-31568940 GCA_009812075.1 Sialia sialis
CTTATAAACGTGAAATTACTGTAAATGCTTTTCTCTTCCCCAGAACATCTCTTGGTGTAATTTTGGTTCTTGACTGTTACTGAAATACTCAAACAACTGCAGGCTCACATTAGGCAAGACTTCCCACCAGGAGGGTGGGAAGTGTCCCACCTACCTGAGGACTGGCAAGGCCCCATCATGATCCACACGTGAACAGTGCTGTGTTAAACTGCTTGTCACCAAGAGAAGGTCTTTGACTGATCTCCAGCTATTTCCTGAAGCCTTGTTAGCATGATGGATCAGGACTTCAGCACCATCCCTGCCAGAGCTGGGAGGTTCACCTGGCAGGTCTCACTGATGACAATGCAAATCAACAGGGATCACTGTTTCGAGGACATGCAGCTGGGCCACCACAGTTGTGGAAAAGAAGATCAGAAGGATGCTATGTTGTTTTCTGGCAGGGATTTGTAATGAATAAATGCTTAAGGTCCTGTCCAACTCAAACCATTTAATGATTTCCCATGCTAAAGGTTTTTTGGAAAAGAAGCTGTTTTCCAACTTACTCTGTACACTAATATATCCATCATGTAATAAGATCCCAAGAACAAAACCAGGAAATGGACAAAGCAGTCACCACTGACGGATCAGGTTTGTGGGAGAAGACACATCATTCTCACAAACCTAAAGAAAATGAAATGTGGATTTTTGCCTGGTGTAAGTGACATTGGGATGAACATCAAGGTCTTTGTAATTGATGTGCCTGTGTATCTCATCAGAGTGTAATATCTAGCCTACAGTGTCTTTTTTAACAGCATTCAAGGTAAATATGAATGAACAGATCTGTGTGATGCAAACCTAAGCTGCTGCCAGCCACCTCTATTTGGTTACTGCACTTCAGTGTCTGGTCTCCCTGAACTCTGGCATCCTTTGGACTTGACAGATTAACACATATATGAAGACATTTGCATATTTATTTTAAACCAGATGTTCTTCAAGCAGTACAGCCAAATTCCCATCGTCACTACAATCACATTGTGGGCTTTTACCATAATGGAGCCATTAAAATTCCACCACATGCTTCTTTGTTGGGAAGAAAGGGTTATTAAAAATTTTCCAGGTGAATTCTAAATTAATCCTAATTAAGGAGAAAGAATCCCTAGGTTATGTTAATTGTCACTATTTCTATCACTGAAAGATCTGGTTTATACCAAATACTATGACTTTCTTTTGCAAGAGCTGTCATCTATGTTACAGAAAAGGCACTTGGAATAAAGTTTTAAAATACATTATGTATTGTTTTTGCCATAGACTTATATTTGAGTTTTTCTAGTGAAACTTCTTAAATTATAACTTTTACATTGAGGTCATGAAGATTTTGGTTTCTTCGTGAAGATTGATATTTGGTAACATGTAACACAATTAATCACTGTTGAATCAACTAATCCAAAGCTCTGGAATGCAAAGAATGAGAGAGACATTGTTTTTTGTTAAAACTGGAAAGTTTCAATCCATAAAGTGACAAGAAAAAAAATTTAATATAAGAAAGAGAGATTTATTTTCTGAGAAGGGAGCCAAGAGTAAGAGGAACTGGGTGAGGCTGGAGACTACATTCAAATAGACTTTTCTGATTCAATGTGACATTGTTTTTCTAAACGAAAAATTCCAGACAGTCAGAAAGCAGAGGGAATACCCAGGAAAAACATACATTTGGAAGTGCTACTTTGTATTAAAAAATAATGTCTTGGGGCCAGGAACTGCCCTTTGAATTGTGGCACTGAGAAGTGAACACAGAAGTCAAAAAATGGCACACCTGGTCGTTTAGCATTTCTTAAACGATTAAATCATTTTTTCCCAGCTGACGGCAAGAGCTGCAGGCAGCAAAAGGCATCTCCCAGCGGCTGAGACCCCGAACATCCCATTACACATCTTGCAAGACACCCAGATGCCAGAGCAAAGCATGAGATTTATTGAGGTTATTTAAGTTTCACGTTTGCTTCAGGGCTACACATGGTATAAGGCAGTTCAGCCTGAACAGGCCAGGCAGAGGAAAGGAGGGGAATAGATTCAAGTAATCCAAAGCATAGTGGGTGATGGAGTATCTTAGTATCTTATGGAGATGAGAGGGACAAAGATCGATCCAAAATAGGGCACAGCTCAGAAATGAGACAATGTGGTGACCACCACACCACTCACTGAAGTAGGAAGGAGCTAATTGGTCACTGTTAAAGGCCTGTCCTATATAAAACTGGGTGGAAAGACAACTCTTGGCAATGGCACAAGAAGCTCTGCACTTAGAGTTTGCACCAGCAGGCACAGGTCAGCTCAGGCATGTAGCTGCTGTTGCAAAATGTTGTTGGACATTTCCGAGTGAATGCCTGGCAAGCTGTGGCCTCAGAGAAGCTGAGTTGATAAAGGTCTACAGCATTTCATTAGGTCCCAAGCATTTCATTAGCATTTCATTTAAAAAACTTGTGTTTGTTAAAAGGCTGTGTTGGAAATGTTTGAAAAGCTCGGTACAGACAGGCACGATCTGCTGCACTAAGTTCTGTCTTTAATGAGATCTAAGTCGCAGTAAAGTTGACTTGAGCACAGGAACACAGAAAAATGTTAAACAGTCTAAGTCTAAACACGGCACAACACTGGTGAAAGGGAAAGCTACCACTAAGAAAATGTTACAAATGCACCTTTTTGGGGGCATTCACACAATTATATCATGCAAAAGAAAAATTCTTTGGAAAAGCACTTTCTTCTCTCACTAAGAAACAATGTTTACATTAATTTTTATTTTTTGAAACAAGAATGGAAAGATAACTTCTAAGAAAATTAGAAATATCTTTCCTAAGAAAGCTGGAAGGTTTTTTTCCAAGAAAATTATCTTTAAACTTTTTACTGGGCCAATGAAAGCCTTTAATAAATTAACTCACTGAATGTTTTTGTGGCATGACCCACATGTTTTTATGATGGTGAGGAAATTATGTATAAAATTAATTTGTGAGTGTGTGTGTTCTGAAGATTTTGTTCCAGCAAACAGCAGATAATTACTCAAAACGGTTTGAAAAGTTTCCCATTTCAGCTTATACTTGCTATGTCACTAAAGCCTTGAGGAAAACAACAAATCAGAACAAAGAAATGCTCATTTCTGCTCACTACATTTACAAGAAAGCAATGTGAAGACTTTCTTCATTATGTTTTCCTTCTGCATCATTGATTCAGGCACAGATTTGCAAAAATATTTTGCTAACTTTTCTCCACCACTCAGTCTTCAGACCTTGCTTCTTAAACTATCATTTAAATTTCTTCTAATAATTCTGAACCAGAATTTAATCTATCTCTGTAACAGACTAGAAATGGAATGGGTTAAAACAGAATGAATGGAAGGAGAGGAATGCATTTTTAGAAACTTTAACAGTCTTCCCTGTTCATGACATTTTGTTAGAATTGCAAAAATTTTTAGTTTAACCTTCTATTTAACCTCAGTCTTAACAAAGCCAATCATAATATTAATCTTTTACTTCAGAGTGGCTTGAATTTTGTAAGCATTATGTGTGAGTGCATACATTTATATCCCAACTGCAAATGTTTTATGTGAGTAAGCAATCACAAAAACAATGAGGAAAATTCAGGTATTTGCAACAGATTTGCTTCTTTAGTCTTGCCCGGCTTTAGTTATATAAAATATAAATTAAAACTTAGGCTGAAATGCTATGGGAAAAAAATCAATAGGCAATTTCCTTTAATGGAACTGCCCTGGTTATTGAATGTAACCATATGATTGACTACATCTACTGAATCCGATAAGTCCTCGAAGCCTCTGGAGTCCAAGGAGAGCACAGCTCACCTGAAAGGTGATGCCTGGTCACCATCTCTGCATCCAGCCTGGATCAGCTGTGAGCTGGGACACCAAATCCTCTGTTTGCAGAGCCAGTGGTATGAATCTTTTGCTTTATAGCTTAGCTGTTCAGGAGTTGTATGACAGGCACTCACATGGCACACAGGCCTTGCACGTGCCTTTAACACCATGTTGTTCTTCCCTTAATATTGAATAGATAGAGATTCCTTAAGAAAATTACCATCCTGAATCCAATTTCATTTTAATTCATCCTGGCTAGGCAGAGCCAGTATCTGGAGATGGCAAAGCCCTTTGGTATCTTAATCAAGCTCCAGTCCATTTTTCTTCTATGTCCCCTTTGACCCTGCTACCACCTGGCCAGTTTTTCCATCTTCTGTTTTTCAAAAAGTCTGGAAAAAAAGGCTTTTCCACTTGAAACCAGAGCATTGGTTAAAATTTTATCTGTAAAGTAAATGCCTTGATTTAGCCCTAATCTGGAGGGTATTAAACTTTCTAACGTAGTATGTGTAGTCTCACAAAGGCTTTTGTTGTGTGGCAGCAGTCACACTTAAATTTAAAAAGTCACATCATAAATTAAAAAAGAAAGCAAAACCAAAATTATATTTAATACATTTAGCAACTGCCCAAATAAACTCACCAACTGCATTTTGGATTTGTGCTGTTCAATACTTTCAGATTTCTTTAAAGTAACACAAGGAACCCATGAAGGCCTTGGAGGGAGTGACACTGCTCAGAGCTCCCTACCCAAGCACTGCACCACTGGCTCTGTTGTGGAGGACACAATGTCTTCTGGCATCCCATTGCCTGGGATGAAGCAATGATTTCTGCATTAGAGATTCCATATATTTCTCCTGTTAGCAGAAACAGGAGCCTTTGGAGCTTCCTGCCTGGAATTGTCACTACAAAGAGTTCCACAACCTCGGTGGAACTTGTGGGATCCACAAAACCAAAACAATGACCCAGAGGAAATAAAAGAGAAGACATCAAGACAGAGATCTGCAGAAGCTCTCTTATGAGAGGATCTGGGCCTGTTTAGTCTGTAGGAGAGAGGAGATCTCTTTAGTGCATGCAAATATCTCAAAGGCAGGTGTCCAGAGGATGGTGCCAGGCTCTTTCCAGTGGTGCCCAGTGACAGGATGAGGGGCAATAGCCATACACTAAAATAAAAGAAGTTCCAGCTAAACACAAAGAAAAGCTTCTTTACATTGAGGATGGCAGAGCACTGAACAGCTGTCCAGAGAGGCAGTGAAGTCTCCCTCTCCAGAGACATTCCAAACCCACCTGGACATGTTCCTGTGTCACCTGCTCCAGGTGACCCTGCCTTTCCAGGGTGTCAGACTAGATGATTCTGCAGAGATCCATTCCCACCCTAACAGTTCAGTGGCTCTGTGACAGGCAGGAGTGCCACATGCCTTTTCCCTCTTCCCTAGGAGCTCATCCAGCAGCAGCTACATCTGAGCAGTGGAATCAGGTCACCTGTGAAACAGCACAAGCACAAAGTGGAGAGGCTGAGGCACCAAGGACCACATCTGCTTCTCTTGCATATTGGTAATTTGGTAGTTTAAAGTCATTTGGTAATTTGCACCAGCTGAACGTGAGGCATTTTTGTGAATTAACTTAGCCCTTCATTTTCACATTAGGAGTTGTAGTGAAACCATTTGAATAATCTGAGTCCTGTGATTTAGTGCACCAGTTGGTGAGTACCAAGTATCCTTACAGGCAGGCACAGCACATGTGGGATATATACAGGAATTTTTAAGGCTAAAAAGTGAAACTGTTCTCCCCAATAGTGAAAAGAACCCTCTGTTACACTATAAATAAAATGCATCCTTTATACAAAAACTGTGACTATGCAATGCGAGGAGAGTACAGTGCTGTCAGACATGTCAGAATATGGCCCTTTTTAGCTACAGGATACTTCAGAAATTATTTCACAGCCTTTTACTCTCTGGAACACAAGAAGTTGACTCCATAGCTCAAGCTGCAAAGAGCAATTGCTATAGCTGAAAGTATTTGTTTCAAAGCACTGTGGAAGTAAACGAAAATGTCATTTTGCACTAATGTGATAGGCAGCTACTCTGCCTTGTCAGAACAAGCAAAGTCCTGTAAGCTTTATCCCATTGCCACAGGCACTTGGGCACCTCTCTGGAAATCAATCACAGATTGGCCTGAAGAAGAGCAGAGCTGAAACAATGGCACCAGAGTAGAGGACCCCTAATGAAATCCATTTGCTAGTCCACACCTAGGCTGTCTAGACAGCACCTCCTGTGCTTTGATCACTGATAAACCATTCTAAATGTTACCAGGGCTGCTTTTTTGTTTCTGTTTACAGGCAATCAATAGGCCTCTAGCCATTGCCTCTATTTCAAAGCAGTGCTTTTCATCTGACTGCAATCAAATAAAAAAGAACAAAGAGATGGGCATTTTGGATATGAGATACTTGTTTTCCTGTGATTTATACAATTTCAAATGAAGAAAGAAAACAAAAAAGCAATTGAGTGTACATGTGATAAATGTTTCTAATTAGGCATGCTCTCTTAATCAATTTGAGAGCTGTATTGCCTTACAAACCAAAAAGCAAAACTTTAGTGTAAGCTTTTGTTTGTGTGCATGTGTATGTGTTCATGCTGCACAATGCTCACCTGTTGATTTTAGAGCCTGTTTTATTTGCATCGGAGCTACACATCATGGTGCTGTTTTGTGCTATTTGCTAGTACAGTCATGAACCAAACTCTGCAAACTCCATATGGAATATGCAGGTATTTTTCTAAGAGACTGTGTTTTATTTTTTAACCTCAGTACAATTCAAGCCACAGAAACTGAAAAATCTACCCCAAAACATTGTATCCTATACTTGCCCAACATACACTGGCCCATAAATAATTCAACTTTTTAGTCATACATACTGATCTATACATTTTCAAAGATTTGTCTAAATATTGTTTTGCACGTGGACTTAAACATGTTTTACCCAAATTCAAGTCCAGAGATACCATGTGGTTGCCTTTAGCTGGATGTCGGTGCTTGAACTTTGAGCCCCTCTCATCTTTTATCTTCAGCAACTTGAAGTAGCCTGCTTAAATTCAGCCTTTGAAACCCTCCCTGCCCCTCCCTATGTATGTCATGACTGTTCAGCATCTTAAGCCTCAATCACATACATTCTTTAAAAAACTCTAAAAGATCGTAAAACCAAGAAGATATTTAATCTCGTCTCTGAATTTGGCTCAACCAGTATATCATTTCACTACATTTTATTTCTTGTGTAATAATCCAAAGGCATTTTGGAGGCAGTGTAACAAAACTTAAAAAAAAAAAAAAATCAATCTTGTAAGGCTAGGCATTTTTATTTCTTTGTACTTGAAAATATTTCTGTTTCAAAACTAAAGTTCAAGCTCAACTCTTTCTGGCTCATCTGCAATCTCTTGAATCATGGCTTTCTTTGCTATTTCCTCTTCGCCTCTTTCTGATGAGTTAATGAAGAATTTAATTAGGTGCCTTCAAAATTGCTGACCTCATGGGAAAGGGAACAGATAAACCTTTCAACACCATAGTGTATAATATATATACTATACTATAGTATATAGTATAGTATAGACACACTCTGTGGTCCTGTTTGACCAAGTCTGTGACTTCAGATGCTGTACGATGTTTTCATCATATGCTTACCCTTGCCCCAAAGTATTACACAGTATTTTACTCCCTTATAAAAATCTCATTAAGTTAATCAAGATTTACCTTTTAGTGATAGTAGAAGTGACAATACATGGGGGGAGAGCAGAGGTCCAAAAAAAGTGACAGTGCATCAAAACCCCTTTTAAAATATGTTGAAGAAGTAGAAAAGTGGAAGGGGGGTGGAAATTAAGTCATAATAAACTTGTTTAGTCAAACAAGTGATGAAGAACAGAGAAACTAAGGTTCTTTCCCAAGGCTGAATGTGTAACACTCATTTCGTGATGCTATTTATCCAGGTCCCTTAGAGGATGAACAAAGTTTTCAGAGTTCAAGTCCCTACATTGTATCACTGATTACAATAGGAGGGGTACATTATAAAAACACTCCATGAAACTCTTCAATTTAATTTCTTTGCCAAGATTTTCTTTCAGATTGATGTTATTTGAAGTGAGAGATCCCAAGGTCTCTGCAAAATCAGGCTGTGGGGCTGCATAGGAAAATCAACTAACATTTAAAGTTTCACTTCTTCACCTCCACTGTTTCTTATGAAAGTACTGACTGAAACAGGACTGGAGCTGCTGAAAATTATTTTCCACTCCTAGAGTAATTATAGCAGTTTTAGTGTGGCCTTTTAAGATGAAACATTAATAATGCAGGAGAGAAAAGAGACAATGGCATCATTTATAAACACACCAGAATTCATACACACTGACTCAAAAGTACAGTGGGATGCACTCGCGATTCTCTTATCACTAGCAATATTTTTATTACAATGTAATTAAAGAAACATTCCCACTCCTTGAAGTCAAAAGAGTTAACTGGGTGTAAATCTCCCAGGAATAAACGGAACTGAAACAGTGCCCCTTGGAAAAAGACCAAAACAGCTTTCCCAGAAATAAAAAAAACCAAAATCCTATGAGTACCCAATAACATTGTGAACAAATTGCAGATTTGAGCCAAAAAGACATTAAAAACAACAGAACTTTGCCTTGAATTCAGCTTACTTTGAATTAAGTTTTTAATTATCTGTGCCTTCAAAGTATATATTTAAACACGCTGTATAACTGGAAAAAGTAGGAGAAAAAGAGCAAGATTGAGAATTTTTTGCTCTGTAGCAGTCTTTCTTCTTCTAGCTGCAGTTAGCCATCAGATCTGTCATATGTCATTTTTCAGCTCATTAGGTGGGATTTTGGCAATTTCTGTACAGTGAGAGGTATTGAGCAGTTGAAGCTGGGAAGGTCAAATATTAAGCGCAATGTCATCATCCCTAATCGCTTCCAAGGAAAATTTCTTGCATAATTGTTTAATGCCATGAGCTGCCCGTAGTGGGACATACTCGTTTTTGCCAATTTCCATTAACTCTTGAGGCTCACGGCCAGAAGCTGTAGGAGCAAAGGAACGTTTTCAGATTGGATCAAGCTGTTTTGCTGATATTCCTGCTGCCCCATATTAATTTAATGAGACTCCCTAGCAATGAGGAGAGGCCTCAGAGAGTGGTGCAGCACATGGTCCAGTAACACACCAGAACACACTTCCCTTTACAAGCAGAGACGATAAATTGTGCGCGGGGCACTGCTCAATCAGCATTTGCATGCTTTGGCCCCAAATCAGCAAACAACTTCCATGTGCATTTTGCTCAAGCAAGTCCCCATGAGATGAACAGCATTGCTCATGATAGGAGGCACGTACATCACTGTGAGCAGCATGAGGGCCTTCTTTGGACAAACATCTGTGACAGCAAAATGGGAGCAAATCCTTCCCTGCTGCAAGCCAGGCTGCTCCTAGCACTGGCTGTGGGCTGCTCTGGCACTGTGCGCATCATGCCAAAAGAAGGGAGGGTTCCAAGACAGAGCAATGCTTCACAATCCCAACTGTTTCATTTAATGGGGTGTTTCATGGTAAAGTTGTTTCAAGAAAATGCATCCATTTTTTCTGGGAATGTTTCAACGCTAAAGGCAGAACTGACTTTCAAGACTCATCAGTATAAAGTAATTAACTGGAGTAACTCAAGTGGAATAGATTGTCCTAGGAAACCTCTCTGGTGTGCATGTATAGATGCTCCACTCCAGAATAAGTGAGTTGTATTCCAGATCCAGTGTGTGCAGAAGCCTAAGGGTAATTACTCTGCAATAATTTAGTCCATTTTTTAGCCTTGGCCTTAAACTGCTCTCATTAAATCAGTACCAGAAAAAAACCACGGTTTTCTTTTAGTTGAATATTTAAGTTCAAATAAAGCAAATTTATGTTTTATAAACTAGTTTAATTTGTATTGAAATATCACATCATGGTTGATGGACAGTCATTTTCAGTTGAAAGACAGATATTAGCAGAAAAAGAGCAATAATTTTTTAAACCTGAAAACAAATAGATGGCAGTGTCCTTTGTCTTGCCCTTGCTAAATATGTGTACATAGATTTTTACAAGACTTCTGCTGATACACAGTGTCACCATTTGGTTACAAAATGGATGTCCCTCATTCCGACCATGTTTTTGCAATAAATTAAAATTTGCAATTTAAAATTCAGATTTCCTTTGCAACAGATCTCTTATTCTACACATACCAATACTACATTTTAAAAATGTTTTGCTTTCATTTAAATAATATTTATAAACTGTATATATAAACAACAATATACAAATGATATCAATGTTGCAAAACTATTGACATTTCAAATTATTTTTTTTTCTACATAGTAAGGCTCTTTTTTGATCAAAACACACTTTTTCTCTTGTAAATTATACCATCAATCCAGGAAAAGAAACACTGGAGTCTACCAACCCCCAAAAGATTCTGGATTTGAAAACAAAATCCAACTCATCTGTAAGACTGTTGGAATTTTATGTGTGAGGTTTTACCTTTCCTAGAGGGATTCTTTCAGTAAAAGAAGACTGAATTCTCTCCAGGTACTAGATCTCAGTTTTACACTGTTCTGTATAGAATTTATGAATGTGTATCATTGATTTTCTGGTAACAGAAACACCTACATTCATAGACAGGAGCAGAGTATACCTGATTAAATATAACTTCTCTAAACATTCTTCTGTCCAATTTTCTGCATCCCAAGGAAATAAAACTATACAAAACCCGGCTGAAATTCTAGCCAGCAAGAAACCTGCATGGAAATCAGTGTTGATTTCGTTGGGGGCCAAGATTTTACTTTCAAATTCTCTCTGTTTTCTACTTTATAATAGGTAAAGTGGCATTTTTTGATATTTTTCTCTGTCACAAAGCCACAGAAGTAGATGATGAGATTGGTGGGCAGGAGCCATCTACATGTCTGAGCAGGGAACACAGAAGTAGTCATGGCTGAAGAGAAAAGTGTGGTTAGAGTTTCTTGTGTCCCAGTCATGGATTGTTCATGTGGTAGCATTACAGTTAACATTAGGGATTTGTCCTCAGATGTGGGCCAGGAAATAAGACCAGAGCTGTGCTGGATGTATCCACACACATCCTTCGTGCACACACAGAGTATCATGGCACAG
>VRYO01002355.1:31569940-31581630 GCA_009812075.1 Sialia sialis
ATTATCAGTGGCAGAGAGGACTAAAATGAATATTAATTTATCCATTCCCACTCAAGAAAGGTCTATATCTGAACGAAGAGCTTTTTTGGGGGTTTTTTTGGTTACTTTGCTTGAAAAAAATTTAACAAATGCTTTCTTTGTTGAAGAAGCTTAATTAAAAGCAGATAAATATCAGGAAAATATTTCTTGCATTCTTTCAAATAGAACAAAATGTGCCTGCGATTGTGAGCTGAAAAGGAGCTTTCTGTTTGTTAAAGAGAAACTAAAGATGCATTGTGCAACCTTATCTATATCTACCCTATGTGTCACATAATCCTGTCAAAAACAGAGATGCTTATTTTACTCAGCTCTTCCCAACAAAACTGCAGTATCCTACACATAAATAAGTTAGTACTTTTGCACAGTCCATTTTTGTAATTTAGGTAATAGCAGAATACCCCCCTGAATAGCTGTGAAGATAAAACAATTATAGCATGAAAGGATAATCATATAATCCCAAAGGAGTAAGAATTACAGGAAAAACTTGCCCTCATGACATTCATCTTCTCCAGAGTAATGTTTAGATGATACTGAAGAGAAACAACAGAAAACCTCTGTGATATAAATAATGCACTGGCTTTTGCATTTCCAAGGTGTTCTAAAAGTATGAAGTGAAATAGGAAGCTGCATCACTGGATTTATCTCTTCAAATCTGTTCCCACAGCGCCACGGCACAAATCATGTAGACAAGCTCAGAAAGAAGTGGTTATAATGCCAAAAATTGCAATCATGGATTCTGAAGGTACTTGTTTTACACTTTTCTACACAATGATTGCAGAGTGTGTGATCCAAGCAGACACTGTTCCCAGCTGAAATGCACACAGCCCTGCCTTCCACAGCATTACATGGAAATGCTTAGCCAGAGGAACAGGTTGACAAAGCATTGGCAAATGGCTTCTTTGTTCACACGGCTGCAAAAGTAAGCAGACAGGGAAACTGGGGCAGGGGGCTGGTTTAAATTCTGTAACACATAAAACAATTTCTCATTAATTAATTCAGTCATTAGTAGCAGTTTCCCTGAGGGCAGTGTAACCTGAACAGGATATCACAAGCACTCGTTCCTTCTTTAAGCTTGTTGGCATTTGACATGAAGAATTTATCAAAAAAGACGTGTCTGTTCAGCAAACTCTTCAGCAGCTCTTCCTGACTTCCTTTATACATTGATTCTCATTTATTCTCCTGGTAGGCAAGATCTGTAAGAGCATCAGAAGTGACAGTACTCCTTCCTTCCTTTTCCATACATGTAAGAATTCCAGAATTGGCACACCTGCTCACCAAAACATCAAGTATGTGTTCTCCCAAATCTTGCATTAAGGAATCTTGATTTAATAGCTAAATTTTCCAAAGTAGTTAGGCATCTAAAAATGGAAAATATTTAAATATTTTTTAAATTTCTGGTTCCATGACTGAGTGATCCAAGTATGCAATAAGATAGCAGGGACTAAAATCATATGGCAGGATTCTTCTGTCACTGCACTTAGTCTTCATGGGTGTGTTGGTGCCAGGTGACAGAGAGCTGCTTGTGCACAGACACCAGTCACTGTTTCCCTGTGCCCTGGCCCCAAGCCATGCCACAGCTATTGCTCTGCTCCCAGTCAGGAATAGATGTCATTTGGGCAATACCAGACTGTATTCTTGAAAGCCTAGAAGTCATTCGAGATAGAAATTTCTAGGAGCAGCCCCTCAAAAAATCTGAAATGCTCAGTCCTCTCCTGCATGTCCCTAGGCCTTCAAAGATCAAAAGGAAGAAAAACAGCATTAAATTGCAGAGATCTACAGCAAAGGATATCTATATTCCTAGTGAAGCATCTCTGAATTTCTCTGAAGATCTGATAGAGTCCTCACATGATTCATATGAAATCAGAAATCTTGTGAACAGTATGTGCCACCTCCATTACTGAATGATTTCTGAAAGCTCTACGTTTTATTTTAGTGTAATTAATTTACGGTATTTCAGACAGCTTTTGGCATGTCAGTGCAAGAAAATAAATCACTACTTTGCAAGATATGTCTTGGGTCCCATAGGACCCTCTGCACCCAAAGGGCACCACAAACTTCCACTGTGTTGCAACATGAAATTTGCAGTGAAATACTTGCTGGAAAAATACTGTTTCAGGAAACAGGTTATTGCCCATGCACTAAGTCCAATTTGGGCCACATTCTTTCCCACAGTGCTGGATTTTGATTTCTTTCCTGCTTCAGCATTAAAGGCAAGGGTTTGAAGACCTCAGGCCATTGAGAATTAAAATGGTAGAAAGCTTTAGATGATTCTGTCCTTGAAACAGGATGAACAAAACATAAATCATAAGTCAGATTATTTATGGTTGTTAACAAATGGTGACATGTACAAGGCAAAGGTGTCCAACAAAATATTTTAGGGTCAGTTTAGAGCAACCATAATAAATTTTAATGTTCCAGCTCAAAACAACATAAGAGCACTTGTTCTTGTACCATATTGGCTGGTTATGTTAATGTGGAAAAGACTTTTTGCACCAACATTTTTCAGCTTCTCTTCATCTTTCTCCTGTCGTATGGAAAGTTTCTCTAGTCATTCATATAAGTCCTGTAAGTCTCTAAGACTATGTCTTTATTCATGTAACTCTTTCAGGTGAATATCAGGGCCACAGATGGGCAGAATAAACCTTCTGCATCTTAACTGACCATTTCCTCCTGAACAAGGGAGCAGCAAGCTGCCAAGGCTGAAGCTCTTCTCTTGCAGATGGGCAAACCCTTCATGTACAAAGGTTTTGGATGAACTCTGTGAAACTTGTCATGTGAATGTTCACTGAGTCAGGCGTTTAATTTGCAAAGGCAGTAAATTCACACAGTGCATGATGCAAATAACTGTTAATTCTTAGATAAAATAGAATTTGTGAGACTGTAACCCATTCCATTAATCAATGGCAACATTGCCCCCACAAAAATAGTGACTGTTGCACTTACAGACAGCATCTGACTCTCCTTGATGCTTTTAAGGGGTCTTTCTGAAAATATGTGGTCACTGCTCAATGAAAAATTTTCTGACCACATTTTATCATGATAATGACCAATACAGCCAGTCAGGATTATAGCTGCAAATAACAATTTAACCAAAGAATTTTATCCAATGGAAAAATCAATAGAGTTTACAATGAGTGCATGTCTTAATAGCCACAGGGCAGCCACTAATATTGTCATTAAAAACATTCTTGCCTTTATTAATTTATGTTTTTCCTCTTAAAAAAATCTATGTGAGCAATAATCATAAGGGAACACCTCTACATTCATTTGCTTTTCAAATGTGCCTAAATTATTTAGCTTGTCTAATGAATTTGTCTTGTACTAAGATCTTTGCTATCAGTCCTTGCCCTGCAGCTCTACTTGGCATTGCTGTCAGTGGAAGTGTTGGCTGAGTGAGAACTGAGTGTTTGGGAACAACATTAATTGGAAAATTTGAGAAGTTAAACATCCCGTCCAAATTTGTGTGTTGACTAAATGCACACTAAAATGACAGAAATCTATCTATGTGTTTAATCAGAGTTATTTTTAGTGTCTCAAAAGATGTGCATGCTAGAGAATTTTAGTTCTAGTGTTTCTATTTTGAATAGGTCTTTACACATGTAGTTCCTATGAAAACCAGAGGAAGAAAAACCACTGAGTCCTCCAGGGGTCCTCACTCTGTGACACAGTGAATGACCCCAAAAGATCCGAGTGAATCTAGTTAGTCCTTCTATAGTTCCCATTAGATATTATTATAGCCAAAATGTCTGTGCATTTTCTGGAGTGCAATGCCAGGGCAGCAGAACAGCTGAAAGGTCTAGAGCTGCAGGAGAAGGATGCTCCATTTGGAGCACCCAATATGTGTATCCACCCACCTTACTCTTTACAGCCCTTCCCTGCTTCTGTCATGGTCTCTGGAAGACTCTTGGATTAGCACTGCTTTCAAAACACAAAATGGACCAAGTTCCACTTCACACAGTCAGCTGAAGAAACTGAGAATCACACAGGACATCACCAACAAAAATGGGCTCAGAAGGCAGAAATCAGAAACTAAGCTCCCAGCTTAACAGAAATCATAACCCTAAGACATACTGAATAATTCTGCATCTGAAAATCACATTTCAAGAAAAGGAACAGAGAACTATTTATTTAATAAAGCAATCAGTATTAATGGTCTGATATTTAATATCTGGTATTAATTTGCCACATCATCAGGGCATCTACTACAGAAAGATGTTCTGGCACAGACACTCAAAATAATTTAGTGGAGGCATGCCTTGTTCAGGACAGGTTACATACTTTGTGAGACCCAGGTGTCACACAACAGAATTCTTCTGATTTGTAAAAAATGTATTAAATCCAAAAAGAGACCTGGAAATCAGTACCAAAAGTATCAGGACACTGTTCACTTAAGAAGGAAGTAGTGATCCTCATGCTCAGTGTTCCAGGGAATCCACTGGGTGTGCTTTTATGAGCCACCAGGACACAAATAAGAACAAGTGAGTTGCTGCTGAAGGACATTCCAAAGTGAGCTTTGTCCTGCTCCCTCATGTCATATTTACAAATTTGTTCTAAAATTTTATATTTCCTCTGTGGATTTTTTCCCCAATTAAAGTCAAAACAGGCTTTGGACCATGTAGAAAATTACAATGTTTTCCCTTATCTCACTGTCTTCAGTGTAAGCTAAAGCATGTCCATAATTTGCATGGGAATGAAGGGTTTGGAAAAAGAATGGGAGTCTAAACAATTCCCAAGAAAAATCATTCTGATAACATCTTATGTATCAGGCCAAATTCAGAGAAAGATTGGTTGTGCTCTTTCCTTATCCATAGCTCTGCTGATTTTTTGAGAGATGATTTATCTGAACAGGAGGCTGGCAAAACCAGAAATACATCAGAGAAACAAACAAAGCCCAGGAAATTACTGTACCTCAGTAAAATTATTTGTCATACAGTCCTCAGTTGAACAGAAACAGACGTTTCCCCCTCCAGATTTAAAATAATTGTCAGTGTGGCATCCCAAGTGTTTATGCCATTTTGAATAAGAGTTGAGTAAAAATTAAAGTGTGGATAGGACAGTACCTCTCAAAAAAAAGGGCTATCTACAAAACCAGCAGAGAGTACTGATTATGATAAAAAACCTATCAAGCTCTTTGAGCATGCCATGCAGTGATAAAAACCAGGATATTCCTAGAAGCAAAAAGTAAATTATTCTTATGTACACTCTACAGAGCAACCCAGCACAAGTATGACATTGAATAATTAACACCAATTGTATGTTCTCTGATCAAAAGAATCATGTTTCTGTTGGCCTGGGTTTATGGAAGTTATGAATATGAAGATTTTCATGGAAGATCATGGACATTGAGATACATTTATTTTATTTGAAAAAACACAAAATGTTGCCTTATGAACTATATTTGTATTGATTCCCTGTCTGAGAGCTGGAAGAATAGGAAGGATGTTTTGGTGGTGATTGTTCATTTTATCAGTTCTGCTTTATTAGTGGTCAGAGACAGCTTATTCTAAAGAACTTAAAGAAGAGTAGCTCTTCCCTCAGCATTAACTTCCTGCTTAAATTAATTCAGGCCAATTTGCAGTTTCAAAAGACAGCTGTTGAAAGGAAGGCTTAGTGGGGCTGGAGTGAAAGAGCCCGGGCTGATAGTGCCAGGTGGCCTGAAATAAGATTAGTTGACATCAAGTTCTTAAAAAAGCAATATTGCAGCTAAGCAGCTATCAGTGTGTAGTTCTTTCTGAGAAACTGGAGGGGCAAGGATGGTATTTCTTAGCTGTTTCCTTTGCCACAAACACTTTGGAAACTTGGGTACTGTTATTGTGACCCCTCAGATATCAACAGACTGTGCTGAAACTTTAGCCAGGTATTTTGAGGAGCAGAAAGCTTGGTTTTGTGCCTTCAACCTGTGGGTGTAACCTTAATGTCATGCTTCCTGTGACTTCTCCTTCCCTACACAATCAAACAGGATTGCTCTGTTGTGTGCTGATGGAAAGGGTTGCAGTCCCTCCCAAGTCCTTGCAGATTGTGACATGGTTTATATGAAAGGATATTGGAAATATTCACAGGATTTTGCCAAAAATCTGCTTTTGACCATGAAGCTGTTTTCCTCTGTCTCTTGTATCTCTTGTTGAAACAGCCCATGGTTCCTGAATTTTAGCAGTAATTTCACGATTATAAGCCTCACCTTTTTCATTGAAGAATCCAGCCTACCCCAGTAGTGCGGCTTATATTCAGGTGTGGCTTATCTATGGGCAAATCCCAGCGAAATGCCAACCGGGAAGTGAGAGCCAGCCAGGGAGGGCACCTGGGGCTGCCTTTA
Source organism: Sialia sialis (assembly GCA_009812075.1). Classification (NCBI taxonomy): domain Eukaryota; kingdom Metazoa; phylum Chordata; class Aves; order Passeriformes; family Turdidae; genus Sialia; species Sialia sialis. The sequence goes on from VRYO01002355.1 coordinate 31,576,293, forward strand.
AAGGCTTCGCTGGTCTATGAAAACTTTTGCAACTTGAGCACCTGACACCAAACCCAGCTGGCAGTGATTCTGTTACCAATTTGTTACTTTGTTACACATGGATCCTCGCTAAAAATAAAAAAAAATAAAAATAAAAAACAAACAAACAAACAAACAAACAAAAAAACCCCACCAACATAAAAAGTGCGGCTTATAATTGTGAAATTACTGTACTTCAGAAGAAACAGAACGGGAAATTTTGCCGAGGTAAATTTGTGACAGTAATAAGGTGGTTATTCAGACACTCTTGTGTGTATCTCTACAAATCTCTGCACTGTAGATGCAAAAACAAATCACTTGAAGTAAATACCTAAAAAGTATAATCCTCCACATGAAATGTTAAATTTCATCATGCTAATAAAAAATGCAGGAAATGGCAGATAAGAAACTTGTCCACTTTGACACTACTATCAATACCCCAAAAGTCCTGAGAGAGCATTAGGAAGAGAAAATAAATTGTCATAATGTTGTGTGAAGCAGGAGGTTGTGTCACCTGGAAGAGGAGGAGGCTGTGTACAAGTGTGGGGGCATGGATAAAACACAAGGTATATGTTGTGCTGATACCTGCTCACTGGAAGATAAAATCCTGCTGGATTGCTCTTCAGAGCTGCTTTTTTTTTTCTTTTTACCTCAAGATGCTGGTTAAGCATAATTTTGCCAGAAATAATTCAGCTATTTTAAAATAAAGAAGTAAAACAAGTACAGTTCCCACTGAGGCATAGAAAACAATTTTTTTGTGTGTCAAAAACTCTGCCATTAAATTATTTTTTAATACATTCAGAAATAAAAGAGAGAGAGAATTTGCCCCACTAGAAAAGCAAGAAAGTACAATACTTATGGATAGAATTATGAGAAAGACAAAAGAATAAAATTTTCAAAATCTCATTATTTATAATTTTTAATTTATGGAAGATGGAATTTTTCTAAGAAAATTCAATTGTTAAGCACCATAAGAAACAGAGTTCTTTTAAAAGGCCTCATTATGCTCAGTGATGATTAGAGGGCAGTGTTTCTTGTGAATATAGTATTTTTGTTTTGAAGTTTCCTACTCTAAATTCCATTGTAAAGTCCAAAGAGTTTTCCTGGGTTGGTGGGTGAGCTCAGAGAGGCTGGAAGCTGCAGAGCTGGCTGGAAAGTGAGTTTCTCAAGCATTGGGATGGAATAAAAGAGGTGCTTCCATTTCCTGAGATCTTTGAGACCAGCCATCAGATTACACACTCCTGGTGTCTGGGGGAAATGGGTAACTAACCAAGGTAATGAAAATAGAAAACTCAGCAGCCACAAAAAAAAATCTTTGCTTCTCCAGAGAATTCGAGTTCCTGACCTGGATTTTTTTTTGTTCCCAGATGGGGTGACAAAAGAGTAGGATCTCAGGCAGATTCCCATAATGAATAGCCAGATTTCCATCAAAAAACTTAGAGGAATCGACCCATCCACCCAGAATGTTTCCATTTCCAACAAAGCACTATGATGCCCCACACCATGTGTGCTTTTAGGTACCAAAACTCCCAAAATGCTGGTGCTGAGCCCTGAGCTGCTGCCCAGGAATGCTCTGAAGGCAAAGCCAGACATCATGTCCAGAACCCAACCACTTTATTTGACTCCCACCTACTGCTTAGTCCTGAGATTTAAACATTGACTTACCCAAATCACATAACCTAATAGGAATTGTATCTCGTGTCCAAATGCTGGCTGCCAGTGAGATTGGAACAACCTATCTCTGACATCACTAGTTAAAAATGCCCCTAAGTGCTTTGACCAGTCCAATCTTGCTAATTGCCACATGACCAGAAATTGAACCCAGATCTCCTAAGGCATGAATACCTTACTTTTCCTAAATTGCAGGTTTTGACATAATACCTTTGTAACTGCATTTTCCCCATGAATACAGTAGATTTTGGGGATACAATAGATGTATCCCAAACCCCAATCCCCAAAAAAGCAAATTAAAAACACAGAGGCCACTATAAATATGCTTGCCAAGCCCAAATTATGAAGATATCCACTGGTCTACAAACAAGGGAAATACCTTTTTGAAACTGCCTGTTTTCAAAATTCTTTGAAAAAATACTGCTGACTGAATGATTTATACTAATGAAAGTACATGACAAATGCTGCTTATTTTACTCTTTGGTTAATCTTATTGAACATAGGAATTTTTTTCCATTGGTCCTGGGACTTAGCTCACACAGCTTTTCATTTCAATTTTACGTTTACTTCATACCTGAAATTTCATCTGTGTTGTTGAACTGTTGGCAAGAGTAATTTTTATGTTTCCTGATAAAATGAACAAATATTTCACTCTTTTCTGTATGATATAACAGAAGTGAATTTTTTTTCTGTTTTCTATCTTCATCCTTTAACAATTTTAGTCCTGTTGTCATATGAGTTTAGCTTTCACTTTAGCAAAACACAGAAAATGGATACCGTAAATTCATTTAGAACTTTGTTTACAGACTGTTTTTTTCTTCTTGCTATTTAACCAACTTCTTAAAAAGCAAATTAAATTAGATTACTGTTTAATGAAGGATTAAATTTTACCAGGGCTAACTTTTTCCACAGTGACTTAAAGAAAGCTGAGGAAAATGACACAGCCTGGGAACAATCGCCGTATTTGAAGCCTGAGGCAGCTTCTTTGCAGCAGTGGGCTAAGGCCCAGGAACCAATGCAAAATTCAAACCTCCAAGTGAAACATGAACTAGACTGTAAGTTGTTTTCAGTCTCCTTTTGCCTTGATGGTGAAATTTGAAGTATATTCTCAGTGGCTGCTCTTACTAATTTAAAAATTCAAAAGCCCCACTGCATTGTGCATGTCACTTTTTACCACAAGAGTCACATTATAGTTACTATAATTGCTCTGTAGAAGTCAGATATAAGCCTGTGTTTAAAGGAACACAGTTTTATGAAACTTTAATAATGGCATTGTTACAGATTGTTCTACCAAACTAAGTAACTCAGCCTCATGTCATTTTTCTTAAAGGAAGCTGTGTTGGAATTATGTTTTGTAGCTTCTCTTTAAGGTGAATCAAGTTTTCAGCATAACCCTCTGGAAACTTTCCACAAAAAAAGGAAAAAGAACCTTTTTCAAGTACAATCCCTAGTATTTACAAAAGGGTCAGATGCAAGTTGGGTGTCTGGCACCTACCTGATGCTCACATGAAGGTATTTGGGTCTTCAGCTGGTGGGAATGAGCACAGTAATAATAAATATGTAATGCTGGGAGTTTCTGTCACTCTTGCTGATAGAGTTTACCTTTTAAATGAAGGATAATTGCAAGTGTTTTGAAAGGTCTCTTAGGAACACAATCCAGAACGATGACAATGTGTGAATATTTCTTTTTCTTTGCAACTACTCTTCAAGGAAAATGTCCTTCATTTCTAAACTCAAGTCCAAAGCGGCTGGAAACCTCTGCATGAATGCAGATATTCCCTGTGGAAGGGGAGCTGCTCGGGCCTGAGATGATGCTAAAGCAAGACCTGCAGGGATGCATGAGGCTCTTGGCAACAACTGTGGTTTGTCCTGGAACTTTTGGGGCCAGTTCCATTTTGTTTTCCGGTGGAGATTGGACATTAATAAAAAACACAAATCTCTCGCCAGTGAGATGTTCCCAACCTTTCCTCTCAGCGCAGTTTGTCAATGTTGCATTTGCCTGGCTGTCAGTTGAAGATTTTCGGTGTGCAGTTTATAGGGCCAAGAAGGTTGATCAAAATTGCTCTAGTCCCTAAAAACTAGTTTTGATAGGAATCTAAGCCAGTTTGTGGGAATAAGGCTGCTTGCCTGTATTTACTTTGTTCGTGTCCAAACTGTGCACAGCACTGGGCTGTGTCACAGTGGTGCTTTCCACAGTCAACTCTGCCCAGACAATGAAAACTCTGTGTTAGCTATGAAACTATTTCATGGAAATAGTTGCAGTGTAATCAACAGAGGATTTTCACAGTGGTCTAAGCTTTGAATCTAATTCTTTTTGACTAATAAAAATGAAAACTGTTCCTATTTTGAAATGTACATATTATCTGCATGAAGCTTTTTATTATGTCAAATGTTATGATTTTTAAAGGCAGGTAGATATATAAAGTGTATCTAATCCCAAGAGCAGATTTTTTTTTCCTTTTGCTTAATACCAGGCAACAAGGGAAGCAGGGAAAGTAAAAATTGAAAATAGAACGTGAAATATGAACCAAATATCTTCAGTGCAGAGTCAATTATATTATTAATTACAATCAATGACTATGACACTTTTTTACCCCTCCCTACTCTCTGACTACTTTACTGTGCTCAAAAGGTATTTCCCAGAAATATTTATTCACCTGTGAGCAATAGAGCAAAGCTGCAGAGCTCCAGAGCCAAGCCCTGAGCCTTGCTGAGGCACCTCAACCAGGGCAATCCCTTCCTCCTGCCAGCCCCTGGCTGCTGGGGAAGTGCTGTGGCGCCAGTGAGGTCTGTGCCACACACAGCAGCAACAGCTGGAAGGGTCTGAAAAAGAGGAATTGACAGAGATGGAATTAAGTGATGGGTGGTTAAAGAGCGTCCTTTAAAGGGCTTGGCCAGCTAGCTACAGGCCAAAGGATGTTTGGGACAGTCACAAGAACCTGAGCAGAAAACCTAGAAACTCTATCTATATATCCACATATATATATAGCATAGCAATATATTTCTAATACATACATTATATAGCTATATGTACAAAATAAAGAGCAGATACATCTAATAATTCACATATGTATAGCTCTGTGCTGTAGTTACTTATTTCATTTGCCTGAATATTTCAAGAATAAGAAAGGAAGAAAAAGTTAAACTTTGATGCCTCAGAAAATAAAATCAAAGTTCTTCCATAACTTCGACACCAAAAAGCAAATTCTTTACTCCTTAAAAAATATTTCTAAATTTTCAAATGGAAAGATACTTCTTTTAAAATTCTACTAATACATTAAAATGTGAATATGCATAGTTCCCATTTGCCACCTTTCTATGGGACCTGCAATGTAAATAGTGAATATAAAATGCAGTGTAAAAAACTTTCCCCTTTTATCACAAGCATAGAATTGTATCCCAAACCCCAATCCCCAAAAAAACAAATTAAAAACATAGAGGCCATTATAAATATGCTTGCCAAACCCAAGTTTTGAAGACATCCACTGGTCTACAAACAAGGGAAATACCTTTTTGAAGCTGTTGAGATGCATGTAGACCACTGCTCCTACATGTTACTGTTCATGCTTGGATTCTGTATGTCTGTTGTACTTATGTAGAAAATACTTTGGAAATTAAAATGGTTTATTCATTTTATTTGTAATGCCAA
>VRYO01002355.1:31581761-31650609 GCA_009812075.1 Sialia sialis
AGAAAAAGCCAAAACAAACAAAGAAAGAAACAAACAAAAAACAACAACAACAACAAAAGAGGGTGGGGGAAGGGAATGAGAAGCCTAATAATGACATAACTGATGTATTCTGAATTAAGTTGTGTACCTGGGAAGCTGCAAGGCCATCATCACCTCTCTCTCTGGGATCTCTGTGGCCAGGACTACCCACTGCCTTCAAAGTCAGGGAAAGAAAAAGAAATTAAAATTAATAAGTTATGATCTCCAGAGTGTTTGTTTTGAAGCTGGATTTTAATACAAGCACAAATGTCATTTTCATTAAGGCATCAGAATAGTTTCTAAAGAAACATCATTACAACTGGCACTCCAAACATCCTGTAGGACTGGAACAAGAGTACAGTAATTTCACGCCTATAAGGCACATTAGAGTATAAGGCGCACTTCCAGGTTGTCAGAAAACTTCCAAACTTTGTCCATATATAAGGCACGCCAGACTATAAGGTGCACTTTTTTTTTGCAGCGAGGATCCACGCACAAAAAAGTAATGAATTAGTAACAGAATTGCGCAATCACGGGGTTTACTGGCAGGTGCTCAATTTGCAAACATTTTTCACAGATTGGCATAGCCTTTGAAAGCAGCCCCAGACACCCTCCCCATGCCACGGACCCCGGCACTCCCACCCCTGGCGCCGGCTGCCGCGGTGCCCTCACAGCAGCTGTCCGTGTGGTTCGCATTTCTGGGTTGGCAAATTTCCGAACTTTGTCCATATATAAGGCGCACTGGCCTATAAGGCACACTTCTGGGTTTTGATCAAAATTTTAGTCAAGAGGGTGCAGCTTATAAGTGTGAAATTACTGTAATTCCACTGGAATTACTGGTCCCAGCATCTCTGGAAAAATGTTAGAAAGTTCTGTCTTCCAGATGATCCTGTGTGCAGTCAGCATCCAAGCCAACACTGGGGGGGATCAAAGCCAGGCTGGATGGGGCCTTGAGCATCCAGGTCTAGTGGAAGGTGTCCCTGATCATGGCAGGGAGGTTGAAATGAGAGGATTTTTTAGGACCTTCCTACCTAAACAATTCCCTTTAGCAAAAGAAGGAATATCCTATTTTGCAGTAGTGCTTTGATTTGTAGAGAACTTCTGTGTAAAACAATGGTGAGAGCACTGAGCCAGGATGTGTGAGAGATGGCTACATTTAGTTGCTTCTTCAGCCTGAATAGATTTCCCAATTTTCTGCCTAAAGGCTTGGCATTTAGCTGATTGGTAATTTCTTGATAATTGAAAGACCTAGATTTGACCTGATACAGGATCAGATCTTCAAATACCTTTAAACAGAACTCACAGATGCCATGGTAAGTAAGACCCCATGAATATCCTTCATAGACAACAGAATCAGGTAAAACAGATTCAGCTGACATGATATTTCTGAGTGATAAAAACTCATATTTTCCTCACTCCTCCTCTCCATAAGAAGAAATCTGACCATTCTGTTATGTCTGGTCAAGGCACAATCAGGCTTCTAGTTCCAGATGAAATGCACAGTTCACATGTGCAATGCAAATAGTAACAATAATACAAAGAAAACTGTATGTTTAATAAATGAATCTATATAGAACATTATTTTATTTTGAGATTTTTTTTCCATGATCTTAAAAGTTTTCTTTTTCTATTCCTCAGGTACTTCTATACTCAGTACAGAATTTTGCTATATGTAAAGAGATAAATTTTATTTTATTATGTATTGAAAGAGAGCATACAGATAATGGAAGTCGATGCAATCTGGTATAGTGCCTCAGCTGAACAGAGCTTACCATTATCTTTCTTATCTCTATTTTATAGTTTTCACTTCATGTCATTTCTTTATAAAATTACCTACATTCAGTCTCTGTTGCAGTATGGACATTCAGAGATGTGGACATGACATATAATTAATACAGCCTTTCTTCCCTCTTTCTGTTTCAGATTATAGACCTAGATTTTGGACAAGTGCATAAATTTTGTATTATAGCATGAGAAGCAATTAATCCCATTAATAAGCAATAATTCTTATAATTCAGATCATGGGCTGTCACTATGAATTACTTCATTAGCCAGCTTTTTACCCTAGGCTAAAAAGCCAGCTTCATTAATTCTGTAGAAGGCTTATTTTCTTCTCTTGAAAAAACACAGTCGAACCCATTTAAAGGAATACTCCTCTTAGCGACAGATACCATCCAAGAAAAAAAATTATTCATCAGCAGGTCTTCATACATGTTAAACTTATTTAAAAGATAAAACATTTATATCACCTTTATATATGGAATGAATGTCACCAGAAAGATATTTGTTATGAATAAGGATTTTCTGCATTGTGAAGGATCCCCGTTGTAGTCTGGACCTGATAATGAGCATATCATGCTCACATGGAGTTGAATATACTTATTACAAATCATTTTAATGATGCATTAACTTTTAATTAGATCTGCACTTCAAATTAAATATACAGTGAGGTGAATACAACTGGAATGAGAAGGGAAACTTGGGCAAGGTTTCCCCACGTTCATTTTATCTCTTCTGAGCTGTGACATTAACACACATTTTATTGAACACTTTCCTTATTATGTTATATCCTGGGAGTTGCAGTGAAAAGTATCAGGGAGGAATATGGCTTTCAAGTGCTACCAGGATTGTGGCTTTCAATGTTTTCCCTGTGTAGATCTCCAGGCAAGTAAAGGGAATTCTGCAAATCCAGTAAAATACAACTGGAAGAATTAATTGCTTTAATATTTAAGACATGGTCACTACATGTTCTCTCTAATCCTAATACTAAAGGAAGATATTTATTAGCAGTTCAACATGAAGAAAAAATAATCTGAACTTTCTTCATTGAATTAAGAAATGTGTCTCTGAGTGAAATGCTGCACTCCATGAGCAAAAATGGTTGACTTGTGAGGATGGTAAGAACAATTATCCCCCAGTGAAGAAGCTAATGAATAAAATACCACTTTCAACTACAAAGACAGAAAATGTGACTGCCCTTAAACTGTTTTCTTGTAAGACAAGTAAAACATTGTACTTTGGTCTCATTTCTGCATATTCTGGTGTCTGAAAATGAACTATTAAAAGCAAAATAAATGATATATCAATAAGCCAGATTTACTTTTATGATTGAATGATAGAAGAGAATTCTATAAATATTTTTTTCAATATTTATAAAGAGTTGGTTAATGCCCTGCCAGGCATGACACTGAGAATTTTCCATTATATGTTCTTAATACTCAACTCTTTCATTATTCAGTATGTCTGAATATTCTAATCTGCTCTTGAAGAAAAAAAAAAGTACAATATCAGAGCCCAGGACAATTATGTCACATTTTTATTAAATTAACTGTGGGTTGTAAGTTTACCTTAACAACCACAAACATTTCTAAATAAAACCAACATTACTCTTTGCTTGATTTTTTCCAGATGAAAGGTTTGTGGATTTTTTTTCAAAAGAAATTATTATTTTCATGCTGCTATATACTAGCGAAATGGTGAGAAATGCTTCCTTTTATTGAGATGGCAATGGTGTAGCAGCTGTGATACAAACACCACGCTGGATGAGCAGCAAATCTTGCAGTGTAGAATTGTTCCAGTAAACGTTAAGTGATTTGAAAAGACCTGACAGGCGAGAACAGCAAGCCCTGGAGTCATGTAAAATGCAAGAGAAATACCACTTTATGGATGCTTTATGATGGCTTCAGAAACAGAAACAACAAACTAGCTATTAAAACATAATTTAGAAATAATATTGCTCCCCATTTGAAAACTATCTATGAGAAATAAATTCTTTTACATTCAACAAAAATCTAAAGTCTTAAGAGATGCTCTTACTTCTTGTAGATGGCTACATTTGGCTGGACTGTACGGAAATAACATTCAATTATATGCTACATTGGTACCAGTCAGAATAGCTTATAGCTGGGGAGGATCTCTTCACTCCCTCTCTCCTTGGTGGCATATTTCTGAGTGTATTTTAACAAAACCCTCAGCAACAAACACGGGAAATTACTCAACATCCACCAGAAAGTGTGAAGAGTGAAGAAAATGAGCACGCAGTAATAAGCCAAATGATCAGTTAATTCAGCTGGCTGTGCAGTGCAGTTACCCCAGCAGGCTCTGAAAAGCCTGGAGCCGCAGAGGAGACATTTCTGCTGTAGCCATTTTGTAACAGCAATTCTAAATCTCCTTCTGAGCTGAGAAGCGAGGACTAGAGTGTCTAACAGAAATACTAGGGGGATTTAAGGTAGACTAGGTAGAATTTATATCCTTTCTTGGTCTTAGGCCAGGGTACTAAAGTTGTCGCTCTGCTAGCAAAGAGCGTCTGGGGATTCTTAATGACCAGACGTGGTCATGACCTCTGTTTTGCAAGTAATCCAAAAAACAACACATCCTACAGAACATTGATCCTTACCACTAAGCAGAAACACTGAGGGAGGAAGGACTGCCAGGAGGAAAGCATTGCCAGCATGCAGCTTAAGGGGGGAAAAATTCTTGTGCCTCAACCTTTCTGCATCACTGCCACAGGGTTCAGTGTTGCAAATTGTCAGTGCCATTGACCCCACTTCTGTGAAGCACTTAAGCGTGTGCTTAACTTGGAATTAATAAAGCAGTCAGGAAATGTCATAGCATTTTGCAAGCCTTCCATTCCTGCTACTTTATTATTCACCTAAGCAGCCACCAATTCATGTCTTTTGTTTTAAGGGGATGTGAGGAAAAAAAATAGGTTTTGTGTTTGTGCTGTGTATTAATGAAAAAAATTGTTCTTACCCTATCAGGTCTATTCAGCAGAACAATCCACACATCACCAAGTAGGATATGAATGGATACTGTCCTACCTGTGCTGGTCAGGTAAATGATTGAGGCTTAACTCAGCAGTTCTGAGCACCTGTAAATCCCTAGGCACCTGCATCTGATCCTTCCTCTCCCATTTGTTGCACAATTTTCAGTGTGAGGCTTTTGTTAGAAATGCAGTAGCACCTGGTGTCCAGTGAGCAAGGGCTCAAAGAGCCATTTTTCCCCTGCTATTTGGACACAGGAAGTTGCTGTGTTTGGCTCTGGAAATCTGCTTGGTGACTGTATGTCCCTATTGCTTGAAGTCTGCATTTAGTGAGTTTTCCTCCTAGGACTGTAGTCGGAGAGGAAAATTTAATGACCAAATGAGGCATATTGTGTATTTGTTTCATAGTACCTAACTCAAAGATCACCTGACATTTTAATGGTCTGCTCTAGCTTATATTCTTAAGGGGCTGATCACCCTAAAGTTCCCAGTAATTGGATCACAGAAGTATATTTTCATTCTTGTCTAGAAGACATAACATTTTCTGAGTTAGCATAAATGGGTCTGTATCTATGGCAGTGGCAAGAAGAGCATTTAACTAAAGGATTTTCTTCTCTTCCTCCTGTAGCAGAGCCTAATCTGTTGCCTGTCAAGGCAGGGTGATCACTGACAGCCGTGATGGATGAACTGGGAAAGAAATATTTATAGATATTCATATTGTTTTTATTTCCATCTCTCCATTCATTGCTAACCTTCCTTCATCCATCCCACATAACATGCCTGTCGTCTTTTATACATTAATTCTGAATTCAAACTCTTCCCTCTTCTTTTTTTTTCCCTAGAATTTTATGGTCTTTGAAGATGATGACCACATCTGTTCTTTAGTTATCAAATATGTTTCTTATTTTAATGATTTCCTTTGTCTTTCTAAGTATCACCTTCAGCAGATCTAAAGTTTGGTCACACTGATACTTTTCTCATCTCCCATTTACTCTAGCCTGGGGAGAATTTTGCTCCTCTTGCTCTCAGAGGTTTCACTTCTTTCTGTCAGTTGTCATGCAGCTGCAATTTGGAAAGTATTCTGCCTTTAAGCTTATCTATTTCTTCTACCTTTGTCTTTTCGATTAGCTGACAAGACAAATGGAACAAAAGACAGTTCACTCTCCTTGCTGTAGCTCTACTGTTTGTATTTTGGTTTGAGATTTCATTTCATTTGTTAAGCAACTGAGAAGTTGAACATACTTAGAGAGTGGTTTTGTCTTTAATTAAAAATACTGGATACACAAGAAATTTCAGGTGGTCTCATATCACCTCGGCATCTCCTCAGAATAGAGTGGAGCACATCTGCATGAATCCAGATCCTGAAATTTCTCCCTATTTCTTTACTATTACATCACTGGGTTCCAAATGAAGCAAAGGTGTGCAATTTCCCATTATTTCACTTAAGCTTCTTCTCTTTCCCTTCTCATCCACGGCTACTCTCCTGTGTGGTGCCAGGGGAAGCCACAACAGAAAACATGCCTGCTCTGCTTACACTGAGCTGGCTCCTGCCATATCGTCCCAGCTGGTGAGAAAGTCCCAGGCCAGGTTCTGCTCTGTGAGGGACCCATGTGCATAATAATCTAACTAGAGCTGAACACCTACTGCTAAGTATTGAAATCTCAAAGCTGCCCCTTTGGATCTCACTTTTCACATCTGTATAACTGGCCTAATCTGAGGATCTTTGTGTGGATAGAAAGGGAACACATGACTTGTGAGATGCAGATCACACCCTACGTCGCGCTGGTGGTTTTTAGCTTTTAAAATAGAAACCACCAAATTCCCTGTGTGATGCAATCATAGAGATCTTGCATTTCCAGGACATTATATAAACTCATCATGCTGCCTGGACTGGTTCTGCATGCATCTGTCATTTATAAGCAGAAACTAAGAAAATCCCTCAGCTTGTTTCTGAAACTCAAACATAAATGTGTGCACTGCTCAGGGGACAATTGCTTGTCATCTGTTTTTCAAGGGTTCTTTTAACAGAGATTCAGCCAGCCAACACATTGTTCTGCCATGCAGAAGCTGATCTCCAGAAAAAATATTTATGCATGTAAAAAATTAGAATAAAGGTTTATATGTCCCTTCATTACTGTTTCATTCTGTATTCTCTGTAATAGCCCATATCATTATAAATTCATGATGTAGTCCTGTGAATGTCATTGTTATTTAGCATTAGTTAAGCACTGGTTAATAGACCCTCACCAAGTTGCTGGGCCACATGTAATGAACACAGTCACTGAACAGACTTACTGTAAAAATTGTGCTGCTCTCTCAAAGGCTGGTTAACACTCAAAATGCTATTAGCACTTTTATCAATTGGTCAAATTTGACTGGTTACAGCCACTTTATCCTAAAATTAATGACAATGAGATTTACTCTGATTTTTAAGCTAATAAGGGTATTTGTTGTTTGTTTGTTGTTTTTTTTTCTTTAGTATTGCCCAAGTACCACCTTCCAAGACTTCACCACATCAAACAACTAAGTTCCAACCACAAGCCAAAGGGACAGAGTCCTTCTGGGACTGCTAAAGTGTCAGTTGTGTAATGCCTCAGTTACACCACCTTGTAGGAGCTCTGCTTGGCTCTTTTTGACCACGGTGATCAGTCATTTCCTCCTCTTTCTTTTCTCCAGCACTGGCACTCGTAAGATATTTTCCAGCAGTTTGTTCCCCCGTCTCTCCCAGCTGCCACTCTCCCCAGGGCACAAGTGGGAGACAATCATGAGTGACTGAGGCTCTCAGACAAGTTCTTAATACTCCAAGGTTTCTGCCCAGACACTGAAGTTCAGGAACCTCTGTTTCTCTCCACAGAGCAGAAAGACATATTTCTTTCCAAAGAAAGCCAAGATGTTTCATCATCAAGAGGTACAAGCAATTATCAAACCCATGGTTCCAGTCCAGCATATTACTTGCCAGGAAAACAGCTCACTTGACATTACTTGTAGACAGTTCTCAGCATAACACAGTGAAAAATTCCTAAGAAAACACATTTGGCATTATTTTAGCCTGTTTCTGCTTAGTTCAGGAAATCCCTCATTCTTTTTCGTCATGACTCCATTTAATTTCATTTCTATGGCAGCATTTGTTATATGGAAGTTGTTAGCTAAGAGAAAAGCAAAATTACAAAAAAAAGAGGACATTCATGGTCTATTGAAATAACACTATTGTCTAAAATTAAAGCTTTTTTTCTTGATCATGGCTACTTCCATGACTTCCTTACAATTCAGTATGGGTCTTTGTGAAAAATTCCCCAGCCCAGCTCAGCAGAAGCCAAGGGGACTGGTTCAATATCATGGCTGCTGGGTGGGATTTTGGGGCCAGTGTCCTCTGGACAGACACATTTTTATACTGCAAACATTTCCAGCTCTCCCAGCTGTGAAAATGCCCTTTGGAGACCTGCCTAAGGTGGGCCAGGTGCTCCCAATACAGATCTTTTTTCTGCATTTGAAGCCCTTGTTTGAACTGAGCCAGTTCTGAGCAGGAATTCTGATTCTTTCTCCACCATTCTGCTAGGCATTCTGTCAGGAATAACTTTTACTGATGGCGAGAGAAGAAGAGAAATTTGCTTTACCTTGGCAGCAGTGGGGCACATCTCTGCTGAACCCTTCTTAACCTCACTAAAACACATTTTGGTGTTCTGTCTTGACAGTGACCACTAGCACAACAGGCAACACAGCAAAGGTATGCAGTGACGGTCAAGACAGCACAGAAAAAGTTTCCTTGAGAGATATGTGCTTGGGTTCTGGGCTTGGTACTTTTTGATACCACAAAAAGATGTTTCAGAACTGGGCTTTTGTCACCAATGTTCCTCACAGAGCTCAGTGGGTTCACAGTGCCAAGGTGGCAGAAGCTCAAAGTGGAGAGCACAGGCTGAGTGCAAAAGGGAGCAGGCAAGAGAAAACTACACTATCCTTTACAAAGTAATGGCTATTTCCCTCTGCTTTCTGAGATGAAAATAAATGTTCTCTTTTCTATGTTTAAAATTATTGGCATACACTGTTCTTTGTACACTAGTCTATCACTATGTTTTCTTTTCAGGTCCACATCATTTTAAAAAATATTTGACTTACTAATGATCCTTCCTATGGAGCAAGGCTTTATTTTGTAGGAAGGAAATGAGACTTCTGCTCAGTAGTTCTGTTTTTCCTTTGTGCCTCCTGCTGACTAGCATAAAATTAGTCAAATTTTCAATTTTTTTTATCTTCACCTGTCAAAGCTTCAATTGACAGATCTAAAACTCACTGTCTTCTCCTCTGTACTATTCACAAAAGACCCATTTTTGTACACATATATACCTAATAATGTCTCCAGTCATTCCCCTAAAAAATTTCCACAGATTTATCTAATCTAATCTAATCTAATCTAACACAGAAAAGACATTTCTTCCCATGGCAGAAGAGGGGATTATTTTGGTTACTGGAGCCCAGGAGAAGGTCAAATGCTTCAGAGCCTTCAGCCAAAGAAAACATTATTCCTATTTGCTCTCAAAAATATTTTTTAAATAATAATTAAAATTTAATAAATAAAATCTTGAATAAGGATATCAATCTTTAATTATTTAACTACTAAGCAACACAATAAAAAGTTTATATGATTATAATGTGTTATTAATGAACAATTAATTACTAAAATTAGTAGGTAAAGCCGATGGCTGAGGAAGTGGTTTAGTGTAAATTATTAAAACACAGTTTTGATCTTCCACCTATAATGTCCAGTGGGTTTGGAACTGAATATGGACCAAACTGCATTTTCAAAGCTACACAGATATAAATCTGCAGGAGAAAACTGATTATATACTTTCTTGTAGTGACTGTTTGATTATGTACTTTCTGGTAGCTAATGTTAGAGATTTTTAGAGTGCTGTCTGGTGGTGGAGATGATTGTTAATTAATTTTATCAGAAGATATATAGTAGCCCTTATGTTATTCCCTCAGTACAACTGTGAAGAGATACAAAAGTCAAAATTCTAGAATAATTTCATTTTGACTTCTCATTATTTACTTTTTCAGCTCTTCAGTTTGTATTTTTATTTATTGCAAATTCAGTGAATATACAAATAGAGAACTTCAGACACAGCAGCTGGCAGCTTTCTCACATTCAGCACTGGAAATGTAAAGCCAGAAGGAAATTATGTGACAAACCAGTCCAGTCTTTTCCAAAATACAAACTATGGCATCCCATCTACTGAACCATGCACTGAACTCAGGAACTCCTCAAAAACCAATGGTTCATTTTAAAAAAGGCATTCAGTTTTAATTAAGAAATATCTGCTAGTGAGGATTTTACTATGAGCCTGATAAAACTGTGCCAGTTATTATCAAACCCTCACTTCAAAGAGCCTGCTTTTGTTTTCAGTTGAATTTCAGGAGTGCAAATCAATTGAGATCCCAGAACAAGAAAAAAGAGTCTGAGTCCATTCTAATGGCTTCATCTTCCTCCTCCTCCTCCTCTCTTTCTCACTACATAATCCTTCACAAATCCATCCACAATATTGTTATCATTTCTTTAGCTGACTTTATTCTCATTTCCCTCAATTCCCACTTGTTTCACTTCCTGTATCTCCTCTCTGCTCAGCCTTGCTTAAATTTCAAGCAAACTGTAGAGATGCCAAGGACAACTTTCACGAGGATTGTACACTAATTTTATGTCACAGTTGGTAAGTTAAGAAATAAGGAACTTATGCCAAAAAACTGCATTTTCACCCCTTATAAGGCTTCCCAAATAAAGAAAAAATGTCTTTTTATAAGCCACTTAAGAGAAAAGATGTGTCTTTGCTTACATAGATTACCTCTTTTCTTTGTACTAAAACTGGTAAAGAGCTGCAAAAAGTTTTTGATACTTTTTGAAACATACCATTCACCTCTTCAGACCTATTTTTCTGCTGTGCCTGCCTAACTGCCTTCCAGGCAGTTTTAACATAACAGGTTAAGGATACATTATTTATTTTGTATTTAGGACCGTTTAGCACCCTTGAATCCTATGAATCATCTTCCATCCCTAAGCGTGTAAATAACACAATTTCCTTCACCAAGGCTTCACAGGGAGTTGAATTCAAATCACAAGCTGAGTACTCAAATGCCAGAGCTGTGAGTGTGACAACTATTTATATTAACCACAGTTCTACGTTTCTGAATGTCACAAAATAAAAGCAAAAAATTCCAAGAAACTGAATGTCAATCTCAGTTTTCAATCCTTCCACTGAAACTTTTTCCAGAGCACGTTGCCCTTATATTTCTTATTAAGTTAGCCTTTAAATCATTATAAATTCTGGTTTTATAATTACTAAAATAACAGCTTTGTGTTATTGCTTTCATCTGTCCACTGTGGACATAAACATGGTATAATCATAGCCACATTTCTTTTTCTTTCTCCAACACTTCATTTTTATTTATGATCAGTCCCATATAAAGGGAGAAATTTGTTCTCAGTGTGAAAGCATACAGCCCTTGGAAGAGAAAGAGAAGAGAAAGAAAACAGTGCAATGTGCATCCAATTCAGCCAGAAAAATTATTCCTTTATGATCAAGACTTGATAAAAAAACCCCAACACTTCACATCTTAAGCAATGGTAGTACAAAATTGTATAAAACTTGTGGGATGTTTCAGCCTAGTTCCAATTTAAAACCTGCATTAATAGTGCAGTTAGCCCTTTAAAAGCACAACAGTTTCCACAAACCTCCAAATCCCAGGTAATTAGGGTTTTCAATCATGACAGTGTTCTTATAATAATGGCAATTTTGGCAAAGAGCAGGTACTCATAGCTCACTGAGGAGCTGTATTCTCACTGAGACCTGCCATCACCAGCCTAATTGCTTCCCAGTGACACAATAGCATTTTTGTTCAACTATCATCTTTTGTTATTCTGGAATTGGAACTGAATATTGTGAAATTTAACTTCTCTGCTCTAAGCTACAAAGAGCTTTTCATGGCATGTTTAAAAAATACTGGCATGTGCAGTTTTCTCTTGTGTTTACAGAGAGAATGAGCATTTATCTATCACAAGAATAAGTCTGGGCCTCAAGTTGAAACCCTCTGAAAGTTTAAAAAATACAACGCATAAAGGTCGCTGGAACCTTTACAGAGTAGATGAGAGGACTAATGAAAAATCCACAGGACCTATTCTTGCTTCAGTTACCAGCCAAGAGCTTTTATATCCACAACTGCTTCCACCAGATCTTCTGTGCTTGCAGGCAGCCATGTCCATGTCTTAAAGAAATCAAGACTTTATTACTGTAAATTTCCATGCATTAATAGTATTTAGCAATTCTTGCTAAGATTGGCAATTTCAGAACAGAAATAATGAAGCAAATCTGAGAAACCCCATTCTGCACAGAGCAGATGGGGCAGCAGTAGCCCTGCAGAGGCCACTGGTAGCCACCCCAAATTGGAGACACTGCTGTTCTGTCCTGCATCCTCAGCCTGCTGGCATTTGTCACAAATTTCCGACATGCAACATGTCATTTACCTGTCATTGTGCAGCAGCTCCACAGTGGCCACCACAGTGATGCAGACACTCTATGAAATAAATAAAGCCAGTGCTCACACTGCTTAGTGCTGAAGTCAAGGCAACATCTTTACTTTCCCTCACATGTTGTTTTTGCCTCTTTCCAAAAGCACCTATTTAGGAAGATTTATTCTAGTTTTTGTCTCTTTCCAAAAGTACCTATTTAGGAAGATTTATTCTAGTGTTTTCAGTTCTGAGGAGACTCTTTAAAAGTACCTTTGGCTGCATATACAATTATTTTTGGTTTCTTGGCTGATTGAATTCCATTACTTTAGAAGAAAAGAAAGAAACTCTTCTATAAATAAAAATGTCCCAAACTGCTTATGCATACTACTATGGAGAGAATATTTTGGTCTGTAGGGAGTCTTGAAGTCATGAATCCTTCTGAGTTAGGACAACTTCACATGAGAATTTCTCAGTCTGTCTGAGCAGTGCCTCTCCCAAAATCTTGCTTGTGCTACAGTAGCCAAGCTTGAGATCAAAAAAGCAAAAATTATTTCAGGTTCAGGCCTGCACCTTGTTGAAGGGACCAAAAGCCCTTCAGGAAATCTGCAGATGGAAGAATATTTTTCCAGCAGCTGTTGGTGGTGGTACCAAGCATGCTGGCTGGGTTTGATCCACCTGCTAATTTCATGACTTTCCCCCTGTACTTTTTGTTATCAGCTGACACAAGCGTGCTGTATATAAAGGAACCTAACACTGGGAATTGTAGTGGCTCTGTGGAGCTAAAAGAAAAGACACTAAGGTTCACTTATAGCAATTGTAAAATTGCTTATTTCACCTTTCTGAAGGGCATAAATATTATAATTTATCCTAAATTTAGTTCTTTGAGGCTGTAACCAGCCTCTATTTTCTAAGTTGATAGCTATTTAGCATATACTAATTCCCAAATTATCTGTATTAGAAACAGCTTTGCAGACACATTCTGGGCAGTCAAATCCAGGACAATAAACCCCCACTGTCTCTGTCTGCCTAGGGCTGTGGGGACACCAGGGTACTCCTTCCTCACTGGCAGGGTGATGCTCTTCCTCCATCTCCACCAAGGAGAAAAGAGCTCTTCTTTTCCAGGGGAGCCCTCAGAGCCCTGTGAGGAAGTTATTCCTGTCTCAAGAGGGAGCAGGTTCAGCTGAGAAATTTCTGCCCGTAGGAAGGTTGAGAAGCTGATCTCAGGAGCTGTTTGAGGGGATTACCTCTGCCTATGTGGAGTAGCAATGGAATTAGAGACACACTCCTGGAGCCAGCTGGGGTCCAGAACTCTGGTTCCAGCCTCACGGGTCCCTGGAGTAGATATGGTCAGTTGTGATCAGCCACTGCACACCACCTGCCTATATACCAACTAGGAGGATCAGCCGGCCCAACAATGACCCTGTCAAGGTCATGGGTGTTTTTCCAGTAAGAACAGAGAAGCCAAGGGCTATGTCTGGAAGTCCAGCAGATGTCCATGAGCCAGGGAATGTGGCAGCACTTAAGGATACAAGCAACAATCTTCCACAAAACAAGTAGAGAGAACAACTGCATGGAGAGCAGGCAAACAGTGCAGGGACAGGCCTCGTGGTACCTCCATCAGGTGGCAGAAAGAAAATGGTTCTGGGAAGCAAAACAGAAGAAATAAGGTATCAGCAATGGCTCTTCTTCTCCAGAGCATTTTCTATTCACAGGATTACTTGGGGATCCCCAAGGAAACTTCTGAGCCCACTATAGGACAGGAAAGTCTCTCCACCTAAACTTGGATAAGCTTTATTTAACTGATCTGATTCACAGTAAAGAATCATCTTTTATTATTCACCAATATCACAAGAATCAATAATTTGCCAACTATCCCATTAGCAATGATAGGGAGTGAAAAGGGAGTAAGTTTGGAATGGATTATGCATTGTAAATTCACCAGTGCTGCTCTTCTCTAGCCTGGCCTGATGCATGTTTTTAACTGATATTGCTGGAATGAAACCTGGCCCCTGTGTTTTATGGAGTTGTTCATAAGTTATACCTTGCTCGGCTCATTTGGATGAAATGGCCTAGGACTCCAGCTCTGTAATAGCATCATACTCTCTGGATTTAATTTAACTTCAAAAAGTAAATAGCCTGTTTTGTTTTGACGTCAAAATAGTTCTGATGCTAGAGTGGTTGATATCCGAGGGACTTGGCCATCAAAGCTCAGTTGCTGTCAACATGCCCATTATTAAAGCCAAGTTTTTAAACTACTTTCCAGAAATATATGACAAACTATCCTCCTTCACATATGCATAATTTTTAACATTCACGTTGCTGGTACAGATCCAGAGCTGCTGTGTTAGCTGCACTCATTAGGATCCCAAATGGCTCTGTTAAAACCAATGGGAGCTGTTTTGTTCTGCTTGTCACAGCAATAGAAAACTGGGATGCAATAACTGTGCTGTGAACATACTTTTACCTGGACATATGTCCCAAAGGCTGCTCTGGGGACCAATAAAACACAAGAGTACATCAATGTGGGGCTCTAGCAAGCTGTCATGTGTTCTTCTATCAGAACTTCTCCACACTGAGAATAAATACCTCCCCTTCACCCAGGAACAATGTTAGTGCCTTAACTGAAGCCATAGGGGAAGACAGGTAAATGTGGAACTTTGGCCCTGTGTTGATGACAGTGGCACACTGAAGAACTCAAAGAAAGGGCTCACAACTCTTGAAGTGTTGCTCCAAAGTATTGTTCTGTGCTGCCTACTCTCTCCCTTCCATGGAGATGTTTCTTCCACAGTTTCCTTCAGCTCTATCTCCTTAGAGTGAGGCAGGTTGCTGTCTTTGGTTCAGTTGGTTCTGCAGCATTGTTTTCTGCGAAAAGTCTGTTAAAATAAGAATTTTCAGGCCTTGAATGTGATGTGGAGCATCTATTTATTGATTAGATTTTATTATATGGATTCTAATTTTTGTAAGTTTGGAAAATGTCTGCAACTGATTTTTAAGTATAAAAACAGTTTTGCTTAAAATAATGTGCTGAAATGGAAAAAACTGATCTAACATATTTTCTTTTAGTCCTGATTCTGCCCTCAATGGCTGAAAATCCAATTTAACAAAAAAATATATCATTATGGTGATATTCCCTAATTTCTTTTTCTCTTTGTCATATGGAACTCTAAGCAGGAGAATGTGAAATTTCTTCTTCCTTCTTAGCCATAATTATCTGAGCTCTCCTTTGAAAAAAAGAAAGATGGAAACAGGAGAGCTCAGTGAGTCTGCCCAAACATCTTACGCCCCTAAATGCCCCAAGAGTATCTGGGACACGCAATGTGCCAGCAGATGGGATGCAGACCTACAGGGTCCTGGACTCTGTTGGACTGGCAGCTGGAGGGGATGAAAAATACCTGAAGGCACTTCATCAGTAGCAGATGCCTTTGCTTCAGCAACTGAAGGAAGCCCCAGAGCCCTGTGATCAGCCTCTGCATTGTGCTGTTTGCCTCACCTTTCACCATCACTACAGCCGAGCTTATAAAATTTTGGCTTTAATATCGTTCCAGAAATCTGAATTTGCTCCTGGACAATGGTTCAGCACATAGCAAAGAGCAAATGTAAATATTTTTAATATCTTGATCTATTTTTGCTCTAAAGAGGAAACAGAAAACGACATGCCAGCTATTTTACTGGGTCATTGCAAAATCCATCTCTCCCCCATGCAGCAATCGTTAATGCAATGGGAGCCATACGGTAACATTCAGTTCAAGATCTTTAGCATGATATCATATGCTGGGAGATTTACTTTGTCAGGGAGGAGGAGACTTGAGAAACCCAATGAGCTGAAAACACAAGCAGGGCAGAGAGAGGGAAACTGAGCTGAATATCAACAAAACCTTTCTTTTCAAGCACCTTTAGCTCTTGGAGCATAAACATAGATGAGAGAAAGGAGATGTGTGAATTGTCCCAAAGAGCCTATTTAAGTGGTTTTTGTCTTATCATCAGAGGAATAAGGAAGCAGTGGGACTTGGGTCAGGATCAAGAGTGTATTTTAAGTGCATTTTCCCCCTCAGGAATCATTCTGGGAAAGACAGATGAGAGAGAGGAGGAAAAACTAGACTGAACTTCAACAGGGCATTTGTAAGTGCTCCTTTTTTCCTTTTGCATTTAAATTTCGTATTTGACTTTTTTCATATGGAGGGAGAAGAGGCTGATCCTGTGGAAATCACAGAAAACTACTTGCAGTGAGCTCTGTGACATTTCTGCCTTTTTCCTTGTCATTGAAAGAGATACAAAGAATTGGTGTGAGACTGAAAGAAAAAGCCCAGACTTGTGAAATCACTGTGTGTGTAGTCCCTGAGCAGATTCCAGGCCAAATACTGACATCATTACCAAAATGAATTGTATTTTTCCACACCAGCTACTCTCAGGAATTTAGATTGCGATGTACTGTGTCCCTAAGAATAAGAAAATCAAGCTACCTGGCAAGTTCATAATATTTATATGTGTCTGTAGACCCTCTCCACATTGGTCAGCTTGGTAAAGGGGTAGAAATGCCATATATTGAAAGGCATTTCATTGAGAGAAGAGACATTGGAGAATTTAAATTTGAAGACTCTAGACAATATTTAGACTTCTATTAATCTTGTCTGGACTGAAACTTGGGTAGGTAAAAGTAGTTTTTAAAGGCCCCAGGGAAAAAAAAATATTACTTTCACAGAAAAAAAAAATTTAATTCCTTTTTAAATAAGATGGCATGTTATCCTCAGGGAGGTATGTCACAAATCTCCCATTCCTCCAATAAAATCAAACTTTCATTTGCGATTTTTCTGCCGAGGTCCCCAAGCTACAGCACAGAACAAGAGACACAGAGAAGACAAAAGATAAAATTCCTCATGAACTTTTTATTCTGAAGTGTGCTTTCAAACAAGGAAGTCATATTCATTGGTGCCAAGGATGATATAAGGTTCGTAATGATCACCACAAATTATTCCTTAAATCAAAATGTGCTCTCATTTTCATCTGAGTAACTGCTTCCTCTTTCAGTTCCAAAAAGCCTTCTTTTTCCAGCAATAGCAAATGGAGTAATGAAAATCTGATTTTTCTCTACGTAATTTTTCTTATTAATATTTTTGGGCCACCATATCTTTGGGCTAAAACATGTCATCATGATATGAACCCTAATAGATACACCACCAAAATCATGTGATCATGTTTGATTTTGTGACCACTAAATAGATAATTGGATAAGAATTACTCTGTCTACTTGATGCTGCTTAACCAGGTCTTAAAGACAGTTCAAGTGAATTTGAAATTTCTTCTCACTGTAATTTGATTCAGAGTCTTTTTTATTTGCACATCCAATATTTCCAATACTCATAAAATTTACTTTCTTTTCCAGTGTGTTCAAAAAGTTTTAATTATTTTCTAAAGGGGGAATCTTTAAAAGCTAAAAAAATGAAAGGCAAGAGCATAGTCCATGCCTGTATAAGATGAGCAGGTAGAGCATGCCCCATCTACCCAAAGTACTCCAAGCATATTAAAAGTAAACAAAATTCAAAATAAATCACCACATTGGTTTTTTGGGTGGGTCCAGAACTATGATTTTTCAGAAGGATTCTTTAATGTGTTTGAGTTGTCCTTTCATTGATGAGGTCTGGGAACCAAAGTGGTGACCTACCCACATGTCTCAAAGTAACCTAAATAGTCCTATAAATTATATCCTTACATACCTGCTCATGGAGCACTGCTAAAGTCCCTCAGAGGTGAGTTCCAGTCTGGAAAATATTGATAGAGGCATTCTCTCTAACAAGAGAATTTTACTTGGTCAAGTCAAAACACCCCCTGAAGCTGCATTAACCTCAGCAGAAGTTTACAGTAATTTCACACTCATAAGCTGCACCTGGTTATAAGCCGCACTTCCGAGTAGCCGGGAAGACCACGGAATTTGTCCATAAATGAGCTGCACTGGGTGATAAGCCACTTTATTTTTTCTTTTAAGCGAGGCTCCATGTGCAACAAAGTAACGAGTTAGTAACAGAATAGTGCTATCACAGGGTTTGGTGTAAGGTGCACAATTTGCAAACATTTTTCAGACTGGTGAAGCCTTTAAATGCAGCCCCAGGTGCCCTCCCCATGCCGCGAACCCCAGCACTCCCACTCCTGGTGCTGGCTGCCGCGACTCCCCGCACCGCTCAAAAGCGGCAACTTGGTGGGCTGGCCATGCGAAGCCAGCAAAGCACGAAGCCGGCAAAGTGGCGGCAAAGCGGCTCAGCAAAGCGCAAAGGTGGCAAAGTGTGAAGGTAGCAAAGCAGCTTGGCAAAGCAGCAGCAAAGTGTTGGCAAAGTGCAAAGGCGGCAAAGTGGCTGGGCAAAGCAGCGGCAAAGTGGCTCGGCTTCACACGAAGCCAGCAAAGCGGCTCTGCAGCAGCTCCCCACCCACCTCCCGCCTGCCCAGCTGCAGCTCCGCAGCAGCTCCCTCCCTGGCCGGCTCTCACTTCAGGGTTGGCATTTTGCCGGAATTTGTCCATAAATAAGCCACACCTGGTGATTAGACGCACCTCTGGGATCGGCTCAGTTCTTCAGTAAAAGAGGTGCAGCTTATCAGTGTGAAATTACTGTACTCAAACGGGCAGCAAGGGGAAGAAATTTCTTTTTTCAGTACCTTTAGAAAGAAACAGTTCAGGCTTTCATCATTGGGATGAAACATATGAATAATACTGCATCCCAATGCCTTTCCCGCTTGAATAATCTGAATGTTTAGTTTTTGTCAAAATAAAGCATTTCAATTGAGAGTAAAAGAATTATTTTGTTTACACCAAAAATGTTGACATTTTCAAGATCTGTTTGTAATCCACATGAAGACAAATGTCAAAATTGCCCAATGTCCTGTGAAATGGAACTTCTGCCCCCTTTGTCCTTTGCTTGAAGCAATGAGATATTATGTGTGAGAGGATGAATTAGTGCTCATGTCCGTTCAGGCCTAGCTATCTACATTCAAGAAAAGTTTCAGTTACTTCCAGTCATGATGACAACTCGTGATTAGTTCCAGCTGCAGTGTTGACATCTATCTACTGCAAACTGAAGAGACTGTCAGTTCACCCATTAGCAGCAATTCAACTGGGTTTGAGTTCAGCCATTAGCAGCAATTCAACTGGGTTTGAGTTCAGCATGGCAACTTTAAACCAAAACAAGTGTTTCAAAACCAGTTACAAAAGCTCATCCACTCTATTTTCAAGATGCCATTACAGTGAAGGACTGTCCTTATTGATATTTTGGAATGAAGCTTGCTCTTCAGATCTTTCCTGAAATGAGGCAATTTCAAAGTTTCTTTCTTGTATTTCTTTTCAAATGGAAAATGTCAGCTCTGAAATCTCATTAGCTTTCAATATTTTTACCCTGCTATTAGCTCTTACAGAATTTGAAAGTAGAAAGTAATACAAACTACTTACCTTGGATTCACTGGGATTTTTCTTGACTTTCACACCTTTTAAAAATAACTTTGGACTGAGGATATTTTTGGCAAGGCTTCTGAGGACCTGTCTGCCAGAAAAGAAAACAAAATTACTGATCTGGTGAGAAGCATATGGATTATAGAAGGTACCTGGCACAGAATAGATGTGAAAATGAAGAGCAGAGAATGAATCTCTGGCTGCAGTCTTTCAGGAAAGTGTTCCATTGGCCATGAGGATTACCAGAAAAAGGGTCCTCCATTTCTTACACATGCAGTAAATATTAACAGTTTGAGGAAATCAGGGATGACTTTTGCCTGTGGAAGTAGTTTCATACTACTGCACTATGAAGTTTCTGCCCTCTTCTGGTTGGAGAAAATTATTTCCCAGTTCTTCCATGTCTCCTGGTTCTTGTGGCATCTCCAAGGCTGAGCTCACACCACTTTCTCATCCCCTGAACCGTCACACATCACCTTTCATGCTGGCTAGCCCGGCATCAGGGCGGGAGTAAATCTGCTACACATCACTCAGACACAGGGAAGGAAACCCGAATGCCACCAACAGAGTGGATGGACACACATGGACCAAGCCACACAGAGCTCCAAATGTGAGCTCACACTCTCATGCCACCTGTGGGAGCACTATAGGCACAGACTATACTGGACAGAACTTCTGTCTTCTTTCCTATGTGGATTCACCTTTGGAGAATTGCTGAGATAAGAGCCCAATGAGCAAGTTCTTTCCACAGAAATAAACACAGCACTATATACTTGACAGATTATTCAAGGAAAGCTCATCAACCTACCAAAATGGTAAGTCAGCTTTCACTTTGAAGAAGTGTTTCTGCACATCCCTATTGAATTTCATTGCTCTCTTGGATTTTTCTAGAAGAAATCATTTATTGTTCAATAAGTTTGATAGTATACTCAGCTAAAAATCTGTAAAAACATTCAAGAATGCTTTCTCTTCCTTATTTTCTAGCCAATGCCCTGCTTTGACTCTGTCAACATGCCACACTAATTCTTGTGAGAACTTGCATTTTCTGTGCATGCCCAGTTTGTGTGTACACAGTTGTGCCACACCCATGCAACCACTGCCATTCACTGTTTACATATGTTTGATTCCCAGGAGGGCCTTTCATGGGGATGCTTCATCAGCAGACGTTTTGCTGCAGATTTCAAACCTGATACTTTTTATAGCCATGCAGCATACAAAATCCTCCAGTCCTGAGCTCAGACCTAGGGCTTCTGGAGGGCCAGAACCAAGGCTAAGTCTTAAATGAAGACAGTTTAATGGGTGGGCACAAGACATTTTAAGACACTCTTCTGAATTGGAGCTGTCTTGGCTCTGTTGCAAAGTAACCTGAATATAATATTAGTATTCTATTTTTGGCATTTAGGATTCTGGAAGGATTTGTCCTCCATGGACAGAGACAGTTCTGGGAAATTACTTCACCACGGGGGCGTTTTTGCTTTTCTGTCTTTCCCCCAGTTTTGCCTAACACCAAGAACTGTGCACGTACAATGCCATTGTACTGGCTAGAGGCTATGAGGGTACAGGAGAAGAAAAGTCATACCTGCCTCCTGCCAGCCCTATTCCACTGCAACGCAATGTCCACAAAGGCAGACTCTGAAAGCCAGGAATTATCTTTTACTTCAGACTTACTTTAGCCATTTTAAGCCCCTGCCAACCTTTTAGAACAGGGATGTTAGTTTTTTTGTTGTTTTTTTTTTTTTTTAACCAAGTGTAGAAATTCATGACTTGGATGTGAGATGGAGTGAAACGATGAGTTGTTCTTGCTTGATGGGTGTCACCAGAGCATCATGCACTCTGCTAATTTCTCAGCTTGTGAATAGACATATTTAGAGTGACAGTTGAAAGTGGGCTGCAGATTCCACTTAAAACATGTTTTTCGTGCTGAGTAATAAGGGCTAAACACAAACCAATTCTGGCAGTTAAGCTACGCACTTAAACCTTTCATAGTGTTGTCAAACAGTATAATCCTTCAAAAATCTGAGTTTGAATAGCCTCAATATTTTATTTAATGAATTTTAAATCCTGTAATTACCATAATTAAGACACTCCTTTTGGATCATGTCAGTGTGCTGCTCAAAGAGAGAGAAAGCTGTAGGCAATTTTCACTAAAGATTTTTCTGAATGCATATGATACATACAGCTCATTTTTAATTCTTTATGATATCATTTGGGGGAGCATTTTTTTAAATTGATTTGGAAAGTGTTTAACACCATCTGAGGAAAACCTTATATGGAAAGGGTCTCATTATCTCCCAAACTGGGTCTTCCTGAGCTGGCTGTGCACCTAATATGGATGCTTTCTTTAGCTGAGGAAGTCATGATGCAGTGGATAGGCTGCCCTGGCCTAGGCAACACCTCCATCCCAAAAGAACCTCCATCCACATTCTCATTTCCCTCATTTCCTTGGGCCTTGGATTCCAGGGCCTCATGCCTCCTGGTTAAGGGTACCTGGGAAGGTGGGATATGTTGGGAGTGGATTCTGCTGCCACCCCAAACAGAATCCCTTTCCTCTCCATTTCTAAGGTTCCATTTTCTGCCTGCTGGTGACAGTCCCTAACACTTCTCAGCCTTTCTCCATCTCCCAGCCCCACCAGCAGGCTGAGCAGACCATTGACCTGATCCCAGGGAGCTGTTCTCCCTGATGCCATCTGAGAGCAGCACCTGGCACTCCCTGCAGCCTGAGAGCTGGAATCCTGAGTGGTTTGTGCTGCTCCCTCCCGGTGGCCACATCTTTTCTGCTGTGCAACAGAGCAACTTCTCTCCAAGTGGATACCATGCCTACACAATGAGGGCAATGACCATCAACTTGGAGAACTTCAAGTTCATAGAAGCAGCTATGACCACATCAACAGATAAAAAATTAAGGTTACTTCTGGCTCAGTGGCTATGGGCACTTAGTATTTAGCAGTTTAAAAGGTTTTACAGCAAACAAATCAATATCTCTGAGAGAAAAATCTGACTTCACGCCCAAACCTGCATTTCCCAGCCTCATCAAACGCATCTCCAAGGAAATCACATGCAGCATGATGCTCATTTGTGCTAATAGCTGTAACCAGATACACCCCCTCTGTAAATTAATACCAAAGTACAATAGTCATTGGCTGATTTAATTTAAATGGCTACAAGCTATGAAGCAGGAATTTATACAGGAAGAAAAGCCTTTATTTCCTATTATGCCTAGAAAAGAAAAGAGCATGTTTATATTTTATGAGGAAGGTTACAATCAAAATTAGTAGTTGAGGGTATCAGAGAAAAGGTTCTTCAGCAATATGTGATTTTGAAACTTTAAACTGATATTCCTTCACTTGTATTCTGCAGGTGAGATGAGTTGTGATTGCAAACAGCTTGCAGTTTCCTAATTAAGTATAAAAATATTTAACACTTTTTCCAGAGTGAAGATTTGTAGTGAAGCCTGGATAAGTGGCCAGATCTCATGAGCCTTCAGTGCCCATTTAAATTTTAAAGCACAGTTAAAGCTTCATACCCTAAAGATATATTCTCAGCCCCTAACTATTAAATTGCACGTTTTTATTTTAATTTAAAATGGTAAACAACATAGAAATGAAAAATGCTAAGTGAGTACCTCTGTTGATGAATACCCTTTTCATAGAATCCTAGAATATTTTGGGTTGGAAGGGACCTTAAATATAATCTAGTTCCAATACCCATGTCATGGGCAGGGACATCTTCCATTAGATCAGGTTGTTCAAATTCTTGTCCAAAATGGCCTTGAAGACTTCCAGGCTTGCATTATCCACAGCCTCTTCTCTGGACAGCATGTTCCAATGTCTCATGAACCTCTTAACCCAGTTTCTCTTACCAGTTTGTCTTCCTTCCTAAGTGAAACCAAATTTAATGAAAGAAAAATACAATCAAGGATATCATTGGTGAAAAACAGTAGTCTTACTGATTTAAGGGAAGCTAAACTGCGTCTTAACCAAATACACCTCTGTCACGAAAGGATGAAAGTTGTTTCATTTATCCCAAAGAAAGATTTTAAAAAACACTGAACCATTTCATTCACCTTTATTTTCATCCAGGAAAATTATTTTTTTTGTCTGTGATTAAAACCCTATACTTCAGGGTATGCTTCCTACAGTATATCCTATTTCTCAGGTGCTGGAGGCAAACCCTGGGGAGAATTGTTCCTTACTTAGTGTGTGCCAGACCATATTTGACACAGTCCATTACACTGACACAAGATTTATCCTCCTGATAAAAGAAGCAAAATCTTCAGCTGGGCAAACAGACTTTGATAGCTCTTCAGAATGAAAAATATCTGGTTTTTAAAACTCCTCTAGTATTCACAAGCCCAGAGGATGTGTTTGAGGTGCCTGTGCTAGCATTAAAGTATCATTTAAAAGCCCAAAGAAAGGGAAATGATTGTATTAGCTGTATCTCCAGGCCAGTTATAGAGGCACTGATTACTTGCCATATCTTCTACAGACAACAGGAACTTCACCCTGCAAAGCAGATGCTCTAATTTAAAAGGGGTCTGTCTCTCTGCTTAAGAGATTACTCTGTTGAAAGGAAGTCACTGCTGGAGAAAGTATTTATTCTTAAAGCAATATTACCCAAAAGAATCTGGATGCAAAGCCTGGAGTGCCCAACTATAAATGAAATAGCATAAATATCAATAACATTATCAATGTCAGCTAATAGAAGGGTTGAAAAGTTGATGTAAGAATAAATATTTAAATAGGATATTTCACAAATGTTCCAAAGTGGTTTCAATTTCACTGAAAATGGAAAATAGCATTTTTCTAAATTCCCTTCTAAATCCAATACGTTTTTAAATTTAAGTGACATCTATGGTCACATTCAAGTAAAACAGTACCATTGCACTACGACTGAGAGCAGAGGTCAAAGCCAATAAAAGGACATATTTTGGACCATGTATGACAGATAAACCACTTGATTCACTGCAATTATTTGTATTTAGTTACCTAATTTTTTATTAGTACCCAATTATTTGCATATGATTAAAGAACAGAGCATTTTCAGACAGATCTCCACTTGAATACCCAGAGCTGTGCATTCCACCATCTTGCTACAGTCATTGGTTTCCATTATCAGTTTACAAAATTGTTTATTTTCCTTTAGTATTAAAAATAATTCTTTAGTTTTCTCTACTTCTGATCTCATTACCAAATAAGAAAATCTCTTAACAAACAACAATATGAATTCATGTCACTTCTTGGAACTTGCAGACAGATCACTCCTAAGTTTTAATTTTGACAATACTTTCATTTTCATTGTAACAATCTTTTCAGCTCTAGAATAATTTTTATGTTCTTTTTTTTTTTTTTTTTAATAATTATACCCAAATTTTTCAGTATCTTCTTTAAAGTCAAGATCATGGAGCAAGATGTGGCATTTCACTAGAACTAGTCATACAGGAATCACACATTTCAAGACTTTTGGAACTTACCTCTTGATTCAGACTAACTTTTCCCTCTAATTTCAATGGTTGTGCCTTTCTAGGACACAGTCTCTTGTTCTGACTTTTCCATTCCAGTTGGGTTCACTTTATTTGAAGGTTTTTTTGTATGAAACATTTTGCCAAATACTGCAGGGCAAATTACCAGGCAATATTTCTCTGCCCTAATTAATTTGCCTTCCTTTTTTTCAAGCCTTTCATGACCCACAGAAATTTTCAACAATCATTCTATATCTATATCTACCCTGAAGAAACGTCAGACCAAGTCAAAGTTTCTTCCAGCTTTAGAAATTTGGTCTTCTTGTTTCTCATTTTCAATTGACTTTTTTTTTGGTTACCTGTTATTTCACAGAACATTTAATTCATGCTTCATAAATTCTGTAGAATATTGGTCTTGAATCAGACAACCAAATACCTTTAAGAATTATACACATTTTAACAGATGTTGATCCCACATATATAAATGTGGCAAAATGGTACATCTCTCAGGACCTATTTCCACAGAAGTGTAGACTAAGTTTGAATGTGCTTCTTTCCTTTATTCATTAATTGATCACATTTTACATCAACATTTTCACTGTCTTCCCTGAGGCTAATATTGAATGCTACTAAATGCTACTAAATAGCCACCAGTGATCAAGATAATTTGTTTTGGGGCAGGGGGAAAGCCTTGGAACATTTCAAGCTGTCACACTACCTTTTGAAAAGTTGTAGTAACTGAGTTTGATTTGTAAAATGAAATGGAAGTGAGACATGGAAAGGAAATTTCCTGTGAGGGTTGCATATGAAAATTACTTGGTTTGGTTGTAATTCTCTATTTATTCCGTTTTAACATTCCTATCAACCTTACACACTGTTTGGCTTATCTAAAGGCTCAATGGAATCTTACAAAATAGGTTATTCTGTGTAGTTCATAATAACATTGTGCACCTAAACCTTAGCTAATTCAGCTTTTTGAGGAGCAACCCAA
Organism: Sialia sialis; assembly: GCA_009812075.1. NCBI lineage: Eukaryota > Metazoa > Chordata > Aves > Passeriformes > Turdidae > Sialia > Sialia sialis. Next base: position 31,607,909 of record VRYO01002355.1, read on the forward strand.
ACTAGAACACAGTAGTTATGGGTATTCACTGTTGTTTTGGATGCTCTGATCTTCTCAAAATGTCTCATACCCTTCTGAGGTACAGAGCTGGGCAGAACTGCATGGGACTGCACGGTATGGATGGCTCATCAGTCTGTTTGGAGGCTTCTTTGCCTCCTTCTGGATAGGAAACCCCCTTTAGGACCCCAAAATATGTTCAGATATGTTCAAATTTGTTCAAATTGTGAAATCATACTTGTTGCAGGCCTTTTATCCCAAACTTCCCAAATTATCAGGGGAGTTTTAATGTAATAATGAACACAAGTACTTCTTCCAACATCTGGTACTTAAGGCAGCCTTGTGGCAGATAAGATGAACATTAAAAACAGCTGATCATTTCCAAAGAATGCCAAAGCCTTTCTATTTCTCTTGCTCATAGGGGCTTGCAGGCCATACATGATCACTGCTATTTCATTCCCCTGCCATGAGATCTGAAGGAGTGTTTGTGCAGAGTAAGGCAGCAGGAGAATGTTCATGACTCCATCTCCCTCACCTCCCTAACTCCCTGTTGCTCTTCACTGTATTTTTTTCATCATTTTCTTCTTTCTGTCTCTCTAGTTCTTCCTGCCAGACCAGTTCAGAACCCACCAATTCTCTCCAGGGCTGTCCTGGCCAAAAAATGTTTGTTTGTTCTGACGATTTTCTCAATTATGTCCAATACCCGACAGAAAGGAGAAGCTGTCCCTTTTAAAAGTAGAATTGAAGCACTGTCCAAACACAGCTCTTAGGCACAACCCAAACCATAAGCAAATCAATAGGACTTCTCATTTGTTCACATGATTACAATTAAGCATATCCCTTAATGCTTCCCTGGACAGGAGCCAAAAGACAGCAGTAAACTGAGTTGAGATCCCAGAAATTACATTCCTTTTACTGAGGCAAAATCACCCTTTGTATTAGCAGATGATACACTCTCTAGTGCAGAGAAAGACACATAATCAAGCCATGTAGAATGGGGAGTCTTTTATTCAAATTTCTGCAAATATAGTCCTTTGCCCTGCAATTAAATAAAGAAAAGGGAGAAATCCAAAAGAAGCAATGGCTTGGCACCTTTGCTGCAAAAAATTCCTTACTGCTCAACATGGTGGCTGAACTCTCATGTTGCATTACATCAAAGGCTCTCTAAAGAAACAGCTCGGCTGCATGAAGATCTTAACAATTAGAACAGAAAAGGAGAGACAAAAGATTCTGAAGGGGAGGGGAAAAAAGGGAGACAAACTGAGATCTGATAAAAGGCCAAAATAAGAATTAATAAGTAAGGATCTGATACAGTCCTAAGAAACAGCAATTCTGCTTTCTTCCTTGCTGCAGCATACCAGCACCTTCCAGGAGCATATTAGATAGTGAACTAAGATTTTTATGAGTGCTTCAGCTGCCTCCTCATTCTGTGCTCAAGGAAAAACCATGCACACTTTAATGTTCAGTTTGGTAAACTTCAGAAAAATGCTGCCTCATATTTCCAGCAGAAAGAAGGGAATGACCAGGCGGTGGTGCCTGGTCATCCTGTGCAGTGACAAAATTCTGCTTGGGTGCTGCAGGTCTCAGTTGTGTTCCTCCATGGTAAAGCCAGCCCTTTCCAGCCCAGGCTGCCTTCATGGAGGTGACACAGCAGGGTGGCTGCTCACAGGGATCTCCAGCCTTAGCTAGACATAAAACACCTTTCCGGCTAGGACTTCTCTGCTTTAAGCAGAAAAAGAATCTATTCCAGGGCAGAACTAAGTGGTTCTGTATTTGTATTGGAGAAAATCAGATAAAGAAGGTGGCCTGGGGACAGATCTGAAAGTGATGCAGTAAGTAATAGCCTTTGATGTCAAGGGCAATGTCAGCTTGGGTCAGTCAAGAGAAGAAGCTCTATGAGGAAAAGCCATAACCTTCAGCCAAAAGTTTTCCTATTATATAATCTAAGATTTTATTTCAATTATTTATTTTCCAGGATTAGAGTCTAGATAAAGAGCACTGCATTCTACCTTTAAAAGTGTCAGAAATTGTTTCAGTTTTCTTAATCCCTCCAGTGCTGCTTTCCTTAGGGATATCCCTCAAAAATGCCCACAACTTTTATCTCATGGGCAGCAAGTTAATGCACTCATCCTCTCACTAAATTCACTGCTTTTCTTCTGCTAGGAGATGATTTGCATTTGTCTTCTCAAAAATGTTTTTCAGATTTTCTTTTTTTCCTTTCCTTTTAGTCAGCCTTCCAATTCTCTGTGACACTGACATTTCCCTCCTGAAACACTATTTTTTTCTGCTTTTTTGGTGTTATATTCCTTTATTTCAACTGGCTATCTTTGTCATTTTAAAGTTTCTCCCTTCTCATTAGCCTTTTCTCTGTTCCTCACATATCTCTGGTTGCCTTATCAAAATATTGACAAAATGTTTTCCAAGAACCTGACAGATGTTCAATGCATCCTGACACATTATTCTCCTGACAGACATTACATAGTTTAAATCCTTTCTTCCTACCTTCTTCCTATTTGAGATGAATCTGAGAAATATTTTCTAAAGAGCCTCATTCCCCTGAACTTTGTGTTTAGTATCTTGTTATGAATCCTAATAAAGAGAGGTCACATTTACTTACCCTCTATCTCTGCCTCTGCAATTGGTCCTAAGTGCATATGTGCATTTATGCTGACAGAAAGTAATCTACCAGGCAATGTCTTTTATCCATATTTCCATGCCAAATATCTCAAAACAAGGTAAATCACTTCACATGATCATTCCACAGATACTGATTAATTTAGCACATCTGTTGTTGTGACACTGCAGGACTTCATGTTTGGATTCCTTGATTTTTTAATTTTTTTTTTTTGTGCTCTTAATCTTATTTTTCAGAGATTGTGAAATAATATGGAGGGAGACATTGCTCAAGAAGGAATCTATTTTGAGGCTTTTTTTCATATGGCATTGGGTAGAAATTATTTGTATTCTAGAATTTTATTTTATATTTTACTTTCATATTAAGGGAAAAACACTTTTCTGTGCATTGTGGAGAAAGGCAGAGAGCACATTCATGTGGTTACACACGTGTATCTAAGAGTGTGGGCTGTGCATTTTGCATTCAAGTGTCTGCAGTGACACTTGAATGCCTCTGTCCTTCTCTGGGGCTGGCAAGTAAATCCATGTATTTCAGTGTGTTACATGTGGAATAGCTGACAGCAGTGCCTGACCAGGGGCACTCCTGAGCTGGAGAGGCTCACTCACTGCTTTTCCTGCTCTCTCCCAAATGCCAAATGATGGGCCAGACCCTCAGCTGGACTCAGCACATGAGCCTCAGGTTCAGCATTTTAAAGGATGACAGAAACACTTTAAGTCAGACAAGCCCTCAAAACAAAACCTTTTCTTTCCCCTTCTTTTTTTTTTTTTAGATTGCTTACAGCAGCCCATGTCACACATACAAATACTTTACATGACTGAGTCCTCTGTGGCCCAGATATGAATAGAGTCATCCTTGAAAAAAATCAGTAAGAATGTTTTTTATCCCCATGTCCCATTTTTGTAAATAATTTACATGCAACTTGCTATCTTTGGCAGGACAATAACACTAAACTCTTTAAAGAAGGGTGAATTTTGGAACCAATACTGAAAGAATCAAAAACAGATTGAAAGTTGAGGTCAGGACTACAGGTGATCTTAGCAATCAGTTTCAGAGCTGGAGATTAATATAAAATCATCAAAAAAGGAGTCACAGTGGAAAATTTTTCTTCTGACCAGAGTAAAGAGCACAGCTTGAGATACCTCTTGTCAGTCATCATAAAGAATGAGGAAAACTCCTCTCTTTAGCGAGCAGAAGAGCAGCAAGCTGGCAGAGCAGAACAGAGAATATGCCCAGACAGAATTTGGGAGAGAAACCTGGTTAGCTTGTCCCGGAGTCAGAGATCCCTGATTAATTATTTAGGTTAAGTACAATGAAGGAAAATTCTTTAGATATGTCTGGTTTGAATTTGCAGTGGAGAAACTCAGAGCTTTTAGGCACAGCTGGTATCCCTGTACAGTGAATCACCACAAGGGCTGGAGAAAATCTGTTTCTTTCTGTGCACAGGCTGATGATGTTAAAGTAAAAATTAACAAGGGTGCTTACATAGTTAGAAGTAGAGTTCAGATTTTGGTGAAGCTCTGTGTTTTTAAACTGCCTAGCTCAAAAGGCTAATTTTTCATGTGGAGCTCTAAAAACCTAAAAATGCAATACAAATGCTTTTGTGGTTAGTCTATCATCATTATAATAGTAAAGAAGGAGCTTCAGATATATAATATATGCAAAAGCACTTGAGTTTTCCTGTTCCATTCCCTCTTGCCCTGCCCAAATAAACCTGATGACTGTATTTTAACCTTAAAAGGTACGTGTGCAATATAAAATCTTTCCTAAAAAACCATTTAAATTCCAAAGCAACACGTAACTGAATAATTCCAGCGATAGAGGCAAGCATGTGCTTCATTGATAGATCAGGTTTCTAATGAAGAACGGTTGTTTATATTATCTTATCATAAAATGCCATTTTCTGCTGGTAATAAATATATATCCCCTGAAAGGCTTCCAAATTGCACTTGGATAGCAGTTATTTCCCAAATGCACCCAACTCATACTTAAGCAAATTTAAAAAGACACATTCATGTTTTCACTTGACAGCAAATAATATTTACATACCATGTCAAGATAACTTTCTACAAATATTCTTGTTTACTAGTCAAACCTGCAGGTAAAAACTTTGTTCAAATGGTTGGTCTGGCAACATAATTTGGCACTCTATATCTATTAACTTGTGTTTCTGCTTTTGCACAAACAAGATTTGCCACAGACCACTGGTTCAAACAAGGAGCCTAAATGAAGTATCTCAAATTAAGTTTGAATTGATTTACATCGTTAACCAATGAACCAGCAAATTTTCTTGTGTGCGTTTCCGTGTGCAGAACTAAAATACTTACAGGAGATACTGTCATACTGGCAATTAGGGTCACTGCATGAGGAAGACCAATTTCCTCATTTATTTTCCCTTCTGTTTTGTAGGAGGGAGAAGAACCTGACATCCCTCCCTCTTTCTTCTAAACTCATCCAGGTTAAAAGCATTCAATCTTACAAAATCTCCAAATAAAATAGAGACATGAGGAATATTAAATCTATATCAAGGAAGGGACATTAATTCATCTAGTTTCAGTAGAATAAATGCATGACTATGGTGTTTTTAAGGAAATGCATGCTTTTTCTTACTTTTTAAATGGAGTAATCAGTCTCTTTTCATGTTCTGTCACTGAAAGGAGTAAATTTAGCAGACAAAGAAAATAGTGGAAAATAGAACTATATAAACTGAGAATGGTAATGTGATGCTTTGAAGCCTTCTGTGTTATTTTGATAATATCTGTGCATGCCACGGTCCAAATATCCCACTAGCATCTCATGGAAATGTTTGAACTCTTTGCTTAATAAAGAAAAGCAGAGATAGGCTGTATTTGAGGGGTTGTGCTTAGGAGAGCATGTACTTGTATGTAAGCACGTGTGTGTTTGCATGTGTGTTTCTTTCTCCTGTGGAGATTATGAGCTGTGCAGGAATAGAGTGCTTAATTGAAAAGATAACAAATGATGAAGCAGCTGTTAAGTATGGCACAAAAATTGCTCCAAGCAGTTAAGGCTGATCATCATGATGGAAATAGCTTTTTGACAAGCTTAGCATTCCTGTGACAATAATTAAGAATCAGGTTTCCACCAAAAGGCTTTATAGCCAGAAGGGGTTGTAAATCAATGGGCAACATTTTTATCTTGGAATGAAAATTAATTATTCAGTGTAGAACAAGCTTTCTCACACTTAACTGCCTGTAATGCCTCCTTTATTCTCCATCTTAATTCAATTAATATACTATTGTTAAAGGGGTGTTTGTCAGTAGTGATTCACTTTTGTTAGAAATTACCATAAGGAAATATGACAAAATTGAATGGTTCTTAAATGAAGCCATAGTTCAGATTTTTTTGGCAGAGGGTTGTTAGCTGTTAAGTACCCTTTGACAAGGGTGCGGATGTGAGCATTTTGTATTGCACCCTTTGAGCTTGCATAAGCATATAAAGGGATTGAATAATACATGAAAAAGGAGTGTAGGATTTTCTGAAGTGCTCTACATGGCCCTAACTTCTTTTTCCCTTTTAAGCTAGTCAGAAAACATATTGAATTTAATTGAAGCAGTTTCAGAACACCAAAGACTTTTGAAAATCTTATTCTTATTGAGAAGAAATAAAAAGTGTTTTTGCCTTTTTGACTATTATATGGAAATGAAGGCATCTATCAAAGCTGTCATGACACGTACAGGGAAATGATGAGACTTTGGGGAATTGTTCAGACTGTTTTGACAGGCTCTACAAACTGAAAATGGGCCTGGAAATGTCCTCTTGGCAAGAAACATTAGACAACATAAGCCTCCACAAGGGCAGCTTTTGTCTAACTATTGCCTTCGGTGTTTTCCTCTTCGGCAGTAACAGAGATGATAGGAGGGGAAAAAAGTACTGGAATTAGTGTTTCATTTTATTCAGGACTCCAAAATTTTTCCATTATTCCCCATTTCTTCTTTGGCCCTGAGCAGTGCCTCCTGAGTTTTTTGCTAAATCTTTCTTTAAATAAGATAATATTTGGTAAAACATCAGAAGTGTGAGATTAGAAGTTCTTCAAAGGAGAACGTGCTTTTTAAAGCAGTCCCATAATGTTGTATCACTCAGTGTAAGTACTCACCTTCTGAAGCAAATATGATCTCCTGGCAGATGAGAAGAATTTCTTAGAGGGCAAGAGGTGCAATTCCTTCAATTCTTTTTTGTTATCTCCTGGGTGTTTCTGCTGCACTAAAGCACTAAAAGAAGTACTGGTGAGTCACCAAAGAATGCCCTCTCTACATATTAGAGAATTAATTGCCTTATAAAACCTGTTAACCTTATATCAGCTTGAGCTAATGCTGACTCCACTCAAAACTCATCAAGTTATGGAGGACAAGCAGAGCCCTGGATTCCTGTTGTTGCCCCAAAAATACTCCTGCCTCGCTGCCTCCTGAAACGTCTCTTTCATGAGAAGATTGTTCAGTGACCTAGCACAGGAGGGAGAGGTCCACATCCTTCTCATGTCTGGATGTTCACTGGCAAGGCTAGCACCAACACCAGCCTCTGTTACTCCTCTTTCAATCAGGACGCTGCACCTGATCCATGCTTTTAAAAAATGAGTGCATGGCATTCCATGGCAAAGTGGAATATTGTGGAAGGAGACTAAAGCTACCATGTCATGTTCTGAAAACGCTCCAGGTGAAATAAACTCCAAAATTGATTGGGTTTCCATACTTAAACTAGGAAGTAGATTTAACCACCCAAGGAAACCTAATGTGTTTCTTCTCCCTTTGATCTGACATTTTATTGGTACATCAATATATGTCTTTTACATGCAGAGCTATCACTTAAACTTCAAGAAATCACAATTAATCAAAGACAAACATCCACAATTCCCATTTCATCTATGAACATCTTCTGGGGCAGGGGTCACAGTGGTGTTGGAAAAGGCTTCTGTGCTAGATTTCTTTTTTTTTTTTTTAAGAAACCCATAGTACAATGGAAATAATAATGCCGGCTATCAGCCCGAGAATGTGTCTTTCTGTACTGCCTAAATTTTGAATTTAAAAATCCTTTTGTCCTTTCCTATCCTGTTTTCCACCTCACTGACCACCAACATTTCTTCTACATTGGCTACTCTAAACAATTAGCTGAGAAGCATTCCTTGCAAATACCTCACCAGCCCAACACCTTCACTCAATTAGGATATTGCTTCCTCTTCAATCAACATGACTTGTTTCTGTAGTACTTCCCAAAAGGAAGAGCCTTCCAAGAAAACTGAGACTGCTGGGAGCTGGCCCTGGGCTAATCCTCCTTTGTTCATCAGCTGCTTCACCCATTTTGAGACAGCTGGGAAGGAAGCAAGGAGAGCACGTGTGTAGATCAACACAGCTTTTAAAATATGGAAATGTCAGGATTTGATTTCATGTTTAAGTTGATAAAAATCTTTAACTTCTTTGCCACTTTATGAGCTTGTTAATACAGCAGATTAATGGCTTCTGTACTGACTCATGGTTTTATTCTGTGTCAGGCCAGAAAATGAAAGAGGAATAAACCACCCAGAAAAGATCAGATAATTTCTGGTAGACAAAAAAAGCCACAAACAAACATGTGAAATTCAAAGAAAATGCATCTATTGTTAGTCCAGGCTATTAGTGCCTGCTGCCGTTCGGTCCACTTGGAGGAGCAGAAGACTTGCATGAATCACATATTAGGACAATATGTTTAATACAGAGCCAGAGCAGAATGTTTCTGGAATTTTTTTATGAATACAATAATGTTGCATCACAAATCTGTCCTTGAGTTTTTTTCTTTCAAGGGAACTGCCCTGGAGTTAGTTGCAAAAAAATCAGTGGTCTGGAAATTATGTAATTTAGACATGTTTACCTCAGTGTGTGCCAGTATTTGCAGCTGTCGAAGTGAGCAGAGCCTTGTCCTACTGAGGCTAATTCCCCCAGATTAAAAACTGCTTCTGTCCCATGCACCCCCACACATCTGTAGCCTTTGCCGACCAAACGTGGGAATTTAGAACATTTTAGAAATACTTGCAAATAAAGAGAGGCAAAAATGTTCTGTGGGAGAGCTCTTTACCAAAAATAAGTGTTTTCATTTGACTTTATTTTCAGGAATGCAATCCAATTTTGAACAGGGAAAAGTGGAAGCATTTGGTTTACGTTCAGAATTATAATATATCAAAAATTAGTAAGTTACTCAAAATAGATATTTCAAAATAATTTAAACTAAACTTGTTGGTTGTGAAACTTAAATGAAACATTTTGGTATCTTTATTCATTGTCTTGATATTTAACAAGACCTTATAGCTGTTGAAATTTTCTTAGTTTGACTGGTCTAATAGCTGAAAATGTTAGAAGAAGATCACACCAGTAATTCCAAATTTTCAACTGTTTTCAGTGAATCAGGAGGTAAGTTGGTAGAGTTAAAATATAAGTTCCTATACTTCAGACTGATTCTGTAATAAAGTGTAAAACAGACTAATCTTGAGCCAAATTGTACAGAAAGTCAAAGTAATCCTGTCTGGTTTTTCATAATTATTGATACCAAAGAATTTTGTTCCTATGCTACATTCATGCAATATATGAAATTACAGATGCCATGTACTAACTATAGAAGCTGATTGTGATATTTATATAAAACCACTGTGTGTCACCTGCTCCTGTTCTCAATTTACAATGAAAATTCACCAGCAGCGATGAACCACCATTAGTGTTTAGTGTATCACCAACAAAGGGGTGCTAATGCACAAAAAAAAAAAAAATTACTATGTGCACAAGCAGTAAATGCAGCCCAATAATATATTGGTGGTGTGAAATAGGACAATGGAAAGTTTACCTGGACAGTGCTTGGAGCAACATCTTGTATTGCACTGACTCAACTCCTTGCTGATTTTATTTCTGCAAGGTCCTGCAAAGAGGAGCTCATGATCTGAGCCTCTTTAAAGTGAGAAAAACTCCAAATGCCTAAGACAAGCAAATAAACTGATATGCTTGACAGTGGAAATTTGTGAAGGGACCACGTTCATCTGAAAAAATGAAAAAGAAGGAATGGAAAAAAGATTTTTCACTGCTGCTGATGACACAGAGATCCATAAATGCGGCTTTTCCATGTGACAAAGTGATATGCAATATTCACTGTGGTTTCACACAGCTGGGTCAATAAACTTCCATTAAGTATGGACAAGCTGTCAAAGTGACCTGCTGCCCTCAGTTCTGCAGTATGACTTGGCCTTAGCTGTCCATATTAATATGAATTTTAACCCTTTGGTTTGGCATTTTAATTCTTCATCCATTAGTCTCACATTTCTGTATTATCAGTTAGTAGTATTGATTTTAAAGAATACATACAGTCAATTTGCACACATGTATTTGCAAAGGTCAGCAGAGGACACAAATGTGATTTCTGCAAGAGGTCCAGACATAGCTTCCTGATAATATTTATTATCTGTCCTTGCAAAGATTAATTTTTGCAAGTAGAAGTAGTACTTATCATAACTGAAGGATCACTAGATGTCCTTGCAGTCTGAATTTTTAAGGGTTCATTTGTGGGGGTTTCTTACAAGATATGTCTAAATAGAGGCACTGCAAGTCCAGAAATATTTTTCTTCAGGCTGAGCTTCTTCTGAGGTCATTGCCACACATCTCAGCTCCCTGTGCTTTGTGGGAACACTGAACACTCTTAATTGGGACACAGAAATTAGTGGAAGCAAAGCAAGAGTCTGAGTTTCAGCCCTCACAGACTTGCACATACTTTATGTTTAAAGCATACAGATAAAACAACAAAAATTGAAGCTTTTGCATGACTAAGATAAGCCCTCCCCACTCCTTTTTCTTTTTCTTTCTTTTTTAGTCAGATGGAAACCAGGCGGTAGATGTGGGTTTTACCTTTGACTGAAATACCAGTGCTGTAGTCGCACTGTTCCCTGGAGGGATAATTCAAAGCCAAGCTCTCTGGAAGTTAAGAAACCTTCACCTTCTTTTGCTCATTTTTTTACCCTTTTTGTAGAATATGTTATTATTTATTGTTCCTGATATTCAACCTTTCTGTCTAAGATCTTTAAAATGGGGAGAAAAGGAATTTCTCCTAATATTTAGTATCTCAGCTTCTAGAGACCTCTGCCATTCAGAGGGAGTATATGGTGTTGCATTTTTTGTGGTGTCACCTGAGTCAGATTTGCTTCTTGGAGACTCCAGATCTCCTTGACGAGTGCCTACTACTGGTTTCTTCCTCCTACCTTTTTTGTAATGCTCATTTTCCCTCATTTTAGAGTTGCTATTGTACTGTCCTGGGACACAGTTCCTCAACCACTTGTTATTTACAGATGGGAGGGACTTAGCTGGATCAGCTACCCAAGGACAAGTGGCTATTCACACCTCCTAGTTCTCTAATCCACCTGAGCACTTCTATCCATGGCCCAGTGTCATCTGTAGGTTGATGGGAAAATGTTTCTTTAAATTTCCTGCAGTTCCATCTCTATTCCCTTTGAAAGCAGCAGGAAGCTGTCACTGGGTGCAAGATCAGTCTTCTCTGAATCTGTTGATATTCCAGACACTCCATATTCAGTGTTCTGCTCTTTATGGTACTGCCAAAGTCAGTAGTAGCACTTGGTGGCACAATGCCACAATATCATGAATTTCTGAAGTTCCCCAGGAACTAAACAGACTCTGAAATGTGCCCTTTCTCCATTCATACATAATCCACACCAGACATCCAAAGCAAACCAGATAGAGCTGTTCTCCTGCTCTGTGCCTGCTTTCAAATTTAACGGTTTTTTCTTAGAAGGAAAAAGTAAAAAAAAATTAATTTCACTACATATCAAAGCATAAGAGTAGCTCAGCACCATTCCAAATAATGCTTGAATTTCATTTCTGATCTGGAATCTCCAAAGTTTCTGGGTCCCTGTTGGAGTTTCTACCACAAATATATCCTTGGCTGTGTTTTGATCTTTACACTATGAACTTATCTCTCATCCACCATTTCTTGCAGGAAAATAGCAACTATGTTTTCTCTGTATAGGAAGTAGAATTTTTGCATAAATGGAAAATGAATATTCATTGTACTTCAGAAGGTATGAGGGCAAAATTATTCATTGCAGGATGAGCAAGAACCTCAGTGAAGCTAAATCAATTTATACACCATAGCAGTTCATACCAAAACTTCAAAGTAAAAAACAGCCCAGCCTGATTTTTTCTTGAGCAGCCCTTTTATGGGTTTTTACATTGTAAAAGTTGGACCAGGAGAAATAGAATAAATGCATAGCTTCGTTCTGGGGCCAGTCTTAAAAAGATTTTTTCATGTGCCTACATCTCCACACGTGAGTGTCACACCCTCTGGGGTCTCTTAAGCTGTTGGTTTGCTGAAGTTAAGCTCATACAGATGTATTTGCAAGAAGGAGCAGTTTCTCAAGAGCAAATCACCTGTTCTGCATCAGTAGGAAAGAGACTGACAGCCCTCCAGTGTGCTTTAGATTTCATACTCTGATTGTAAGGAGAGCTCCATAACACTCCCCACTACAACACAACAACAACACAATCATTTAGTTCAGCAATCTGAGAGGGACAACGGCTACTTCAGCATTCCCAAGGGGGGTTCAAATGATTTATTGATCAATTGATTAATTAATGTCAGTGGTCAGAGGAGAGAGCAGCTCTACTGAAAAAAATAGCTGTCAGAAGAGCCCATAAGTGCATGAGCTATTAGGAATGAAAAAAGGAATCTGACAGAAAAATAGGGCAGTGATTGTTTTACATTAAATGTGAGAGAATGCACGAGATGTGTTTCCAAAACTTGTCAGATACAATAATGAGAAATAGAAACTTCATTTTGGAATAAAGATGGTCATGCTCACATTTTCATAAACCACATATGAAAGTTTGGAATTGATTAACTTTTCATAAAATAGCTGCTTTGAGTTATTTCTACTAAAAGTTAGCAACTGATCTTGTAATCATGCTTAAGAATTGTGTTGTTTCCAATGAATAAGGCTGAGTGCTTTTTCTAATTAACTTTTAAATTTTTATGTTTGGCACAGGTAAGGGTAAATCTAGCCTGTGTGCTTTTCCATGTTTTACTGTTGGTAAAACTTTCTCCTAAACCTTCATTGAAAGAAAGTTGTAATGTGGAATGTGCATTCTTGAAATACTTGCTGCTATTTATTATTAGTTTTCATTTCCAGATAAGGGACATCATTATGGTATTTAAGATTCATTTGACAGGAGGCCTTCACACATCCTGGAAGGGTTGTCTTGATATCATTATTGTGCTAAAGGTATAACTGAGGGACTGGGAGGCAGATGCTTATCTATATGAAAAAACCCTTACTCACCTGAGCAGCTTAACTATAGACAACTGAGCTATGAAATTAAATTAATCTATACATGCCCATTATTTTCAGCAGAGTGTTTGTCTGTGTAACAATTTCTCGCCTGAATTTATGAGATTTTTCTTATGGAAAACTATAATGATTTATCTTCCTTTAATCTCATGCTTTGGGTTTCATTTGGAGGCCACAGAAATGAGGATGCCTTTTATTCCCTTCCTAAATAGGAATACATGTTCTTAGTAGGTCTGATGGAAATACAGAGTGTGATGAGAGCTACTCCTGACTTATAGGACAAGTGGGAGACCATATCTGATTAAATGATTTATTCAGAGTCACACAGGAAAGCTATCAATCAGGACTTGAACCAATCCTCCCCAGCTGCCAAGGCACCTCATGCCACAAAATCATTCCATCACTGTCACATCAGCTCTGCTAGCAAAGCATCTATCCCACCTGCAGAGAAGGTGCAACCATTAAGACATTTGAACCAGAATCACAGCAAAAACAAGACCTCTGATAATTTCCTAGACAACTTACAAGTGACAATTACAGTAATTTCATGCCTATAAGGTGCGCCCTTTTGACTGAAATTGTGATCCTGGAAGTGCGCCTTATACGCCAGTGCGCCTTATATATGGACAAAGTGTGGAAAATTGCTGACAACCTGGAAGTGCACCTTATACGCTGGTGCGCCTCATACGCGTGAATTTACTGTGAATTAAATACTAATTACAGTCAAGACAAGGAAAGTGGGGTTTTTTTTGCCAATTGAATTAGTATAATGAGTTGGCTTTGAATTTATTTATATAATTAAATATGTTCATTCTTCATCTGGCTTCACTAGTTATGAGCACATATACACAGGAAGTGATAAAGGAATTTGGGGACACCTTTTGTTTAAATACTTTGGTATTTCTGAAATCTAGGCAGAATGTCCCACATGCCAACTAAGCAACTTGATGCTTTGTTGGACTTACTCACATAATATGAAAAGTTTTCCTCTATGTTGTACAGTAGTTCATGTATTTCAGTATAATTCTAATAATTCTAATAATAATTTAATAAAAACACATAACACAAAAGGACTAAATTTATTACAGAGACTTTTTAAAGTTAGTATTATTGTTTAAAGACGTACAAGAATAAAATAAATTTACCAATTTCTTTTTTCTATATTGAGCAAGAATAAGATAAACATTTTGCTTACTGCTTAGCATCAAAATGGATTTCACATAGTACTTCAGAATTTGATTTTTGTATTACTGTTATTAGTAATGAGGTCACTTAAGAATCTGGGCATGTGTGTCTGTGAGAGGCTGTGCTCAAAAATCTATTCCTCATCTACAAGGCAAAAAACAAACATTAAAAATAAAATATGCCTAATGCCATTCTCTTTAAAATACATTTAAAATAATGCCATATTATCTGTGGTAACAATTTTATGAGATGAAAAACAATATTCTAGGTCCTCCAGTGAGGTAGATAAGCACAGCACCAGGGAAACAACCACTTCACACGAATGAGTATCCACATCTAAGCAAAAGTTAAAACAATATTTCTGGGGTTTCAGAAGTCAAACTGCTCATTTTAACAACAGAGCTGATCGGAGAGTTCAGCTCTTTGCAAGTGTTAAAGCATTTTCTAAAGTAAGACATCTTCTAGACATTTACTAAAGAGTTTCCGTGCAAAATCTGAACTTTAAAGATTATACATTTAGAAGTAAAGGTCTGCTCCATGTGCCCTACTTTTTCATCCTTTGGACAGCTAACCTGCCCCATATATTCCAGCATCCACAGTTAGGATTGTCCAGGAGACACATACTATTGTTGCTGCTTCATAAATAAATTCTAGAATAGGAAGATAATGAAAAATAGAGCATGAAGAACTTCCTGTTTTCAAATAAATGTTGTGTTATTTGTACACTTCAGAGAAAGAATGGTCTCTAATTTTCCCCAGTTCACTTTGAGTTTAGTCACTGGGAAATCAATAGCAGTTTCCCACATGCTCTGCTTGCTTATGAGGTCTCGCATGAACTTTGAAGTTTGTACACCCTGTTTTGCCAACATTTTTACAAATTCTTGGCTGCAGTACAGACACAACCAATGCATATATTGATCTGGAAAAAAAATCTGAGTAAGACAAAAAGACTCTTTTTATTTTTTTTTTCTTTTAAAAGTAAGTCCTGGATATGTTTTATTATTTAAATATAGTTATTTCTAAAGAAAATCTATCTATCTATCATCCAGTGAACTTCTTAGGAGCTTTAGAGTATAAAGTGGTTTAAAAACTTTCCAATTCTGAAGCAACATTCCTGTTAATGTGCATATGTGAACACTGGTCAAGGATCCTTGGTGTTTTTATATAAAGAATATCTCTAAAAATGTTGTCAGTTATATCCATAGCCATAAGTGCATTAAGGAAGGATTTGGAAATACCATATATGATTAATGTCACCTATTCCAAGACTGGTTTTATTTCTTTATGTCTTGAACAGGTTTCAATGCCTAAAGCAAATATTTCCCATGTCATAAGAGACCTGAAAATTTTTAGGGGAAAAAAGTAACCAAATAGTTCAGGTATCTGTAAGGATATCTGTAAGGAGAAAAAGGGAAAAGAGGTAACAGCAAAAATGAGCATTTGTCCTTCTTCAAAATATTTAAATGACCTCTTCTACACCTGTTTTGGAGTATGATAATTACAATTGGGAGCTAAATGTATATGTGCTAAAATCATCTTTTTCCGAATATCAGAACATTACCCTTTTGTCAAATGGCAATATTAAAAATAATTAGAATGTAAGTAAATTTTAGACTAAAATAATATTCTAATACAGACATTTCATGTACAGTAATTTTACAACTATAAGGTGCACTGGATTATAAGGCGCACTTCTGGGTTTCAATCAAAATTTTAGTCAAAAGGGTGCGCCTTATAGTTGTGAAATTACTGTACTCTTAATGTAAAAGGAATACTAAAAAAAATCACCCTGCACCATGAATTTCATCCCTGCTGCTAAAGGAAATTACATAGTACAGATAATAGATGCAACAAGTTCTGCACTGAAATGAATCAGTCTTGGCTGCAGCTCTTCTCCTGGAGAGCAACCCTGCAGCACTCCCCTCCAGGCCTCAGAAACCCTCTCCTATTTCCAGCTAGAACTTGCTCACAGTCATTTTATCCCCATTTCTTCTGGTGCCAAGGCTGTTGTGCAGTTGTTCCTCTGGCCCTCTTTGTCTGTCTCTGCTCAGAACGAGCACATCCTCTGCCAGTCTTTGCTCCATGAGAGGAACAAGCCTGGGCTCCCTCCCACGAGCACCTCTGTGAGTGTGGTGAGAAGGAAGAGAAGGAAGAGATGACTGCACAGCAAGTATTCAAACAAAACTTTGCAATAATATTGTAAAATGTCCTTGTTTCTGCTAGAAACACCTCCCCTGAGATCACATTTGTCTTTTCCCTAGCCCATCCTGTTGACTGTTGGTAAGTCACTCTCTAATCAGCTCATGGAGAAAAATCTTCCTCCATGTCTGCCATTTTCAGCTGGTAAGTGCCTGTCTATAGAGAAATCAATTTCATAAACACTTAAGACTACATAATTGTGCTATTATATTGACTCTCATTTTTATTTATACAGTTCTTATCCCATTCATTCTGGTCTCCTTCGGTTTTGCAAAGAACTCCAAAATTTTTGATTGCAAACAATTTGCATGTAGTTAATTGAATTAGTTTAACTAAATAAAATAAACTAAATGACTGCTTGGAGACCATTAATTAAGGAAAACTATGACCTAAATAGGACTATCTGTAAACAGCTGTTTTAACAATTTTGGGAGTTTTTCTCTTTTTTTTTCTTTTTTTTTTTTTTGGGAGGGTTGTCAGTTTGACTCCAGTTTGCACCATTTTGTGCATAATCATTGTATTGTTTTAAGTAGCTAGAACTAATCTTGTATAAAAATGAAGTTGCCTGTCAATTTACCTGACTAATTTGAAAACTCATTTTACACCTCAATACCTTCAATTTGGCTTCCCTCTTCTGCAGTTCTTCAAAATGCCTCCCAAAATCACACAAACATTGCCTTTTTTAAACTTTTTTTGTGCATTCCAGTTATCCCATTGGTAGATTCATTTCGTGTCCCTATTATTGGATCTGTTATTTAATATTCTGGTCCCCTCTATATTCTGAATTGGAAATTGTTTTTACTGATGAGTGTTTACAGAGATTGTTTTCATAGCTGAAATAAAATAATCTCCACATCTATTCCTTCATTCCTAGTTATCCATCAACTTGTCACTCTTGCCTAGCCCTATCTTTGTTAAATTCTGAGAAATAATATTTGTCTAATTTTCAGAACCACTTTGCCAGAAATGTTACTGATATCCATATGAAAATTTGGACAGTGATCAGTTCAACTCTGAATGAAGTTAAATCTGACTAATTGTATATTAAAGCCATGTAAAAATGTTTCATTCGCAGAGGTTTCCTGCAACAACTAGAGAATTTTAACTAAGGAAAATATTTGGGAGTTTTATTTGAGTCAAAAAATCTGAAAAAGAACTTAAGAAACAGCAGAGGAAGTTGAAAAGAAAGGGGAACTAACATCAGATTTGTCTGGATTTCATCAGTTTTGATTTTGGCATTAAGTTTATTAACCACATCCAAAACCATCAAGATTTGAAAGCATTGTTCAGTACAGATTGGTGGAGCATGTGTTCCCTGGGAGGTGTAATTTCCATCACTTTCAGCCAAGATCCTCTTGATTTCTGCTTGCCCACTTCTGGCCTTGAACCGAAATGTTTCATCCACAGTCCCGTTGATTCTCCAGGTAATTGTGAACTGACTGCTCCCTTCACTTGGTGAATTACACAGGTGCATGCTCTTGTGCCCTACAGGCTCACTGCTGGCCTCACCAGGGACTCTTAAATTACCCTTACTTTTGAGGTATCGAGTCATTCTATGACAAGACACCAATTTAAGCAGAGCTGGGAAGTACAGGTACCTACAGGAAGGAAAAAAATCCCTATGCACTACTCAGAATCACAACTAAAGGACTTGGAGCTGGATGTGCAGGGTAAGCTAGCAGTCCCAAATGGATATAGAAATGTTGATGAGAAATCTGAGGCTCTCTCCTACACCTCAGTGTCTACCTGTAGACAAGGCTGAAAGCCACAGGAATCCTAATTAAAAATATGTATTTATGTACCAGTACACTGGCACTGACAGCATGCACCCCAGGAGTGAAATGGACCATTTGACAAATTCACTAACCAAAATGTGCATTTTGGAGTCCAGATGCCCATCCCAGGGCATGCCTAAATTTACTAGCTTTTGCTAAATACAGCTGAGGCACAGGACCACTACCTTATGATTGATAGGTTTACTAATGTTAAAACTATATAATGCTTCACAAGCATGAACCTCTTTTTCAGGATATTTGCAATCTTTCCCTTATTTAGCTTATTATTAACAGAGACTTTATCTCTGCAGGTTCTTATTCCCCAAGGAAAAAGCTTCTTGACCCTATCACCAAAACTACTGATGTTTTCTGAAACACACGTGCTATAGATCAGAGATCCAGGACAGAGTGATTGACACCACAGGGTGCAGCTGAGCTGAGGCCGTGCCGTGTTCCCTGCACTCCTGTGTTCCCAGGGGTATGAGTTATTCAGCAATGCTGTGTCAGCTGTACCCACTGGTCATGCTGGGCCTCTGTGTGCACCAGGGAAAGAAATTTCTACCTCCCCAGTCCTTATTTCCACAAAGGTGTGAAGACTTGGAGGCAGGAGCAAACCCTCAACCTCACAAGCTGATTTGGTTTGGGTCACTTTATATATTCTGGCACATAAGTTGTTGCAAACTGTTGGCGGGCCACGTGCAGTCCAGCCACAACCCCTTTTCCCTGATGTCATTAATCAGAAAAAATTCTCAGTTATTACTTGTGTCAGCAATAGCAACATAAAACAGAGAAGTCTTCAATAATACATAGCAATCATTCATAATTTAAATTAGGCTATCTACAAAATAGTACTGGTAAGTCCTGTATACAGCTGAACTGTCAGAGAAAGAGACCATAGTAATTCATTACAAATCTGCCAGGAATCTCTGGATAAGTAACCAGCATGAACATTCACTGAATTATCCAAAAAGCATGGTTGGCTGCAACCCATCCTTTTGTTTGAGGGGAGAGCTGCTAGTGCTCTAGAACAGCCTTCACACCTTGGGAAAGCTGTAAAGTTTCTCACATTTCAGCCATATATACATATATATATATATATATATATATATATAAAGGCAGAATTTGGCTTTGTAAGAATGCCTTAAAGTTTGTAAGAACAGCATATTTAAATCATCAGAGAGGTATGATGAGTGCTAAAAGCACATTGGTTTTATATTTGTGCTTGAAGAACACGAGTATCTTCAGTGTGCAAAGGGGGACACAAGTGACAAAGAGACCACTGAGACCATCATGAAAGATCATGGGAAGAAATGGCCCCACAGCATATCAGTCACCTAATCAGTGCCAGTTTTTCTCTCCTATGCACCACTGGAAAAATCTTCAGAAGAAAGTTTGAGATGGAGGAGAGTAACTGGGCAAATTTCCTGAAGGACCCTTCAATCCCAAAGAAGTTCAATTTCAAGTGTGATTGCCCTCAGAGTTGCAAGACACTTTCAGGAAATTAGAAATATATACCACAGGAGAAAGGAAACTGGGAGTGGGGAAAGACTTTGAGGAAAAGGACATGTCTTAAAAATTGTCAGCTCAGATTAAAGGGCTTGGAGACTGTAACACGGGAATTCTGAAGAACTACATGTCTATTTAGGAAGTATACAACAGATGCAAGCTATAGCCAGACATTTAGAAATGTTGAGAATCTTTACTGACCAAAGGTATAAATGAGGTCTTCCTGGAACTTACTTGCCACTTATTTCTGGCTTACTCAGACCTTGCAGAGAATTCTTTTGGTAAACACATTCTTTAAGTATTAGTTTCTGATTAAAATCTCACACAGATTTTGCAGAAGAAAAGGAGTTATTTCTAATTCTGAAAGTATTTGAAGCATCTGAAGTTTTTTGTAAAGGTGCAATAACAACAGTCTGCAAGCAGCACATCATCATTTGTGACTAATCAGCAAATTCAGATGGCACATAAATTGACAAGAAATGTCATCAATGTAAATTAACATTTTCAAGCCATAAGAAAAGAGCACCAGCTTCATGTTACAACTGAAAGAATGGCTCCATTTTGGGAAGTCATTCACTATCATGGTATAGACAATGACCCCTGTCAAAAGATTTAACAAAGTTCACAGGTCAATGCAGTGGGAGGATCTCTGCTGTCCTGATTCTTAGTAATAGTCTAATCATGCAGAAAAAGTTTTAAGTGTTGATAATTTAGTGAATGAAATTCATGCCTTTTGACCCTGAATGAAGAGACAAGCGAGATTCATCTTGTCTTCAATTAAGTTTATTTTTAAGCACCTTGTCTGAGCCAAGACTCACAGGATCCCAGTATTTTTATGCCTTTTTTCAAGCCGTACCATAAATTAAATCTGTAGATACCGAGTGTTGGGAAAACTTTTTCACACAACAGCCATGAAATCCTGATTCTGCTGAAGTCAGTGGGAGTGCTGCCATTTCTTCAACAGGGTCTGGAGCTCAGCCATGCTGTTTAAAGTCTCTGAGCGCTGTCTTGGCTACGCTACCCACATGCTGTTCCCAATGGGTTCACTGGCAGGAAAAAAAACAGCGCTATGTAAATGCTGAATATTGCAGCTGAAGAAGAGGCATTATCGCAATCCGAAGAAAATGTCTAAGTTCAGTTATGAAATTTCTAAGATGCAGAAGCCATTTCATTGTTGAAGCGATAAGTGGCAAGCAATCCATCGGCACTGAAGCCAAGCTCATGTTAAGATGTTGCATGAGGGTTTCCTAGCACTCTAAATGTAAAGAGAGTTGGTGTGACTGCATAGCAGAAAACTACAGCTCTCATCACACTGTGGACTACACAGAATAGAATCAGATGCAAAAACTTCCATCCTAAAAATCTGTGATAAACTGTACTCAGAAAGCGTCTATCTCAGATTTCAGTAAAGGCTATACAGATAAAACTGTCTACACATTCTTTTGGTTTTCTTTGTGTAGTGAGATGAAGGGATCATCTGTATGTATACAAAGCCAAAATTTCAGACTCCAGACTGCTTTGCTGTACGGTCAGAGATGTGAGGACCAGCACTGAAATATCTTAGTCACAGCCATAGCAAGGGGCAAGAAAAGAAGTAAATAACATCCCCACCTTTCTGCCTTTCAACTCTCAAGCAAAAGGACAAAAACAGTGGGCACCAGGATATCTAAGACTTTCCCTGTTTCTTGGATAAACTTCTGCCAGCAGTAGTTGCCTTTTTGACTGAGCTTGTCCGGCTTTTGCTGGTATATTTACTCTATTGGTATTTTGATGCTAAATGCTTTATTCCACCACAGCTATATCAGCAGAAAAAGAGCACTGCCTGCCCAAGATTTTATTTTCCTGTACAGCAAGGCATTTTTAGTGTAGTCAGTGTCTTACTTGCTCATTTTAAACACCTCCCCAAATTCAGTAGAACTATACATCTATGCAAAATTAAATAGCTATGTCAAGTGTTTGCAGAACAGAGCCTAAAGGTAGAAGAAAATCTTGTACTGGAAATAGCTGTAGCATAAATTGTTTATATTTTGCCCTTGGCTAGATTAGTGCATCTCTATTATCATTACTTTTTCATTTTAATGTTATACCACTGAAGACTTAGACTAGCACCTATAATTATGCATGAAGACTTAGTGCAGCATAGCTATCAATGGCATCACTTCACTGCTCTGTGTTTCTGAGTACGGCTCGTGCTGGTCCTGCTGGGAATCACAGCCCTGCAGCCTCCATCGACCTTCCAGCCATCCCACACAGGACACCAGCAGTCAGCCTGTCCTGCCCACACCACAGTGTCACCAGGCACACTGAGCCTCCAGACAGGGAGGATGATGAGGTCTAGCTCATGCTATTCCTTGCCCAAGACCAGCAAGCATCCCTGGGCCAAAGCCAGCCACATGTTAGCTGTTAGCTCAGGCTGCTTATAAATAACTTGCTAATAGCGGTACAGTTTTTCCTGGACTAGGCGTTGTGCTTTCTGCTTTGATAAGAGCATGTTTTTGTTTGGGGAGGGTTCCTCAAGTACATGTTGGGATCTACTGGCTGAGCCAAACTAAATCAATCCTGAGCCATATGCATGTGTGTATATGTGTGTGAGCAACAGGCAGCTGCAGCTGAAAGCTCCAGTCTGGCACACCAAGCTCAGATCATTTTCCCCTTGAAGCCTCCCTCCTCTTTTTGTCCTGTCCTCTTTACTTCTTGCACAGAAAAAAAAAACCCCAAAAAAACTATTCCTGACTTGATTTCCTACAGGGAAAATTAGTTTAAAATATCTATTGGTTCCCCGTGGAGAATATGTAATGTGAGGGAAACACTGAATGTGACATTAAAGACCAAAAAGGCCAGAATTTCAAAAGTTTTTTGATGCCTCAGTTTTTAAGAGTACTAACACAAACACATCCAGTATTACCCCATAAAAAACAAGGGGTTCTACTTTAGAAGGGTCCAAACTTTCAGACAGCCATGGCACTTCTGGGGCAGGTGATTCCTTGAGCACAGTGGGGTTTTAAGCAGCAGCCCTTGGGGGGCAGTCACTTCCTTCAGGCAGTGTGGGGCTGACCTGGGTGACAGGACACATCAAATCAAAGGTGTCCACAGGATCATTTCCAAAACCCTCTGAGGACACAGATATATTAGACCATACCAGATCTTCATCAAACCCTACATGCACTAGATTCTGTAAACTTACAGAGGTGTTACTCCTTCACTGAGGTTTCCCAGCGGGCTGCATTGGGAGGACAGAATTTGGATACAGGGCCCTCTGTCCTGCTTTGGGAGGACAGAATTTGGATACAGCCATTCCTCAAACACCCAAATAGAGTGCTATGAGCTGTCAGTAGGAAGCCATGGCCAGATCTCCTCTTGATGTTGCCTGCTACACAGCCAGGAGTGAGCACTGCTGTCAGAATATAGCTCTGGGAGGACTTTTTAGGGCTGAGCAAGCCAAGCAGAGCACTTTGTGTGCTCTGGAGCAGTGAGAGATCACATCTCACCAGGATTTAGGTTTTTTAAGAGACAATGCCAGCCTCCTAACCCCTGTGGGAAGCAGCCTGCCTAGCCCACAGTCCTGTGGGCTGACTGACCTGCCCCATGTCCCAGGCTGCTCTGCTTTTGCACCAGCACCACTGCCCTGGCAGCAATGGGCAGAAAGGCTGTCACTTCCAGGGCAGAACGCACAGGCAGAGTAGATGGGCTGGCCTGGGTGCTGATGTCACTCAGAAATAAGTCACCAGCCACCAGCTGCAGCACTGGGGAGAACAGGAGTGGCATGCCCTACACCCTCTTTGCTGAGAATAACCTTTCTCTCACTGGCACAGTGCTCCTCTTTCTTAATGGCCTTCCTTAGGCTCCTAGAAAATAGCTCCTCAGCAAAATTTAAGAACCAAACTCTGGCCTTGAGGCTCCTCCTTCAGCTTTGTCATTAGGCTGTGACAAGGCACTCATTAAGAAGTATCCTGCATTTTTTCTGTGTGTTTCTGTCTTGGCACTTGTAAGATGACAGCATGTGACAGAGAGGATGGGCGTTAGCCTTTTCAGCCTGACAGCTACGTGTACAGATTGCTGCTTGAGCCACAGGGCATCTTCCGAGAGAAATCATCCTCCCAGAGTGTGATAGACAGACAGAAACTTGAACCATCTGCAAAGGCTATAAAAATCCTGTGATAGGAGAGTGATGAAGCACAGTGCCTGTGAGACAGTGATCTATAGGGGCTGCTCTCTGTGTGCTGCTCTGCCACGGTGGCTCGGGGTTCAGCTGTCCCTCTCCACACTCACTTGTTCCTTTTCATTAGTGTGACTGAGACAAACTGGAAACTACAAGTGGAAGTTTATCCTGTCCTTTGCTGTAACCCAGGCAAATCCAAAAAGCCAACTGATTTCAAGGGAGATTTTCCTTTTAGGGTCTGGGCTTGCATATATTACATCTATTATTATTTTTTTTTTTTAAATTGGTCACAGCTGTGGGTGCTTGATAGATGTCTGCCATGTAGATTTCTACTGCCCTTCCATATTTTTAGCACTTTAAAATATGTTTGCCATCTGTTCCTGCCACAGCATTAAAAACAATCACAGTGACTCTTTATGCAGAGGCCTTAGGATGGAAGTTGAATGGAGCCCACTAGATCACAAGTGACATGATGCCAAGTGCAGTGAATATAATGAGTGTCTGGCCAGATTTTTAAAGAGTGCTGTTTGTAACCCCCTTCCCTCCAGTGCTAAGGGTCATTTATATACATGTGTCAGCACAAAAATGTGCTTCTAAGAACCAGTCTTCGAATCCAAATAGTTGAAGCAACTGGTGAAAAGGCCTGAAGTTCAATGCCATGTTTTATCCTTTTACACACATCTCAATTTCTAACCAGTCAATAGGAGAAACGATGGAAAACAGATCAGAAACAGAGGACTTGTATTATGGCAATGTAGAAATGAATTTGTATCCTGAGAGAAATGTCTCCTTCCCCCCAGCTCCGCAGAGGATAGCAGCTGATAACTCGTTAGGTCTTTGCCAAAAGCACTGCACTGAGCTAATATTGATGAAGTGGCTTTTTGTCTCCACCAAGCTAAATACCACACTCTGGGCCAAAATATTTCTTATTGTTCAAAGACAAAGTTCTCAATTTCCTTTGATTTTTAATATACAGGCAATCATCTGCTTCCATTTTTTAATTGCCCTCATTTCTCATTTTGTTGGAAAACTGGCTCTCAGCCAGATCCTTAAAAATCCCTCAATGATTACAAACAAATAATAGTGAAGTGAAAGCAGATGACCTCTTTCCATGTCCTAAAAAGTATTAGATGGCAGATGAATGCTATTTTTTTGGTGGTTTCATTTGTTTTTCTAATGCTTGGCAGGATTACATTTGCACGTAGGTCAACAGCATGGAACCAACTTATTTAATTCAGAGGGTACATTTAACCTGCACCCTCATTTTCTTGCCAGAGTTACTGCCATTTCCATCCATTTCTTCTGCCTGTATTTTTAAATGTGCTACTTCCTCCCGTAGTCTTGATGATCAAGAATGCAATCATGATGTTCAGTTCTGGGCACACCACAAAGAATTCCTCCCTAATTTGACATTAATGTCAATGTGGAGTGATTATAATCAAAGCACTGAAGTTTTGCTATGGGAACTAGACAAAGATGAATATAAGACTCAGAATCAAGGAATGTAAAGACAAAAACTGCCCTTCCCCATTGTTTCTTCTGTTCCAAGAGGCAATAAAATTCTAAAAGTTCAGGGTCTGTGCTGCATTGCCCCTCACACTGTCCACAAATGTTTTACACGGGCATACAGGAACTCTGGGAAACAGAGACT
Source organism: Sialia sialis (assembly GCA_009812075.1). Classification (NCBI taxonomy): domain Eukaryota; kingdom Metazoa; phylum Chordata; class Aves; order Passeriformes; family Turdidae; genus Sialia; species Sialia sialis. The sequence continues at coordinate 31,633,334 of VRYO01002355.1, forward strand.
TGCTATTTTTCTGGCACTTTTAATATCTGCTCACACACAACTCACACTGCAGAAAAATAAAAATACCATGTCTTAACATAGCAATGAGGCACTGGTGGCACAATTCTATCTTTGTTAAGACCAAAGTAAAATTCAGTGTAAACTGGGCCATTAGGTTTTGCTATCAAGGACCAGGAGACTTGGCCCTGATTCCAAGGCAAAGACCCTCAGATGATGGTGAAAGGATTATGGAACTGTATAGAATAGCTCTAGATTTTAATATAGCTGTACAATTTATGGCACTTTCCCTCTAATCCTAATTCTTTCAGGTGCCTCTTAGACCACATATATTATAGTCACAAGATAGACAATATATCTACTTCAGTCATTATTTTTTTATTCCCATTATTCCCATGGCCAGTTCCCTGTGCTTGAAGCCTTGCAAATGCCCATCCCATGTCTGGAGATGTCTTGAACTTGGCTCCACATTTCAAACATCTCTTCTGGATATTTAAACTACTGTGACAGTACACTGGAAGACCTCTGGAAAGTTCCTTGATGAGAAATTCTTGATCCCAGTTATCCCTTTCAATATGAGGTTTGAGGAATGCAAAAGTACTGAGCAGCAGACCAAGGCACGCACTCTTCCTCCAAAATTCCCTGGCATGGAGACACATTTCTTCACTTCTTACCACAAACTGCACTTCGTTCTATCACAGGTCCTAACTGCCTAGAAGTGCAGACAAATTGTTCCACAGGAAGCTTTCCCATTTAATGTCTGTATTTTTAACATTTTGCACATTGCTCACAAGCTACTTCCTAATTTGCACCTTAACACTTCCATGCTAAAAAAAAAAAATAAAAAAGTTTGGTTATGTTATCTTTTATGTTTTCCAGCAGTCACAAAGTCCTTTAGCAGACAGCCTGGTATTGTGGAAGTTGGCAGGTGAGCATAGAGGCTTTGTTTTGCTGTCTCAGTTGCAGTACTGAGGTTTCCTTTCATTCTCTTGCCCCATGACCCTGCCCAGATTTTGCTTCTCATGGATGAGCCAATATGGATGAGCACCCTTCTTAGGATAAAACTGAGCAATTCTGCTGCTATGTCACAGAATCATTGGGGCTGGGAAAGGTCATCAGTCCATCCTTTGACTGATCACCCCCTTGTCAACTAGACCATAGCACTAGGTGCCACGTCCAGTCATTTCTTGAACACCTCCAGGGATGCTGATTGTAAGCCAAAGACTTATGTTCAGCAAAACAGCAACACTTGTGAGATGGTTTAGAGAATTTTTTCTTTCAAGATATCTTTCTAAACATGTTCAATGCCTCTCTTTCACTGAATGAACCTGCCCTAGAAGTGGGGCAGCCATTTGTTTTTAATGCTTTTTAGAGTAGTCTATTCCTGGTGCTCAACAGAGGGGAAATGCGAGCAATCCAAGTGATGAGCAATCATATCACTATTTCAGTACTGCCCTACATATGGGAACTGTGGTTGTGAAGGATTTTATTAGGGAAATATGCGCTCATTTATTCAGGAGGAGACGGGGAATAAAAGGGAAGACATTTACATTTCTGCAATGACTTACATTTTACTGAAATCAATTATATCAAAATAGTTGTTTCATTATCATTAGACATTCCTTGATAAATTTTGTCTGTTTGCAGGGAGTAGTCTCTTCCAAATCTTTCCTATGCATTTTTATCCTTTGCAGAATGATCCAGCACCTCTATGGAAATAATCAATCTTTCATTGGCATTTGAAGATCTATTTCCTGGGTGTATCATTATTATATTAAAGGTTGTTAAAACACATACTGGTAGCAATGACTTATCCTGCACAGCTGCTCTTCTACCATCCAAAACCCTTTAAAGAACAGCAAAGAAAACAACTCTGCTATTATCCAGATATAGCTTTTACCCAAACAGCTCATCCGGCTGAGTGCTGCCTGCACTACATTTCATTTCACAGGCCAGGTGTCTGATAATTAATAAATCAAATCTTCACTAAATCTTTCAGTTGATTTTTCATCTTTTTCTGAAAATTAAGCTGTTTAAGTCTGAAGTTCATTCAAGCCATTAAAAATAGAGATCTAGCCGTTTCTGCTTCTTACTCCAGCAGGTTTTTAATCAGCCATGAATGGCAGCGAGGAGCCAGGGATAGGAGCAGACTCTGCACAATATCCACGGTTCCTTTTTGGATGGGGTCTTCTGCAGATGCTCCAGAAGAGACTCCCCAGAGTCACATTAGAGGCAGCAGATTTACAGACATGGTTACTCTCTCACATCTGCCAAACACATGGAGAGAACAGGCACCTTCCATTTCTCCTCTCAGCACAGAGATAGAGCACTGCGGCTTGCAAGGTGCAGGCAGGTACACCAGCATTAAAAGAGGATATGGTTTAAAATTAAAAGAGGAGAGGTTTATATTAGATGTCAGAAAGAAATTCTTTATTCAGAGGGTGGTGAGGCACTCAAACATGTTTCTCAGAAAAGTGGTGGGTTCTCCATCCCTGAAAGTGTTCGAGGCAAGGTTTGATGGAGCCTTGAGCAAACTGCTCTGGAGGATGGCATGCTGTCCATGGCAGAGGGAGTTGGGACTGGACAATCTTACTGTCCCCTCTAACCCAGGCCTTTCTATGGTTCTATGATAGGATTCAAGCTAGTACGCTAAAGTGTTTTTATTTCACAGGTCTGGAAGGACAGAGCTTTTAATAATCTGAAATACTTTGAGGACATCCACTTGTTCCTGTTCCTATTGGGAATTGTTTCTGTTTTCCTGTTTTGTTTTTTTCCTGTTTTTTCCTGTTTCTGTTTTCCCCTGGTTTTGTACAGTAGCTCTCACAGTAGCACTTTCCAAGTCTTTGCTGGCTCAGAAAATCACCCCCAGTGTCAGTGATAGAAATCCTGTCTATGGTTACATGGATGCTGCCATTCCAAGCTTTCATGACAGATTTATCGGGATATTTTGTAACTTTAGACAGATATTAATGGATCAAACATGTTTTCTCTTGGTGTGAGTGATGATCTGCTCTTCCAAAGATAAATGTATCTATCTGCAGGTCTAAACCTGATTTTGTGCTTAAATGCTTTGCTGAGCCATGATCTGATTAACCCTTGCAGAAGTTTCTGCTAAATGGTAGCAGGCAGAAACAATAACCTTAATTGATATATTTTCAATGATATTACGCTTTTTTCCCTTTTGAACTATTGCTAACAACACCCGTTGGTTTCATCTTCTTAGTCTTAACTAGGAAAACACTTTAAATTCTTACTTGATACCTTGAAGTGCAAAATCCATATATGCTGAAAATATCCCATGCTTCAGTAATCTTTTCTTTTCCTTGGCCAGAACTCATCTAATTACTTGTCAGTTAGGCTGGCTTTGAGCACCTTCTCATACCAAGATACAGCTAGACAGGTCTGTGACCATGCTGCCAGCTCTGAAGCATGAGCTGAACACAAGCAGAACAAAAACACAGAGCTAAATTGATAGGGATCTCCTTCATAACAACGCTCTCCAATGATGCAAAATGTACAGCTACTGCTAGAAATAGCAACCAAGCACAAAGAGGTACATCTGGAGATCATAGATTTAAACACATTTCCTCTCTGTGGACATTGGGAAACTAACCAATATAACAACAGATGGAATTATGAGATGGTAACTGCAATGTATAATGTGCAATAGTATTTCAATCATTTTAAAGGGAGATAGTTTGAAAGCTTCTGTGTAAGGAGGAGGGTGGGAAAGAAAGCACCTGAAGATTGCAGATGGGAAATCTGATGCTCAACTTTAAAACTGAATAGTGTCTGGTGTCTGTAAGAGCTACAAATGAAGGCAATCAATACTATGTACAAAATACCACTGTTATGCTCTCTAGTCTTAGATATTGCTAAATGAATACAGATGGCATGAAGTAGTTTGATCAGATGGAATATAACATAGATTTTTGTCCCTAACAAAGCTCGACTCAAAACAAGACGCAAAGGGGAATGGGCCAGAAGGTCATGTTAACCTTGTGGTTTTATAGCAAAGTGCAGTGGGAGACAAAAATGGCCCAATGTTTAGAAGTTTTGTACATGGGTAGAGCCAGAAAGTCTGGCTGCTATCTGTTATCCTCGCATTAGCAGGCAAGGGAAGAAGCATTAATGGGGGTTTAAGGCAAAGATTGGTAACCTAATATTAGTGAACCAATAAGTCTGTCACTTTTGTGTTCATTAGTTTGATCAAGCTGTCAAAACTTTAGGAGACTGAATGATGGAAATAGATCTAGCCATTCCCATTTAATAGCCAGCACTATTTCTATCGGTGCACAGTCTGCTTCAGCATTCTGCACCAGTGAGGGACCATAGCAGTGTCAGACACTGCAGCACTTCACAGGCCACGACAAGCTGCTGAATACTTTGGAAACAGCAGAAAAAGACTGATCAGTAAGTTATATTTCATGTAGAGAAAATACTGAGAACTCAGATTCATCTTCTGAAAATGTCAGTAAGATTCAGAGAAGCATTTCTCTTCCATGAAAACTGTAGCTGCTTCAATTCAGTAACGTCACTTTACAAACACCACTGGATGCTCTTTCCCAGCAGCCCTTTTGAGATAAATCAGAGACGCAATCTCAGCTCTTTGGCAAACAGAAACAGAAGGATCCACTTTTCCAAGGACAACAGCCTGCATTTGAGCTCATGACACACTCTGCTTGTACAGTCAGACAGTGAAGTGCTTAGCAAAGCCATCTGTCATCTTGTAGGCACAAGGCTGAGACTCTGGAGACTCCTCAGTTCCTAATGTTCATTTCCAAATCAGGATATCTACAAATGGAAATGATTCTTCCAAATGAGAGGCCAGCCTCCACCAGAGGATATCTGTACCTCCACCTATGGCCTTGATGCTTTGGGCTGCCATGTGTATGAGACACTATTCCTATCATTAAATGTCATTGAGTAAGTGATTTCTCTAGAAATACCATCATTTCCCTCTTATAAAAATCCATCTCCTGCCCTTCAGAACTTCATGACTGTTGATTTTTTTTTTCCCAATTTTTTGTGGAAACCCATAGATGATAGAAAGCATTGCTGCTTTCAGTGTCATTATCTTTACTATAGCAAACAGTCTTTATTGCCTCAAGCTAAACATAATATTTCAAAGTCAAAGAGCTCAAATCAATATTTTCATTATCCACACTATAAATTATCCATTAATGGAAGCTCATTAGGAAAGGCACCATCTTTGTCTCCCTTCACCTCTGAGCGTTGCTCTGGGCTCACAGCTGGCACTGCAGCCTGTGCAGCTTTATGGAGAGTGCTTCCCTGGAAAATACAGGGAAGCCTGATGGTTCACGGCTTCAGAAAGCAAGAAGGTAAGAAAATAAGGCACAGCCAGACCTCTTTTCCTCTTTCCTTTGGGAACAGCAGGAAGATAAGAAACAGGTCATGAATACTCACCTGCTTTGCCAGCTTCAAGCAGGAAAGAAGCTGATGGGAAGGATTCTCTTTGAAAGGTGAGAGTGCACCAGGACCACATTCTCCCCCTGGTTCAGACAAGATGTGCTTAACTCAGTTGCCTCCAAGAAGCAGAATATGGAGTTTGAAATCCACAGAGTGGTCACCAGAGCTAGATTAAAATACCAGAGGATATTTAATTCTGCTGATTTCACTGAATCCTTTCTCAGATCTCTCAGGTGCCCACTAATTCCACCAGACAAAGTAAATAATAGCCAAAGTTGGCAGATTCAAGTATCAGATGACTTTTTGTGCACGTTGAGCTAATTAAGGTAAAAGGGGAAGTAGGTTGCCTTAATCAGCTGTTTTCCTAACATGAAGAACCCCCATATTTCATGAAAAATCTATCTGAATTTTTAAGTTTTTTGAAGTTTACATTAAATTTTATTGGATTTAAACTATTTTATTTAGAAAAGAAGGATAAATCCAGTGTATAGGGGTGTTAGTTCAAACCACAGTATAGAAGGGAGCCATTGCTTCCTGAAGCCCTCTCATCTGGTACCCACAGGCAGGGTAGTTTTAGGGTTCAAACCCTTCATAGCACTGACACATTCAAGAAATCTGGAAACTGGTAATATCATACAATCATATAATTGGGTGTTTTGCACTGCCTTCTCCTGTGCTTGAACATACCCAGCTTGACCATATACCAGCTAAACAGAAAAAAACTCATGTAAAAGGAAAAACCAGCAGATAACACAGAGCTGGGGAAGTGATGGGAAACTTCATTTGAGTAAATTATGTTGCCTGGTTAAGACATAATGGGAAAATATGGGAGCAAGTCTGCATTTTTTGCCATCCATGTGCTGAGCAGACCACTCAAAAATGCACAAGTTCATGTTCTGTAAAAATGTTCCTAACAGGCAGTTGTGTTTCTTCTGAGGCTTTTTCCAAATTTTTCTCCATGAATGCCTTTTAACATATTCCTGCTGAAGGAGAAACCAGAGGAAGTAGCTGCAATACAGTGAGAAAGGCTTCTTTAATCCCAGAGCATCCCAAATGACAGGTTTCTAGGGCTGCTGAAAGCAGCAGCACAGCAAAGGGCATTCCTCTGGAGTAGAGGTCCTGCCCTTTCAGTGCTGGTGCAGCTCCAGGGACGGGGTCGTGTGAGCTTCCAGAATGACACAAGATCCAAAGGACTCATGGAAGCACATCAAAGATATTTATGATTGTCCAGCATTTGAGTGCAAGGCAGACACCCAGCATGTTTACTATAACTGCTCCTCTTGAAACAAGGGGTGTTAGAGGCATTCCCACCACCACATCCGACCAGGGAGCTGCCCCAAGGACAGGCACAACTGCAGCTACACAAGTATTCTTTACTCCTTCATGCCAAAAATAATTGCTGAAGGATCAACTTCTTTATTTTTCTCTTACAATATTGACCAGGAGTTTTACTTTCTTAAACTGATGCATCATCCAAGGTGACTGAACCTTTTAAAGAGCCTCCTAATTCTCATCAAACCCTTCAGCCCAGACTTGATGCCAAGTGACCCGAGTGTACCTATAAGTAGATTTCCTCACTCTGACATGACAAATCCATAATTCATTTCATTTATATTGTCAAAGTGCTTACAGTATGCCTTTTGTGCCAAGTAAAGGAAGAAGACCAGGTGCAACAGATTTTAATTTGGATGAGGAAAATACAGCTGAGTCATCTTCTGGGTTTCTAAGACAAACATATCTTGATTTATGTCAGTGATGCACCAAATTTTTGATTTCAATTATTTTGACAAACTTTTCTCACGGGAAAACAAAGTACTATTTTATTTTAATTTTCTTTCTGCAGATATTCAGACTGAACGGAAAAATACTTTTCTTGTTCTTATTCAACTCAAACTTCCTCCTTTTACTTGAGTCAAAACTAAAAAGGAGTTACAGATCTCTCTTCTCATATTTATAAGATAATAATGCAGAAAATTCACGTTTTTGCAGGGAAAATACAAGGAACAGTTTCAAACAGTCTAATATTTTCACTTGGAAAGCACTGTGTCATTGAAGTGAATCTATTTCTATCTTCTCCATCCAACATTGTGACCTCCCTTTCTAACCTCTGGGTTGCCCACATGTGCTCCTGCCTTTTCTTGTCCCATGCAGCTCCATAACTGCACCCACATCCTGAATGTGTTTGTGTGGGTGGCCATGGAGACACAGCTGAGCTCTGGGGTGAGCTGTTACCTCATCCTGCACTCAGGGACAAACAGCCTACTGCTGTTTTTGCTCCAAGCAACCAAAATATGTGACATTTGCTCTATCTTAGCTGTTCAAAGCTGCCTTTTTGGTTCATCTCTCTGATCTGTTTGCCATCATGGGCTCCAATTTAAATTTGGATTAAAGGCAATTTGAGGCAAACATTTACCCTTTTGATACATTTGTACAATTGTAGTCCGGCCATAATGCATGTGAGGGGTATTTTACACCAGGCATTCTGACTGAAGTCTGAATGAAGATAGGATGAGCAGAGGTCCAAGTTCTTTAGAAAGCTTGTCTTCAGTGTCTGAGGGGTACTTCAGAGAGCTGTCATGGGGACCCTGCTCACCTGTGGACAGGCAGGTGAGGACCTGAGCAATTCATCCTTTCCCTACAGCTGGCAGAGAGCCAGCAGCAAAAACAGATCTTGCTCCAGCCTCCCACCTCCAGAGCTCTCTGACATCTGCCAAGTCACACCTTTCTTCCCAGTGGCAGAGAAAATCTTCTGAGCATTCTGTGTTTGTATTTTGCATGGATAAACAAATCAACTGGAAGGAATACTCCTTACATCCAAACTTGCTATTTGTTCTGCTGTCTACACCTCTGCTACAGACCTGACAATGAGCTGAGTATGGGCACTGTGGGAATGTGAGGCAGTGAAGCTGTAAATACCCCTAGGACAGTTTGAGTAAATCAAGAGCTAAGAGTGCTCAGCACCTTGGCAGGGGTCTTAGCATGCTGCAAAATTTTACAATCTCATTTTTAATTTCCACCTTCAGATACTTCTAATTATTCTTAGCAGCATTCATGCTTCACACCACAGCTTTACAGTTATTTGCAGAATGTTTCATATTCTGGGTAAGAGTGTCTTGATCTGTTAGCTTCCTTTCTGCTTAATTTTATATTTTCTTTCCTTAGTGGTGGTGACATTTCAGCATTTTTTCTACTGCTGTTTCTTTTGGTTCTGAGCAAGCCTTAAGTCCAGGGTATGATCACAAGATTTTCATCTAGTTATCATCTCTCCAGCAGCAATGTTTCCCAGCAGCTGACCATTCAAGGTGAACCTTCATTGCTCCAGTTACTGAACTGATTCACTTGTACAATAGGAAATTCATGTGTGTTTATATCCAGGTATTTCAGAATTGATCTATGTACTCAGGTTTCATAAGCAGAGACATTCTGGAAAAAACAAATGCTGAGATTCACCACGAGTGCTCACAGGAGCCACATTCCCTGTTTGCATTCATAAATCTTCACTGGCACATACAGCCATGGGCTCAATAACAAATTATCTACCTGAGCAATTACCACTGATCAACTCCCATGGAGAATTCTTGTATGGGAAGTTCTTGTGTGGAGAGTTCTTCTGTGCATGTGGACTGAACACAATGCAAGAACTGAAAACCTCCAAATGCTGTTTATTTACATGGGAATAGCTGAATTCTCACAATCATGGTCTCTTTCTAGACTTTCCTCTTATAGAAAAGAGATGGCAAACTCTCATGAGTTATGTGTGAGTTGCTCTCTGCTACAACTGGAAGTACATAAAGAAGACATTGTGGTAAATGTACGTTACAACTCCATCCCATAATTCAAACAGTCAGATGGGAAAAAATTTCTATCATGCAGTTCTAAATAATATAAATTTGGTATTAACCACAATAAAAGGGAATGTTACAGGAGGAAAGACAGTAATGGCAGCTACAACTTGCATTAACCCTCAAGGCCTGTCCATTTTATCCCTTCCTTAGAATAACAGAACAAGAAATATATGTTTCACTGCTGCTATTGCCATTACAGTCAGCATTACAGACAGGAGGTCATTGAGAGAAGCTGATGAAGGTTGTTTTGCTGGCAAACATGAGAAAAAACTAGCACTAAGAAAAACTGCTAGGAAATCATGGTATAAAATACAGACTATAACTTTTGAGTAATGGATAAATCGTTTCATGGTTTGGGGGGGTTGTCTTGGGGGGATTTCTTTGATGGTGTTTGTTTGTTTGTTTGTTTGTTCCATGTTTACTCATGCTCTTATCTGCACTCTGACATGAAGTCACAAAAGCATCAGTTTGTCATGGAGTACAGTAATTTCGCGCGTATAAGACGCACCTTTTTGACTGAAATTTTGATCCGAACCTGGAAGTGTGCCTTATAGGCCGGTGCACCTTATATATGGACAAAGTTTGGAAATTTGCCAACCAAGAAGTGCGAGCCGCATGGCCAGACCCCGCCAGGCGGCACGGGCACACCCCCCTCGCCATGCGGGCAGCGGCAGCAGCCAGCACCGGGGGCAGGAGTGCCAGGGCCCACAGCACGGGGAGGGCGCCTGGAGCTGCGTTTAAAGGCTACACTGATCTGCAAAAACTGTTTGCAAATTGAGCACCTGACAGTATTCTGTTACTAATTCGTTACTTCGTTGCACACAGATCCCTGCCTTAAAAAAAATAAAAAAATAAGGTGCGCCTTATACGCCGGTGTGCCTTATACGCTTGGAATTACTGTAAATGGGTCCTCAGCCTCTCAGCTTTCTGATGAATAATAAATTACAGAAAAAGGGACATAAGGCCAGATGGGAATCAAAATTAGGAGTCTATTCCTGCAGTCATGAAAAGCAACAAGTAACCTACAAGTGAGAGCTGTAAGGATGAGAGTGGGCTGGGAATTAAGACGAAACTTATTTACTGAGCTTGTTTCAGCTCTTAGTTTTGGTAGAAATTTGTTTTGTTCCCCACCCCTTTACACATGAAGAAAAACACATTATTTGTCTCACTTATTCAGATCAACAGTTCAGTGATGAACAGTAAAATCTGTTTTAGAATGCCATCAAGCTATCACTTCATTGATATCGTCACAGATGACAAATTAGCCAAACAAAACACACTTTGTTGTGGCAGGTTGAGTTTTGAATCAATTTTCCAGTTGAAACACTTGCATGGAAGCAACCACTGGCCTGTCTCAGAGCTCACAGTCCAGTTCACACAGAGGGAGGGTGAGCTCAAGGCAGGACTAACAATGTTGAACTGAATAGTCTGAGAGCAAAATCAGGGAATCCTGCAAACTGCACTCTGCTCTCAGCACAGGAGTAAGATAGAACATTTTCTAGAAAGCTTGATTGAGAGCATCCAATGGCTTTAAGACTTAAGAATGAGTAGAGCAATGCAAACCCAAAGACTTAGTAGACAGATGTGTGAGGCAAAACAGATAGAAAGGAAAAGAAATAGAAAAAGAAGTGGAAATATGCATTTAAGTCATGGAAGATCTATAGGGATTCTGCACAATGTCTGGAGCACCACAGATTTTCCAGAATGCATGCAAACTCAGATTTTCAGGATTATTCTAATTAACTACCACCAAGATATGACCATTAAAACAAGGCCAAAAATTATTCCAATATTGATTATGCTATGCAGAGGAGTATAGCAAAATGGCACAAAAGGGTCTCAATGCCAGGCAAAAATAAATATTATCTGAATGGAAGCTTTTTAGGACTTGATCCCAAACTTTATAGTTTAATATGGAAAGGAAAAAATATGTATACAGTGTTCTCTGATATCTTTTATGAGGCAACAGGGCTTTAAGTCCTGAATGGACAACACTGATGTGGCATCATGTTTCTCATTCAGCTTTAGCATGAGACACATGCAAGTTATTTTTGTTTGTATTGGGCTGGCAGATGCGTCCTTTTAAAAAAACGTGCAATGGGAAGCTTGCTAGACAGTGACGCAACACAATGTGCAGTGCCAAAGCAAACTTTGTGTCTGTTTCTTTTCACAATGACGTTAAATGGATTGGAAATGAATCCACTGAAGTGTCTGGAATTGTGCTCATCTAGAAACCCAGCTTGAATGAGACTCCCACATTGTTTCTTTGCACAAGCCAGGAAGCCAAGAGGTCCTTTTTCTGCAGATCTCCTTTACCCCTGCTCCATCAGGGTGTTTGGGCAGTGCTGTGCCACTAAGAATGGTCAAAGCTTTACTTCCAATGAAATTTCATCCCCTGTCCTGCCTTTAAACACCAGGAATTTCATAGGAGGGAGATTACAGGATTCATTACTGTCTTGCAATGGTTTTATTCAAAGTCATGTACAGTAAAACAGTATAGAACAGAGTATTCAAATTTTCCAAGTTTTGTGCAAAAAACCCAAAGCAAAGCACCTTCAGACCCCTTGATTTTTCACAAACTTTCTCTCTTTAGCTATTCCCATGTACCAACTATCAATATCATCCTTCAGCTGAAAGATGGGAAGACCTCTACTCTAAGTCATCTTTAAAAAGAGTCTACATCAGCAAACTTCCCATCATCCAGGACTTGGTTTGCTTACCTTCAAAATCAAGGAGGCTGTGCAGTCCTGTGCTTCAAGCCCAGGAAGTTTCCCTACAGAGGTCCCTCTGTCAGCAAAGGCCTTTATATGTTCTTAAAAAGCACACAACAGCCTTTTCCCCTCTCTAAATCTCGTAATAAGTGTTTTTATCGCATGGTTGCTGCAAATGAAACTCAGTTCCTGGACAGGTAGATGTACAACCAAATGGAGAGGCTTTGCCTTTCTGGCTGGCATTTAGCTGTTATGGTTGCTGCTCCTTTTGGGAAGCATGCTTACAAATCCCTATGGATTTTATCTTGTGCAGTTGGGGCTTTTTGGCTACTGCCAGTCAGAACACTGATCCAGAGCTAAAGAAACATGGTCAGAGCTGATCTTTTTCATAGGGTAATGGTTGCATCTATTCATGCACTCTATGAATCTCTTGGATGAATTTTCTGCAGGATGAATTTCACTTATAAAATAGGTAAAAATATTATTGTAGACTTTTCCAAGCTGATTTCGGGCTTTAAATCTAAAGCCACTTATTTATATATTTAACTTGTTACACATGACCAGTTCTATTGATTTCTCTTTATATTGAGTTCAGTGGAGCTACTCACATGTGTCAGGGTAAGCAAAAGTGTAAGTGTTTGTGGGACAGTGATTTAATTGCTCTGATCTCATTTTTTTTAGCTGTTCTTCATGAAGGATTGAGGGAAACACCAAAGGGGATGGAAAAGTTTCAGTCTCTGGTATTTTCCAAACATCTCCTGCAAATATGTATCACCAGTCCAAGTCAATTTTAAGGAGAGTTAACTGGGTGAAATTTAACAGACTGAAACAGACAGAAAATCAGAATAAAGTTTTCCTTCTCATCTTAAATGTAGTGGAATCCTCTGGAAAAAGTTTCAACATTAAATATTTGACCCTCACATCCTTTTCAATCTGTCTAATATTTGTATGTTTTTATACTTATATGTGTACACATATTCTGTATATAGCAAAACATGTTGTGATCACACATATTTCCATGTATTTCATTTCTATCCTATAACATTTTTCTATGTTGCATGCCTACTACATATATTTCTTTTGGACTGAAGGCAGGAAACAGAATATTACACATACTATAGAATAATCTGGCAAATACTTATGCTTTGATTTTACTTCCTTTTCCAAAGCAACCACATAGTTGCTGTCCCAAAATATTGATTACCCTGCACAAAGTTGTAGCTTGTTCTCATTCCCTTTAAAAATTTAAGACCACTGTTGGCTTTTCCTGCCCAGTCAGTAGCTAGAACATTAAGAGAAAAGACTGAACACTGAACCTATTTCTCAGTGTACACCAGCCTACCCTCGTGCTGACCATGTTCAAGAAACTGCACTAGGAATTTTCTTTTTCCTGCTGAGGAGAGGATGAAGGACGAAAGAATGACCAATTATAAACTCTGTTGTCTTTAGATGAAAGAACCTTTTTGTGGTGTTCTTCAATCTCTTGTTTGGGCTGTCAACAGCAATTTGATAAAGAATGTTCCTATGTCTGACCTGTTTTTTCAAGATAGTAACCTATATTGTGTATCATCTAAAGCCAGGGGATAAGCATCCATTATACTCTGTACTGCTGTTCCTGCAAGCTGAGCACAGCCTTTAAAACCCAGATAAGTTGATTGATAGTTGTGTTGAGAAAGCTGCTACTAACGATATTTTAGTTAAAGGGGGAAAAATTAAAGTTTCTTTAATCTGATTCTCCCCCACCCCCAACACCACACTTCAGAGGCCAAAGCTCATGATAACTGTTTTGTGGTGAATGGTCAATTGTTACAAAATTCTAATTGGTTCTGGGTCAGTCCCTTTGAAATGGCTGCTGTGCTCTAGTAATTTTTTCAATTAATTCTTAACAACTGACAAAACTTTGGATCTTGTCAAAAATCGTTCAGATTTTTATAGTAGGCAAGAACATGGAACAAGATTAGCCTGGATTAAGAAAGATTCCTACATACATTATCACCAAGGTTATAATTACAGTTTAGCTCTCCTTTTTCTTTGCTCTCAAAATAATGATTAACTAGCTCAGCAGGGTTTTCTTCCCTGTAAGTGCTTACTGAATACTTTTATAAGGATAGATTAGAAGAATATGTGGATTCCTTGGTTGATTTATTAATAATTTGGGCAAATGCTATGTTCAGCTAGGAATCTTACTAAATATATTTTCACAGAATTAGATTTTTGGACACGTCCTGTACAGAACAGAACCTTTGATAGCCAATCTTATGTCCTCACTAAGTCAAGATGTGACCAAGGACCATTTCTCCAGCACTGTTGCTTAAAGAAGCCCCAAGATTTACTGTTGAGCTCAGACTTCAAACAGGTGGAGCATGTTGAAGAACAAAGTCAGACCACATCTTTCACCAGAAAGTCTTCAGACAGACAATGAAACTTCCTTTAAGGTCTCTTCTCCACAGGAAAAAAAATTCTGAGTGTAGTGGCTGATTATATCAATCATTAGTCTGTAAAACAAGCATGAGTATGAACAACTGTATGAAATTTATTGGTCCCTCCTTCAGCAGAAATCTTAAAAATACTCAACCAGGCGTGTCAGATAACAAGAGATGTTAAATCAAGAGTTCATTAGTAAATCAGATTAGATTATAGATGCTAAATTATCTATAACTAATGTCACAAATGTTCTAATCATTTAAGTTTAATTATTTACATAGGATCTAGTTCATAGCTCTGTCATTTGTTCATGAAGCCTGAAGAAATGAAGTTTGAATCCTCTGCAACTCCAGACTGTGGTGAGAATCCTCTGTCATAACTCAGGAACAGACATGTTGCTTAACTAAAGTTACCACAGCTTTAAATCCTTGCACCCGATCATAAGTGGCCATCCATTGAGATCAACTCTAATCCACATCACACATTTTTAGCCATTTTGAATTCCCTGTATTTTCTATACAAACATCTATTTTGATTGTGGCTTAATGAACTCATTTGGACCACATTAATTTAAAACCAGAATAACACCATTGATAATATCTAATACATAAGTTATAACTTCAATAAAACATATTTTAATCTAACAGGAAAGAAATGTCACTGGTAGTTATGCAGACTGGTAGCTTTCACTGAACCTTTCTCCAAATGTTGTAAGAATGTGCTGTTCCCTTCCCTCCTTTTCAGTTCTCTTTCCATTCATACAGAGCCAATTAAAACTGTGAATTACTGACTTTTTTTTCAGGACTCTTTTATTTGGTTCCTGGCATAATACTTCACTATCGGTAGTTAATTTTCATGCCATTGGTACTCATTTTGCTTTACAGGCAAGCAGGGTCCCAATTGTGGAAGATTTCTCTCAGAATTTCTCCAACAGGAGTTTTTTCCATCTGGAGGGCTTGCAGAGCTGAGCCCTTAACTATTAAAGGAATATAGTTTCCAATGACAACATGTTGTCCTCTCGGGATCTACAATTTGAATTTTGATGACACTAAATCTGATATTTACAGGTTTTAAAATATTTTGAAACAGGTTTCAGTCTCCTCTTCAGGAGCATGAAAACTGCTCTATTCAGTTTCTGCATTCAGAGTTCTCTAGGGTTTAGATTATTTCAACTGTTCATTAAAAAATGTGAATGTGTGCTGCTTCTTCAGCAGGGTTGCTTAAGCCATGGAGAAAGGGCATGATTTCTCACTCTCTTCAGGGAACGATAACCAAAGTATGGTGAAACGTTAACACTCTTAGCAGAGTTGCAGTCACACTTAAGACCTTTATTTCATGTTCCAGAGGGTGGTCATGGAGGTTTTTCAAAGTGCACAAAGCTGGGCTATGCAGAGCCTTTTCTTGGTGCTTGTGTCAGACTCCATTCCTTACACTTGCACACGTCATGTTGAACTCCTCCTCAGTTTTTTTTCTTGTGAGCTAATCCATGGAGTACTTCCAAAGCATAATTAAAATCAACATTGATTTCACCACACTGCCATTGGAAACACTGCTTGAACAGTCTTCATGCATTTACTTGCGCAGTAAAATGTGACTCTGGGGTCTGAGAGAACCCAAAGCATGACTTTGGATTGGGTCAGCCCCTAACATGACAAGAAGACAGCCTTAAATCCAAGAACAAACACAGTTTTGAATGGTGAAATTAGAGGAAAATGCTCAGAAGGATCTGAATTTTGCTTCTCTTTAATCCTTACTGATTTATTTAATCTGTTAATAAAGTCATTTTACATGTGCACAAAAATAGTGATCTTTAAAATATTTGTCTTCCAAATACCTCTGTCAAAAATGGAAAAATAATCACAAATATTATAAAATTCATTTATCTAATTTGTCAACATTTTGTTTCTACTTCAGACATTTGAAGTTTTATTCAGTTGATCTGTAATTCTCTTTCCTGTTTCAGAAAAAACAGGAGCCTTGTTTCAAATCCCAAAATTACACTTGTTATTTTTTAAATCTTCCATCTAAAAACTCTGATGATTTTGCAGTGTTTCCAGAATGACCAAGAGCCAATAATTTCAGCCAAATACTTCCTTTCCCATGATGGATTTCAGACTAATCAACATTTACATTTAAAGAAATATTTTGCTGAAAGAATTCTCACCAGATCTATAGCCAGTATTCCTTGTCTGAGGGGAAATAATAAAAAGGAAACATGAACTTTGATATTCTAGACATTGTCTTCCATCTTTCAGGATATCAAATTTCTGTAGGTCTAGGATCTCATCTTCACCCTGTTACAGATTTCCCACATAACCCTGAGCAGCTTGGCAAATTATCCCTCTTCTTTAATTTCCCCCACTTCAGTTTTTTCAGCCCAGGTTAAATGGTGCCTACTAAATGCATGGCAAGGCAATATATATTATATGATTCACATTATAAATACTATACGATATTAACCACCTGAAATGCCCTGACACCCCTGGCAGAATTAGATCTGCTGGTCAGAAGCAGTGGGAGGGCACCAGCACCAGCCCTGAGTGGTGAGTGGGTTATGCACTTTAGATTTGACAGCCCTTTTCTCCCATAGCAGTGACACAAATCTGGCACAAATATGAGTCCACACCTCACCTCTCCTAGAGATCAGCCAGCCCTAACGGTGTCAGTGCTCCCCTCACATCTATCTTCCCCCTTCTGCTCTAGGGAATTATGCTGCTCTTCCTGTCATTCACATCTGCTCACAGGTAACCAAGAAGCACAGCAAAATACTCAGGAGTGTTTTACTTGCAAATGTAATAGAGATTATGTATGTAACCATGGAAATCTTGGAAATCTTCATAGATAGAAGAAGGTTTTGGTTTGCATATCT
>VRYO01002355.1:31675595-31698861 GCA_009812075.1 Sialia sialis
AGGAGGGGAGGGGGGAGGGGGAGGAGAAGAAGGGAACGGGGAAGGAAAAAAAAAAAAAGCCAGCCCGACAACCCATCGGAGGCGCCAGATTCTGCGCGAAAACGCTAATAACGAAATAAAAATGTCATGCGAGTTAAACGGCGGGCAGGAGCGGGGGATCCTGCGGTGGGCGGAGCGCCGCGCCGAATGGGATCAGCGCGGGGAAAGCGGCGGGCGCTGCCGGGTGTGTGTGTGTGTCTGTGTGTCCGTGTGTGTGTCTGTGTGTCCGTGTGTGTGCGCGCCGCCCGGGGCCGCCGTTCACGAGCTCCTTATTTAGGTCAATTAGGGAGCAAATCCCGGGGCGGGGGGGCGGCGGCGGCGGCCCCGGCACACGGGCCGCAGCCGGGAGGGCTTGGCCGCTCCACGTCCCGGGCCTTCCATTGGCTGCAGAGGGCTCAGCGGGCAGCCCCGGCAGCCAATCGGCGCCGCGGACATCTCGCGTATATTAATATCATTAATATCATTAATAATAATCACCCCCCGCTCACCCCCCGCCGAGCGCTTTCATGTGGCGGCGGCGGCGATGCACGGAGGAGATGCGCCCTCCGCCGCCCGGACAGCCGGCTCCGGCCCCGCGGGCCCGGCCTCGCCGCCGCGGGCTGTCGGCGGAGCGGTGAGGTTCTCCTCAGCCCGGACACCCCTGGTTGAGGCGCTGGAATCGGTTTTGGGAGAGTGGCGGAGGGGCGACTGCTCCCGTGAGCAGGCAGTGGGTGTCCTGCCGGTGGAGGGGAAAAGGGAAGAGGACTCTCCTCTAAGGGGTCTCCCGAGGTCCGTTTTGTTTACCTTGTACGTGTGTATATAGCTATACAGACATACTGTATAGATGCACGTAGGGTGTCTGTGTAGTTTATTTGGAAGGACACGCAGCCCCGCACATCGGGACTCCCTGTCTCCCGCCGCCCCAGGCGGGGAGGCAGAGGGGATGAGCTGCCCCTTCCAGGACCCGGCCCATGGTTCCTGGCGTTACCCCTCTTCAGCTCTTCTTTTTCATCATTACCTTACTGTAATACCATTTCGTGGGATGCTCTAAAGTCGCGCTCCCTTTTTCCGAGTCGTGCCCCCTTTTTCCGAGCCTCTGGAGCCAGCCTTGGGACACGGACCCCAGCAACCCCACAAAAGTCTCCCTCGCTGCCGGGCGCTGGAGCAGCAGGGTTGCCCTCTGCCTTTTCCCTTGGGACCAGGCGAGCCAGGTTTGTAGAGGGGCAGCTCGGTCCAGAGTGCACGTCGGAGACCCGTGGAGGTTTGGGTGAGTACAGAGATGTCTCCGCCACGCTCTGCTGGTCAAGCCTCTCCTCCTCCACTGCCGGAGGATCCCTCCCTGTTCCCTTTGCGGTACTCTGGACAAGTATCCCTTCCCCAGGCCCCGCCTCCCCTCCCGCTGTGGGACGGGGACACCGGGTGCTGCCCAGCGGGAGTGTCCGGCGGGGCCGGGGACAGCCGGGAACAGAGCCGGCCTCCCCCCACGGAGCGGTCTGGCTCCCTTTCCCGGAGTGGCAGTGGGGACCTTTGAGGTCGGGGCCTATTTTTGAAAGAACGCTTTAAAAAAAGAAGAGAAAAAAAAAAATGAAGATAAGGGAGTAATTCTACTTCCAACGGCTCCAGAAAGATGCAGAGAGCCGCAGCTCTGAAATGGTCTCTGGAAAGTGGGAATATATGGTGGCACATTCAGCTTTCTCTCTTTCTTGGGCAGAGACCGTGGGCAGTCTAGTGAATTGTAAACTGAGCAACGGAGCATTTGTCACTTGTTGCACAAAAGTGACGTTAACAAATACGAACTTCTATGCTCTGCACATTTGGCTTGTTCCTGCATAGGAAATATGAGTTTGGCTGATAGTTGATATGTATTCACAAACCGTCAGCTCTATTTGACTGCCAGACTCAGAAAATATACGTGTGTTTTCCAGAGGTAAAAAAAGGCCGGTGATTGCTTCTATCCATCACATATACAATCTGCATATCTATAAACGACATGCTTGTGTCCCATGCCTATATTTTATAAAGTGTCCCTACAGTGTGATCATGCAACATATGTAATATTTTCTGCTTTCCACTTATAAATAGTTTAATAAAATCACCACGGTTGAATTCTTTCCTTCTTCCCCCCACCAATATTTATTTAGTATAACATGTAACTGTTTGGTGTGCAATAATGCTGAAATGTGCTCGAGAAAATTATGTGTACTCAGCTGTATTCCTGAAACACAAAATCAGGATGAGCATAATTCTGTACCTGCAAATACAACAGTTGTACATGCATGTCCGTGTTTATTGGGGATTTTTAAAAGCTCGTTGTTATGTTTATACACGTTTTGCATTGCTATAGTGACATTATCAGCATTTTAGGCTTCCTATACTTAGTGCTTAATGTTATGACGAGAATAAAAAAGGTGTGCGTCTCCTGCAGCCATGCATCAGGGTCGGAAGCAGAAAAAGCACCCACTGACGGTATATTCTTAATTTAACATTAGAAAGGCATCCTTGGCCGCTGCCCTTACGCCTTTCGGAGCCACCTGCCCGGAGGGTCCCCTTGTGCCGCGGCTGTGCCATCGCCCCGGGCTCCCGCACCGGGCAGGGGCCGAGCCGCAGCTGCGGGGCCGTGTGCCCGGGCTCCAGCGTGGCCGCGGCGAAGCAAAGCCTCTCCTTCCCCCGCTGCCTTCTCTTCTACGGCACGGTGAATCTTTTTTGCAGGCGGGAGAATGGAGAGAGAGTTTTCCCGGGCAGGTCCTGATGCCTCCCGTGGGTCAGGAGGGAGAAAAAAACCCACGTGTTGGCTTTGAGAGCAGGTTTAGACTAGAGGTGATGGGGGCTCTAGTTGTTTTCCGTCCTTGGCTCTGTTTCTTTCCCAGGTATGTTTTTCTCCGCGGTGTCCAGGTCCAGTGCAGCTCCCCGAGGTGCGGGACGCCCCGGCCCCGCTGCGGGGTCTCTTCGGCTGAACAGTCCTGGCTTCCAGTTCGTCCCACCACTGGCCTGGGATGCCCGTGGGATGCCCGTGGGATGCCGTGGGATGCCGTGGGATGCCCGTGGGATATCCCCCCGTCGCCATCTCCGACGGCTCCTGAGCCTCTCTCAGGGTTTGCTC
Source organism: Sialia sialis (assembly GCA_009812075.1). Classification (NCBI taxonomy): domain Eukaryota; kingdom Metazoa; phylum Chordata; class Aves; order Passeriformes; family Turdidae; genus Sialia; species Sialia sialis. The sequence continues at coordinate 31,678,714 of VRYO01002355.1, forward strand.
GACAGCGGCTGCCACGCTGAGAGAAGTGGGGACTCGGGGCCGGGCTCCGTGGGGAATCAGCAGACGCACGGCAATATTTGGGGCCGAAAACGCGTGTGTGAGTGTGACAAGTGTCCAGCAGAGCCACGGTGCTGGCGGGCCGGCCACTCCCGCCGCTGCCCGGCCGCCTCCCCACGGAGCGGCTTCCTGCAATGTGAATGCAATTATCCCCCGGTGTTTGATGTCTCCCTTCGCTGCCTCGATGTGTCGTAAAATAGAAGCGAAATGAAAGGCAGGCTTTATCGCTCGCACCCCTAACCTCTGCTCCTCTTTGCTTTAAAGGGCCGCGGTGTTTGGAGCCCGGATCTTTGCGGGGGACTGCTGACCCCCAGCGCTGCGGGCAGAGGTGGCTTTGGGCAGGGGCATCGTGCTCCCTTCTCCGCGTCAAAAAAAGCAGGGCCGAACAGATCACTCAGTTCTTGACGTCTTCCTAAGAGACCAGACTACATCGCTGGGGGTAAGGGAATTCTTGGCTCATATCTGTGTCTGGTTGATGCTTATATACATATATATTAGACATATTTATAATTTATAACTATACCCATAAACCCGCGTATATATATGCGTGTATGTGTGTGTGCGTGTGCTTAAAAATAGTGTTTCAGCCATGATCTGTTCAGGTGTTTAGGTATAAAAATAAAACAAATAAAGGCTGCATTAGCATCTTCAGAGCTGCAAAAACAGTTCCTAGAAACTAGTCTTGCTTTTTCATGTCCAAAACTCCTTCAGAGGAGCAGAGGTGGTGGGATGGTTTAGATACCTACTTAGAAGCAATAGGAAAACAAGAAAACAATAACAAACAAACAACGCCCACAAACAAAGATCAACCAGAAGATGACTGCACCCCAGTAAACCTCCGTGTAACACCTTCCTCTCCTGTTCCTATTTTGGAGAGGCGGGGGCCCGCTCACCTTCCCGGAGAGCCACCCAAACTTTTCCGCCCGGACATCTCTCGCCCCTCTAGAGTTTGCCAGGTCGCTGCTCCGGCTCTGCTGTCCTCAAAAAGCAGGACCCGGGTGGTGGGTTATGCTCCGCTGAGGGGATTTTTAGAGGGGTGTCCCTACCAGCCCGGATGGAGGTCCCATGCGGTCCCGCGGGGATAAGCTTTTTTGGGTGGCCTCTGCGGCAGGGAACACGGAAAGGACCAAGGACACGGCAGTGGGAAACTTTTTCTTGCAGGTAGAAAACCCTAAAGCCCCTCAAATGTGAGTTAAATAGCAATTGAATACAGCATCACTCTGAGGATTCCTTCCTGAATTTGCAGTAAATTTTAACGGGTCCCTGGAGATGGGGAAACAGAGCAAATTATTTTTCTTTCTAGTGCATTATCTTTATCAACCCAGCCCAGCTGAATTCTTCACCATCAGTGGTACTGGAAGAGAACTTTTCCCCTTTCAAGGACGCTGCACAACCCATGCTGCGTCCCATGAATGTGTTCATTATTCACAGATAGTCACTAAGTGCTTTGGATGGAAACTTCCAGCCTGTGGCATGTCCTGACTGTCCGCGATGCCTATTTATTGCTCGTTAGAGATGCCATACAGCTCGCAGCATGAATAGCATCTCTTAAGAGCTGGCTTCTTGCTAAGTGAGGGCTATTTTAACCCGTAATAAATTATCGAACTGTCCTTGGGTACCTGAATATATTAACTAGGAAAAGAGTTCGAGAATGACTTTGGGGAATATTTTTTCCCTTGTGTTAAAATTCCAGGGCCCTTTTAGAAGTATTTAAATGTTTGACTGGAGATGGGGAGAGAGGGAGAAAACAAACCATCAGCAAATTATACACAATCTGAAAATAAACAAGTAGCCCCTGCAGAAAATGAGATAACAATTATAATACAATCCAGTTTTAAAGTGGCTTTTCTAGAAAGGTCTTTGGCATGGATTTCCTTATACAATTTTAACTTTTTTTTTTTTTTTTTTTTTTTTTTTTTTTTTTTTTTTTTTTTTTTTTTTTTTTTGTTAATGTACAGTGAGAAAATGCATGGTTTTATTGGTACTGGTTAGGGTCAGCCACAGGAGAATTATGGAGGTCATGTGAAATAGGTGCCAATAAAGCTTTTATTATTGTTATACAGACAAAAGAGCATTATGGAAAGAGATCCTTACCAGACCTAACCATGGATATTTTGTTCTGTTAACAATCACGTTGGAAAATACAGAGACACTGTTAAAAAAAAGCCCTGACTTTTCAAAGCTTTTCAGAACATTAACCTATTATCAAGTAAGATTTTTGCAATTATTTTCCCCCAGAAAATTAAGGTTTCCTGAAATGAAGCACACAACTCATTATTTTACCAAATCAAAAGAGCTAGGGAACTGAAAAATAAATCTTGCACCATCACAAGAGAATATAACACTCAATTTGAAATAACATTTAACATTTGATAATGCAGCAGAAGAAAAAAAATCAAATTATTTCCTGAATGGCAAGGCAGTCTGTATGTATCCACTGTTTGAATCTGAAGATTTTCTGCCAAAACTTGAAGCTGAGGATTCTAAAGAAAAAATTAAAATGCTGTTCCTCTTCCTTTATCCAATCTTGAATTATTTTTGCAGAGCACTGAACTTTGTCAAGGACTGTAATGAACGTCCACATGTGTTGATGGATTGGATTCTCAGATCAAACTTCAAAAACCGTTGGAGCTTAGTGAATTTCGTAAAAACTCATACCTTCTTAAATCTGATTGACTCAAGAGTTTTAGATTAATTCCAGGACAGAGCCAATTTCAATCAAAGAAAGTATTAAGAACTTACAGTACAAAACATCCTTTGTACTTTTACAGTTGTGTAAAGGGAAAATTGAAGCATGGATCAAAGTTAGCCCCCAAATATTATTAACATTGGAGTAAAAATAGTAAAATATTTCAAAACATGTATATACTATGGGGATACGCTAATGTTCAAGAAAACTTGTGAAAATTACATGAAACTTTACGATATTTAAAAATCACGTATATTTATGATTTATATTAATGAGATGCAAGTGTGCTCTGCATGGATAGAAAACAGAAAGCATCTCCTTTCCACTGACTTGAGTCATTCATCATACAGAAGGACAACGATTCAACCTTTAAAGCTGTCATTAGATCAAGCAAAGTGTTTTCCCTTGTCATGTGAAAATTATGCTTCTCTAAATTATGTCTGAATAAAGCATACATATTGCCTCTCCAAACAAAAACTCTTTCAGCAATGATATATATGCAAATGTAAAGCCATAACTTTTTTGAGTAAGTCCAGAAATAATCTTTATTGAAATCCATGACTAGTTAGAGTTTATGTGAGTCATTAAAATCTGGGGATGAATGTAATTTTCAAATGGTTCTGTAATAGATTATAAATGGCTTTGCAATGCTCCAGCATGTGTGGAGATACATATCTGGAGATATATTCAGTTACATACATATGAATATATTTATTATGGTATACAAAGTTACATTTTCATACAGCATGAAAATAGTGTTGAAATGCTTTCAGAAAGGATTGAACCTAGTCAAAATTAATATTGTAATGAAGTCAGATCCTAATGTAAATCCATGGAAACCCCAAATGCATTCACTTTCTTGTTCTGAATTATTTTGTTATCAATTCTGATTAGTCCTAGAAAACCCTGAAGCAGTAGGAAGGCTGGGTCAAGCACGGAGTGAACTCGGTGGTAAAGCTCTGTTTGTGCTATCTTCCCCAGGATCTCAGTGGGGCTCGGCAGGAAACCCAACCATATCAGCTCCTTCTCATGAGATTCCCCTTTGACTTCCCAAACTCCTTGAGTTGTGTTAGGATGGTGCGAGCCAGTTCCCACAGTAATTCATGATGAAACCTGAGCACCTCAGCTCACATTCTGCCCTTGCCAGGACATGAGAAGTCAACCCAGAAATTTACACAAGCCTCTGGCTATGAATAATAAAATCTACACTGCAGTTAACTGAAATTGGAGCAATAAGTGGCCTTGCTGCAGGAAAATTTCCATATTAGGCTTTGTAAATGCATGTCTTGCCCGGAGGAAGCAAAAGCTCTATTTAAATGAAGACAGTACTGGAGAAGTGGGTGAGGAGAGCTGAAGGTGCAGCTTAGTTGTCTGTCACTCTGACTAAATGGGAAGAGGTGCCAATGTCCCTTTTATGTCCCTCATACAAAATTCTCCCCCCACATCTGCTGGGGGGGACTAATCAAACTAAGTGGAGACTTCTATGTTTAGCCTTTTTATCTTGTGTTCCTCTTATATATAGAGCATATCTAGTCAATATTTTCTACGTGTTTAAGGGAGATCATCACGCAGGAAAAGTCAGGTGAATCTCTTGGCGTTGTCCCTTCCAGCTGTCTCTCTTGGGGAAGATCTCTTGGTGTGCTCCATGCCAACATGGAGCAGAGGCATGAAGGGCAGCTCTGCAGAGAAGATGCAGTCAGCTGAATTTCCAGAGGAGAAGGACTCAGCTGGAGGTGGGACTGCTCTCTGTAGCCAGCACACTGTGATGATGTGGCCTCTCCACTCCAGGTCACAGATGTCTTGGTCCTGCCTTGTCCTGCTCCAGTGCTCCATACGGCTTGGCTTTCCCGTCTGAGTGTGCATGGGCAGGTTAAAAAGGATCATGGCACCAGTTTGGGTACAAGTTTGTTCACAGCCTTCCCTGTAAACTCACTCCCTGCAGGTTTATCAGTCCCCTTTCAGCCCATGTCAGGGCATTTAGAGGATTTAGAGGATCCTGGTGGATCAGACCACCCTGTTTTGGTGGGCAAGAGCCAAGCCATGTCACACCATAGAGGATGGAGCCAGCAGGGGTCCAACCTGCAGCCCCCAAACCCTACTGTGCATCTGGCAAGGGACCACAGTTTCCTTAGTGGGACGAAGAGGTGCTCTTTCATCACACGAGCAGTTGTGGTAGTTTGTAGGGGATAAATCTTTGCAAAGGAGAGTACTCCTTGCCTACACTTCATCCTCTCCCTTGCCAGCATCCTTGCTAAAGTCTGGCAAACACCAGCCCTTTAGCAGTATTTATAGCTATATCTCTATCTGATGAGCCACTCTAAAAGTAGGTTAACTCAAAACATACTGCTTTGCTGCTTGCAAATACAGATGTGGAGGGATATCTGGTTCTAATATACTGATCACCTTATGGTGTGGCAGGTTTCAGTTTCCACAATAGAGAGTGCATTTGTGCTAGGAGTGATTTAAGCCATTTGGGACCTTCAAAAGCAGAAACCCTTCATGAACCTTATTGGAAATGACTACACTTGGTGAAAAAAAAAAGGAAGAGAAACTAGAGGGGTGATCCAAGATCACACACATCTAAAAAGTGGAAATGAAACCTTTTCAAATGTTGCTTTCTCATGGAAAATGCCTAAGATAAGTGTTTGAGAAGTATCTCCATTCCTTTGTTGAACTATGAAGTCCTGTAAATGCTGATGGAACTATAATTTCCTTGCAAAAAGCCATCAGATTTAGTAAAGAACAGCCAGTTTATTAAATATTAGCACTATCAATCATCATATTTTCTACCGCATTTTCCATTTTGCATTTCCCCTCCTGCTGAGGGAGGCAATGAGGAGGACAACAAAGCAGGTTTTTCCTTTCAGACACACCTGGTGGATTTGAGCTCTGATATTTCTCTTTCCCTCAATACGAGGAAATCCCTTAGGAAGAGCAAAATATCAGCATAAAGATCGTCTGTACAGATTGGAAAGAAGGATTTTGCCCTTGGGTCCAAAAGCTGGAATGTTTTCTGCAGATCATAGACTCCATAAAACATATGTACTTAATAAATAAGCAAACAAGCTTGTGCTTAAATGAGGCTTCCACACAGTAAAGGAGAACAGCATTTGACAAGTTGAGGTTGAAGGGTTGACATTTACATCCCTTGTATCCCACAGCCACTTTTTTCAAATATCCACTTTTTAGGTTCACAGCAACTGTGCTTTTGAGGGGCACAAGAGGAACTTTCCAGAAGCTTATACCAGGTGATCTGGAATGGTGCTTCCTCACAGATCTGAATGACCCCATGCAGAAAATGTGTGGAATTTGTCTGCCTTGTCAAAGGGGGAACCAGACGAGCTGAGGAGTCTCCCCCTCATTCCCATCTACCTTGTCACTGCCTGCACAGGTCAGCAGGGAGCAGAGCAGAGGGGAAGCAGCTGGAGTGATGACTTGGGGCTTTTGGCAGCCCTCTGCAGCAGGAGCTTGGGGTATTTCTGCATCCATCTTCTGTGGAACTGTCAGCAGGTAAACACTCTGTGTTTCTCAGAGCTGCTGAAACACCATGTGCTCTGTCTCCACCTCTGGCAGAGCTCCCCTGACCCTGCCTTGCTCCTTGCTTAAGCAGAGGCAGATTCAATCCCCTTGGCAGCCCCAATGGGTCACACAGGTTTGGTCAGGCTGGAGGAGCTGTCCTCTTACATTTAGCAAGAGGGAAAAAACTCCGCCAGCTGCTTGCAATTGTTAAGACACTAAGCACAGATTTTGCTTCCAAAACTGGACAGTGACATGATAGTCAGACTGAGTGAGATCTCATCAGTCCCTTTTGGCCAAAGCCTGAACACCTCCAGGTCTCCACCCCAAGCCTCCACAGGGTTCCTGGGATGGAGGATGTGTGTGCTAGATGAGGTGGCTCTCCACAGCAGCGAGCACTTTGCTGCCCACTCGGGGCAGGAGCCAGACAGAAGTCAGATGTCAAGTCGGATGGATTATCGTGATTTTACTGTGCAGAAAGGCCAGAGGGACACCTGTAGAGTGTCATCTATTTCCCCTCTCTGTGCATCCCTACTTGGCAGGGATGATGGGTCCTGCAAGTGCTGCCAAAATTGCTCTACAGGACATTGACTTAAACCAAACACCTAACTTCTAGCTGTTCGATCAGGTTGAAAAGAAGCCCACCTTTCTTTCTTAATTTTCTGGTTGTTTTTATCTCGTTTGGCCAGAATAACCCTTTCCCCTTCCTCTTTTTAGTGTGAAGAACAGCAGAAGCAGACCAGGGACCTGACCCATCACACCATCTTTAGCTCATACTTAAAAATGTATGCACATAGCCTCACAACTATGCCACAAAGCTGCACGGCAGCCATTCCCTTTCATAAAGGGCAAGTTCTGTGTGTGATTTTGACCAAATTATTACATGGTACAATGAAGTCAAAGTAAAGTTCAGTTGAGGATAAAAAACACACTTAGATTTAAAAACACAGTTTAGATTAACTTTGCTTAGATTTGCTGTTCTTTTAGTCCACAGGGATAAAAACAATTGATTCATCTGGAACTCTTAATTTCCACCATAATTTAAATTGTTTTATTCTGAGTTAACTACATTGTTATGGGTTCAATTCAGAGAGAAAAAAAAAGGTGTGATAATGAAATATTTCCTTGGACTTTTTTTGTGTAGATCCAGGAAGTCTTGTGGGCACCTACCTCTGAGATCAACAGAGAATTAAAAAGAGACCATGATTCAGAGTCAGAAAGAGCAAACCTTTTTGCCTGATGATGTGTTATTGCTTTATATCTTGTGCTGAATTTCCAAGCATTCCTACAAATAGGTTTTCCCTTTTCATATACTTACTAATGCCAGTTTAAAAACAAAACAAAGCAAAAAACCCAAATTCACTGAAATCTGACTCAAAGAAGAGACACCTTAGCCTTACAAGGTATAATATCAAGTGCAGGTTATCCTTGAGAAATGTGAGTCTGAGGAATCTGAACTTCTTCTTTGCATAAGGACCAAATCTAATGATGGATGGGAAGGATTAATGAGGATTTTAGCAGTACTTGCATCTTTCTGATTCTAACTAACATTCAGTATTTAGAGAGCTTTGGGAACCCTTCTGACACCTAAAAAGGACTTCTAGAGTCTTTAGTTTAAATTTAAATTCAGGTTAATATTCCAGATCTATTTGCTACTACCAAATTTGCAACTAGTAATAAATGCCAATTATTGCATCTGTACCTAATCAGATACCTATCAGCATATGTAGAGTTTATTTAAAATTCTACCACAATCAGCATGATTAAGAAAAGAATCATAAAAATCTCAAGGTTGTCTTTTACAGAGTCTGAATCTGGGGACATTTTTAGCTGGTATGTAAGTTTGTATGGCTTCCATTTAACAAGAGTAGTTTGGATCTGAATGAAATCTGAGGAAAGAAATTACAAAACTGTGCTTTTCCTTCAGCTGGAATCTTCTGGATCTGACCTATTTCAGGGTAGTGATTTTGACTACATAGGCCACATGTTCTGTGTTTTGGACTTATTTCTATTCTGCAGTCTTATCTGATGTTTCTTCCATATGCACATTTAGCCAGCCTTCCTTGGTGTGAACACTACACTTGTGAGGCAAGGCATGGGAGAGATTTTTTGCTAGTGGGAACCAGCATTTTGCATCTTCTCCTTGTGTAAATTAAGTCAATAAGAAAAATGTCTGGTCATTCTGCACTAATTTTGAAAGTGTTTAAAATATTTCTCTCCCCAGTGCTTTAGCTTCCACTTCTAATCTTCTTTCAAAATGTGTGCCTGTATTTACTTGAAGCTTCAATTAATGTAAACAAAACACAGATGAAAATAAGATGACACAGAGGAACATCTTTGCTAGCCCTTGACTGGACACATGATGTGTAGATACCTTTTAATTGCTTAAACACCAGGGCAGGGTTTGCTGTAACTGGAGACAAAATGGACTTTTCCACAGTGCACCTCGATGCTACATCCCTCCCCTGACCAAGCACAGTCCTCTGCAAAGTGCTCTCAACACAGCCTGACAGGTGTGTTTTTCTCATTTCTCACCAAAAGTTTATTCAAAGTGAAGCCCAGGTGAGATCCATGGTGTAAAAACCTCCAGAACAGTTCTGGTGCTGCAGGACCCCTTGGGATGCTCGCAGGTGTTGTGAGAGCATAGTGCAGGTAACACATCTGAGACAAAAACCACTGCTGAGGTCCAGGTGGATTTTCTTCTAGCAGTTCTGTATCGCACAATCCAAATGTATACTAAACTTAGATCTGTACTTCTGCCAAGCTGCAATTTATAAATAAAAGGCTTCAGAGCAAGCCAATTTTCCTACTTAGTTTTAATAGCTAATACTCTGAAAACCTCAAGGCTAATTAAACTGTTCATTGTCCTGCTGCATTTAATTATTCAGATATTGATCTAACATCTTAACACACGAGACAAAATAGTGACACATTTTATATTTGGAAATGGAAAAAATAGGAAGCAGACCTTCTTTGAAAATCATTTAGCAGTCAATAACTAAGCTCAAAGAGCAGTTTCCAAGTGCTGATTTTTTTTCAAGACCCACATAGACTTTTTGTCCTCTTGAAAAGAAAAAGAAAAAAGAAGAAAAGGAAGGGGAAAAAAAAAGTGGAAAGGACCCTAACAAAAAGAATCACAAACAAACAAGTAAAACCTTACAGAATTATGCTTAAACTTGCCTCAAATTTCACATCTTGCTGAAAAAATACACTACAGAGTACATTGCCAAATCCATGTGTCTCTACAAAGATGAAGACAAGCCATTTGTAAAATCAGAACAGCACAGGGCAATCCTGTGCTCAATTCTAATCCTACCTAAGACAACCTCTGACCTTGCACTAATAAATATTTAGCTTACCTTGTTCCGTCACTGCCTGAAAACCGAGCCTCATATGTTTTCCTCTTTTACTGTTGTCTTAATTTAGGTCCTCATCTCTCTGATATGGGACTTGGTCTTACTGGGTACTTAGCCTTGGGACTGAAATAGAACCCCAGACAATGCAGAATAAGCTGCTCTATAAAGACAGCCTTGTCAAGGTTCTTTTTTGAAAGAATTTGTGTTGTTCCTTAGGGTTTTTTTAGTTTTTATTTTTGTTTGTTTTGTTTGATTTTGTTTTGTTTTTGTTTTTTGGTGGGTTTTTTTGGGGGGAGGGCGGGGGGTTGCTGGTTTTTTGTTGCTGTTGTTGTTGTTTTTTTCCATTTTAATGCCTTAGTAATATTATCTGATTCCTAGGAAGCTTTCTCATGACTTTTTTGGAAAAGCTATTTTCTTCTTCCCAACCACAATCTGTGAAGCTTTTGGAAAATGAGAAACACAGATGTTCTGGGTCTACCAGCATCGCTTCTACTTTTATTGTTGCATAAAACAGAAAAATAGAACCTGGGTTATTTGTAGTGGAAATAATCTATAATTTAGTCATTTACAGCTAACCTAGACACTCTAATGTGCACAGAAACTTATGAATGTAGCACACTGTCTCATCCACAGGACACATTTGTCAGAAGTACTGTGCCCTGATAGTGCCTAATAACTGTGAGGATGGTTCATGAACTGTCCAGGACATTCTTAGGTTGTTTAAAGGTAACTGCTCAATATTCCCAAAGTCATCCAAGATATTTACATAGGACTTCAATTATGACCTTTGGGAGACAAGGGGATGGAGCAGGAGCATCTAATGCTACATGGCTTGAGTGATACCAGACACATCTCTCGCAACTGATTCCCACCTGCAAAGACAAATGGCATTATTAATGTCTGGGTCTGTGGGTTTCTTGTGTTGTTCGGGGTTTTTCCCCAGAGGACACACTAGAAAAGCAAAGTGATTTGCCAAACATAGGCAATTGTCCCCACTGGATTTGATTTGGCCTGCTGGATATAAGCCCTACGGTCAGAAGATGCCCTGGAGGAGAGCTAATTCTCCAGCTATGGAGCAAGAAAAAGGCAATTATCATGGAGCAACTCAGTTGCACTCACTGTCCCTCCAGTGACACTTAGGCTGCCTTCAACTTGCTTCTGGGGCACAAGTAAAAAAGAGAATGAAATTAGCAGAAGACAGTGGGGTGCTCTTGACGCCTCTGAAATGGAGATTTCGGTGCAAGAGCAATGCAGAGTGCTGACCCAGCTCTGGGGACCTCGTTGTGCAAGGCAGCACAGATCAGACACTCTGATGGGAGGGACAAAGCTGAAGCTTGAGAGGGAGCACAAGAGAGAGCAACAGACTATAGGAAAGTCTTCCTATGCCTTAATCCATGCCAAGGTTGTGCTTCCACTCAAGACTTTGATTTTGCAAGCTGTTAAGGTCATTAGATATTTCTGGAATAATATTTTTTTTGGAAAGAAGTAAATTTAATTTTTTTTAAGCAACATGTATTTCAGTACAATGGCTCAGCAGGGGATTGACTTAAAGCTTGACAAATGGGAAACATTGTTTTATGCAAAAATGCAGCTTGCTCTGCCTTGCACCACAAGGAAACATGGATTTTCCCTTAATTGGATCTAACACCAATTATAGCTTGGGTTACTATAGGGTTGTAGGTAAAATGTACATACAGAATGGCATCTGGTCATTATTGCACAATTCACTGGCTGGTAACTCCTGTGCTGTGTCTCCAACTCGGAGTAACTGACACCAGATAATACAGTTGGGATTCATCCAGGCCTTATGAAGTGTTCCAAAAACTCGGAGCTAATTACTGGGCTTGAGATTCCCAGAGTGGCATATGGTGTTAAAAAATGTTGTGCAATTGGAGGGAAAGCATAAATTTTGCTAGAGCTGCATTTTGCCAGAAAACTTGCCTTCCCTTCCGATTATTTATTGTTAATTGCAGAGAAGTGTCTCACATGTGTCAGTGAGCTTCTTTTTGACTCTGCTAGTCCAGATCCTGTGCATTTAAAAAAAATACCTTATAAAAACCATCAGAAAAAAATCTGGTTTCCAGTCTGGCAAAGACAGTAGAATAGACTGTCATAAACTGCAGCAGATCACTTTGCAATCACATTAAAATCAAGTTTAATAACATTAAAGCTTTTACGTGGTGGGAAATTCCACTTTAAATTCTTCCACCATCTGTTGCTTAAAAGTCAGCCATGATTATTTCCCTTCCATTTCTCCTTTCCTTAGAATGGTCAATGCACAGATACAAGTTTTTAAAGGCTGTACTCAGGGTGGGGTGTTGGAAGGGGAGCAGAAGGACCTTGGCTGAGCTGCAGTGAGAGTGGCATCTGCTTGTAGGCATCAGGGACTGAAACTTCACTCACTGTTTTACCACATTGAAATTATTCAGGATCTAAGTTGGTTGTTAAATATTTTGTCAATGAATTTCCCCTGGTTAGATTTTGGAATTATTGCTAGAACAATCTGGAGAGTTACAGAAATTTAGGTGAACCATTTGTTATTTAATTAGTTTCACGGTATGTCTCTTAACTGCAAGTGTCCGAGCCTTTCCTTCTGCCATCTAAACAGCACCATCTTCAGGCACATTTAAAACCTATCCATTACCCAGTGGTGACCTAGCTGTTCCTCGTACTGGGAATGCTCTTTTTCTGGTGCTGAAATTGCACATTTCCTCCTCCTGGCTTTTCCCTGGGCCTCGTCCTTAAGTCTTGATGCTTGTCAAAATTATTCTATCACCCCAAGATGTGATTACCAACCCTCTTGCACACATTTTGTCTGTATGATGGAAACTTTTCTCAGATGGACACTTAAATTTTCTTTAAAGAGTTTCACCATTCTGCCTGTTTCATACTGTTTATTTGTATAATTTGCTGTGATTTTCCTGATGTCCTCCGTGGAAAGAACAAATCTATTTTCATTGGTATGTTCAAACAACATATATCCACGTTCTGTTTTCACCCTTGAAAGAGACAAAGAGATTTCTAGATCAACTCTGTTTTGTTTTCTACTTACCTTGAACATATATTTTTAACACGAGTAAAATGCAGTTAAGTCAAAAGAAATACATGAGTTATTAGTCTCTACCAATTATGTTTATTTCATATATAAACAAAGCAAGTCTCGGCTTGGTGAGTATTAAAACCACAGAAACATGCAACAAGAAATCTCAGTACAGTTATAATGCCATGGTAACCACCGACTGTTATTTCCCCCAACAAAATGTTGTTTGCATGGTTTGTTTATTCCTCGATTTTTTTAATAGTCCAAAGGCAAACAAATAATAAAAAAAATCGGTGCAGCACGTCTGTGTTCAGTACTGTGCAGTTTTCTGGAGCTGTCGGAAGATGAAGCAGAGAGACAGAGCCTCATCCCCTCATCCCACTGCCCACCCATGGTCTCTGTGCAAGGAGGATTGTAGAGACTGATGTAGTCCTTTATGGCAATGTTTGGCCTCTAACAAACACAGTAACTAAGCAGTAACTGCTTCTCCCCTTTGCTTGACAGCTAGCAAATGATGGGGAGATGCAGTCCCTCCTTCCTGCCCTCTCCTTGCCAAGAGGAGGGTAGTGCTTAACTTCAAGTAGGGTGCTCACATCCAGCTTTGCCTCCCCTGAGCTTCCCCCGACTCCGTGGCATCTCTCCAATGTGGGTTTTGTGTTTTGCAGCACTGATAGAGAAAGCACAAGTTCTCCTGCCATTGCTTCATTGGATATAGACCAACAACGTGGTGACACTTGAGGTTTTCGTTAGTCTTTATTTGGGAAAGAAAATTCCTCAGTATTAAAACTGCTGGATTTGCCAATTTTCAGTTTTACTGCGAGGGATAATTTTGTCGAAGTTTTCACGTGGTGATGACGGTGAAGCTCTGCACGGCGTGTGCAGGAAATGCTGCAGCAGGCAGCACTGGCCAGGTTCAGTGCAAGGAGAGAGCAGATGTGCCCGGGGCTGTCCGGGCTCCGTAAGCGGCGATGGGTGTGTGATCCGGCCATTGGAAGGGTTGGATTGGATTGGATTGGATTGGGTGTGCATTGCATTTCTCTGCAGAAACAGGGGCTGTTCCTCACCCCTGCTCGGCCTCCCCCTGCCCGCAGAGCCGCCCCAGGGGCCGAGAGCCGGGACGGGCGCACGGAGCTCGGGCGGCCGCTGCTTCTCCCGGGGAAGCGGGAGGGAGAAGGGGAAGCGTGGCGGCCCCTCGGGGCTGCCTGAACCGTGCTGGAAGGCAGGGTACCGCCGAGTCTCATCCCCTCGGCCCCGGGAGCGAGGCTGGGGAAAGGACTGTGAGGAGAGATGAGATCTGGTGTCAAAGAGGGGCGGCAAGGTTGCCCCCGCCCTGGATAGGAACTAGGCTGTTCATAATAAAGAAGCTTTGCGATGTCTTACAATAAAATTCTTGTGTCCTACTTTTGGGCTTCAGATCGCCTTTGTGGGTTAATTTAAGGGGACGGAAGAAGCTGCGGTACCGGCCGGGAGGGGAAGGGTGGGATAGGACCGAAGCCACGCTGGAGAGGCCGGCCGAGGGCAGGGGGACAACCAGAGCCCCCCGCGGCCCCGGGCCGATGCTCAGCCCGTGCCCAGTGGCACACGGCTCTGTGGGTCCGGCCCGGTTCGGCAGCTCCTGCAGTCCCGTCCGCAGGCCTGGGCTCAGCTCCGAGGAGAGAGCAGGGATCCCCCGGCTGCATCCCGACGTGTCGGGTCCTTCCCCCACGAGGGGAGCCCTTCCCGGCACCCGGGAGGGCAGGGCAGGTCCCCAGGATCTCCTGGCAATGGGGTCCCTAACAGATCCTGGAGCGCCTGCGGCTCCTCCTCGCTCCTCCAATGGAACCGGGGGTTGGGGGCTGCGCCCGGGGCCCCTTCCCACTCCTGAGAATAAACACAGACAGAGGAAAGGATCCTCTCCTCTCCTCTCCTCTCCTCTCCTCTCCTCTCCTCTCCTCTCCTCTCCTCTCCTCTCCTCTCCTCTCCTCTCCTCTCCTCTCCTCTCCTCTCCTCTCCTCTCCCCTCCCTTTTTTCCCTTTCCCTATTTTTTCTTTTTCTTTTTCATTTTCTCTTCTTTCCTTTCTTTTCCCCACTTTTCTTTATTCTAGCCCATTTTTTGGTCTGGTTTTGTCTCTTTTTTACTCTGATTATTTTACTTTCTGAAATAAACCCGTTTTTCGTGTTAATTTCGTTTTGCCAGACCGTCTCGGCCCGGGAGCCGGGGTTCCACGGCGTCTCTTAGGAAGCAGCAGTGAGTGCTCGCACCTTTCCCGACGCCTTTGCGGAGCAGAGCCCGGCCCGCCCGCTTTGGACAAACGGGACCAGCGCAGCCAGGTGCTCAGCGGAGAGGAGAGGAGGGATGGAAAACCGGCGACTGAACTTTTATCCACCCAAAAGCAGCTTCCCTTCCCAGCTGGGAGGTGAATTCGATCAGTCCCAGCTCCCTCGGGCAGCTGGGCATCCCGCCCCGAGCACCCGGTCCCGGTGGTCCCGGGAAAATGGTGATCATCCCTACAGGAGAACACAGATGCGGGGTGAGGGCATCCTCACAGAGCCCTCCTGAAGGAAGGAATATTTTTTCTTCGGAAATGTGTCTTCTTCCCACCTTTAGCTTTATCCCAAAGCAGAGGGGTTTTATTTGTTTGTTTGCTCACCGATTTTTCCTTTGAAGTTATTTTTAGAGGTGTCTCTGTCTTTAGTGGCAGTTCAGAAAAATTCCACAGTATTCAGTTTTGTTCCTTTTTTATTTTTTTCTCTAACAGTCCTTGGGACAGGACCAAACATGGAATGGTTTTAAATTAAGACACAAAAAATAGATGGCTGTCCAAGATGAAAGATACATTCCTAGCTACACAGGTGTCATGCAGGCCTGGCATCCATGTGTTCCCTACTCTTTTCCAGATTTGCCATTACACAAGTGAAGGTATTTTAAAGTAAGTTTTGATCCTTCTCTAATATGTACATACTCTGTCATTTCTCTGTGCTAGAGCCTTGCTCAGATGAAGGAAACTTCTATTTGCTTTCGTTGTTGTTGTTGTTGTGCCGAAAATCAATAGCAGAACAAGTATATTTCTCTGAGAAAAGCCCAACAGAGGAGCTCCCTGCAAGCCATGAGACAGCACCTGAGCCTGGGCTCTGAGCTCTCCACGAAATGCCAATCACAGCTGAAGTGCTGCATACCCTTGGCAGCAGGTTTTCTCCTCTCACTTCTGCACCTTCTTTCTCTTTTCTTCATCAATGGGACCACATAGAGCACTTCTCCAGCTAAGCATGTTTGTTACTACTCCACATTTTGGGTTTACCTGATGTACTTTTCCATCACTGCTCTTCATATCACTCATCTGAATTTTTGTTTTCTTCATAGCCAGAAGTGATAGTGTCTGTGTCTGGACTCTGCTCTTTCACATAGTATTGCCAACAGAAGCAATATTTTCAAAAAGAGACTGGTTTAAATAAAATATATGAAGGATAACCAGAATAGAATATACACCAGATCCTTCCATTATTGAACGTAGGGCGTCTTTTGCCCTATTTGGAGTCTTCTGAAGTCGGTAAGATGTAATTCTGAATTGACTTTGATTAGACAGAAAATCAGTATATTGCTTACAGAATTTCCTGCTTCATGGGAAATAAGCATCTAACCATAATTTCTGCAGCAACAGAGATGCTAATCTGTCTCTTCTGCGCCAAATCTAGAATATCATTATTGTCACAGATTAACATTGTTTGTACTTGTGCAACTTTGTGAGATACATACCAAAGGTCACTTTCCAGCTAGCCTGTAACCTCTGCTTGTTTCCTGGCAGTGTGGTTGGTTGTTAATGTTAATACTGTGGAGATGCAAATCTGTTCACACGCTGAACATCTTGGAGGTTTTGCCTTTCAGAGCTTTTCCAGTTCTGTAAGATATTTAAGCCTCTGAAGTCAATTTGGGTTGCTTGGGAACTCATTAATATCACTGTGAAATCTTACCTACGTTCTTCAGCATGAGAAAATGCTGGAACTAGCTTTGCAAATTTGTTCTCTATGATCATGTTTTGGGAAAGTCAGACCTACAAGCAATTAGTATTAAGAACACATGAAAAAATTAGAGAATACTGAAAGTCATTGCCCAGACTTTGGTTCTCCAAAACACAAACCACATGTCTTTGGGGTCTAGATCTGAACATCAAGCTGAGTTAATTCAGATCTGATCCTACATGCAGTTATGGATAATTTACAGGACCAATTCCGTGCCCCACTAGTTGAACTGTATGTTTGTGGTGTCTGAATCTTTTTGAGGAGGAAAAGAAAATTAAACATAATGCAAAAACATTTGTATCACTCATCTGGAAGTATCTACATGATGTGTGTGGCAACATAATTTCTGGTAATAAAATAATTTCTCTGTCTTTTAAGAGACTTTCTCCCTCTTTTAAGAGATTTGGCATGCAGATGCTAAGCAGGGTTGGCCACACACTTGTTCTCAAACAGTCCAAGTAACTCTCTCCCACTTTGGTCATATCACACTAGTCTTTACTTGCCCGGGGGCTGCTGAATAATCCAAATTTCCAATACAGAGAAAGCAAGGTGTCTTGGACTGTGGTGTGATCACACTCACTGAGTCGCTCTGGGGAATAGCTGCCCCAGATTTTCAGATTTTTGTAAGGATTCGGTTTTTTCTTCATAAGCTTTGTTCACAGGAGCCACATCCTTCAGTGCTGCATCTCATTTCCCTCCCTGCTCATCTTTCCAAGGTACGTGCCTCACAGCTCCCAGCCTAATGGCATTTGGACATGCTGCTTGCAGAGTTGGGAAGCTTGGCTGTCCTCATAATGATCAACAGGAAAGAGTCTACAGGATAAAGGAAATCTGGAAAACATGAGGGGTGAAAGATGTGCCTTTGTTTAAATAGCGAAAAGAAAAGAAAAGAAAAGAAAAGAAAAGAAAAGAAAAGAAAAGAAAAGAAAAGTAGGAAGGCAAGGGACAACAGTGTTCTGTATATAAAATGTGGCCACAAAGTAATCACTTATGAGCAACTGAAGGAGAATGAGAAATCACTTAAATTTGCATCAAAGGAAACTAGGATAAATATTTGAAACAGAGTCTGTTTTTTAAGAGGGCAGGCAAGAAAAGGGTTTGATAGAAATCCCAGGAATTGTGCTACAGAAATGCAAATCAGAAAAAATATCTAAAAGAGAGTATCTAAAGTGATTTACTTAACTGTGATGTGGAATGGTGGGAGAGTGGTCCCAATGATTGGGTGACTTCTTGGCTCCACTTTCAGAGCTTCACTGCTGCAAAGTTATCTCAGCCCCGGAGGCAAGGCAACTCTTCAGCTGGCTGACAGCTGATGCAGGATGGAGATTAAACTCAGCTGAAGATTGACTATGGTGGGAGAAATATGTTGATTCATGTGGAATTCAGGCTCTTAATTCACACCCAAACCACTGCTGGCTTCAGTAGCTCAGTACCAAGTTCTTATCTGGCAGGCACTAACATGTCCATTTTGCTGTGTTTTGAAGAAGTATCACAAGATTGGCCTCTTACCAAATCCATTCCATCTCTGTGAAATATTATGGCTATTTCAGCTTGAGCTGTATGGCAGTCAGAGATCAGAGTGGCACAGAAAGTGGTTAGGATATTAAGTACACTAGGTTATTAAATAAAAGCTTTTTATTTTCCCCTTTGTAGTTTCACGTGAACAATTGTTACCCAGGTTTTGGATATTGAAATTACAGCCTAAGAAATGGTGTTAGTGGGGAAGAGAGGATGCAAAATGGACCAACAAGTAAGAAGGAGTCCTGAGGATTTTTTTTCAATCAATAGAATTACTGGGAAAAGAATTCCAAGTAGGAAGCACGGTAGTGTTTTTCTACATTCTGGTCACAGAGATCCTTTTCATGGAAATGGAGCGGGGGGAGATCAACTTCACTATTTGACTATACTTATTTGTTTTATTGTGTTCTGCAATAGATTAGGGGTGCTCATACAGGCAATTATGGCACCTCTGATGAGGCATGCCAATAAACAGGAGGGAGTTGCAAACTGTTTTTTCTTTCATGTTTGTCTGCAGTGTAAGGGGGAAAATCTACACAAAGCAGAAGATGGTGGAATGGGTGGATGGTGAGGCAGAGAGAGGAAAAGGAAATTAGGATGGTGGATTGTAATAAGGAGAGAAGGACAAAACAATGGCAGGATGAAGTGCAGGAATCAAATAGGCTTCGAGTCATTGTGGAAAATCACTACAATATTATCTTGTGGCAAGTAGAAAGTAGCTGAAAAGAAGGTGTGGGATATAAGGATCTAAGTAAGAGAGGAAGCAGGCAGAGACATGGACTGGCATGGGAATGGCTGGAATTGGCCCAGGAATGTGGCAAGGTTTCCTCATGACAGCCCCTGGGCTTCCCCGCAAATGTTGCTCCAGGAGTCACAGCCCATGTCTGTGTGTGGATTTTGGGCACTTCACAGCTGAGCCTTGGGATTGGAGGGTGGAGAAGGAGGATACTTAATGGGGATAAGCAAGAAGGAGACAAGGGCCCAAGTTAACAAATGACTGTGAAGGGCAGGGGAGCCTGAGGACAGAGAGCAGTGTCACAGGACCCTCGCTGCCCACTCAGCTCTTGCCGCGCATCTTCCCACCCTTTCCATGTTACACATGGGGCCAAGGAGCCTCGGTGCCACCTCCTGCTGCCTCCACCACCCACAACAGCAGGAGCAGAGCCACCCTTGGCTGCTGCTGCTCTCCCTGGGAGGGTAGCAGAGCCAGGACTATTATTAATCTGCCCCATGAATAAAGCGTCAGGAGAAACCATCCCTGCCCTAGGGCATCTCCAAGAAGTTGCAGTTCAGATGTGTACTGCACTGGGTATCCACTTCAAACTGGGTCAGGAAAAACTGAGCTAAAACCTGCCCATCTGCAGGGACTAACCCACGAGGGATCCTCTCTCAGCAGAGTGCCAGACCCGCAGCCGCAGCAGAGGGGAGGTGGAGGCTCCTCTGAAGACCGAGGTGCTTTTAATTTCAGTCTGGGAACTTCCCCTCATTACCCTCCTGACAGGATGGGTGCAGACAGCATTAGGGATGCTGGGCTAGACACTGGCCCCAGAGGAATGTCCTCCTCCTCCACCTCCTCCTCCTCCTCCTCTGCGGCAGCACCTCAGCGCAGGGGGAGGCACAACAGCACTTCCAGTCCATCACCTTCCCTTGCAGGATGCCACTTTCTCCAGCCAAAGGCAGCTGCAGCAGGGTAGGAAGGGTAGGAAGCCTCCCCCCCCACGCTCGCCCCGGCTCCTCCAGCCGTGCGAGTGAGTCTGGCTGGTGCCTTTTCCCAGGGCTGAAGGGGATCGCTGATTAAAGGGGCCTTCTGACCAGCTTTCCCCTAAAAGGAGCTTACAAAGCCCGTTTGTTTAACCTTTTCACAGCAGCTTGACCCTGTCATGAAGAACAAATCACTCCGAAACAAAGTTGAAGTGCGGGACTGACGGAGTTGCTCGCAGCCTCTTGCCCTGTGCCACTGCAGAGCTGGGGATGAG
>VRYO01002355.1:31699861-31720349 GCA_009812075.1 Sialia sialis
CTCTGCTCCTGGAGCAGCAGCTGGCAGTGCTGACCCCCAGGAAAGGAGGCTGGGTGTGGGTGTCTGTGCTGGGGACACAGATGTGACACTGCCAGCCAGCCTGCTTCTCACCTCCCTGCCAACAGCACGGCTTCTTGCCTCCAGCTTTTTCTGAATATTGGATGAACTTAGGGGATTGTTCGTTTTTTTTAAAAATCCTTTGGCCAACTTTTGGGTTTCTATTGCCTATTTTACACCTTTTGTGGACCTCTTGGCAGTGAAACCGGAGGACAAATAGACTCTCTGGTTAAGTTTAGAAGTAAATATTTAAATTTTGTTACATTGCTTGTTTTATGGATAGGGAAGGAACTGTTCAGTTGGAAATAACAGTTAAAAGCTTATTGAGATTCTCAGATTTTAAACAATAGCTCTCTTTTCCCTTAATACAAATTATCAAAGCAAGAATGCATAAATTGGACAAAAGTTATTATATTCCAGTGTTTTCATGATGTGATTTTCTACATGAACAGGAAAATGAATCTTAATTGCTTACCACAAAAATATCCTCAGGCGATGGTAGTACAATTAGGAGTTTTCCTTTAAATAGCATGCAAGAAAATGCAGTGCATATGGAGCCATTAGCAACTTCAAAACAGAATTTGGATATTCATTTAATTTAAAACAGCATGTGCTAACACAAAACTTAGCAGTAATAATAAATGTAAACTTGGGTAAGAAAGTAAACAATGCCATCTCTGTTGAGTGTGTAAGCCATTATTAAAATCAACAGAACCAGATTTTGATAGCAAGTATAAGCACAAAATATTTCATAATAGCTATTTTTTAAGTCTTGTTTTGTTTGGCTTTTATTAAAAAAAAAATAGTTGCCTAGAATTGTGTTTTATTGTGCTCAGTAACTTTTCCTCTTTGAATACTGAACAAGTAGCAGAACAAACAAAGTGTATGAAATGAGGAATTGGATAACTTCACATTCCTGTTACAAATGTGTGTGTAAATTTAAACACCACACTGGTATTTTGTGTTTTTACCTGGTGATGTTCACTGCTACAGATACAACCCACTGTGCTAAGGGTGGCATACTCAATTTAGAGGTCTCGCTGTATTAGTGGCCAAGTGCTTAAATAAAGATTCTTCCTGTAAAGCATGCTAAGCTATTTAATCTCTGCCTTAATCCTGATACTTTTAAAGTTAGTGAGATGCTACTGAAATTAAGGCTGCTTGTGTGTTGGGGATAACACAACACAGACCATTCCCACTTGCCCTTGTAGGGGCAAACATTAGTTTTCCATCTCAGTGAATTTTAGATAATTGGGAAAAAAAAAACGGTAGTGGCACTGACCTAGGAGGTGTAAAATATCCACATTGAAACATTCCAGGAGAAGCAAACAGGATGAGAGATTAGAGATTTCCTTCTTGTAGAGGAAGTTCCTTATTTTCACTGCCCCCTCTCATAGCAGCTCCTGTGAGCCCTGGAAAACCCTGCAGAAATTCATGTTCCCTGCTCCCTCTCAGAGCCTGGCCCTCACTGCAGCTGCTGGGCTCTCCGGCTCTGCACAGATGTGGAAGATAGGCGAGGTTCCAGGCAGTAAGACACAGCAAAAGGCTGAATCTTGACCCTGATGACAAATGAGTCGCTGGTGGGCAAGGGCTGTGTCTCAACTGTGAATCCTGCCATGGAGCACGGTGCCCAAGCCAGCCCTGCTTTGGGGAGCAGGGTCAATAAATTATCAAATTACAATGAAAACAGGAAACATTTTCTTGGCAAGAAGAAAACATGCATGAAGCCACCCCAGAGTTAAAAGGGAAGAGGTTTTGTGCAGCGCAGGAGAGGGCTGTCAGTCTTGCTGGCATGTACGCCCTTCTTGCTGGAGCTGTTCCACTTTGTATGAATAATTAAATCATCTTTGGAGAAGGACTTGACCCTGCATCTCTCTCATCCCAGGTGAACAGCAGAACAACTGGGCAATAGACTCAATCTCTTGCTCCTCTCTCCCTGGCCCAATGAATATTTAATCACTTATACAAAGTGAAGCAGCTCCAATAGGAGGGAGTGAAAGACGGGCACCTCACAAAAACTCTGTAGCTCCATGGCTCATCTTTTTTTCACCAGAGTTTGACTCTCATGGACAAAAGTGTGTGGAAGAGGGGGCAGTGCTGACTGGATGCTCTCCTCTAGCAGAGTCAGAGATGGTGGGAGGGAGGTTCTGTCTTCTCACCTTTCACGTCCATAACGTGTACCCACCTACATAATTTATTTTACAGCTGACGGTGTTGATGGCCACCCTTGATGTATTTGCCTAACAATTTAAAGTAGTCACCTAGTCAGGAGAAGAGTCAGACAGAGCCTGCATGTCCCAGCAGACTGCTCCTGCTCCTGCTCAAGCTGGTGAGAAAGTCAAACAGATCAAATCTGATGGGTGGCACCACGTGCCCACTGATGGGGGTTTGTGTCTTGGGAATGTTTAGAGTCTCACATGGCTACTGCTTTCACACTCGGTGCCTCACTTTATCTGCTGACGGATGCACAGCACAATCCAACACATCCCAGCAGTAAAAAGCATAAGGAAGAGCTGCAGGGAATAAGAATGCAAAGAATGAGGTCATTCTGCCCAAGGCGCAATTTTGGTTTTTTTATAATTCCACAGGAAACTAGGCCATCCAGTAAGGTTTTTAAAGCTAATGCAGATTTTTAAAAGAAAGCACAGCTGATTAGTTTTTTTAAAATGTGCTGAGCCAGAAAAGATGCTACTCAGGTGTTTCTCTAGCCCATCAAGGTCAGAGTGGAATGAGAAGTGCCCTCTATGAAGAGTCACTCCTAGTCTCACATAGTCCTGGATTGTCTCAGCAAAAATTTTTTTAGAATTTCTTTGCTTATAACAGGAACAAGGATTTAGCGAACCACTGTTATTTGCAACTGCACCAGCAATTCAACAGTGGGATTGCACAGGAAAAAAGTGAGGAAGATATTTACCTATTTTAAAAAGATAACTGCTTATAACTTCAGTTTTGCCAGGATATTGCTGCATTTTTCCCAACTGATGCTCTTCTGGGAACATTTGGTTAGCTATCATCACCTCAAAGCAATACAGATAAAAACACTGTATATTTACAAAAATAAAAATGAGATTGTTTTGTTTTGTTTTGTTTTCCAGTCAAAAATTATTAAAAACACTCAAATCTAAGGTTGATAAAGACAGATATTCATGCTATGTCTGGGCTTTATATTTAGGTCTCTGTGTTGCAAGTAAGTCTCCCCATGGGCAGACAGCAAGATTTAAGACTCTCCAGGCAGTGGTACTCCAGTTATCCTCTGGAAATGCCTGATTCTACATCCTACAAGATGTATCCCCTTGACATCATGCCCCAGATGAGCTGTGAGCATACTGCTCTCTGCTCAGCAAATTCCCCTGTCCTGGCCATGGTCTGCAGATGTGGAGCTGAGACACATCTGATTCCCTACTCCTCCATTCCCAAGTCCGATATCAGAAATTAATCTCTGTTGTTTTAACTGTGTTTAACAGAGAATTAATCACTGTTGTTTTAACTGTCTTGCCCAATTGTAAAATTAACTTTCACCTGCTGGAGAAGGGAGACTAAATCTGGGGAATCATTGGGAAAGAGCTATCACAACTGGAGAATCACTCTCTGTCAGCAGTACTGGTGGAGGAGAAAGCACAGGCACAAGGAGTTATCTGACTTCAGGAAGAGGCAATTTGCTAAGCACAGACTTGCACTGCTTGCAATGAATTAAATGATAACTTGATTTTACCGTTCCAGACCAAAGTTGCTGAGCCATGGTTTTTCGCCTATTTTTCTGCAGTGAGACTCAGTCCTGTCTCCCAGAGCTTGTTGGAGGAGACGATAGCAGGAAAGCGATGAGTCAAGAGCAATCAGATCAAGAGGGTCATTTCACGGACACACCAAAATGGCTGGAAGCATTTTCTGATCCTTCCCCTCGTCTAACTGCAGGATGAGTTATCTTTGCTGAGTGTGTTTAAGCTAACCTTGGAGAAGGGCTGGGAATGGGCCTGGAAACACAAATAGTGTTTCAACTGCTGCTGAGGTTGGAACCGTACAGGTCACATATCACTGCAGCCACAACCTCATGTCCCAGCCCTGCAGCACCACACCATGCAAATACTCACTGCTGTGAGACCTGCCTGGCTGGCCAAGGATTCAGCTTTTACCTATCAACCCTAATTCCTGTTGCACAGTATTGCTCAGCCACACTCAGGACATGGAGGCACTGAAAACCATGTTTATTTTATGCATTTGCCTGTGCTGTTTGCCTAATAAATTAGGAAGAAGGCTTTTTGAAATTGTCAAGTTTTGGTCACGGTCTGATCATATCTTCTGTTTCTGCACTCGTGGCTGCTGTCTGTGAGCTAAGGATTCCCTGCAAATGATTCCTCATTCTTCTGTCCCACTCATCTCTAGCTTGGGAAGAATTCCCAGAGAAAACCTTCCTAATGCTAATGTTCAGCCAAGGACAAAGGCTAGTTTTAAAACTATGTAACTTAATTTAGAATGTGTTGCTTTGCCTTCAAATGGTGCTTTAAGCTGTTGCCAGTGGCTCCATCTCAGTTTGGTCAGAACCTTATTCTCCCCATCCTCCAAAGTACCCTTCAAAAGTAGTGTTTATGATCAGTTATCACAGGCAACATCACTTCCAAAATATTGTGTATCACAAATAGAACGAAGAGAGGATAACTACCTTGAAAAATCAACAGTGAAACCATGCGTGTGCCCAGAGAGAGCTGACCTGCACAGGTGAAGATGAAGGTGCACCCTCCTGCTTGAAGGCAGGAGCGCTGTGAGGCGGAGCATGAAGGGAATGTTGCACTCGTGTTTCCAGATCCTTTCCAAGACAGTGGAAAAGGGAAGTTTAAGATCTACAAGGGTGTTGAGCACCAAGTAGCCCAACAGAGCTTGACAGGAAACAGAGGCAGATACAGCCAGGAAACAGTGATCAATTAAATTTTCTCCTTATTAACTCATTTCTATTTCTCTCTCTTCTAGGTCTGTGCCCTACCCTCCTTTGGCTTTTTTCTTCACTTTCTCCTATACCCAGCTTTCCCTAATAAGGGTCTCAGCCTAAATCTCTCTCCTTATGCTTCCTCTTCTCAGGGATGATACAAAACTATGTCAACAGATGGTGGTTTGTGTGTTTTCATGTGTTTTTCATACATGCACAAATTGATTCAAAGAGATATGTTGTGCACCCTTTGCTCTTCTTTCCTACCAGGGAAACACAGACTGAAAGCAAAGCTCCTGAGGAGTCATTATTCCTGCTGTTCTCCATAAAATCACACATAGCAAAACCTTCTATAACTCACTGGATTGGGGCCATATGCCTGGTGTTATGAAATATATGGAGGAAATACGTGCTTCTCAGTGGTGTGAGGAAAAGCCAGTCAGCAGTTCCCATATTTTATATATCTATATATTACTTTGAGCAATGCAGATGTATGTGTGTGTTTAGAAAAATCATCCTTATTTCAGCTGCCAGTGCCAGGAGAGCACAGGACTGGGGAAGGGCTGCCCATGTAAATGTGACTGGAGAGAAATTTTATTTTGTGATGCTGGTCTGGCACACAGGAATGGGATCTTGGTGTGTAAATGGGTGGTGTAATCTCTGTGTGGGGGGAATCAGATAACACAGTGCTTGCTTTGTGCTGTGTTTTAGATGAAGAGAAGAAAAAGACTAAAATTCTCTCTGGCTGAGTTGCCAATACATGACATATCTGCTAAGATAATTTGTACAATTTTGTTATTACACAGCCCTTTTGATCAGGAAAACCTAATGAAATTTGTGAAGCCTTTTTGTGTTGCCGTCAGGGACAAAACCCCGGCTGAGTCAGCACGGGAGGCTTTGCCGGAGAGACAATTCACACAACAGGCTGCTTAAGCCCCAGCTCCAACACGCCCTCTGCATGCAAAGAGCAACACTTCAAGTGAGCCGAGTTCTAGAAAACGAAAACTAATTGCTGGGGTTGGAAGAATTCAGGCAGTCTCAAGCCATTAGGATCACGGCCGAGCAGGGAATGTCATGGAGCCAATTGGAGCAAAGCTGTCAGGGCTTTACCACGCTTAAGAGCTAAACTTGGGCTGCTCTGCCATCGCACGGCCACGGCTGCAGCGCTGGCAGAGCATCCTCCCCTCCGCGGATGCAGCAATGAGTGCAAGGAATGCCGATTCCACAGCACTCCGGCAGGATGGGGACAGACAGGCCTGGCCCTTTAATTTGCCTTTTTTTCTTTTTTTTTTTTCTTTTTTTTTTTTTTTTCCTAGAGGAATAAAAACAACAAAAAGACAACCTAGTCTGTCGTGAGATTTCTGACTGATTGTGGAGTAATTCGGACAGAATGGAATAGAGCCTGCTCAGTGGTTCATGAACAGCACTTATCCGTACTCCATTATTTTCCCTTTAGTTTGCTTTACAAATTAGAAAAGGGCACCAGTGTCAAATTCTTGATGCGAGCCTCTGTGTGAAATGATAAGCTAAATCCTAAATTGAGGTCAAAGCTGTTCATGTGGTTCCTGCTGCTAATAAAAACGCTTTTCTTTGTTCCTGACTGCTAAGAATGCCTGCCCCATTTATAAACAAGATCTTATCCCAAAAAAGACATCTCTATGCAGATGTTAGGGAAAAGTACCCTGTTTAAACAATAATCTCTCCTTAAAAATACATTATGTTTTGTCAAGAATGAAAGTAGCATGGCTTCATTGAGAGAAGTGCATTATTCTAGCTAGAATTCTGGTTTTGTCTGCATGCAGCATCTCAGTGTATTTTTCTGAGTGATTCACAATGTGAACAAATAATTGGCAACATCATCAAATTATCTTCTAATGATTTCACATAAACTTCAGTTTAATTTCCATTCAGAGAGAGGCTGAGTTTCCCCCACAATTTCCCTTTTTGGCACTCCTTTCTGAATCTAAAATGAAACAAAAAAAATGATCAAGAGAAAGGAGCCCTGTTGTGATTTCAAACCAGCTCTTGTTACCTGGAGAGCTCTGGCTAACCGGATATAAATCTGACATCATCACATCCTGTTGAGGGATGATGCAGCACCTAGGAGATGATGTCTTACTTAGACACAAGTTTTCGTGGTCCTGAAGCTGGGTGGAAATGGTTCAGGAGAGATTTGGTGTCCCTCCCCAAGGAAAAACAGTACCTACCAAAGGGATAGGGTCAATTGTTACAATTACAATTTTACCCTTAAAATAATTATCGTAAAGCCATTCAATTTTAACATCTCTACACATCTTTCAAAGCCTTAATGTCTGAACCTTTTGTTTTCAGTGAGCTACCAGCTTTGCTGTGTGCAGCTGTGTAGTACTCCGTGTCAGGAGACAGCTGATCCCACCATCAGCAAACCTGGACACCAGGAACCACTGTGGCTCTGCCTTCCTTCGTTGGTTCCCCTCTGTTGTCACTGTAAATGGGCTGCAAGTTGGTTACTATAATCGAATAAATTCTCAAGTACTGCAGAAAATAAATATTCAAAATTTTTCCCCCTTTCCTGGGAGAAAGGAAATCGTTTTACTTTAAAATACAAGCAATGTCATGCTGAGGTTACACAGCTCAAAGCAGTCACAGGACAGAGATAATTTGGGCTCTGCAGTATCCATGCCCTCACTTCCTTTTTTCTTTTCTCTGTGCTAAGCCCATGGTAAATAGAGTGAGATGAATTAAAAGTGTCAGTTTGAAATGGCTGGAAACGGGTATGAATTGGAACTGTCTTTGCTGAGAAGCAGTATGAGATGGGATCAGGGCTAGAGGCAAGGGAAGTTTTGGAAGATGTGTATTTGCATGTGCATGCTTTACTACCAGAGAGGCAGAAGCACAAACACAGAAGTGAAATTAAAGCAGGGAAGACGGTTTCCTGATGTTCTATTTCTATGAAGAAATTTTCCAGTTAGACTTACAGGAATACTAATCAAATAGTGCAAATTTTATATGTATTTGTAATGGTGCAATGAATATGCAGATGTAGTGATATGAAGCAGTGCTCTCTTGCACTGCTTAGGGAAGATAATCCTCATCAGATTTACTTTGAAATAGCCTAAACACTTGGCAAAATACCCCTACAGGGAGAGGCAAAGTAAGGATAAAGCAGAAAGATGTTTGTGTGTCTGCTCCAGGAGCAGCTGAAGGGATTGAAAGATGAGAAAACAGCCAGAGTAAGGCCTACCTGAATGGGTTAAAAAAAAAAAAAAAAAAAAAAAAAAAAGGGAAAAAAGGCGGCTGGGGGACAGAAGCATTGACTGGAGACCTTGATCCTTTTCCTCAGTGGCACACATTGTGTTCCAAAGGCAATGCACTGCTAAGAAAGTCTCTGAATTTACCCAAACTAGGCTTGTGAAACATTTGCCTGGTAAAATAATCTAGCAGCACAAACAGCTCAAAGTCTGGGCACTTCTGCCAGAAGGACAGCCAACACTTGTCCCCAGTTTTGACATGTCGGGAGCTCACAGGGCTGGAGGTGACAGGCATCTCAGAAAGGTCTGTTTTACCCAACTTTTCTCCAAGGGAGTCCCAGATTGATTCCCTGGAGAGAATTTTTCACAGCTTTTGCAAGTGTTGCTGTCAAAAGCAGCCCTGAAACGGCATTGTTGAGTAAACATCCCATTTCCTGTCCTGTCCTACACTGTCCCTCCGCACAGCTCCGGCTGAGCCAGCGCGGGGAGGGCAGCGCTGGCAGGAAAAGCTCTGCAGAGCCCACACAGCCAGCTCGGAACCCCAACAGCTTGAGTTTCCTCACCAGCGGAGCTGCCTTGGCTCCCGGGAGCGCAGATGCCCTGCAGCAGCGCTGCCTGCTGCGCTGGGACCCCGCGGGAGCAGCGGAGCCAGCCCCGCTTCCAGCCGCATCCTCCGGGAGCAGCCCTCGCTTCCCACCGGGCTGCTGCTCCTCCAGAACCCATCCCAGGGCTCTGCCCTGCCCTCCCCTCTCTGCTGAGATGGGGCTACGTGTAATTGGTTTCAAACACCGGGTTTAGTGCTTTTTAATGCTAGTTAAGTGAATGGGTTGAGATGCTAGTGTCGAAATGTCTTGAGGAGGGAGAGAATTCCGGCTTTCCTGTTATTTGTCTTGCTTCACAGAATCCCATCTTTTAGTGAACAGATGGAATATTTTTAGTTTGTTGAACATTTTGTCATCACTATTCAGCACCAGCTAACCTGCCAAATGCTCTTGAAAAATACACAGTTATTGCAGTCTCTGGTCCCCCGTTTTACAAGAGCAATTTTGCTCCTCGGTTTCCATGAATAAAAAGAACTGTTTATTTTTCTTTTTACTATTTTTTTTCTTCCTTGCCTTAAGATCCAAAGACTATTCTCTATTGATCTAAGTGGCAAAAATTCATTCAAAGTAAGACACGTTATTCTGCCAGAACAGGAAAACTCTTGGATGAAACCAGTAGAGACTGGAATTTCTGTACAGGGAAATCTGCCCCATTTGCCAGCAGTGACCAACAGCCAAGGATAACTGTGATTTTTTTTTCCAGTTCGTGGTGGGCAGTGGTTTCTATTAGCTTTTAAATGCAGAAATACAAGGAAGTTTGGGTAAGGGGCTCTGCTTGGTCTAACATACCTCTGCAAATGCACTTGTTTGCTTTCTGTCCTGCTGAACTGATTAGCTTGAGCTGGGCTGAGGCACCATTTCTATGGGGCAGAATTGCTTCCTGTAGAAAAGCAGGCTGTCTTCCATCAGGACAAAAACGGGGCACCTCACATGGCTGACTTTGGTAGGACATTCCCTTGCTGAGTAACCATGGTGGTTAAAACCTGTTTTCTTTGCAATTTGGGTTTGTCTGGCTTAATTCTCTGTTGCCTTCCCCCACTACCCCCCGTAAATTATTCTTCTCACATTCCTTTCCAATTCCTCTGTTTCCTACTGCTTCCTTTTCAGAAATCTTTAAAGTGCAAAATCCAGCTCTGAACACAGATTTCAGCACCCTGTGTTTAGATACAAAACACACACTGATTTTTATTCCCTGCTTCTTGGTGAAAAGGGATAACACCTCTCTCATGAATTTGAGTGGGATTTATGCTGCAATATAGCCACCATGGCTTTTTAGAAAATCTGACTACAGTTTGTTATCAACCTCTAGTTCATCTCTCAAACTGAAATGACAGCAGCAGAAGAGACAAACATATTTTTTACTGCACTGTGACCCATACAGTGGTTGCCCATGTCTTTGTTACCTCTACCTCTGTACTGAATCTGCCTGAATTGGAGACTGTGAAGCCAGCAGAGAATTGCAGAGCGGCTGTCAGTTTGTTTGCATCTGTCATCTCTGATATCCCTGAAAAAGAAAAGAACATGAACATGGCTATACAACAAAGCAAAGACAAACAATATTTTCATGGATTATGTGCATGTTTCCACTGGAGAAGTTTTGGTCTAGTTAACAGCAGAGGAAGTCAGTGCATATTTTATTTCTATGCCATGTCACTGTGTGGGGTCAGGAATACTCTGCAATTCTACAACACTTCATGAGCAGAATTTCCAAACAATATGTCCCACTTCTTTTCCTGATTTCCAGTTAGAAAACACTCTTATGGTTCTTAGGCTGGAAATGAAAGAAAAACCTCAAGAGACACTCTGGAGAGAGTGGGATTCTACCCTGTTTTTTAAGGACTACAAGAGGAAGCTAGCAGAGGAAGGAATATTATATACAACCTCCCCTGTCATTATGGTAGTCTGACATTGGATATTACAAGTCCTAGAGAAGACTTCCCCATGCTTCAGGAAGGACAAAGGGAAGAATTTGCTTTGAGGGATTTTGAGACAATGACAATTAGTCGAAGAAAAAGAAGTTATAGAACACCAGATTAAAAGGCACCTCCAGGACCATCTGGTATAACATCAGAACTTTTAAACTGGTAAATTCCTTTTTTTTTCCTTTTTCTCATTATTAGAATCCAAGACAAACTCCCATGTATTGCTTGCCAAGGAAAAAAGATTACACTAAAATTTAAGCAATCAATGTCTGATTCATGATTTCAGATTCAGGGAATTTCTGAATCTGCTTTATTACAGGTACTCATAGCATTCCTGCATAACTGAGACCCAGCAGATGTTGTCAGACCCATACTGCATACGTCTGTGACCAGGAGCAGCAGAGGACTGCTAAACACTCACACAAGGAGGAACATTCAGGAATTGTGGTGTTCCTCACTAGCACAAGACAAGTTTGTCAGTGGGGATTGGAATCTCAAGGTCAGAAAAGCTAAGGAAAAAATTTACGAAATGCCGAGAGGAAGGACTTACAGGGAAAGAGAATTTCAGGAAAGAAAATGGAAAAAGAGGATCTGCTATTGTGAAAGAGACTATTTTTGGCTCTTGAACCAGCTGAGGTGAATGGAAAACTGCTTAGATCTGTTTAAAGCCCAGAATGTGGGAAAAATAATTCATGTGGGCAGTATTAATACATGCCCCAAAACTGACATAACCTTGAAAAATCTACAGATGTTGTGCACTGGTGAGAAAACTGAGGAAGATAAATGCTGTCTTCTCTTTTGTTGCTGAATACTACGTATTTCTTCTCTTTTTTACCCAGATACAGGGACTGCAACACTTAAAATCTCAGTAAATGCGGGTGTGTGCCTCAGCTAGCAAACAAAAGAGAAGGACACGAGCCTTGAAACAATCTAAAAATAAGAAGATATGGGAAAGAAGAGTAGAGATAAAGCCCGAGAGAAAGCTGAGTAAAAAGAGTACAGTGATGCTGCAGAAATATAGTGAAAGTTCATTTAGGACAAGTGGACTTTGATGGGGGTAAGGCCAGCACATCAGTGCACTCACCACATTCTGGGATGCCGAGCTACCCCTGGGTGTTCCATCCTTATGGGTAAGCCACGGGAAATCTGCACTATCAGATTTGTTCCAATGCATTTAGCATCTTTCATCAATTTTCCAAAGTTTCTTAGAAATCCTGATTGCTCAGCACTTCCTCTGTGAATAAATTAAAATCTTCTGAGCACTTTCAGGTATTTATTCAAGTGTTTGATTTGGAGCTGGAGCCTTCTATCTATTGCAATTCAGCATAGAAAGTACAAAACGATTTTATGTGATGTGGTCAATAAATTTTAAAGATAGAAGTGCTGTTACTGTAAGCCTATCTACACACAAAGAATTAATCCAGTAATTCAGAATTCAAAGTACATCTGAACCCATCTTAGTTAGTCTCTATCCCATAAATCAAGAACTTAAATTTTTAGTATGTCTTAATCTGATTAATGCGCAGCCAAAAGCTGTCCAAGTTACTTAATGAAAAATTTTATCAGTCAAAAACATGAATTTGACTTTTTAAAAAAATATTATGCAGGAGAATTTCCAGTTTTCTCTGCAGAGGATTGAAAAAGTTTGGGGCTTTCTTGTGAATATTTATTTTCCTACTCCAGTTAATATTAATTTTTTATTTTAAATAGTAAAGGAAAAAATTATATTGCTCTAAACTACTTGAAAAAATATTTTCTTCTACCTAGACTGGTTTGGGAAGATTTCTGTTAAAAAATATATATTCTAATATACTATCTATAAATATAATATCATAAATTCTAATATATATCTAATATATATTGCAATTTAGGTCAAACTAATTTTTCAGAGACTTTAAAATCCTCATAAGAAGGAATACTACCAACATTTTTTAAACTAGATTCAGTTAGATGAGATTTGTGCTTTTAAATTAATATTTCTGCCTCTGGAATTCTATTTTAAATAAACACTTGTTCAGTATTTATAGTATAATTAAACACTATGTGTTTTGCATGTTTCTTATTATTGCCATTGCTGTGACATTGATTGCAGCTGCATGAATGGAATATTTTCTGAGCCCAAATTTAATCTCACTTTTACCACTGTAAGTACTTCAACAAGAGGTAAGAATTAATGAATCAGTACGTTCATAGACAACACTGATTATGAGAGACACTACTCCTGGCCTCGGACAAAAAGCATTAACGTGTGTTTTGTCACAAATTTCATATTCCACAGATCGATGAATGCCTCGCTGAACGTTCAGTCTGGCAGTGTGACACAGCAGTCCCAAGGACCAAATGGATTTTCCTGCTTCTTTTGCAGAGCCACGGATCAGAGGCTTCCTGCAAACAAGAACCAAATCAGTACAGAATGTCGAGACATGGTGATGCTCTTACCAACCATTGCTTGGGAAAAAACCTGTCAGAAATGCCAACATATCCCAGCTGCAGCCCCGTGGACAGGAAAGCCACAAGCTGCTGGAATTCCCACTTTCACAGTCCCAGAAGTTCAGAAAATGAAAGTGAATTATGGTTATTTCTATATTATTTTAATGTAGCAATTTATTTTTATAATCGCGGATGTAAATTATTAGGCAGAATACGTGAGGGGAAATTAACTCTATTTTCTATTTTACCGAACTATTTATAAATGCCTTCCACCTGTATTGCTCTATATGTGTTAATTTGTGTATCTGGGTAGTAGTTATGATATAGCTATAAATGTATCAATGTACAACAAGGCAGTTACAAATACATTACAACGATTGTGTTTAACTGGCACTTCAAAACTATTGTTTTTTTAGAGCAGGAGGAAAGATAAAACGGTATAAATTTCACTGTGACAAATGAGGCAGTGTAAGATGGTCTTTTTCAGGAAGTAAAAATAAAAAACTGGGAAAAAATCGCTTAAAATTTAAGTGACATTTATGTTAATCTCATCCTCTTTGGTCCAATTTGACAGACTGCTGCTGTCCTGTTAAATCAACATTAACTCCCATTTAGGAGCAGGAAGAAGAAAACTCTGCCTGAGACCTTATGGTGCTACCGAAACCAGATTTCTGTTTTTTGTAAGACAAGCAAATGCAAGCACCAAGATGGAGGAAACCGAATAAAATTTCAGCTTCTGTTTCTCATCACATCTTTTCCTCATCAGCCACTAGATTAGAGAAATGAGTCCAACCCAGTGACCTGACTGGACAGTCCAGCGCTGCCATATGTGTGCCGGTTTAGCTTGTGTGGCTGGTCAGCACCAGCAGTGCCACTGACAAACATGAGCCAGAGACAGTTGAATGAACAAGGTTGAAAGGTAACAACACACAAAAAAACTCAGACAAAAACCAAACAAAAAACCTCAAACATATAACACCTGGGAATTGAAAAAACCAACAAAGAACCAAACAAAAAAAACCAAAACAACAAAAAACAAAAAAAAAAACCCCAAAACCAAACTGAAAAACCAATAAATAAATATAAAAACAATAGAAAAGCAAAGGCCATGGCTGTTATCAGGAAGCAGCTAAAGCCAAGAAGGGAAATCACTCCTTTCAACTTCCCTTTCTGTGTCGTTGCTGACTTCTGAGTGTGGGGGGATCAGAGTAAACTGGCAGTCAGAAAGCAAAGGGGGAGCACCAGGTGTGGTGTGAGGGTTTCACCTAAACATGTGCTTAAAGTGGTTAATGAATCATAAAATGGTTTGAGCTGGAAGGGACCTGAAAGAGCATCTTGTTCCAAGGCCCTGCTGTAGACAGGGACACTGCTGCTAGAACAGGTAACTCAGAGCCCCACCCAACCTGGCCTTAAATCAGGCCTGGAAAGTATCTAAAAGCAATGGTGTTTGACTCTCTGGAAAATTATCCATATCAGTTTTCTCTGCTCTACTACTTTATAAAGTTTTTGAAAAATATAAAGCCATCCAAATGATGGAAGAGCACCATTTCTCTTGGCTTTCAGAAGTTATTTAAGGGCATCCTTCAGTCCCTGTGACAATCAAGAAAATAGCTTTTCAGCAGTGTGCATGGGCTGATTGTTGCTCTACCACCTTCTTCGCAGAAGAAGATGATTTAAGCCTTCTCTCCTGCTGGGCAGTGTCTGTAACACTGCTTGGTGTGCAAACTGTGATCTTAAACTCATTGCTCTCAAGAGGACAGCCACTTTTAAAAGGAAGCAAACAGCCAATCAAACGTCAAAAAAGCACTGTGTGATTATTAGCAATAATACAGTCTTTTTGACTCCTATGGGACAATACCTGGTGAAGGGCTGGCAGATGGAGAATATATCCAGACAAGATAATTCTTGTTCTGCTGTTCACCTCCCTATTTCAGGGAAGAAATGCTTTCTCCTGCCATAGGTTGTTTTAGGGCAGCACGTCATGCCCCAGACAGCTACCTCCAGCACTGTCCCCGAATGTCCCAGCTCTCCAGGGCCAACAAGAAACACCAGCTTGTGAACAGCCAGCAGCACAAGGGGTTTTTCATTCTCATGGGACCCCAGTGCCAGCCCAAAGAGCCAAGGTCCTGTACATGGCCCCTGTAACGGTAACGAAGCTGCCTAGTGCCAGCACCAAGAGCCTTTTGGTCTGCTGGGGAGACCTTTCTTGGGGTGAAATGGAGGGAGTTCTGCTCCCATGCCTATTACTGAATTCTCCACAAAAACTACAGGCAAGGATGCCAATTAACGCTAATTGGGATTTTTTTTGTTTTATATGTGGACACGTGTCCATTAGGAACTTGATTGATAGGCTGAGACAAGCGACTCATTTTGTTGTTGCCATAAAGTGTCCATTGTAGCATTTGGGGTTCTTTAAAAGGAAAATACAGCAAGTCTCACCTGCTTCCATTAAAGCCAAAGAATATTGACACCTAATTGTCTCTTAAGAATTTAAGAGAGAATTTTGTCTTTGGATTCTGTACACTTTACCCAGAGGTGAGTACTGCATTGTCTTGCATGCTTTTATCCAGGAAGAACACCTTGCTGGATAACTAACATAGTCAGAAATATTGCTTCTGATCTTAGCAACACCTTGTGCTTTCTTTGTAAGCGCTCTTCAAGCTTTTTTCTTGATGCACAATTTAAGAAGACCAAGTTTGAGCTTTATGTCAGTACTGAAGCTGGCTTTCAATTTCATTTAGGTCTTTCCTAAACACTTCCCAAACACCTATCATTGATTCATCACGAGCTGAAGACTACTGATGAGAAACCACTTAGTTTGGTCACAGGAGGAAGCTGACAGCTCCATTATGAGCTTGTCAGAAATCAGCTGCATTTTAAAGAGGGCACCAGCCCCTGGGTCTCCTGCTCAGCACGAGGCAGAATGCAGAACAAAGGTGAGGGACCTCAAATGCAATTTTCAGCTGCTCACCCAGAGAAGTAGGTAGCCTGCCTAAGGCATCATTCTTCCACAACCTTCTCAGCAGGGAAACTGGTTCAGAAAAATGTTGCTCATTTGGCTTTTCTTTCCCTGACCCATGGTCCTAATGTGTGGATCATATGCAAAGGCAAGATCAGACATGACAGATCAGTTTTGCTCTCACATATAGTCAGGTAGATGAATACGTTCAGATCAGTGAATTTTGGCATTCAGGAGCAACAGCTGGAAAATTCCTTTTAGCACTTCCTTGACATAAGTCAGTTGATAAACAGGAGGGTTTTCTTTCAGGGCAATCAGCTGCACTAGTGTCCCTGATCAAGCCCCAGCTCTCCCCAGTGAGGAGCAGAGCCCACCTGCTTGAGAAAACTGTGGACACAAATCTGGCCCTTGAGTTTTCCTACACATTTTGGACAGTAAAATTGAGGCAAGGTTTGGGAAAAAACCAAACCTTCTGCTTCTATAACTTCATTTTTTATCAACAACTTGATTTTGACTGAAGCAAAATATTATGCACAGAAATCTAAGAAGTATTACTTGAATCTTGCTTAATACCATGCCATCAAGTAAGACTGATATCTCATAAGAAGAGCTACGGAGTTTGGTGGACACAACACAAAGCCAAGAATGCTGTCAACAGCATCCACTGGAATCAAGAAAAATCCCTGAATCCAGGGCTAGTTTTTACTTCCTTCCTTGGTATCTTTCTTCAACAGAAAGGTTGCTAGTAGAAAACTATCTGCTAAATTCTCACGGGCATCCAGGCATGGGATGGTATAGAAGCATTTCTGCACACTGTCTCACCTAACTCTGGCTGGATCCATGTTTACCCAGCCCTGGTACCAGTGGCTTGCTGTAAAAAAGAAGTACAGTAATTTCACGATTATAAGCCGCACCTTTTTCATTGAAGAATCCAGCCTACCCCAGTAGTGCGGCTTATATTCAGGTGCGGCTTATCTATGGACAAATCCCAGTGAAATGCCAACCCAGAAGTGAGAGCCGGCCAGGGAGGGCACCTGGGGCTGCCTTTAAAGGCTTCACTGATCTGTGAAAACTGTTTGCAACTTGAGCACCTGACACCAAACCCCGCCTGGCGTGATTCTGTTACTAACTCGTTACTTTGTTGCACATGGATCCTGGCAAAAAAAAAAAAAAATTAAAAAATGTGCGTCTTATATTCAGGTGTGGCTTATATATGGACAAATCCCGTGGTCCACCTGGCTACTTGGATGTGCGGCTTACAATCAGGTGCGGCTTATAAATTACTGTAAGTAATTACTGTAAGTATTATTTCAATGCTCCTCTTAGGAGCCTGCTGATCATGAAATCACACAATGATCCAAAAACTCTGAACTCAGTGATTCAAAATTATAAATATCTCCAAAAAATACACCTCCCCCAAATTACTTAGTTTACATCCTTGTACAGTAGTGCCCTTCTAACAGAGCATTACTTTGCTGCAAGAGAAGTGAAGGAAGAAACATGTTGAGTTCTCTGTGGATTGCCTACATATGAGGTTACCAGCATAGACATTTTTCTTTCTCTGATGCATTAAACAATCCCTCTCATCTTTTTCTTACATGTGTTACCAGGCCAGTGACTGTCTAACATCTACTGTCAATGAACTTAGGAAATAATGGTGAATGTATTATTCTTGTACTAATTCTTGGAAAATCTCAGAATGGACATTCTTTACCATTTGCACTGGCACTAGCTCTTTGATCTGTTGTTGCTAACACTGTATTGTTGTTCTTAATTATGCAGTATGTAAACTTGCCAAAATGGTCTTTCTTTTCTCTAAGTGATTCATGCACACATTTATTGCACATGTAAGGATCCAGCATTTAAAGGTTGCTTGCTTCCTAAAATGTTTTCCCCTCTGAGCTGGGTCATGGTGCCTCCCAAATATCTCCTTTAGGCCTGGGCAGAGCTCACAGCTGCTGTGGGCAGGCTGCTGGGCAGTAACCCCAACTCCAAACACTCACCATCGATCCCTTGGGGACAACAGTGCCACCAGCCAGCAGAAAGAGGGGCTCATTGCTAGGTGATACATGGGGAAACATCATAAAGTAGGTGAGATGATCCTCAGCTTTACCTAAATTGCAGAGAATTGTTCAGTTGATCCAGGACAGATGCACGATTGCCAATATTTCACAGTCCCAAATAAAAGCCTGCTGTGCTGTGGGAAGCAGTTGTATTTTCCAAATTTTCCTCTGTTTTTATATCAGTAAGGATAGCAAGTAAAAAAACACATTGTGTTTCTGTCTCCCAGAGAGGACAGGCAGCTACAGGGAGAGCAGGGCTCTGCTGGGTGTCCATGAGGATGGAAGGTCCACGAGGAGAGCAGCATGCAGTGATGAAGAAACCCCACCCTCATGGTAGAACTTTTCAGTGTCTGGAGGGGCTCGAGACAAATTAAGCCTCCTGCTGAGCTGAGCAAGACTCTGGCATTGAGGCTGAAACACAGCCTTTGGGAAATGCCTTATGTGGCTGTCACCATGCACAAGGGAGATCCAGCCAGCCTTGGGATGATGTCCAGCAGCAGCAGACCTCCAACCATCAGCATCTCTATCTCACATTGTTCATGGTGTGCTTCTCCCAGGTGATCAGTAGCTGCAGGCATGTGCTGTGGCTGCCCCTAAATCAGCCATCTCCTTGGAGCCACAGCCACACACGTGCCTGAGTGCCACCCTGGGACAAAAGAGCCCCTGGTCTGGACAAAAGAGCCCCAGACTGAGCCCAGGGGTGGCAGGCACTCTCTGGAAGCTACAAACCCTGATTTTTACTTTGGTAGAGGAATAACTGTGCTTTCCCTCTTCCTAAAGTCTGCTCATTAAATATTTCTGTCAACATGCCTAGGAAAGCCCTCAGACCACTTTCTGCAAACCACAGGGCCACTAGGTGAGTCATTAGGCAACTGAGTGCCTCCAAGGGATGGACAGGTTTGAGGCAAACATTCAGGTGAGACACAGCAGCTGCTGCAGACAGCTGAGCTGTGCTCTTATGGATTGTGCACTTCTGGGAGGTTTCTGTAATATTTCTTCTAAAAGCAATATTGCTGTTTTGCATTAATGACCTTACTGATATGCTGAAGTGGCATCACACACAGACCCAGAGCTGTGTTACTGCTGAAACACCCAACCATCCAGTCAGCAGGTTGACAAGGCTACAGAGGTGTCAGGTTCTGCTGAGAATTTTGGAATTATTTAAATTTTGAATTGTTGAGGGAATAAACTGTCTTTTTATTCCGTGTTTGGAGAGGTGTTTAAGTATTTTGAAAAATACAAAAAAAAAAGTATCAAAGTATATTTCAATGAAAACTATTGTGTCAGCTCTGCTTGCTTCATCCCACTGAACAAGACTAATAAATACCCCCATTAAAAGGTAAAAGCTATTTGCAACACATTTTAATCTCTTCCACATATCAATGGATATCTCCCTTTTAACAATCTCAAACAAAAACCAAAATATTCCCCAAATCGTCGTATTCATACCTTGATTTGCACAAAAAGTGCTGATTTTCAAAGAAAAAAAAAACATTATTTTAATGATTGTGTAATTTAATTTACAGTCCGAGAATTCTTTTAACCTTTGAATAAAATTAATCACCCCAAAAAAGTCTTTCTCATGTAAAATACTCCAAAATGAAGGTGCAAACTTGCATAATTTTCATGCAGTTTAAACACAAGTTTATCAGATCTCTTTCACCCTTATGTCAATAATGTGATGAAGCACTGGTGATGCCACTGAGCTTGTGACTCAGAAATTCAACAATATTCAGTTTCTGAATGGTGAGAGGTGATCTAAGATAACAGAGGATGTGAAGCAGCACTAACAGCACAGAAATGAAACAAAATAATTCGGAGTTTTTAAATTGTATGAAGGCCATTTAGCTGCTAGCTGTGAATTCACAGCCAGTATCTTCATAAAATATTTTGTGTGTGACTCCTGTGAGACTCTCGATGTTCATAGAGATACTGTGAAGGACTGTATGAAACTGAGGATTTGTTCTGAGTTGACCAGTGAACAGAAAGCTGAGCAAAGCAGCAGCTCAGAGGGAGAGGGATGCTCTCTCTAGAAATACAACAAGGCATTCAGTATTAGAGACAGATAATTAAGCCAAAGAACGCTTTTAAGTAAGGGACAAAAGCCACTCTTACCTGAATCTCTTACTTGCTGTGTCTAGAAAGAAGTATTTAAATTAAAAGGTCAGGTCTTACCAAACTGACCTGTCTTGGACTCTCCCCATGTGATCCCTAATACTGACATCCCATCCCGCTTGAATGCCCATGGAGGGATCCTGTGCCAGGAGGAGGGTGACTTCTGCTCACCTTGAGCCCTACTTCCCAAGC
>VRYO01002355.1:31721349-31742870 GCA_009812075.1 Sialia sialis
CGGCAGCTCTCTCACCAGTTGGCTCGCACTTCCGGTCTGGCCTTTTTGCTGGAAATTTTCCATAAATAAGCAGCACCTGAATGTAAGCCTCACTACTGGGGCAGGATGGATTCTTCAATGAAAAGGGTGTGGCTTATATTCGTGAAATTACTGTAATTTTGTATCACGTCTCCCTGGGAGGTATAGCTTTCCTTTGAATTTTTTTCACCACACAAAGCATGGTAATTTCCATTTAGTAATTCATTACCTATACTCAAGAAGGCAAGCTGAAACTTCAAATAGTTTTTAAAAATAATTTATTCTTACAATAGTTTTATTTAATAATTTATTACTATAAAGTGCTCATAGTAGGGTTTAACTACTACAATTACTGCCAAAAGTGCAACACAACAGAGGACAAAGGATCCTGGCTGCTTTCAAGATGCATTAATGATAGCTTCTTGTCATCCTCTTGGTGAAGGGACAGGTGGGACGAGACACTCATCTGAAATATCATCCTTACAAATGAGGAGGGGCTGTCCAGGGATGAGAAGGCTGAAGGCAGTCTTGGTTGCAGCAACCGTGAAATTATGAAGTTGAAGATCCTCATGGGAAGGAAAAGAACAGCTGGCAAGATCACAACTCAGACTCTGGCTCTTTCAGGTACTTTCACCTACTTGGCAGAATCCCATGGGATATTTTCCTAGAGAGAGGAGAAAAATAAAATTTAAGACTCCCAGGAGAGCTGACTGATTTTCAGTCTCCTCCATCCTTAAGAACAGTCCAACTCAATGTGTGGAAAATGAAATAAAAGCTACAGGAGATATGCATGGATGAACAAGGAGCTCATGAAGGAATTAAAAAGAGGACAGGACAGATGACCTAGGAGGAATTTAGGGACTCTGAGCATGCAGGAGTGTGATCCTAAAATTGAATTTGCCAGCAGGTCAAAGGAGGTGATCATTCCCTTTGGCCCAACAATGGCAGGACACATCTGGAGCATTGGGTCCAGTTCTGGCTCCCCAGGATGAGACATGGCCTTACTGGTGTGAGTCTGCTGAAGGGCCACAAAAACAATTGAGGGACTGAAAGAGCTGTCATTAAGCCTGGAGGTGTTTAGGAGATGTCAGGTTCTGGCAGTGGGTGATGGGGTTTGGTTGTTTAGAAGTTACAGGGCAATGCTGGGTTAGCAGTTGGACTGGATGATCCTAAAGGTCTCCTCCAATTTTGTTGTTTCTCTCAGAAGCTGAGAGATCTGGAACTGTTCAGCCTGGAGAAGGCTCCAGGAAATTTCATCAATGCATGCAAATGAAGCTCCAGTGAGGAAAGGGAGTAAAGGAGATTGAGCTGCACTCAGTGATGTCCAGTGAAAGGACACAGTGGGCAAAAACCAAAATACACAGAAAAATCCATTTAACTCTTCAGCAACTTGTTCTGACCATTTTGAGCAGGAGGGTGCACCAGACAACCTTCAGAGAACAGTGCAGGAACAATCAATCTGATAGGGAGCTTCATAGCAAAAAACAAAAAATCAGTGTAATAAACAAGCGTGAGGAGAAGAAATGCAACAAAACAGACAAATTGAAAATGGAGGGAAAATCTCTAGAATACAATGACAGATTTCACACTCAGGAGATCTTGGCTCCAGCCTTGTTTTGTTTTCTGCCTTTAATTAGCCTCTTAAAGCAGAAAAGCATTAAGGAGAATTCCTCACCCTAGACTACTCCGCAGTTAGCAAAGTGTGCAAGAGCCCTCACTCTGGGCCTGTGCTTCAATTCTAACAAGAGAATTAATCTTTCAGAACTTAAGAGCACAGTTTAACCGTTGATGACTCAGTGAGCTACATCAGCTGTGTCAGACAAGACACAGCATCGTAAAGGAGTTCCTAGAGATATTCTGTATGGTATGGGTTGTCAGGCCTGGCATTCTCCTGAAATCTTGCAAATAGAAGATGGAAACATCTGCCTGCTCATTTTGTTGATCTTCCCACAAGTCTGAGACGGGGATTTGTTGTTTGTGTTGGGTTTTTTCTCTCCAGTGTGCTGTCTGGGGAACTTGAGACTCTGTGCTGCTGAGGACATCTAACCTCAAACCAACTTGGCAGTACTGCAGCAGGCAAATCCACTGAGGGCTTAGGCATCAGGTACAGATACTCTCCAGGGAGAAAAAAACCCACGTTATTCTAAATACCAATTCTGCTCTCACATGAATTTAAAAGAAACTTTTAAACATGCCATAGGGATAATCCTGTTATTATGATTCAGAAATGGAATTAAAATCTTCATGCTGTCTATTTCAGAATTCAAACACAGCCACATATTTTCTTGGTTCTAGATCCAGCTGCCACTAAAAAAAAATAAAAATAGGACTCTTAGAGGGACTTTCTGTTTTATATTTGTGGTTTTACCTGGTAGTACACAAAGAAAAAGTACTCATCACT
Organism: Sialia sialis; assembly: GCA_009812075.1. NCBI lineage: Eukaryota > Metazoa > Chordata > Aves > Passeriformes > Turdidae > Sialia > Sialia sialis. Next base: position 31,723,769 of record VRYO01002355.1, read on the forward strand.
GTATTTTGTTTCATTTCCACCTAACACTTGCTTTGCAGCTTCCCATTTCAAGACAAAGTCAAGTTTTAAGGCCTAACTCCTCCCTTCATCTGTACACTTACTAGTACCAGAGGATGCTGCAACTTATCAGCAACATAGCCACACAGTCCTGCCCAGAGATGTATTCCAGGAGAGCATCCCTCCAAAATTTCTGGAAATCGTTCAGAACTAAGATTAATTCCACTAATTTACCTCTTAATTTTTGTCCAGACTATTAAATCTGATAATTTACCCACCACCCAGAGGGGTGTTTCTCCCCTCCTGGCTGAATTAGGCCATTGTGTGAGAAGGCCCCAGCTCATAAATCCACGTCCTCTGCAAACAGACAGCCCAGAGGTTTAAGAGATTATACTCAATGAGTCAGTACAAGATTTACTTCTGGCTGACTGTTCCAATAAATAATAATGCTTCCTCCAGACAAAACCATCCAGAAAGAGGCACCTAACCCTCCATTTCTTATTCTCCTCCCAGTGACAGCCCCCATCAAGCAATGCCACCAGGCATGGCTGCCAAGTGCTGGTAAATACCAGGATTTATAAACAGCAGCGAGAGGGAGCTGTAATGAGATCAATGTCGAGGATTGCAGTAAATGGCCTATAAAGCAATTTTTAAATGGGATTTCCTGCAACAAAGGCCAGCTCCCTACAACCTTTTCCAATAATACGAGGTGAAAAGGATTGGATTTGAATTATAATACCCGGTACTAGGGCGAGGACAGACAGCTTTGTACTCTCCATACAGGCGCTGCTCAGGCGATTTGTTAATCTCTCATCGGGAAGCAAAATCTTAAAATAAATCTGTACAGGTACATCCAGCCCCAAATTACTGTACCAGAATAATTCGTCATTGTGCAACTGAAAGGGGATAAATGATCCTGTCATTATATGGAATATTAGATTGAATAGGTGAACTGAGAGCAAGCAGCAAGCACAGCCATGTTTGTTTCCCTTTCCCAATTCCATTTTGGATGTAATTCTCAGAAGAAAAAAAAAAAAAAAAAATCAAAAATTACCGAACCACAAAGCTAATAAACTTTCACAAAGTTATCTGAAATAGATGTTTTTCGTTAGAACATTTCAAGACACAAAAAATTCTCTGTTGAGGCTTAGGCAAAATATTTCTTACCTGGGAAAAGCCCCGTCATTTCTCAGGGCCGTTTATCTTCCCTCCTCCTGCACACCCATTCTCACAACCCACTCTTCGATATTTCACCGAAAGATCAGGAGCTGGGGAGCGCAGCCCAGCACACAAAGAAGCCGCTCTGAGCAGAGCCCTGCCGGCTCCGGGCAAACCCGGATACCTTCCCAAAGCATGGAAATGGAAAAAGAGAGCGACAGCCCCGGGCTCTGGCCGCCTCCTCTCGTCCCGGAACAGGCTGCCCGCAGGAGCCCAACTCCCTTGCGCTCTATTTTCAGAGCTGCTCCCTCCTCGTTGCGCGTGTCACCACAGAATCTAGATGCCGCTTTGCCCCTTCTTTTTGCAATTAGATCCATGCTAAAACCAAAATTCAAACTGTTTCAAAGACTTTTTTTTTTCCCCCCACCACTTCTGTTAGGAGAGTTTCAGCAGAAAAAGCGCCTCTTGAGGTACATCTGGACGTGATTTTTCCAGAGCCGCGTTCCCATGAGCCTGTAGTTAAAAATAAATCAAAGACAGGGAACTCGGAGAAGGGAGTTTACGTATTTCGCCGCTGCCCAGGAGGTTTTCTGGTCGTTAAACTGAATTTATAACACTTGAGGATTTCTTTCCACGTGGGGGCTATTAGAGAGGTATTTAGGAGCTATTAGCGGGGGGTTCTGAGTGTTAATGTTGATGCCTATTTAAAGCTACATGTGACTTCACAAACTTAAGTTATTAGCCTGCTTTCTCTAAAAGGGGAAAGGTGTTCTTAGGAAAAATTAGCACTCCCTGTGGTGGCGCTTTTAGGTGCCGGGACGCTGGCCGATGGTTATTTGGAAGTGTAAATCCTGATAGAACCTAATTGCACGCATTTGGGGATGGCTTTCTTTTTTCTTTTTCCCCTCTTTTTTTATTTTTTTTTTTTTTCTTAAGAAGAAAGAGTGGTGGAATTGTACCGCTGGGTAGAAAAATTTTAGGAAGGTTATGACGTGGGACTTACCGCTGCCAACACTACACCTGAATGTTACTCGGGAAGTGAAGTAATCACAAAGACAGAAAAAAAAATAAATAAAGCAAACGACAATTGTCTTTCTGACCTGTGTTCCTCTTTGCCTTTAGTTTTTATCCACCGCCTTCACTGGGATGGGTGTGTGTGTGTTGTTGGCTTGGTTTTACTTTTTATGTTCTTTGAAACACTTTGCCGAGTGGCATTCCGAAAACACTGCCGGGAATTTGTTGCCCACCGACGGGGCTGGGAGGACCCGGCTGTGTCTCCCAGGATTGTACATCTTACGGCACGGCTGGGGTGACCTGAAAAAAAATCCTATTTGACAACCTACGAACAGCAGCCACTCTCCGTGCCGACCTCCGGGAAGGTAGGGGTGACTCCCACGGGCCTGTCCGGAGTGCCACTGACCGTAAAGGCCAGGGGGTTCCTTCTCCTGTCTCTGGGAAGGGGACACGGGTCGGCCTGAATGTCCCTGGGGCTCCCGGTGAGCACTGACCGAAGGGATGGCGCTTTTTCAGTGACCGAGAGAAAGAAGGGAGCGACACGGTTTCATGGCTGGAAAACATCCGGGAGCGCTGGGTTAGCCAGGTTGTGAAGTGGAGAGTTGGTGTGCTGGGCAGCAGCTCCCCTTCCCCTTTCCCTCGCCCCTCTGCCCCATCCCTCCCTCCCCGCCGCCCGCTTGAGGCTGAACAGAGTAGATGGGGCAGAAAGGGGGGTTGGAAGGGAACACATTTGCTCATTAAAAAAGCTTCAAATGTGACAGAAGTCTGTCAACCAGTTGATCCGAGCCCTCTGTTCCTCTGGGGGGAGGGGGAGGTCCCCCACCCCCGAGTTCATCCAGGGATTCCCGCAGGTGACCCCGGCTGGGGCGGGGGTGGCTGGGCAGGGCTCCGGGACCCAAGCAGCCCCGGCGCTGGGGCAGGGGAGCTGCGGGCAGGGGAGCCCCGGCTCTCTCCTCCCGCTCCGGGCTTCTCCCCGCGCTGCCTGTGCCGGGAACGGAGGGCACTGGCACGGCGGGGACAGGGACAGGGCCATAAATAGGCAAACAAACAAGAAGGAGCTGGCAGGGCTCGGGTTGGGTTGCTGAGCGGAGCCCAGCTCGCCGCAGGCTGCCCCGGCTCCAGGGCTCGCCCGCAGCTCTGAGAGGGATGCAGGAGCCAGGGATGCTACAGGAACCCCCGGCTCTTGCCGTGGCCTGGGGAAGGCGCAGATCTGACAACTAATCGATCCGTGCCCATTAACCGAGGCTTCCAGGAAGCGGTGTGAATCGTCCTGCTTCACCTTTCACATCCACACAGCAGAGCTAATGCGAGTAGATTGCCAACCATCATGACGTTGTTGATACTAAACCAACAAAGCAAACCTTCCCAATGTTCCTTTGAAGGGATCATGCCGAGAACTGCATCTCCTCCCCGCCAAAAAAAATCCCCCAACTCCACAAACAAACTGACCCCAAACCAAAACAAAATAACACTCCAATCAGACCGAGATTTTAAAGTTGCCCAGGGAAGGAGCGGGCTCTCACGGAGGCATGTTTGTGTTGCATGTCAGTGCTACGAATGGTTTCACACACACACAGATGTGAGGAGAAGCTGGCCAAGTTCCGCTCGGCCCCACGGAGGAGCCTCAGGCACCGTGCTCGACCCGCGGGTTGCGCTTACGTACCCGGGGAAGAGCGACAGCATCTCTGCTGCCCAGCCAAATGTCACCAGAAGCCCTGTGATCACCTGCTTATTCTTTTTTTTTTTTTTTTTTCTGGCCTAAGATAAAGGGATTATTTATTTCGTATTTCTACTTTTATTCCTTCTCTCAAGTCCTTAGTTTTTCACTTTCCTTCCTTCTTTCTTCCTTTTTCTGTTTCTCTTTTCTTTCCTTCCTCTCTCTCTTCTGTTCTCTCTCTTTCCACTCTTTCATCCTCCTGCTCATTCTTTCGTTCTTTCCAGTCTTTGGCTCTGGCTTGAAGGAGATCTGATGTGATTAAACTCACAGGGCGTTGGAGGGCAGAGGTAAATTAAGCCAAAGCGACAGAAAAGATGAAAGAGGCTTGCTCAACTCGAGTGCCCGAGGACAGCTCCCCTCCGCCTTCCTCCCCTGTGTCACGCAAGCTCCCGCCGCCTTCCCCGGGGCCTTTCTGCCCATCCTGCCCCGGAGCCGCTTCTTCCGACGACACCAAAAAGGATTCCGTTTTCCTTTCTTTTTACCTTGAGTTTCCCCGGAGTGGGTAGAGAAACGAGCCTGGCCCTGCCCGGCCCGGCTCTGCCCACCTCCGACAAGAGGGGAAACCTCGGCGGGGCGATGGCATGCAGAGGTGGAAGGAAGGGTCGGAGCTGGGCTGTTTTCCCGACAAAGTCCCGCACGGGAGGTGTGAGCCCGCGCAGAGCTCCGGCGGCAGCGCCGCTCCACACCGGGATCCGCCACCGCGCTCGGCGCTCCCAGGTGGGAAGGGGAGACCCCGGCTCTGCCCGGGCCCCCCGCCCCAAATACACAGGAGAAAGGAAGGAAGAGAGGGTCCCGATCCCTAGGCTCCACCTGCAATGCAGACAGCGCTTAAACACAGTCGAAACCGTGTGTTTTTCTTGGCGCAAAAAGTAGCGATAATGATAGTAAAACTCCACAAGCAAACAAAAAGAGCGGAAACCTACTCCAATTTAGAATTCCTTCTTGCAGGGCAAAAATGCCTGCGTTTTTCTGTTCAATAGGAGCTTTTAAACATTAAAGATGTTCGGAACCACAGCAAAAGTATCTCGAAATACAGCGATGAAAGGAGACAACAAAATCCGATTGTAAATATTGGTAGGTCCCTCTCTATCTTTTGGGAAATCAGAGAAAAAAGAAAATGCGGAGACCAACGAAAAGAGCTGAAAATCCCGATCTGCGAAAACCCCAGACATAAATAATTTTCAGGGTATTGGCACGGTAATAACTCGCGGAAATGGATGCACAGCTGAATTTTAAAGTGCGGCAGTACACAGTCACTTTAAGGGATAGGCAGCTTTAAAAATAGCCCATGCTTTGTTGTTTTTTTTCTCTAAAATAAGGTGTAAAGGGCATCTTGAATTTTATTTATAACTAACTAAATCAAGCTATCCAAATGGGAGAACAGAATTAGCCAAAGATGCTGGGATGCAGATCTAACATCAGCCCGAGGCGAAGTACATAAAAACTGCAGCGCAACGAAATACTGCAGAGATTTATAGCAGTAAAAATACAATAAAAACCAAAGTATACAGTTACTTCCCATCTTAACAATTATGCGTTTTAAGTGAGGAGAGATTGCATTTGGAGTGATCAACTCCGTGTCAAAAAAAACCCTTTTTCAGAAAGTTATGGAGAAATTTGTGTCTTTAAATGTGGTTTAAAATGAAAAGTGGTTTTTTTGGAAGTAAACATGCAATCTTTATTTTACTACAGTCGGAGAGAATTAAACAAGTTAATACAAAACAGAGTAAATTTTTTTTTTTAACGGGAAAATAACTGGGAACAACTGAGGCCGGGTGTGGGGTTGTTCGTGTATTGATTTGCTTCTCTGATGGATCTTTTCACCAGAGAGTTATCAACAGGGGGAAAAAAAAATTAAAAATCAGGTGGATTTTTTTCCCTGTGAGAGAAAGTCTTGGGCGAAATACACAGAGTTCCACCGCCGGGTTCTCACCCCTCCCCAAACGCAGGACTTTTCTGGCGAGAGAACCACGCGTGATTTGCAGAGCAACCGCAAATCACTCCCGATGACTATTCCCTCCTTGCCCGAGTCTGCTTAATTTGTAAATAAGTTTCAGGGCCCCTTTTCACAGAACCCAGTTGAGCAGGTAATTTGTTGTTAGTGTTTGTTTAAATGTTGTGAACCATGCACTCAAAAATAGGAAAACTATACACAAAAGAGGCAAACATGGGAACACAACTGGAAATTACTGAGTTATAAAAATGTCAAAGAAGAGCAATTTGCAAAGAGGCATCAGTAATTGTCTCCTACATTAACGGAAATGATTTGCCAAGCCCAACACTTTTGTTCTCCCCAGGATGGACGGGCGCTTTGCCATGGACCTCAATGAACTGGATCAGGACATTTTTATCAGGCTCTCAGCCCAGGGTTTGCTCAGGACCCGATGCTGGATCCTGCCTTGCAAACCTGTGTCTTGGAGCGGGTTTTCATGGGGAATTGAGTGGATTTATCATAGCCTGCCTAGAGGAGGAGGAGATATATGCCTCCGAGCCTCAGCTTTGAGGACATCTCCCAAGGATTCAAGGCAAGCAGCCACAGATGGGAGCACCGAGAGAAAAGCACAGATTGATGGGATGGACAGCAGGCTGGGAGGGACATTGTGGCCCTGCTCATGTCACCATATGGTGAGGGGCTCTGGCCAGTCTGAGATGCTTGGGAGAGCCACACTTCCCCCCAGCCCAGGGAGGCTTAAACAAGTCAGTCCCCTGCTGTTTAGCTCTATCATCTCCCCCAAAGTCACATTTCATAAGTGAACACTCATCATAGAGCCAGTCTGGCTTCTCATTCTGTTGAGACCCCATTTCCCTGCTGGAACATGGGGAGAAATATTTTGTCTCAGGTTCAGCCAGGCAGAAATGAAGCTTGCACAGACAGACAGTGGCTCCGTGGGGTCATACTTTGTCACTTACCTTTTTCTGCCTTATTTAGGACACTCCAAACTTTGAAACTGATGTGTAAAGAGGCAAGTCCAAAATCAAAGCTCCAGACTCCTCCATCTTCAGGTTTTTTTTCCCCAAAACTCTTTTCTTGCATTCATATGGTAAAAAAAAACCAAACCCAAAACCAAACAAAAAAAACAAAACCAGAAAAACCCCAAACTGCCCAAAGCTAGAGGCTGAAACAGAAGGATGACTGCAGGTATGACAGCTGTAACCTGCCATGTGTTAAGCCAGAGCTGGTTATGTTCAGAGCTGGTTTCTAACTGCTCACATTTACATCTGCAGGGCTCTGCCCAGTCCCTTGCTTGTATTTTGAGAGGGAATATTTTTGCACAGACTGACTCAGTAAAGTGTATCTGGTGTTAGGGCTGCCAGAAAGGTTTTATCTCAGATTTGCTGACTATCCAGGGAAGCATAAAACCAACATCCACGGTACAGCATTGCACCGTGGAAAAAGCACTTTATGAGTTTCAAAGCATTATGCTTGCTTAACAACACAGCTACTGGTGTAACATGTTGCTGGTGAGAGCCACAATAAAACCTGCACACTGCACTGAAGCCAGGATTTTACTGAAGGTTCTGCTTGTGATTTTGTTTCTGAAGAAGTACCAATCAATTGTAATGAACCTGCAGTAGGATATAACACAGTTCCAAGCACGCTATTTTCATAAAAGAATGGGCATTTATCTTTGTAATAAAAAATGTAAAATAAACTTCCAACTTTCAGACATGAAATTTTCTAATTAACTGATCAGGATCTAATATGCTAACCAACTAAAAATCATAAGATTCTATCCCTCTACCATTTACCTCACAGTGGATATTTTTTTTTACCTAAAAGCAAAAGGAATATTTTGCACTTATCCTACAAAGGATTTTTTTGTTAAGCTGATTTCTTGTATCCCATGAACAGTATTAGGCAACAAGATAATATGGATTTCCCTTGCTGAGACCTATAAGATAGGATTAAATCACTGCTCAGGGCCTGATCCTGCCCTGCATTTTTCAGGCTGTTATGCCTGGTACTGAGTAGCCGAGAGGCCAGCAAGCCCCCATGGAGCAAATTCCAGCTCAGAGTGTCTGAGAAGTAGCCACTTTGCAGGTCTCCATACAGCGAGCATCACTCAGCTGCCTCGGCCAAGCAGGGTGCCAGAACCCAAACTTCACCTGGAAACACCAGTACTATTCAGGGCTCTGCTCAGAAGAAAAGTGACATTAATTTGCTTGGATATGCGCTATTTTTTTGCTTAGGGAACTCATGGAAATCTGGATTTTGACATCCTTCACGTGCGCTGCCCTTTGCCTTGGAGCCTTTCAACAGTGCCAGCAGGATGGTCTGGAGAAAACCCCAGCACACAAACAGGCTCGCTGCTCATATCCCACGGAGAAAATACAGAATTGGGCTGGCAGTTTTCAGGTTTGGCTTTTGATATTTAGCAAAGTCAAGCTTAGACAGGCTCACAAGCACATTAGGCCAGGATTAGGTGTTAGTGGGACTAGCTGGGGAGAAGGGAAGCTGACCCGGGCTGCTGTGCAGATGCTGTAAGAAGAAGGAACCCCAGGCAGAATGGATATGGAGATTAAGTTTGCCTGACATTTCCCATTTTTAGACACCGCTGTAACCCGATGCTTAGAACTTTGGGCTGAATCTTACTTGACACAAAGGGAAAGGAATATTTTTGGCAAGGAAAAGCGAATGTGTTGGATATTGTTATAAAGGGCGAGGATTACTGAGACAAATCTCCGCAGATCCTGCAGTTGTGATGCAGTTCCCAGAGATTACAATGACAATAATTGCAAACATAAGAATAATTTACAAAATAATTACAAAACCATCACTACCAGCCCTCCTAGGAGCCCTGTGTTTGCACCTGATTGGCAGCAGTCAGGAGCTGTCACACACTGAAAAACATTCAACAGGTAAGACAAGAAAATGTGCAAAAATATTGTCCTGAAAGCTTTCTGAAGAACAAAATAATTCTTTTTGCAACAAAACGTAATTGTAGGTTGAAGTTTTGTAAGGGAGTAAAGTATGTAAAAGAATTTAGATTCCATGTATATGCAATGTCTTTCTTAACTCCTTCAGATAACTTTGGAAATTGTACTGTAAACCTTGGAGCAATACCTAGATCGGCCAAACACATCAATTAGGAAAGGTCTCTAATTAGAGGAAATATTTTCAGTTCTATAAAAATTTGCTACAGATTTATGAGGGTGAGATTTAATCCTCCCCTGTGTGTTTTTGTTTTTAGTTTCAGATGGTTACTCAGTGTGGGATGCATTTAACGCACTGATTGTGTTAGGTACTTTCAACACTCTTCTTCTTCTTCTGTGAAAATAAAACCAAATACAATTTTTAAAGTTCTAGGTGAATTTAAACTTTTTTTTATCAGAGAAAATTTTACTATCTCTTGCTGGTTTTTTTTCACATGGAGCAAAAAAAAATGGACGATACATGCGTGTGTGAGGGAGTACGAAGGGAGCAGTTATGCTCTGCTGATTGTGTGCTCAACAGGATTTTATTTACACAGAGTTGTTTAATTTTGGACTTGCAATTTGTATTCACTGATTGGACATAACTGATAAATCCACTTGTTTGCCCTTTTTAATTTTTTTTTCCATATTTTTTTAGAGACCCTGTTCTTTCTTTTTTCACCAGATTTGCTGAGGTTCCTTCTTTGATCTACCAGTTTGCCCTGTAGTCACAGCAACTGAATCCAGCTGACAAGAGGAATTTCAATAACACTGAGAGATTTTTAGGAGTTTTGCTACTATTGCCATAATCCTCTCTCACAACCAGAAGCATCGACTGATGAGTCAGAACATGTCATGCCTCCTACCTTGTCTCCTGACCTGGAGTAAATATCCCACAGTGCTGCCCTTGGTTTGAGCCTGGCCATCTGCAGTGACAGAGCTGTAGCTGCAAGGTGCCCCTACAGGCTGCCCTGGATCTCTGTGGCAATCTATGACTGCTCTGTACATGAAAAGCTGACATTTTAATCTGCAGAAGGTCAACACAAGATGATTATTAGGTACTAGAAACAAACTGGGATGTGCTAAATGTTTTCCCTTACCAAAATATGAAACTTCTGTTTGTTTTAAAATAAATAATATGTCTGTGAAACGTGGCTCTTGAATATATTTTCAGAGGTACTTTTGTTTTTTTTGCTAAGCACATCCTTAATTTTATTGCCTAATGTTTTCCTTCTCACAGTTCATTTGCAGCTCTAAAGACTCCAGATGATACTGTAAGGAATTCTTCCTGATCTAGCACCATCCTAGCTGACAGTCTCAAAACTAAAAAGGGCAACTCAGAGCTCTAAATCGGGTGACCCAGCTTTCCTGTGCAACATCTCCAGCTGTGTCTTCATCTCACCCAGGGCTCACCCAGGGTGTCTCTCAGCAGACATTGCAATCTTCTGCTTGTAAACCCCTTAGAATGTGCCCAAGGTACTTTCTGAAATATATTTGTGTTAAGCTCAGCAAGTGTACCTGACTTTGTGAAATAAAGGGACCAGGAGATTCTGTCCTCGTATGGGAGTCATTCTGGATATGCAAAGGTCTGTCTTGAACTTTCATGTATCTTGTTGAGTACAGTAATTTTCCAATTATAAGCCGCACCTGATCATAGGCCACACGTTCCGGTAGCCGGGTAGACCATGGGATCTGTCCATATATAAGCCGCACCTGAATATGAGCCGCACCTGAATATAAGCAGCATTTTTATTTATTTATTTTTTTTTAAAAATGCGAGGATCCGTGTGTAACAAAGTAACAAATTAGTAACAGAATCGCACCAGAGCGCAGGGTTTGGTGTCAGGTGCTCAAGTTGCAACAGTTTTCATAGACCAGCGAAGCCTTTAAAGGCAGCCCCAGGCACCCTCCCCAGCCGGCTCTCACTTCTGGGTTGGCATTTCACGGGGATTTGTCCATAGATAAGCCGCACCTGAATATAAGCTGCACTACTGGGGTAGGCTGGATTCTTCAATGAAAAAGGTGGGGTTTATAATCGTGAAATTACTGTAAATAATTTCTGAGGCAAGCTAGTATTCAAGAATTGTGTGTGCACCACGAGTTTATTAAATGGCATAATTCTGTATGTTGGTTCCTTTTCCTTCCTAACACCCTATTTTTCTTGTTGACTACAGCAGAAAACTGAAAAGGTTCTTCTAAAGATTCATGCAAAGTGGCTCATGGTTCCTTTGCAGATGGTGATAGCTGGGTGAGAATCCAGCACTGTGTACATGTAGATAACTCCTTTATTTATAAATGTATATATACAAATAGACTTTCATTTTTGGTTATGTGCAACTAGATTTTATTCTCCAGTTTTTGCTGTCTTTTGTCTATTTTGTATCAAAAGGTAATTCTGAAAGCATTCATAGATGGTTTTAATTCTGACTGCTCCAGACAATTTTGTATCATATAAACAATCCCACTACCTCACTATTCACCTTTTTCCAGACCATTCACAAATATGTTGAACATCTGGATGCCTGCAGGATTTCATCAGCAATTACCTTCTAACATTTATCACTACTTTTTGTTACAAATCTTTTGAGCAGTTATTAATCCAAGGAAGGATCTTCCCTCTTATCCCATTAAATCCTATCTACTTTAAATGAATCTGATAACTGACCTCATCAAAAGATTTTTAGAAATCTAAGAACATTACATCAAATATGTGACCTTTATCCACAGGCATATTTTCTGCTTTGAAGAACTTTATTGCACTAGGAGACCTAACTTCTCTCTATGAAAGCCATTTCAACTCTATTTCCACCAATGCTTGAGACAGAAATCAGACATGCTAATCCCTGGTTCTCCAGACGTGGAACAGATCCTATAAAAACCAGGTGTCACACAAATGTCTCTCTCTTCTTCTGATCTTGAGGATGATTTTAATAACTTATTTAGAAATTTTAAATCTATGTTTGTTGGGGACTTCTTGGGGAATGCTGTCTATCCTGGAGTTATGTCACAATTTATTGTATTGACCCATTCAATAATTTCCTCTGGTGCTGGCAAGAGCCTACAACTTATGGTTAGGAATCCAAATGCAAGGGAAGAAATGTGGTTTGGATTTCCTCAAGCAGTTGAAGGAATGGGATATGGATCTCTTTCTTCCAGCATGAGAGCCTTGATCCCTGTTAATTACTGGTGTGTGTATGCTACATCTTGTGTTCTTCTGATTCTTACTAGATGAAACCCTTTTTGAGCTGAATAGGCTGAGGAACGACAGTTTTATGGTTTTGGCATAAGCTAAACATCCTGTGAAGGCTGAGATGGGTCTGACTGAGCATGGATACAGAAGCTCAGATGTTTAGGGACTTGGATGTTAGGATATTTTGGATGTTAAGTCTGTAGAATTTAAGAGCTGTACACTTGAGTTCTACGTGTATCTGCATATCAGCCATTTTATTTCTATACCTACAGTAAGCAAAGAGGAGTGAACTTATTATGTGCAAAGAAATTTTTTTTAAGTAGAAAAATCATTTTTGTAAAGATGTGTTGCAGAAAAGCCCATGAAAGTGGAGCAATGAAATTTTCATCATTAATATACTGCTCAAACAGAATTCATACCTGGAACTTTACTGTTACAAAGAAACATATCAGACACTAATTTCTGTGAATTTTCATGTCAGACTCCTGCTGAAATCTGGCCCTTGGATTTACAGTGTTTCACTACCATGTGTAAACAAAAGCACCAGAGTGTCCTGGCTTTGCAGTATTTACATTATGGCATGGTACATACCAAAATCAAATCCCATGCATCTCTTAAATAAACTTTTCCTATAACTCCTGTCTATGCACAACCAGGCATTCAGGCCAAAGATTTTTTTTTTTCCCCACTTAAATATTTTATTTGACTTATTAGGAAGAAATATTCAAGGTTATATCCAGAAACTCCACACTTAGGACAGAAGTTGAGCAAATAGAAGAACAGAATGACTCGCAATTGTGTTTGAGGCACTGTGGCCCAGCGTGAACAGACCAGGCAGACGGAGAATCCCGCTGGGACCTTGGTGAGTGACACTCCTGCTGCTGCACCATTCCCAGTTTGCTCACCACTTCTGTCACTCCAATGCAGATGGACAACCTCTACATTTTGCAAGTGTGCAAATGGTGGCAGATCACAAAAGGTGACACTGTCAAATGTATTATTTCACTCTTGATCTTCATGTACATGCAGGAGTGTTTCTGTACATGTGTGCTTTAATGTGCTTAATCTAAGAGGCAGCTCGTAACAACAGCCTTCAAGGTCTCTTGCTACCACTGTTTTGTAGTTTTACTAACCATGATGAGCATAATGATCTGATAAGACAGTGTTATATTTTGTAATATAGAATCAGGACATATTTGCAGTGATGGATATTAATATCCAAAGACTGTGACCAAGCTTTTCAGAAGCAGCCACTGACATTTCACCATCACCTAAATTCTACTTGGTTTCCTCAGGAACTAAAATACCATTTCTCTCATAAAAACCTTTGCAGATTTTCCTCTGCCCTCCAAGCCTGAATGACTGACCTTTTCCCATGGAGCACTGAAGCGGGGAAAATTACTTCATGTCATCCCACTCATGAAGTTCACAATAGCCCATGTAGGCAGAGATTTTCAGAGCATTATGACTTAGTGCGGGGAAAGGTGACATAAGGGGATGAAGTGAGGATGCTGACAGAGGGAAGAGAAGTTTTATAACTAGTAGCAGGACTTTTATTGTCATCCAATAAATCCTACTCAGAGGAAATACAAACTCCATAACTGCAGATGTTCCTGTCTTAATCCCAAAACCTAAAAGGAGGGAATTCTAACTGGTACTTCTCACATGTGGTGAAGACTCAGCAGTTGCTGCAAAACATGGGGAGTCTCAAAGTGTCAACACTTCACAGCTTCATTCTCCGAGCAGGATGAATCACATGCTGGGTGGATTTACCTCCCAGCAAATTGATCGATCATGTACAGAGATAGCAGAGATCCAAAGCAATAACAAAACCAGCAAGGGCCTGAGGAGCTGAGGAGAGGAATGGAAGAGGCACTGTGATATTTTTGCCAAGGAAAATAAAATAATAATGGTTGAAAAGGCTGACTCAGACTAAGATTGCAGTGTAATCCAGGGCATCATGCTGTGGAGAGAGACAGGAAAATGTGACTGTGGGGCTCCCTGGACTGGTGCTGCATTCCCCCCTGTGCTGTAAGATGTGTGCAGACAGGTAATTGTGTACAAAACCATCTAGATATTTGGGACAATGGTGTCTTGATGGTTCTGCTTAGATCAGTAGGGCTTTCATTCCATGCAGCACAAAAACATAGAATGCCATGTGTAAAAACAGATCTTTGTTCATCTTCTTTCTTAAATCAGAGGCAGAATTTCTATAATGTTTTGTCATGAGTAATAATCTGGGGAAAAAAAGGACTCAAGTGCTACTCATAAAAAGCCCCTTCTGCTTTGCAAATTGGCTTAATTTCAATTTGACACATTGTAAAATATAGATCATAGTAGAATACTGGAAATGCCACCTCAAATTTTACAGTAATTACTGGAAATCTGATTTCTAACTGTTTGCAAACCACTGAAACAACTGCTCATGCACTGGTGTTAGCATCAGTCTGTGTGCTATGGAGGAAGGTGGAAGATTGTTTTTTGCACAATGCTAGAAAAGCAGAACCAGCTCAAAACTCAGCTCCTCCTCAGGTAATGGGAAAGTAAGCAGGAAAAAAGAAATAGAAAGATAAAAAGGCAGAAATACGCAGAGATATGAATAAAGGTTAATATTGGTAACTGAACAGTCAGATTTTTAAGTGATGAGCCACCAGCAAAGATAGGGACACCACTGCATGATCTGCAGTTTTTTAGGCTAGGGCAGACAGAATGGTAAAGGCAGAAGGTATGAAGTTCCTGGAAAGACAGCCTGTCTGCTCCTCTCCAAATCTTGCCCTAAAAGTATTAACTTTTTTTTTCTTTTTTTCTTTCTTTCTTTTCTTTTTTTTTAAATAAATCTTGACCTTGCTGCATTCCAGGGACTCTTAGAGATGGATTAAGGGCATATTTAGCTGTGACCAATCTGTTATAGCTGAACTCCTGAGTCATCTGCAGTCTCCTGACCAGTGTGAATTGATGCTTGCCAAATGTCTCTCTCTTTGGCTTGTATTTACTCCACACTAGGTTTGTTTCTTATACTTCAAGAAAGAGGATATTTTTTTCTTGTGAGTAATTTCTTTTTTCCCTAAATAATTTCAGAATTTTTATTCACTTATACTTTTATTCACTTATAAGAAGAAAAACAGTGTGATTGTTTTCTTCTTTCTCTCTTTCTCTTATTTCTTTTTAGCATTTTTTTGCAATGGGGATTTTATTTTCAGCTCATTTAATCAGGTTTGCATGTTGAAACACAAATTTAATCCACTTTGCTTCCACCATTCTCCTAAGCAGAATTTTGATGAACCAGAAAACTCCTATAAATTTGCAGAGGATTTATGGATTTGTGGATTTATGGTCATATAATCATTTGAAGAGAGAAATTGCATGCTGGGTTAGTTTCCTAATCCCAAGGTGTTTTTCTCCCACACAAATCCAGGTACTTTATGAGCTTGTGAGGAAACCAGTGGGGTTCCTCTGTGTGTCACTGCTCTGGTGTAGGTGCATTATTTACAAGGAAACAGAAACTGGATTCCTGGCCAGTCAGTGCGTGTGTTTGTGGAAAAAAAGGCCTTTCAATATCTTCAATTTCCACTTCTAAACACTGAAGACCATTCAATTTTCCTTATAAAACCAGACTTCCACAAATTTTAGCACAGTGCTGATGACCAGCCTTACTTTCAGCAAAGCTCAGGAAGGCAGCAGCCCTGGGATCAGGCTCAATATTTCTTGTGGAATGGCATGAAACACATTGTACTCTGTGCCTTAATATAGGTGAAATAAAAAAGAGGTTAATATTTATTGACAGCCCTCACAGGGATGAAAATATGCGTTTTCACATTTTTCTGTAAATAACTGCTGCCAATGCAATTCCAAAACACTGCTCCCACTCTAAAAAGAGAAATCAAAACTCCCTTTTTGTTGATGGATGATTTACCCACATTTTACAGAATTTGTGAATTAACAGATAATGTGCTACCTGTATATGTGTGTCTGTACGTGCTTGTACTAAATGATGTTTGTCATGTAAATAAATACCACGATGGAATTAATCAGAAAGTATTCCGTGTATTTAACGTTAGCTAACAGCTGAAAAAATAACAACTCCATTAAAGAAGTATTTCTCCTTACTTTCACTCTTGTATTTGCATTTGTCTGGGTGAAAAAATGCCAAATTATGATGAAAAGAATGAAAATTCTTACAGGGTGCTCGTGTTTTTTCCTGATTTCATCACAGTTTCCACCCAGTTGCTCAGATCCAAGCCTCGAGGAGGAAAAGCATCAGGAATGTTTGAATTCCAGCCCCATCCCCTTTCCCCTTTCCCCTTTCCTGGAATGCTATTGACATCTAGCGGCGAGCTCAGCTCCCTCACCGCGCTACAGAAAAAATTTAAAATAAAAGTTGGGGGGAGGGTGGAGGGGGAAGTGATCAAATGTGTATATATTTGTTTACACCAAACACAAACAGACAACGCTTCCAATCTGAAGAAAGCTTTCCCAGCTCTTTGTCATCCCAGCCTGGCTCAAGGACTCTCCCAGAACTGCAGTTGCCATGTGAAATTTCGCACAATGTGCTCTATTTTGAGGCTGACAATATCAAAGAAACTCATAACCTCTGAAGCTGAAACAATACACAGAGAGTTTAGGACAGCCCTCGTTCACAACCAAGTGTACAAACTCCTGATGATAAAACTTTGCCTTTCTGAGGAACAACTTGATCCCTACAAAAAGAGAAGAATGAAGTGAGGACTGCCAGCTCTCAGCTGAAAACAAACATTTCTCACTGAGGAGATTCCCAAATCCTCTGTAGGAGCTCCAAGGGGAAGGAGGCAGGGAAAAGAGAAAAGGAAGGGGAAACAGAGCAGCTAACTGTAGGAGAGATGTCTGCTTCACTTAGAGTTATTCTACTGACATTGCCAAGCGCCTCTTGTGCCTCTGACAGTGCTGGGCAGTGACTCAAGTGCGATGCTGTGATAAGCAGAGATGGAGGGGCCATACCAGCGCCAGTGGCTTGCTCCAAACCCCTTTGCCCTTCCACTGTGAATAAAAGTTATAAGCAGAGCCCATGTAATTTATCTTGGTGTTCCATCTGAACATCTTTCCGCCTCCTTTCGCAGTGGCGCCATGGAAATGATTTCCTCAGCCCTCTCTGTGGATGTCCCTGCTATTAAAGCAGTGCCAGGGATCAGGAGGTGTGGGGAGCCCTGGAGCAGTGCAAGGCTCACCCCCAGCCCAGGCTCCAAGGGCTGCTCCCTCAGCCTTCCAGGGCTCCTCTTGCTCACTGCACTGCACCTGCCCCATCCCAGGTGCACCCTATATCCAATCTCAATCTCTCCTCTTTTAGTTTAAAACCCTTCTTCCCCTTCGTCCTAGAAAGTGGAGTTTGTTTTGGAAGTGGTGTGTCCCTCTTTGCAAATTATTCTAACTTAAAATTTCCATACTGAAAGTACATCAAGTTATTTTTAAACTTCAGTACTGGTCACTTTACAGTGATTCTGAATGTGAAAATTTCTGACAAATCCTGCAGTCATAAACATCCTAGAAAGTCATCAGAGCAGGACATTGGCATTGCAAGACTCCAAGTGCGGATGTTCCTCGTTTGGGCTTTCAGCTCAGCACAGCAGCAGTGGGATGGACACAATGCCCTTCACTGGGCAGCCCCTCTCTCTTGCCCCATCTGTGCCACAGTCACAGGACATAAGAGTTACAGATAAAAGTGTGAGAGGAAGTAAAATAAAGTGGTAAGGCCTTGAAGGCACAAACTATACTGGCTCAGTTTCCTGATTAGGGTCTCTTGGGAAATACTGCTTTGACTGCAATTGATTTTCATTCAATTTTGACCTCATTATAATTTAAAAACCCTATATATTATATGAATTCTAAATGTTGCAGCACTAAAGGGGAAAGAGATCCACCTTTTTTTTTTTTTTTTTTTTTTTAATTACAACCTGTTAGATAATGTGGACTTTAACTTTTCAGTTGGGATGAAAGAAACTTTTCAGAATATCATATTTTTCTGTGAACTAGGAAACCTTAGTCTTACCTGGACTTGGCTGAAACTAATAGCGATTCAAACAGCAATTTTGGATTGCTTTGTTTTGCTGTTTTAGGTAGCAGCTCTATTGAATAGCCAGAATGTATTCCTCAAGACCAAGCTGAGAACAACAGATGAGATTCAAAACCATTTTACTGTAGAACACCTTCTAGAACACACATATGCAGAAAGGAAAAAGGAAACATGATCTTAATACAGATTTAACAGAGATCTTTGAAGAGATTCAAGGACTGCTGTTTGGTCTTAAACCCTGGAAGACTGATAGGATAATTTCATGTGCTCACCCCAGCAATGATCACTAACCTAATTGATGACCAAAAGAGAACAACAATTCTAGAGCTTTACTGGTTCATGTACTACCCCTAATAAATTGTGTTAAAGAGTGGAACATTAGATCATCTGTCATCATTAGCTCATGTACAACTTGCAAACTGCTGAAATGGAATCACTCTGAGCCTTCCCAGCATGACTTAAATGTTCAGAGCAAGTTCCTTGAATTACATGCCCCTGGATAAGGAGTAAAAAGGCAACTTTAGACTGGAAGTGCTGCAGGTACTAAACAATCAGCATCAGCATCTCTCCACAGCAATTAAATATGCAGCAGTAGAGTTCTCTAGGGTTTCTGGCCAGGAGCAAGTTGTGCTCTAGTGTCCCTCTAAGGCTGCCTCTTAGTTAGATTTATACATTTTGTGTTTCTCCATCTCCTGCTCCTAGCTCTTCAAAATGAATTTATTGGCAGCAACTTCAACCAGCTCACTAATAAAATTATGAGGATAATACTTTTAAATTTCTCAATATATTTATATGTAGGAATTTTTATTACTTTTAGACAAGAGGTAGAAAAGGAAAAAGTGATCAGACAAAATGAGACCCAGGAAAGCCGCACTTCCGGGTAGCTGGGAAGACCATGGGATTTGTCCATATATAAGCCGCACCCGAATATAAGCCGCGCCTTTTTTTTTTTTTTTTTTTTTTTTAACTCTGCGCGGCAGAGGGGGCGAGGTGCTCCAGCCCAGCCCCACACAGCCCGGCTTCCCAGCGGCAGGGGCCGGCCCATACTTGTGCACCCCCTGTTCCCGGC
>VRYO01002355.1:31743838-31767302 GCA_009812075.1 Sialia sialis
TTTATATAAGTGGAACACACTACTCTTGGAAGCAACTTCTGGAGGATGACTAATCTATTGAGAAAGAGAATTGAGAGTTATAGATTGATTTCAGTTTTGCATATGATTAATCTTAAGTTTTTTGGGGGATTTTTTTCCTATTATTTGTCCTGTCAGCCACAGACCCAGAGAATGGGTTATTCCCGTTTTTCCTTCAATAAGCTTTTCTCTGTTCCATACGTGTCTCATATTTCTCACTCTTCTTTATTTTCTCCAGGCTTTCTAATCTCAGCTCCTGTCGTGGTTTGGCTGGGATTCCTCCAGCCCTTCTGAGTCTGTTTTCATGATTCTGAGTGAATTCTTACTGTTCTCACCAAGTCTGTTTTCAAATAGTTCCCATTCAGCACAGAAGTCAAAAAGAGTATTCCAGCAAGGAGCAGAGAACACTCCTAATATTTCAGGCTAGATTGTTTATACACTTTGATGTGTTGATATGGCAGGATGCTGTTAAATCAGCTTTGCCCTCATAATCATCATCTCTCACATTCTTTTCCAGGCAGTGTTACCAACCAATCCCTCTCTGCTTTGCTGGGGTCATGCTGAGCTCTAACCCTGGCCACCAACGTTCTCAAGGACTGCAAATTTTGTGCCATCTGTAAGAGATGTTTCTTGTGCCAAACAGGAGACAAGTTGTATGTACCTCTTACATTTTTTCACTAAGTGCTGAGAGCTACTCAAATACTTTTCCTGACAAGTTTCATATCTACCAATGGAAGCTCTATCAAGGCCAAAGTTTCCTTTGTTTTTTCAGAAAAACATCACGAAGTCCTCCCACTGAAGTTCATTACAGTCAGAAGACATCACATCTGCTGCTTTTCTATCCATAAATCTTGCTGTTCTGCCATTAAAGCAAAGCAAATTGAATGATTAAGCTTTTTTTTCCAAAAATTTCGCATACAGAATATGTTAAGACTCAAACGGTAGGAGGTAAGGAGCATTTAGGAAGCCATACCCAAAGGTCTTGTGCAGTAGCCAAGTCTTGAAATCACATAAAAAATAACAGCAGATATGTCTAGCATGTTGCACTGTGGATATTCTCATAGAGCACATCCCTACACCTGGATGACAAGGAGATGATATTTATTTCTATTTGTATTCCTAGCATGAGCTCCATCTCCAGAGTTTAGCTAGTGCACTTTCTGGTTATTTGTACTATACTTACACTTTACTGAGTATTTACCCTTAATAAGAGCTCATTATCAGCAAGGGCTTCAGAGCCCAGACTGACTCAGCTCAATTAACTTATGGATGGAGACTATAAGGACCTTAATCCATCAGGCAGACAGTGCACATTAGAATTGCAAAAATGCTGGGAGTCTTCTGCAGCAGCTGCAGCCACGTGATGGGGCAAGTTCGGTCTACTTTGTATAAATGAACCAGCAGAAAATAGTTTAAGTTCACAGAACCCTTTGAAATGTTATTGTTGAATGTATGGAACACTGTAATCCACATATATATGCATAAGCACAAGAAGCTGATAAAAAAAAAAATCCTTTGCATTTCTTTTACTTAAAATTACTTAAAATCTTTGTGACTAACTGAACTGATGAGGATAATTTTACATAGAAATGGTGAGACTTTGATCAAGGGGAATTCCAGAATTATAGAATCGTTTAAGTTCGAAAAGACCTTTAAAGTAATTGAGCTCTATCATTAAATTATACAACCTTACAACACAACTGAAATTCCAATCCAGTGTGCAGCAGACAGAAGTAGCAAGAGGCGATTAAGAAGGTGTCCTGATTCCAGCTGGGACAGTTAATTTTCTTTGTAGTAGCAGGAACAGTGCTGTGGTTTTGATTAAGTATAAAAATAATACTATCATTATTATTATCATTATCATTATCATTTTTTACCGTATTTCAATTATTAAATTGTATCTCAGCCCATGAGTTTCACCTTTTTCTGATTCTCCACCCCATCTCACTGGGGGTGTGGAATGAGAAAGTGGCTGTATGATGCTTAGCTGCTGCCTGGAGTAAAATTGTGACAGAAGGTGAAGAAAAGTGGTAAGAGGTGAGTTTTTCTATATTCAACTAGATGACACTTTTAGAACAGCAGATGGCTCTGAACACATTTAGTTTAGCATGACAAAGAAGTTATTATTCATATGAAAAACAAAAATCCAGAATCTGAAACCCAGAATTTCTTCTCTCTATACTGCCATAAGCATCTTCATAAGGGGCCAAGGAAGGGTAAACTGTTTTTAAATTGAGAAGATAACACAAGAAATCTGGCTATTCCAAGAAAACAAAAATTAAGGACAAATACAAGAGCACTGTGTTCAACTCTGGAGACTACAGTGTTAGAAGGACATGGATCTGTTTGAGTGTCCAGAGGAGGGACACAAAGATACAGTAATTTCACGATTATACACCGCACTTTTTTCATTGAAGAATCCAGCCTACCCCAGTAGTGCGGCTTATATTCAGGTGCGGCTTATCTATGGACAAATCCCAGTGAAATGCCAACCTGGGAGCGAGAGCTGGCTGGGGAGGGCGCCTGGGGCTGCCTTTAAAGGCTTTGCTGGTCTCAGAAAACTGTTGCAACTTGAGCACCTGACACCAAACCCCGCGCTGGAGCGATTCTGTTACTAATTTGTTACTTTGTTACACATGGATCCTCGCCTTAAAAAAAAAAAAAAAAAAAAAAAAAAAGCTGCTTATATTCAGGTGCAGCTTATATTCAGGTGCGGCTTATATATGGACAAATCCCGTGGTCTACCCGGCTACCGGGACATGTGGCATATAATCAAGTGCAGCTTATAATTGTGAAATTACTGTACTCAGAGTGTCTGTAGCACCTCTCTTATGAAAACAGGCCAAGAGAATTGAGGCTTCTCAGCCTAGAGAAGAAAAGACTCTGGGGACACCTTATAGGAACCTTGCAGTATCTAAAGGGCCTACAGAGAGCTGGGGAGGGACTTTTGGCAAGAGCAAGGGGTGGCAAGATATGGGGAATGGCTGTAAATGGAAAGAGGGAGGTTTAGATTACAGTAATTTCATGTGTATAAGGCTCACCAGACTATAAGGTGCACTTTTTTTTTGCAGCGAGGATCCACACGCAACAAAGTAATAAATTAGTAATGGATCGTGGAGTTTATTGGCAGGTGCTCAATTTGCAAACATTTTTCACAGATTGGCATAGCCTTTAAACACAGCCCCAGTTTCCGTCCCCGTGCTGCAGGCCCCGGCATTCCCTCCTGCCCCTGGCACTGGCTGCTGTGGCTCTTGCGACACGCAGCCCGGGCACCAGTGCTCATGGCTCACACTTCCAGGGTGGCAAATTTCCTAACTTTGTCCATATATAAGGCGCACTGGCCTATAAGGCACACTTCCTGGTTCCGATCACAATTTCAGTCAAAAGGGTGAGCCTTATAGTTGTGAAAGTACTGTAAATGTTAAGAAGATATTCTTTATTGTGAGGCCAGTGAGGCACTGGCACAGGTTGCCCAGGGCAGTTGTGGATGCCCCATCCCTGGAAGGATCAAGGAGAGTTTGGAGGACCTGGGAGCAATGTGGTCTAGTGGAAGGTGCCCCTGTCCATGGCAGAGGAGGTTGAACTAAACCATCTCTACCATTCCTTCCAACCCAACCCATTCTGGGTTTCTATGAACAGAGTTCCAGCAAAGCAATCTCTGATGAGGTGTCTGGCAGTGACCCCCTGGTATCACACACTGCAGCATCCAGAGCAGCGCAGGGCACCCACACATGGGCCTGTTTCAAGAACAGTGACCACAGGCCAGAGGAGCAAAGAGCCTTCAATGTCACAATGTCACCCAGACACCCTGGAATGTCCTTTCTAGGACTGCACAGAGGTACTTGGGGAGTGCAGAGAATGGTCACTTACACAACTGTGATGACATGGCATTTAGGAGAGTTTGAATAGAGATTATGCAGTTGCTGGGTAAAGTTCCAGAATACCCCAGCTACACAACAATGATCTGAAAGCGAGTACGTAGGTGATAGTGATGGATGTGGGATTGAAGCTTCATGCTAGACAAGTATGCTGCTGTACTTATGTTGAGAGGGAGATGCTTTGCATAGTGCATTTGGTGGAAGTTGCAGTAAATAGGCAAGTATGCCTTTGGATTATTGTTTCCTTAAGCAGCACTGGTCAATGCTGGAGCCAGGTACTTGACCTCAGACAAATCAGAGTTTCAGAGTTTGCTTACTGAAAAGACATATGGCCTTAATAAGCAGACAGAGCATTTGGTTTTACACTGGTTTTAGATTTCTTTGTTTTTTTCTCTTGTGTTTTTAAATCTGTTTGGAATATGCTAAATTCCAGTAATTTCTAGTCTTTTTCTCTCTGCAGAATTACAGGCTTGTGAGTGGGAAAGATTTCACTGATACCTACTTAAAGACTTTCAGTGAAGAAAGCAATTAAGTTGGTGACATGATATATTTTTTTTTTTTTTTACAGGAATCAAATTAATTTCTTCTGAGCAATTAAAAAGGTAAGTTTGACCTGCCCAGACAGGAGCATTTCCATTCAATTAAGGATCATCTCTATTGACTTTAAAAATTCTAGAGTCCAAGAGATTGTTTAAGGATTATACATAGTTCCCAGGGAGTAAAATGAGCAGTCGATAGAAAACCCAGTATCTTTAGGTTTGCATAAGTTGCTCTGTAAATGATCCTCTACTTCCTTAAGGAGAAAGCAGAATATAAAATCCTGTTGATAGCAAAAGAAAAAACTTTGCTGCTACCTATTTTCTACTAAAGCATGGTCTGTCACACAATTCTAGAAAGTATTCAAGAAGGGTTTGAATGTTGAAAGCTACAATAACGTTCACAAGGATTTCCAACCTTTGCATCAGAACTTTATCTCCAAGATAAGGTGTAGATAAGCACCTAAAGACTGAATATCCGATCCTGTGCTGTTGCTATCAAACTGCAATCATTATCACTCCTGAAATCCTCTTTTAAGGGAGGAACAAAGATAAGCACAGAGTAATTTCCTAAAAAGTATTTTTTCACCTTGGCATTGAAACTAGTGTCTGCTTTCATCATTCAGACCTGCTCAGATTCTGCTCAAGAACTGACTTGTGCCAAAGGAAAACTTTGGAATCTTCATGAGAGTGCAGAACCTGCTGCTGTGCCCCTACACAACCCCTTTGCCAAAGATGCAGCACCAAGCAAATTCACAGTCCCATCAAGACCAAAGGTTTCACCAGGTCAGCTGTGAAATGGCTGCAAAACCTTTGGCTTAAGAGATGAACAGCTGTGGGTGGGAAGCTCTTCCTGGATTTCAGGACTTGTTATATAAAACAAAAAGACAGTTCTTTAACCTAAACTCTTTTCCAGTAACTCACACATGCTGTAGTCTCAGCAATGCCTCTGTGTTCCCCAGCAGGAGCTACATAAATACAAAATCCATCTGTTAAAAGCAGTCCTTGCTAATTGTTCGGCTCTTTGCCATGCTAGGATGTATTCTTGCTTTGACAGAGGCTTTAACTGGAAGATATTTTTGCCAAACAGTAGTTTGCAATTCAATGTTGTACACAACTAGTCCTGTATATCTTTCGAGACAGATTGCTGACACTCACAGAAAGGGTGAGGAAAGCAAGTCTGCCTCGACAGCTATGAAGTTGCTGTAGGTTTCTTGTTTGTGTTTCTGAGACTTCAGCAGGAGGTTTTCTGGCTCCCAGAGGCAGTGTATTACTTATTTAATTCTTTGTTAAAAAAGAAAAGCTGAGTGCAGTGGTGAGGGCATTCACTCAGACTTTTCAATACGACAAAACTACAGTGTGAGTTCAAAACAATAAATTTACCTTCCAAATTGCACAAGCCCCTGTATGAACTGAGATTTGTTATGTGAAGTATTACACATGTCATGAATAAAATTACACATCATTCCAAATGCATTACCCATTTTATTGCTTTTTTACAGAGAAGGTAACAAACAAAAATTATGTGCATCACCAGTTTTTTCACAATGACAATAGCTGTATCATCTTTAGCCAGAATTTCTGAAATTAAACAAACCCTTAGATCCTTTTAAGGGTTGCATTATAAAAGTTCAGAGCTTAAGGAATAAATATCCAAGCACCTATACATGTCCCTAGCAAAGTTTTAGAAGACTGAAATAGTTATTTCATGTGCCACATTTCACACAACTCATCAACAGAGGGCAGCAAATTCCTTGCAAAACACAGGAGTGCCGTAGATTTTAGAGATTACCTTAAACAAAATACAGCAACGATTGTATTTCTTAGATTCTAAAATCTGGTAGAGAAACACGTGGTTTAAAAAGTGCCCACTGCTAACACAGCAAGCTCTTCAGTGTTCTGTTGCATCAGCTGATGAGATATAAAACCCCTCAGTCAACAGAGCACTTCCCAACATCCTAAATTTCTGCTTAATGAAATTTCAGCTTGATAAAGTGTCTGCTTTGTTTAGAGCAGAGATTAATGAAACTGGAACAAAGGATGGGAGGAGTTTTATTAATTTATATTCAGTTTTGAGAAATATTAATATTTTTTGCAGCCTTTTTGGACTCTAATGAGAAACCTCTCCCTGCCCAGACCTCCCAGCCTCGACAAAAGATCCCATCTCCAGCTCAACCTTAGCAGCTGCTTAAATTGCATTTTCTCTGCCACTGGCTGCACTCCAGGCTGCCTGTCCCTGAGGTCTTACCTTGGGCAGGGGGAAATGTTTTACACAAGAGTTCTATAAAAAAACATAATAACTAAATTACTTGGTTTGAAGTGGAGTTCCTGGGCTTGGATTCTCAATATCCAATGTAATGCAAATTGAAGATTTCCCTGTAGCGGAAAAACCCCAAATACTGCCCCTTTGATGTGTATGAGGGAAGGAGTTCCTGATGCACTCTCTCACTCACTAGAAATTATAAAAGTTGAGTTTGCTTTTTTTGTGTTTTTCTTCTATCCAACTACTTGCCTACTCAAATGAAAATTGGAGAAAATTAAAACTTTTTAATCCTTTAGCACTCAGTCAAAATCTGCAGAAATTATACAGTATGTTTAACCAAAACATCCCAAACCCATTTTCCAGGGGGTGTAAGATAGAAATGACACATTGTCAAAGGCATAAAACTAGTTTTCTTAAAAAACAAAAAACAAAAAAACAAAAAAATTACAACAACAAAAAAACCCAAACCAAAACAACAACAAAAAAAACCACAGACAAAATCTTTTAAACAATTTTACAGAATAATAATTGTTTTTTCATAGGGAAATAAATTTATATTTAACAGGTATTAAACTTCTGTAGATGGAGGTTTCAGGAATGTAACCAATATACCTGGAAAACTGCTTTCCTGTTTTTGTCTTAGCTGAGATAGTAGAAATTGTTTGAGAAAAACAAAATAAAGGAACCCTTCCAATGAGGTAAGTTTACCTCTTCACTGAATTGTAGTTTTTGGGGACAACATTGTATTAATAATTTGATGTTTATCTACTATCCCTTTTTCCTCTGACTCTTTATAATAGTGAAGTTTGATTTCACCACAGCTCAGGAGAAGTGTTACCTGTTCATGTAAAAAATTTGAATTGAACAGAAGAAAATGCATAGCATAGAAAGACTTAAGAGGCTCATTTTATACTCAACGGGATAGAAGTAAAAATATATATAAGTACAAAAAATAACAGTGGAGACTATACTGTATGTTTTAAAACAAGAATAATTTATACAAGGAAAGTTCTCTGCTCAATTATTTATAGTTCATCTTTTCTCTCACCAAACCTATCTGTAAGACAGTGAAGGAGCAGATTTTGGATTTATTTAGGCAACTTAATGTAATGAAAAGACTCTCCTTGAATGTGTGTGCTTACTCATTCCTATTGCTTAAGCTTCTATCTTTATATTAGATTGTTTTTATGACAGTAATGCAGAATTAAAGATCAGAACATTGAAAACAGTAGATCCAAGTGTATTTGAACAGCAGCCTAGAGGGAATAAAACAACCAATCTAAGTACAGTATTTTCATGACTATAAGATGCACTCTTTTGACTAAAATTTTGATCAAATCCCAGAAATGCGCCTTATAATCTGGTGCGCCTTATATACGGACAAAGTTCAGAAATTTACCAACCCGGAAGTGTGAGGTGCAAGTGCCGGCAGCCATGGCAGCCGCGAGCGCCGGCAGCTGAGCCGTGAGATCTGCGAGAGCTGCAGCAGCCGGTGCTGGGGCCGGGCAGGAGTGCCGGGGCCCGTGGCACAGGGAAGGCGCCTGGGGCTGCGTTTAAAGGCTACGCCAATCCGTGAAAACTGTTAGAAATTGAGCACCTGCCAGTAAACCCTGAGATTGTGCAATTCCGTTACTAATTTGTTACTTTGTTGCACACGGATTCTCACTGCAAAAAAAAGGTGAGCCTTATCATCCAGTGCGCCTTATATATGTACAGAGTCCAAAAATTTTCTGACACCTGGAAGTGCGCCTTATAATCAGGAGCACCTTATAGCTGCGAAATTACTGTACTTCTGTCTGCTACAGGTGATTTTTTTCTTCTTTCATTCGACATTTTAATGACTTGTATTTATCTCTTCAATTCTAACCCTCTGAAAGGCATCTTAGAAAGGCTCACATCACTCATGTAGAAGGATTTCTTATTTCCTTCTCCTGGTCCTGCACAAACCCCAAATCAGGCACATGGCTCAATTCTGTCCCTGCTGATACCACTGGCACACCATGGAGTGTTACCCTGATTTACCAGTTGTTTAACAGCAGTTTCAACAATCTGTTGCAAACTCTGGTGACGTTGAAAGTGCTGAAGACACTCTGACAGGATATCCCCAAGGAAATACATTGCGCAGCTTGGTTTATTATTCCCTCTTCAATCTGTGACAGGCACAGAAGATGGTTTTATTCTTGCTTTATTCTAAAAGTAATTTTATAAAATAGATTCCCAACTCAGCCTTCTGTAAGAATTTTGCTATATTGTTTGAATAAAGTGAAAAGAAAACAAGGCAAAGGCTTTTTAACAGGCTCCATTCCTCTTCCTATTTGCACTGTTAAAGGAGAGGGCTACATCCTTCAGCAGGTCCAGAGATCCTTCTTCACTTTTTGTTAGCCTAATTAGCATGCAAGGAAACAATGTAAACTCTAGACAAAATGGAAAGCAACCCATAAAGTTATTCCTGGCAAAATAACATAGGAACAATAAGAAACATACCTGGAAATTAAGTCTTTAAACAGTCAATAGGAACAGAAAACATATTAAATGAAACCTCAAGAGGCAAAACCCCAAGAGCTAAATAACACACAGAGAAAGAAGGAAGCCAACATTTGGGAGGCACAGTGGATGTGTTTGGGTCTCGGCTTTGCCACTAAGCTCTCTGAAATACAGGTCTGAGCAATTCCATCACACCCAAATCCAGCAGAGGTAGCAGCTGCTGGCTGTGGCTCCTTACCCACACAGAAGCAAAGATCAGAGACCTGTTGAAAGGCAAAGCGTTTAATTAATGCTGCATAAAACAACAGAAAGCAGCTCCTGTAGTTGTAGTGCTGCTGAAGTAGGAGCATTTAAAACAGAAACATGAGAAAAAGGCCCTTCTTAACTGAAGAGTGGGAGAGCCAGGTCCCAGGAGGTGGTGGAATGTCAGCAGAAACAATCAAGCCCAGCAGCACCTAGCAAAAGCCATTCCCTTCAATGAAAGAAGATCAGCACAAAGCTCTCTCTTGAGTGGAAAAGCACAAGTGAAGAGTTGTCTGAACAAGCATGTGTTTTACTTTAGCTGTATTAAGGTAAGGAAAATGTATAAAGCAATTATTTTATTAGGGAATTTGATCTACGGCTCCTGATTTATGTGGATTACAGGCATACAAAGAAGCTGGAAGTCTTTCTAATGAGGTTTTGGTACCTTAACTTACAACAGACATGGCTTTTATCAGGGTATCTGTAAAAATTGTAATTTAATTTTTCTCTTCCATTATTTTAGAAGCAAACTTGGATCCTCATATTGTGGGTTTCTGAGATGAGTAAACTCAGCCTCAAGAGTGTTTTATCCATTTGAAGTGTTTTGCATTTAAACTGGATAGTCTGATACAGGGATTGTTGAATGTATTGTTCTGATGTGGGAGAAAAACAGGTAAATTATTAAGGTACCTGTGCCTGGTACTTGGCTTTTTTCTATTTAACCTTTTGATGCCTAGCAGCATTCAGTTATTGTGGAGCAGGTGGAAGACAGCACCACTGAAAGAAGTGAGCTAAAATAATGAACCAAAGATATGAACACACTACTTTGAACATGATTTAAGAAATACCTTTCTTTTTTTTCCTTGAATATTAAAGTTTGAGTTTCAGCATATGTCAACTATTTCATGTTTTTAATCATATCTCTTAACCACTTAAATGATCATTCTCTAGGGAACCAAAGTTTTAGAAGAGAAACTTAAAAATTATATCAAATGTATTCAGCATAAAATCTGCTAACCTGATTATCTCTTTTGACTGTGATGACTCACATCTCACTTGATAGAGGGCTTAGTGCTTTGAGTTCTGGCTGCTGAGGCAGTTCCCACATGATTCCTGATGCATCTGCCCCATCTAAGAAATTGTGTGTTAAATGTGCATTAGTCTGTGTTAGCAATAAAGGCAGAACAAGTGCTTTTCTTTTTCTCTCTACTCTGTGTAGGTAAGGCCTACTTGGATTATGGTAGTGCTAGGAAAAAAGGGCAGACCCACATCCTGTTTATTTGGAAACCATAATGACATAGAGACTGTATCACTGAAAGAGTGAAGAATCACACCTAAATTAGGAGAAGGGAGGATTTCCAGTGTGAATCCACCAGTTCTTATGATGATGTGGAGAATAAAATCATAGAATCATTAATGCTGGCAAAGACCTTTAAGATCATTGAGTCCAACTATTAACCCAGCACCGCCAGGTCCACCACAAAGCCCCCTCCCCAAGCACCACATCTGCAAGTTTTTGGGTTCTTCCAGAGGCAGTGATCTCACCACTTCCATGGGGAGCCTGTTCCAATACTTGACCACATTTTCAGTGAAAACATTTTTCTTAATATCCCACCCAAACCTCCCCTGGGGCAACTTGAAACTGTTTGCTCACATCTTCTGCTGGGAGAAGAGGCCAAGCCTCACCTGGCTGCAGCCTCCTCTCAGGTACAGAGCAGTAAGGTCCCTCCTGAGCCTCCTTTTCTCCAGGTTAAACACCCCCAGCTCCCTCAGCTGCTCCTCATCAGACCTGTGCTCCAGACCCTCCACCAGCTCCACTGCCCTTTTCTGGACCTGCTCCAGCACCTCAAAGTCTTTGTTGTTGTGTGGAGCCCAAAACAGGACACAACACTTGAGGCTTGGCCTCACCAGTGCCACTACAGGGGGACAATCACTGCCCTGGCCCTGCTGGCCACAAAATTTCTGATACAAACCAAGATTTGTGTTTTGAAGCAGCTCTCTATCTTCCCTTTAAATCTGTGTATGGATTTGCATGACTTTCAGAAATGTTGTCCATTGTAGGTGCAGGTTGTTTTCCATTACATAGATTGTCAAGGATAAAGAACAAGTTAAATTCACAGTAACAGAATGTCCTTTAATTCTCCTTTCTCTGTGGTAGCAAATGTAAAACAAATTATTAGTTCCACTCTACTGTAGTTTAGTTGAGACCTTATGTTCAGTGCCAAAGTACTTTGTCTTAATTTAGGCCTTGAACATGTAAGCACTTGAGCATGTATCTAGATTTATTCACAAGTAAAGCTATTGGCTTTGAAGCTATTGACTACCGTAAGAACCAAGTTTAGGTTTGTAAGATTAAAGGTCTGGAGACATTATTTCTTCACTGTACCAAATAAAAAAGGCTAAGCAAGCTGTGGCTTTTGTAACACTGGCAGATTTTTCTTACAGGTAAAGATCTTTAATGAAAATTGTTTTCAGTATTGTTATTCTGGAGATATCAGGAACAGACAAGTGAAGATATTGTCACCTTCCAGAGATCTGGCTCATGGTATTCAAGTTATTTATACAGTATGACATTTTTTCAGTTTCTTTCTGAAAGTTTTCTCTGTGGGCCTGGTGTAGTGAGTATTGATCCAAACACAGTTAAAACAGGCAGATTTTATTCCCCGTCTTTAATTTTTTTTTTTTTTTTTATGCAATGACTGTGTTTTCTGGGAATACACTGTGCTTCTTGGAACCTCTGTAAAAGCAGTAAATTATTGGATTTCTTCTGATGAGACTAAAGAACACAGAGTCATGTCCAAAATGACTGACTTGGTGTTGCAGAAGTCCCTTCAATATGGGACTTCAATGCTGCCTAGAACGGTATGTTACAAGCTCAGGGTAAAACCACCTTAATTCCATCTATAAAAAGCCTGCCTTTTAAAGAGTAAATCCCAGCAATATGTGCTGAAAGCTATCTGAACTATTCAGCTCTGTGTGACTAATAGATTCCATTGCTACCAAGTTCCATTGCCAAGATGACAGAGATTTCTGTTGTGAGATCTTCCTTGTAAGACAACAGCAAACTATAAAAAAAATCAAACCAAAGCCCCCTGAAACAACTAAACTAACAAAGAAAAATACCCCACCCCTAAATCCCTAAAACCATTCATGCTACCCAGAACCAATCAAAATAAGACTACCTTAAATGAAGGACACCCACAACTACCATGACTTTTTGGGTGAAAAACTCTTTTAATGAAAGACCTACATTTTTTCTCCCCATCATGAAAAAGATCAAAACATTATTTGATTCAAGAAACTGGAGAAGGCGGGAAACGTGTAATGGAGGCTCATGGGACCAGCATCACTGTAATTTGGCTTTTGCCAACCACTCAAGGGTTCAAGACAGTGACAATTCTGTGTGCTTAGCCCTGTCTGCCTTTTGTGTTTGTGTTTTTTTTCAGAAATAATAAAGGATATGTAGCTGAGTGGTCTCATCTGACCATGAGAAAAGGAGGCTGTTTCAGGGGATTATCTCCCCAGATTGCAGATGTCTTAGTGTCCTTTGAGAGGCACCTTGCTGTGAAGAATGGCTGCTGCAGATGGGGCCAGAGTTCTGACAGAGGAGTGATACTGCTCCTTTCCCACCTGCTGTCCACTGAAATCCTCTAGAGCTGTTCTGGAGCTGCACATGGGACCATGGGGAAGGAGTGAAGGTGTAGTTTTCATTGCTAGTGTACAATACAGGAGGAATGTATAAAAGCGAATAAATAGCTCATAGGTAATGTTTGACAGCATGCTGATCTCAGAGGTTCTGCACTGTTTCTGGTGAATAGAAATATAGCTGTTAAACCACAGGTTGCTGCAGATTAAAAAAAGCTTGGTGGCCTACTTGAATCTTGGGAGAAGCTCTAGTGTTTGCTCTTTATGTTGGTTGACATCTTGCAAGTTGCTCCTCTTCTGTATCCTAATCCAGCCCTTTGACTCCTTATAGGAATTATTCTGAATATTCTGATATCCTTCTCTCTGAGTCCTGCTCAAAAAAGTGCATTACATGATAGCCATATATCTTGTACAGGCAAAAGGACTGTCAATAGTTCTTCCAGGACCTGCAAGAAGCTCTGTGGATATCATGTTTCCGAATCATGCTTTCCTTTGAGCCTCCTAGCAACTGTGCATGTATTTTTCACTTCAAGGTAAGATTTCTACTAGAGGCCATGCAAAAAATAATAGGCTTCCTTCTTCAGGAAGATACATAATAAGTCATTTCAGAGGTTACCTCTGTGTTTCAGCACAGTATCATTGATATGATAGTGTTGATGAGCCTAACAACCTGAACCAAACTTCCGTTATTATTAATATTATGTACTACCATTATGTTACTTTTTTTTTAACAAGTACCAACACCTTGTAGAAGGGGAAACAGTATCTGAAAGGATGCAGAACTAAGAATGCTGACCAATATAAAATAAATACAGTAAGGGTCTGTTGTTATTTCATAGTAAGTAGAGAGCTTGGAACAGGCTATCAAAGATATAAATTAGCAACAACTGATACAAGCTGGTACTTTGGGCTGAAATGCAGCTTGAAATAAAAAGTCACTTGACTAATTCAAGGAACTTGAAGTGCTTTGTATTTTCCCCAGGTTTATTTGCTGCTTACTTTCTAGAAAAGCTGTTTTTCACTTTACTTTGTAGTTTCGTAGTTTCTCTTCACTTTGTAGTTTTGTAGAACAACATCATTGCCTTGTTTTTCTTGTGGATATTGCTGATGGTACGGTCACTGGGTGCTCGCTGCCGCTCAGCATTTCCACTGTGTAGTGAACCTAGAAGTGGAGTCTCTTTGGCTGATGCAGCTACCTTTGGATAATTAAAAAAAGGGGGTGTGGAGCTTTGGCATTCAAGCTTGGATCTCTGGAAAACTGTTTCCAGTGACTATCTTGTTTCAAAAGACAACAAGCTTTCAGCAATAGTCTCACTTCTAGATAGCATTGCAACATTGTGGTCACGATTAACCAGATGGATCAAACAGTTTTAATCAAATCTGATATGTTTATATCCAGAGGAAGACCTTACAGTCCTCAGCTCTCAGTTCTTCCCAGTTTCAATGAAGCTAGGAAGATGCTGAGAACCAGAGACATGTAAGGCTGGGTCACAGAGGTATAAATATATATATATATATATATATATCCACCTTTGTGGAGCAAGCGAGGTTGCACTTGTATAAATATAAGGCAGCAGGTGGACCTGACAAGGGCTGTTTTATCATGATTTGAGGACTTAATCAAACCAGAAGTACAGCTGGGATCTCGGTACAGCTTGGATTTTGTATAATCAAGTTTCTTGTGTGCTCATGGAGCATGGCTCCTGTGTGCAGCTTCTCCTCTCAGTTCCAAGTATCATTCTGAGACCTGGCTAAGAAGTCTTTAGTGCAGAGCCCCGTGACTGAATTTACAATTGTGACAGGATGCACTCTCACAGGAAACAATGTAGTCCTATATACAGGGATTTTTCTCTAAGGGAAGAAGAGAAAAGGCAAATGACTAACTGCAGAAATTACAAAGAACAATTCTTGGTAAAAAGAGGATAATCCGTTGCATAGGCTCCTACCTGGAACACATTAGCTATTTTCCAAGAATCCAGCTAACAAGGGAATAAAGAAATACAGCAGGTGATATCTGGAAGTATTAAAATCAACCCTGAGAAAGTATAATTGGACTCCTGTTGTTGCTAGCTGAAAGTGAAACTGTTCCAGTTTCTCTTGGATATTGCCCAGTTCCAGCAATGCTGACCAGCACAGCCAGCTCTGAGCTGTTGCCTCCAGCCCATGGAGAGGAAGAGGAAGCAAAGACTTGCTGACTGGCTGGAAAAATAAGACAATGTATGTGTGCGAAATATTCTAAAATGCTTCCTGCTAACATATGGGGAGCTCACGGTTGAGTTCACTCACCTTCTTGGGTTTAGTGAAGCAGGATAATGCTGTCCTTCAGTCGAGGAATCAAAGTATATATTGGCTTACCCAAGCACAAACAGCATCCTTGTGGGAAGGAATGAGCTCAGGTCTTCTGCCCACAAGACAGCCTCCTTTCTCTCCTGTCTAGTCTTGCCTGCCTGAACCATTTCAGTGTTCAGGAAGCAAGGAAAGGTACTGTGATCAATATGAGAGGATTTACTAATTTGCTGGTTTTCTTCTCTGATTCGGTTGATGAATTTCAGATAGAGGAGTAAAGCTCCAAGAGCTTCACATTTTTCATCTTCCTGATGGGCTGGACTGAGTTTTGTGACCCCTTACATTTTATAGAGGTGAGGGGGTGTGTGGGAATGAAATTCACGTGAACCAATGTGTTTAGAGGTGCTGCTCTGCAGCTGTCCTGAAACCATGTTTCTCTGATTCCATTTCCTTGGTCCTTTAACCCCTCTTTCCTTCTTTATCCCCCCAGCTGTGTTAACAGTTCCACTCTCCACTTTGGACCTGCAGGTAGATTCCAGGTCAAATATGAATAATAGGCAACCAGACATGAAATCCATCTAATGCATGGGCATACTGGATAACAGAGTACAGTAATTTCAAGATTATGAGCCGCACCTTTTTCACTGAAGAATCCAGCCTACCCCAGCAGTGCGGCTTATATTCAGGTGCAGCTTATCTATGGACAAATCCCAGTGAAATGCCAACCTGGAAGTGAGAGCCGTCCGGGAGGGCTCCTGGGGCTGCCTTTAAAGGCTTCGCTGGTCTATGAAAATTGTTGCAAATTGAGCACCTGACACCAAATGCGATGCTGGGGTGATTCTATTACTAATTTGTTACTTTATTACCCATGGATCCTCACTTTAAAAAAAAAAGAAAAAAACGTGCAGCTTATATTCTGGTGCAGGTTATATATGGAAAAATCCCGTGGTCTACCCGGCTACCAGGACGTGCGGCTTATGATCAGGTGCAGCTTATAATTGTGAAATTACTGTAATTTCTTCTGTGAAAGGACTTCTTCTGTGTAGTTGAGATCAGTGGTATGATGGCTTAAGTTAATTTGTGTGTGGGTATGTGATATTGCCTGGCTTCCTTTTCTGAAGAGGAGCCCTTCTCGGTGAGTGTCTTGGTTTAGCTGCTCTGTGTGCCTGAAACCCTCAGCTGATTCCAGGAATAAATATGGGAGGATTTTGGGGTTTTCAATACCAGGACATTTCCCCTTCCCACAAAATTACTGCGAGGGAAGAAACCAGAGAGAAAAAAAGAATTATGATAGGAGTTGTCTGAGGTGGTAGAATAACAGGATGACTTCCGAGTCCTGTATCTTCAGCTCTTGGTGTTTGGTAAATAGAATTTTCCAAAAGCATAGAAATAACCACACAGGCATTCTCCTTCAACATTTTGATGTAAAGATGAGTCTTTGTGATTATTGTTGCCCTGTGACTTTAAAGTGGTTATGCTATAACTTGCTGTTGAGAAGACAGTACACTAGTTTTTAACTTGTCTATGATAAGAGAGAAGAAACTTTATGGGTACTAACTAAAACAGAATTGAAAGGCATGTGGAATAGTACATAGGTGAAAGGAGATGGGGGGAAGAGTTTTTGAACAAAAACCCATTGAAGAAATTAAGTTCTTTGCAATAATAACTGCAGCATTTCAGGGACGCAAAACCAGGTGCATGGTAGTCCTCCAAGTTAATTGAAGTAGACAGACAGAAGCTGAGGAGCTGAGTCCTGCCAGCAAGGGAATAAAACACCTGAGACCACTTCAGTCAATGGGAAAGGAACACCATAAGTAAAGTGAAGAGATGATTAAAAAAACAAACAACTGCACCCAAATGAAAAGTGCAATAAATAAGGCAGGTCTGCCCAGCTCCTCTTGCTGCCTTCTTGCTTTCTGGGAAGACCCATCCCAGTGTGTGTGAGACTGGGGAATGATCATGACATGGGCCAGCCACCATCAGAAGGTGGAAGCTATGCTACAGAAGTCAAATGGGAGAAGTGCCCAGAAAATACAGTGCAGTGACTCTAACAAATCCATCTGAGGCAACTCCTGCTATCCCACCCAGCTTCACATGGGCTTGTGGAGATGTTTAGGTATCATGTGCTAATTAAAATGTGAAAATGCGTGTGGAGATGGTGAGTAAGTAATGAGACCTTGGATACTTGGTATCAGTTTGCTTCTAATGAGTAACTATTCTCTGTAAAGGTGTTGCTCTTTCCAATAATTAGTGCTGCATAAGAATGTATGTTATTTCAAAAGAGCGCCTGTTGTGAACTCTAGAACGGCTTATTTTAGTGGCTTTTAGTTTTCCTTTTTTTTCATGTTTTATTATAGTTCGGGAGATAAAGGAAATTTCTTAGAAAAAGGAGGAGAAAGATAGACTTTGTTCTTGTAAGATAATGAATTCCTTATATTTATTGGTTAATCTTTAAACAAGTGTTGTTACAAAGGAGGGGGGTCTTTTGTTTTCAGTTTTTTAGTTGATTGGTGCTTTGAGGTTTTTCTGTCATCTTTTCTTTATGTTACTACTCCTTGTGCCTGAATTACCATCAAAGGGCTTCAGGATTCTTCCTCACTTTAATATTGTTCCATAACTTTGTCCCCCTTTTTTGACATGTGTTTCTGGGAGCCTGAAAAAGCTCTTGTGGTAAACACTGTGGGTCAGAACCTTGTGTAGTACACCTGGAGTGATGGGCAGGGAGATAAGGAGATGACTGCATCTGTATTTGAGTTTATGTCTGTAGAAATAATAATCACAACACTTGCCTTTCATCTAGCAGTACGTTGGCTCAGTTTCATCTAACTGTATTGTGATCATCCCAATAATGCACTTGTGAATCCCAGAGGGTTCTGTGCATGATGGTCTTCCCCCATCCCCATGGTATTAGTAATGCACTAAGGGTATGTACTCCATTCCTAAAACTCTTTTTCTGTATAGCATGCAGGTTTTTTGGTTTGTTTGCTTCCTTGTTTATTTTTCCCTGTGGCTCTCCATTCGCAGATTGAAAACTGGAATGGCTTTGCTTTAACATCACTGCCAGGACTGAATTGTTGCAAATGAACGTTCTTGGTGGCATTTTTGACCAGGTGCACTCGTAGGAGTACACAGATATGCCACCCCTTTCAGCTCATCTCTGGTGTCTCTGAGGAAGATGAAGACAATGACAAAAAGTCTGTCTAATGTGGATGGTAGGGATGTCTGAAACTAATGAAAGTGTTACAAACTGTGGATGTCCATCCCTGTTTATCTGACTCATTGCAGAACCTCGTTCCCACAGGATGGAGTGGAAGCCAGGAGTTTTCTCAGGGCATGAAAGGAAATTGGTCCAGTTAATGGCAAAGAAATCCATAAAAGTGGAATAAATGCACAGGAATATCTAAGCTGGGAAGTTGTTGAGATGAAAGTAGAAGGAAACTGGAATTTCTGAGGAAACAAGGTGCTCTTGCTCTTCCCTAGGCATTCAACAGTGTTTTCAAGTGAAAGGGAGCATATTTAGAACAATAGACTCTTGATCTGACCAAGTAAAGTACAGTAATCTCACTATTATAAGCTGCACCTTTTTCATTGAAGAATCCAGCCTACCCCAGTAGTGCAGCTTATATTCTGGTGCAGGTTATATATGGACAAACCCCGTGGTCTACCCGGCTACCAGGTCGTGCGGCTTATAATCAGGTGTAGCTTATAATTGTGAAATTACTGTACTTCATATTTAAATAACAGGCAAACTAGTCTGAGTACAGTGTCTACTACCCAAACAGTGTTACTGCCTCTTGAGATTTCTATTTAAAAACACTGAATGGCCAGCTAAGATGTCATAAGAGTTGGTTGGATAACTGTGTTTGTTTCTCTCAAAAATAAGGCAGAACAATGAATCCTGTCTCCTGTTTCTACCCCAAACCAGGTTGTACTCATCAAAGTGCTCCTCCTGTCCCATGAAGGATGCACTCTAGAGGAGAAGAGGAGCAGCAGCCGGTGGATGGTTTTACTGAGAGGTGCTCCTAGGAGGTTCAGCACAACAACTCAGATAGAGATAGAAGCAGCATCAAATGCCATCAGCCAATGCCAAAGCAATGCTAAGACTTACTCATACTTGGATTATTCACTCAAGGATTTCATTGCTAAATTGCCATTTGGCTTTAGTTAGCAGAGGAATAATAGGAGGCCAAAAGAGAAAACCATGGCTGAAAAGAAGGTTTATTTTATTAAACTCTGGATATACTGAGAAAAGTTGCTTTAAATGCATCATTCCAGGAAATCGAACAGTTTTAACTCTTATGTGTAAGTGTCTGATAATTGTATGCTCTAGTGAATTGAATGTATTACAAGGGTAAGCAGTACTTGGGTCATCCAGTTACTGGATTTTCTTTTGTTTGCTTGTTTATTTTTGTTGGCTTTTATTTTTTTTTTTCATTAAATAACAACACTTCAGGGTATATGTAGCAAACTACTAAAAGTAAGGAGTAAAATAACCTTTAATGTAAAATGCATATCTGTGTGCCTAAGGGGAAAATACTCTAAGTTTTTCAAGGGATCTTATAAGCAGAAGAGAATGTGTTTAATTCAATAGGTTGATCTGACTCTCACTCCCCAATGACCATTCCTAAACATCTTTGGGAACTCAAGGTGCTTTAATAGAATAGCCGTTCTTGAACTTTTTACCCCAAACTGTTGATGAAAACTTGAGCTCCTGTGGAAACCTCAAGGAGCCAAAGGAATCACTGAATAAAAATGGAAACGGGATTTTTGGGCTTAGCACAGTAGAATTACACTGATAATAATAATATGAACTTCTGCATCTTCCTAGCTTTCCTGGAATAAAAAACTGAGGTGTTCTGGCACAGGCTGCAGAATGTGTACCTATGGGGCAATGCAAAAGAGAGAAGAAATTGTGAGAGAACTGGATAGTATGAAAAATACAACAGTATGAAAGTGTCTATAAATTTTCTTGATGTCTGAATATAGAGTGAGAAGAAGATACCTCTTGTGTAAGGGGAGACTGTTCTACAAAACTGGTTAAGCTGCTTCCTGCTTGGTAACTTATTGCAGTAAAGGCCAAGAGGCCTTGAAAGAAAAGAACTGAATGTGCAGGGGGATTTATAATCCTCTGCAAAACAGATGAAAGTAATATTGTATTCTTTTTTTTCTCTGCACTTCAGTTTAAGAATGCCACTTAAACAACAGCTGATGAAGTCCAATCCCTTTCATTTTTGTCTGGGAAGAAAGCTAAACAAAATGCCTCAAATGGGTAATGTATATGCCAGGATGTTGTACTTGGTATCTTGGAAAAAATCAGGTAATTTTTGGTTTTAGTTTTTGTAATTAGAGTACAATTTTATGTCAAAAGACATCTCTGAGTATTCATTTGGCTGGAAGATGGATGGGGTGGAGGAAGAAGAGATGTAGTCCTCTAGGTGCTATTTTTCATAAAGATTTCTTAAAGACTGTTTGGAATTTTTACAGGAATGAAGTTAAGCACAGATTTCTTGACAGGTTTCCATTGTTGTGTTGTTGTGATTTCTTAAATCATTTGAGCTCGTTAATCAGAAGTGGATATGTAAACGTGAAGATGTGGATGTCAATGAGGTCTATAAGACCACAAAATTATTAGTAATTCTTCTTTTCATATATCAGTTTACATGCTGTGCTGTTTGGTCTCAAAACTGAATTCCATCAGATCAGAAGGTAGATTTCCTTGGTTTGCAGGACTTTTCTTTCATTAGGTTTGGTATGTTTTAGTATTTATGAAGATGAAAATGCCAGTAGGAACATTAGATTACAAAGGTAATTCTGAAAAGGTCAACAGGTCTGACATGCAATTTGTCTTGTTCAATTAGACTTTATATTGATGTCCTGTCTGTCTAACCAGTATGGTAATCACTTCAAAGATAAATGATGTGTGGGCAATTATTATATGTTTTTGTTTAAAAAACAGTCAGAACTCTGAACAACTCCAATGACAAAGCTAATAAATGTTTAAGCTGCAGTGTGTGATTCTCTGTTGGGTTTGATCATTAGGTCTTGTAGTCTACCTGATTTAAAAACTTAATAGGCAAAAGAAGTGTCCAGCTGTAGCATCTGTGGATAAGTTAAGAAATACTGTCTGGTTTTTATTACTTACCTGAATGAACACAACCACAATCAACCCAAAATGCAAGAGGCAAGAGCAACTCACTACATCTTCCTTAATCTAATGTCTGTTGCTGTGATTCAGCATCATATTGCAAAGTCAAAATGTATTGACCTGTATGATCCTCCAA
Organism: Sialia sialis; assembly: GCA_009812075.1. Lineage (NCBI taxonomy): Eukaryota > Metazoa > Chordata > Aves > Passeriformes > Turdidae > Sialia > Sialia sialis. Next base: position 31,765,473 of record VRYO01002355.1, read on the forward strand.
AATGCTTGCTCTGCATATTTACTGTATCGGAAGCCATTCAGAGGAATATAAAGAGCAGCTGTCTACACTGATTTCCTAGAAGAAATGAAGGAAAGATAAGTATCTTAAGTTTACATAAAATAGGTGTATGCAAAAAATAATGCAGGAGAATTAGAATTTAAAATCCAATCCATTTCAATTATCTATCATGGCTTGCCGTTATCCAAGGATTTTCTTTGTTTGCTTTAACTTTGCTTTCCTACAACTCTGAAATTAAATTGGAAATTATGAAGAGCAGGATGTGAGCACAGCAGCCTGCCCTATTATTTCAGGGAATGATCTTCCTTCACGTTAATGAAATGGGAATACTCATTTATAATTTCAGATTGCAAAAGAACACTGAAGGAATTCAAGACAATTGGAATAAAATTTAAGAAAGTATACTCCTTTCTAGTCCTAATACTACTAAGAAATGTAAGAGATAAGCATTCAGAACAAACAACTGAACTTAAATATTTCAAATCATCCTTAAACTAGTTAATGTTTGAACCTCATTTAATGGACTGTTACTTCTGCAGTGCCATTGAAAGCATGTCATAATCCTCTTTTAATATTAATTTTAGAGTTCTTTCTCTTTTCAGTGACTAAATTAGTGATACTATTTTCAAGTGACAGAAATTTACGTTTACTTTTTCTTTACATTTCCATGATAGTGACTCAAGTATTTAGTTATTTTAAAACTGCTCCAAGTGTGGTCCTCTTCTACTAAAGCACTTTTACTCACAACTTATTTACCTCACTCTAATGTGGCTCTCAAGCATGCAAGAAGCCTGGCTTCCAGGAGGGTCTTCTTTGACCCAGGTTGTACAAGTTTTTGGAAGTGTCAGGCAACAGAAGAAAAAAAACACACAGAAGAGACACTGTTGGTGTCTGAGATGGGGTGGTGCCTTGGATTACACAGAAGTTCTTTCTTCGTTTTTCTTAGAAATCCTGAAGCCTGAACAGTAATTACAAGATGAGGCTAAAAATCCGCTGCTTTCCTCAATGGAAACTGGCGGTGGGAATTCACATTTCTCACATATTTTATAAGGAACCGAGAAAGAGGCTACCTGCTTGTACCTTAAGTGGTCCTGAAATACAGGAATATGTCCCATATCCGTTTGTAACTGCAAAGGGTGCATTGCTGCTCAAGAGATGCTAGTTCTCTTTGTGCTGTCTATAAGCTTTGCAACATCAGGTGAAACTTCTTTAATGTTATGGATGCCTCAGCACTAACTGTCTAAGCTGAAAAAGTGTCCATCTGGAGAGAAAATGGCAGATCAAAAAGTAAAGAATGTTCTTTAAAACTCCCACTATAATTGTCTGTGTGGGTGTTGACTTTAGGAATTGAAGTAAAAAGGTGAGGATGAGTGTTCAAATACTGCCAAGATGCATTTGTGAAGTAGAATGTAATATTTCATGAACTCAGTGGGTCTTGCTGCTCTGCAGGCTTATCAGGACTTTGAGTAGATCAGAAAGGATCTAGGAAAATATTCAGTGATGAGGAAAAGTGGCCTTGTGGGGAATACTGGGGAGCTGTTTCTGGTTATAACCAGTCTTGGGAGACAATCCAGCATAACTGCCTTTATGGAGGGAATGCACCTGGAGCGAAACCTTTTCTTTAGTAAAGCAAAACTTTAATTAGAACTTGTGCTTGGGAAGCTGATCCAAGACAAGACTGGTATGTCTAAACAAAAAGAACAGTCTATTACCCTCTTCTCTCTCTCAAAATTGTTAAGATAACTCCCAGGGCTAAAATAATAAACATCAGAAGCCCCTTTTGAAGAGGTAAATGAGTAACTTATTTTAACT
>VRYO01002355.1:31768302-31793788 GCA_009812075.1 Sialia sialis
TTTATAATCGTGAAATTACTGTACAAGTGCAACCAAAACGGATAAATACCTGAATGGCCTTTGTCTCCTACCACACCACTTTATCACACTTGAAACATAAGCCAATTCTGAAAGACATATTAGAGAACCTTTTTTCATCTACCCGGATGTGTTAAGGTATTTCAGTAGAATGAAGGGGATACTTCTTTTTGTCTTTTAATGCAGAAGGAATATCCAGCCTTCCTGAAGTTTAATTCTTTTGAAGCTTGTATTCATGTAGCTTGTACATCCTGATGGAAAAAAGTTTACATGGTTCTAGATATTCTGAACATATTAGAAAGGCTTTAGTGAAGACCAGATGTCTGGCGTTAGTCAGACATTTGTTCTACAAAGAGAGATTTAACACAGAAAGGGACTGCAGGACATGAATCCACCCACTGAAATCCCCCTCTCTCTTCTTCTGGGACAAGGCTTTGGACAGGAGGCAGATCAGACATGACTCTGCACATGCTGAATGACAGAATCTGGCAGCTCTGCCAGTTCTGGCACACATGCAGCTAGGCCAAGGAAAGCTTTGGAGGAGTCTGGCTCTCAAGGCATGCCCTTATGCAGTACAGGCCACATCTCTGAGAGGTGTGATCCACAGCACAGAGCTCCAGTGCATTGTGCAGGGGCTCTCCTGAACAGGGGGAACCTCAGGGGGTGTTGAGATGTGAGTCCTGGCACAGCCTCTCCAGCCCCTTCACTGCATTGCAGGGGGCAGGCTGCTCACCAGAGACAGGAGCTTGCCAGCTGTGTGGTACAGCTGTGGGTTAAAACATCACACTTGTTGGAATTTTCTGTGAATATTTCTGGCAAAAGTTTACCACGTTTCAGCCTTAATTCAATGAAAGCTGTATTCTAGGGGAATACACATTCGATGAGGTCTCTAATAGAAGTGGTAATAAATGCCTCACTCCATGATGAAAATAGTTCTCTGATGAAGATTTTAGTTCATTTAGCAGTTGACAAAGATATCACAGCATCTCAGCTGGAATGTGCACCCTGAGCTAAAGGTGGTACTGGATAAAAGTTTTGGCAAAGGATCTCTCAGCACTTTGTGTGTCTGACAGCACATGGGGAATATCACATGTGATGGCTTATGCCAAAGGGTGCAATCACTGCTGTTACCATTCTTTGCAATGGATACCCGGGTGGGAAGGTTCCTTGATTTCAAACACCATCCTAAATTTCCATGTCAAAAAAATGGAAATCAATTTTAGTGTAGAAGCGGCAACAACAATACACAGGCCAATACAGATGGTATTGGGCAGTAGTTTGATGCAGTGGCAGTTCTTAAGTAGTATAATAATAATAAAGAAAAAGTGAATCTGACCCATATCTGTAGTTGATACGTGTAAAATTTCTATGCTACTGACACAGGATTAATAGTCAAGACTTTTATATTACCTGTAACTCAAATTACGACAATTCAAGTGATGACAATTCTGAGACTCTGCCTCTGAGCCATTGAATCTGCAGTGCTGCAGTAATGGGCTTCAGAGGTGTTTTTTCTATTTGTCTGGTTCTACTTATCCAATGATTGTGCATCATGTGAGGAATAACAATGCAAAGAATTTTCTCTTCTCTAAGAGACCTGGGGTCAGAGGGCCAAATGTGTATGGGAAACACCTGAAGGACTGCTCAGAATCTAGCTTTCCAAATTGGTATTAAATTTTTGTCATTACCATGGTGTAGCAATTAAAATTTTTTGTCAGATTAGAAGCCAAGAAAATAGGCTAATTGTTAGTATTTTCACGATTTGCTCTTTCTGTGTACACCATGGACTCTTAAAAGTTGTTTTTGCCATTAGATTCTACCTGTGTATTTGTGTTAGAAGTCAAATATACTCGGTGGCTTCAGGCCTTTCAGTAGGAGCCATTCCAGCTTAACCATTTCTTTTTGTAAGAAAATACCTTGTGTTGCTTTGGAAATTATCTCAATTTAGACAATTATATAAATGCCCTATCTAAATGGTGCAGGAGTTAAATTAATAAATCTGGTTCAATTTCCAGAATTCCACATGCATTTTCTAAGTCTCAGTTTAAGTTTTTTCCAAGAGAAATAATTCAAGTCTTTTCTGCCAGAAAGACTAGGTCTGCATCTTAATTGACACCTTATTTCTTGGTGTACTGTCTTGTTGAGCAACAAGTTAGACAAAGACAGTGCCTGTGCTGTTAAATAACGCAACACAGGTGTGAGCATTGCATCACAGCCACCAGTCATCATTCACAGAATCACAGGATGGATCAGGTTGGGAAGGATCACAGGGGCTCACCTGGTCCAGTCTTCCTGCTCAAGCTGGGTCATCCCAGAGCACAGGGCACAGGATTGCTTCCAGTTGAAAACATGATCTCTGGTAACCTCTGGGGCCTGCAACAGCCCAGAATAACTTCCACATGGAAACCTCTTCCACTGATAGTTTCAAAGATGAGCTATGGATGGGTGACAGTGCAATTGAAGCACTACAGATTTCATGACCCATGAGTCTGTGTCATTTTTCTCTGCCAGTGCCTTCCTACTTGGCATACAGTTGGTGGGCCTCTTGGGACCAGGATGTACAGTGTACAGCTCAGTGATGTACCTGGAGACATGGGAAGACAGCTGCTGATTTCTTTTATATCTGATGACTTCTACAAGTCAACTTCTATTGAGTTCATTACTGGTTGGCCTGAAGGATACTTGTAGAGATAACCATTTTCTATGAGGCCAGGAACTCTAGAGAGGAAACCATTTTGGATCTCAGAGCTGCCTACCAAAATATTTGAAAGGTGGACCAAGCAGAAAGACAGTGCTCCACTGGGTTGTCCCTGTCACCAGACATGACCCTACCACCTAGCAGGGCAGCAAAACCCTGAGCAGAGCCAGAAGGAGATGTGGTTTCTGTGCTTGCTGTCCCTGGCAGAGAGAATCCCCAGGGATTAACAGGAGGGAAGAAGTTCCTGACTCCATTCCTGGGCAGCTCTCAGGGAAGCATGGAGAAAGCACTGCTCATACTGACACAAACTACCTTTGCGATGTGACCAGGTCCTGCTCAGAGAGAACTGGCTCTTCTGGGAGGTAGAGCACTTTGATGAGGGATGGGGGTGTTGACATCTGAGACACAAGCACCTTGCCCAGCTGGGCAGTGTGGATATACTTGACCATGTGGGACTGAAGCTCCAGGTTGCTGGAACAGAATCTAGGAAGGATAGAATACCTTCTTTTTCTTACCTGACCCTGTGAATAACTGGATGACATCTATTCAAATAGTAGCTACACGCGTTTTTGTTTCTGCCTCCTTTTTGGTGATGAAATAGATCTACAAAAGTTTATTTTGCAAGGAGAAGTTGCTAAAAGCTGAGCCACAGCTCTTTATCTGGGGAGTTGCAGGGATGCTGGCAGGTGATCGTGCAGGGGTAGCATGAGTAGAGAGGTGGTAGCAGTACATACATGAATAGACAGGATAAGAATGTAGACCCTCAGTTATAGCAATGGACAACATGACTCATGAGAAAGGAAGAGTTAACAGAACTGTCAGCATGGATATGATTTATTCTGTGCATATAGCACTGTGGGAAGGTGTCCTGGGGTGACTTTTGCCAGGCACAAGCAGAGGAGGGGCTGCATTGAGGGAGGGAGGGGGTGAATGCTGCTAAGTGCTTGTGAAGGTTTTGATGGAAATATGCATTATCCAAATTGCCACCTTCAGCTCTGAAATTAGAAGAGGCAGACGAGTGTGTTGGGCCATCTGTGCCTGCGGGGCCAGGCAGTGTGTGTGGGAGCTGAGGGCTGAGCCCTGCTGGGATCCCTCCGTCTGGCACGAGGATGCTCAGCAGCCATTTGGGTTGCACAGCAGGAAATGGCACTATCAGCACTCTTGGTATGGATTTCTAGGATGTCTCTCAGTGTCCAACACCTTGTGGTCAACCAGCTGGACACACACTCCACTGGTGGTCATTGGAAACTGGGCCTGTGACCAAAGGTCAAGGGGGAAAGCAACATTTCGTATTTTACAGTGTATAGAGAGTGTTCCCAGAAACTACCTTTAATTCCAGGCAGGAGGGGCACATTTGAGGAGCACTGCTGCTGTCCCAAACTAGAAATTAATCTGCCACAGAGCCCCTAACTGAGGGCAGCTTGCCTGGCTCCAGCCTGAAGGGTGAGGCAGGACTACAGATGGGCTGTATGAAGCATGGATAGTTGTCTGATAACCATATGGAGAAAATGCTGGGATAAGGAGATTATCCATGGCAGACAGCAGGATGTCATCACACCTGGTGCCCAGCACAGATTTCCAGCCTGCAAGCATAGAACAAGGTGTACTGGAAGGTTTCATGCCCTGCTGCCTGCTTCTGGAGTGTGATCACCACTGGGGTTGTGGGGATTAATAAGGGCCAAAGCATGTCAGGGTTCTGAGCCAGGGCGGGCTACCAACAATTTGTAACTTGGATGTAATGGCTGTGTTCAGGAGTAGCTTTCCGCTGATTCAGTGGATATGAATGTCTGTGCTATTTAGCCTTGGAGCCCAAAGGTCCTTAGCCTTCTTTTCATCAATATAAACAAATTTGTCTAGGCTTACTCAGCTGTCTCTCATTTTTTTGATCTACTATTCAGCTGGATCTCTAAGTTTCTGTTCTCAGAGCTGTAACTACATGTTTTTGAGTCAGTGTACAAAACTTCTGTAGTGTAAAAGAATAAGAAAAGAGCAGGTAATAAGGAAAGGGAATTTGTGAAATTATTAACTTGTCAGTTTAACATCAATTAAGAGAAAAAATTCTGGAATGGAAAAAATCAAACCATCTGTAATATCTTGGAAAAATATCAAAGAGCTGAGTAGCTGCCAACATGGTCCATTTGCTCAACCCAGTTCCCTTCTGTGACTGAGTAATTGCCAGTGGATAAAGGAGGCACATTAGATGTCACATTTTGAGATTAGTAGAGCTTTTGCTACTTCCTTGCATCACACTTTTGCAAATACGCACATAAATTAAATTACGTGGTGAAAAGCCAAATGACTTGGATAATCATGCTCAAAAAATTGATCTGATATCCACAGCAACAACAAATGAGTTTTCACAGGGTCTTTTGCATGGAATGGGGAGCTGGCCTACTTCTTACAATTGTAACAGCTAGCTAGAAGCAAGCAGACTGGCTTTACTGCTGAGCTAGTCCTCCAGTCTTGATAAAGAATATAATCAGAAATAAGGACAGGCTTTAGAATCACGGAATCACAGATTGGTTTGGGTTGGAAGGGACCTTTAAAAGTTGTCAAGTCCAAACCTCCTGCAATAAGCAGGCACATCTTAAGCTAGATCAGGTTGCTCAAAGCCCCATCCAACCTTGAATGTTTCCAGAGATGAGGCACATGCCCAGTGTCTCTGGGGACCCTGCCTCACCAGCCTTGTCATAAAAATTTCTTTCTTATGTCTGTTATAGAGTATCATGAGTTGGAAGGAACCCATAAGGATCATAGAAGGCCAACTCCTGGCTGCACAGGACCACAGCAAGGGTCACACCATGTGCCTGGGAGCACTGTCCATGTGCTCCTTGTCCAGCTCTCTGGTCATTTTTGTGGCCCTCCTCTGGACACAATCCAACACATCCATGCCTTTCTTCTGCTGGGTTCCTCCAAGCAGGTGGGGTCCCACCAGACTGGAGCAGAGGGTTAGAATCCCCCCTCACCTGCTGCCCACGCTGCTTTGGATGCAGCCCAGGACAGGTCTGGCTTTCTGGGCAGTGAGTGATATGTCTGAGCCAGGTCTATCTCTTTCAGCCTAAATCCTTCTCAGCAGGGCTTCCCTCAATTCCTTCTCCCACCAGCTGCCCTGACACGGGTGCAGCACCTGGGATTTTAGAGAGGGAAGGCTGAGGTGTTAAATTCTTTTGAGAGCAAATATGTGATGGGTGGTTCTGAAAGCTTCTTGGAAAATGAGATGGGGAATCATGGGACTTAAGATGTTATATGACTCAGAAGCACAAGGCTGGTTTTATCTGGCATGAGAAGGAAGCAAATGTTGTATCAATAAACATTTGTATTGCCAGCAAAATACAAAATGTACTCCCAGTCTGCTCATCATTACTGAGGCCTTAGTTGAAGTGATATGTCCACTACTCTCCAGAGGAATATGGAGTCCCTAGTGATTTTCTAACAAAGGAAGGCTGGAGTGATTATCTGTCTTAGAGCTGAAGAGAAGGCTGAATGCAACAGGTCTTAAATAAAAGCTGTTGTGAATTTGTTGTTCAACAAGCCCATGACACACAGGATAACTTTTGCAATGGCTTAGAATCATAGAAAGGAAGGTCCTTCTGTATTTTCATTTCCTTTCTTAAGCTAACTGGGAAAACTGCATGGAGCACTGTGATGGACTGCTGGAAGGGCCTCGTGTACCTTTGCTTTGAAGACCCCACAGAAGCTTCGAGCTTGGTCAGGTATTTTTTCTGTTTCATGAAGAACTGGTTATCTAACAATTTTCACTGTAACACTGTTTAGGTTATAAAAGGGCCAAAAGACTAAAATATTAAGTAATATTTCTTATCAAGATATTAGAAGTCTTCTTGGCTGAATTTTAATCTGGGTAAAGAAAGCAAGACCTTCAGCCAGAGAGACACACATGAAATGGGAGAATCCCAGGTTTGGGACCATGTTTGTACTTTAGGCAAGAGGAGAAAGCATTGGAAATTCTAGCACTACAGCCTGCCCCATTCTATTTGACACCTTAGACACTGAAAAAATAGTTCCAGATCTTGCTGAACTACTGAACTATACACCCCCTTGACTGTGATAGAGCTACATCACATATGGGAGGAGCAAAATAAGGAGAACCTGTGCAGTGTAACAGAGCTCTTGGGCCTCAGAGCAGCTGATTCCTGCAGGAAACACAGGATGTACTGTTGATACAAACCTCTTGCAAGGTAGGTTTGAAAGTCAGCAGCTCAGACTCCCACTGCCATCCAGCTGCTGTTTTCCTTGGCTGTTCCCTGGCTGGTGACACACCTGATGGCAAGGCTGCACAGGGAGAGGAGAACATTTTCTCTATGGACTTGTATATTCAAGAGGTGGTGAATGCTTCAGAGACTCTTCCATGTCTTCCTTTTGTAGAAAGCACAGGCCTGGTAGGCTATCACCATGAATTTTAGAGAAAGAGACAATATGTGCCTTGCCTGACATGTCCATCCTGCCCTGGAATGTCATTTAGATTATGTACAACCATATCTAGACTATGCACTGAATCAGGATTTTTTCCCACACTAGTGTGATAGTGGGGTTCTAGCCAGCCCACCCTAAAAAGGGTCATCCAGACCTTACCTAAGTGTGTGGTATTTGTCTGGTGTGCTGTAATGCTGCCCACTGCTCATATGGTCTCCCATAAATATTGATACTGATTTTTGGGATGATATGGTCCTTCCATGATTTGGTGCAGGAATAATTTAGAGTTTTGGGGATGCTGCCACAAGGAACCTCTTTTTTTCTTCCCAATAAAAGTCTGCTGAAGCATAGACAAGTTGCCAGGCTTCACCCTGCCCTGGCCTGCTCTGCTTGGGGAAGGCAGAACAGTTTGTGCAGGTCACCGAGGAGCAGGAGCTTTTATAGCCACTGCCTCCAGCTGAACACATCTCTTCATTCCCATGCGACTGTCTTGAGCTGGCCTGACTGCAGAGCCCAGACTGAGGCTGTGGGGTGCAAGCAGGCATATAATTATTAATCTCTGTTAATGCCATCACTTGGCACCAGAACAGAGGAGTGGGTGTAGAGCATTCAGTAGCTTTTACCTAGTGCATAGCTAGAGCTCTTTAAAGCTTGTCTCAGTTAATAAGCAGCTAAAGACCTTCAGAGGTCAGAGTTTATTAAGAAGAGAGTAGCCAAGCAGAATGTGCAGGGACAAACTACTGAACTTCAAAAATTCTCTGCCATCTGTGTAAAGGTCTCTGTTTTCCTACCCTGTCTGCTCTCTTTGGGGAGCAGGATGAATTGTGTAGGTAAGAGGACATGGAGTTTAAAAACAGGTAGAAAAAAGAAAGAGGGGTGTTGGAACCTTGAAGCCTGGGAGTTTTGAGGTTTATGTGCTATACTAGGGTACTAATGGGTACTGATAAATACTGACTGGGTACTTAGTTTAAGGAGTTAGTATTTTTTAGTTGGATAGAAAGTGCCACACTGTGGGTTACAGATGTTTGGTCGAGTCAAAAGTAAAAGTAATATAGATGTTAGCTTTTGATTGGACTGTTTGGTTTTAAAAGACCTTGTAACTAGTGAGATTGACTGACGTTTTCTTGATTTTAGCTTGTTAGCTAAAAGTGCTGTAAAACTCACTGTACTATAGATAAAAATTAATAAACAACGAAGTCCAAAGACAAAACTTCATCTCTCCTACTTCAATTCTGGCCCTGACTGAAGGCAGAGGTTAAAAAAAACCCCAAACACCAGTAGAGAGGGGCTTTAGGAGAGGAAAAGAGCTACATGAGAGTGTGCTCAAGTAAAACCGGGAGACTGAAGCAGAATTTCCATGTCTCTGTTCTCCAGTAAGGGCTTGCAGAGTGTGTGAGCTTTCAAACTGTGCTGTCCTGGCAGGGTGTCTATTCAGTTTAAAATGTCAGAATCATAAACCCTCATGATAGTTTGTGGTGTGGTGTCCCTCCTGCTGCTGCTATTTGCCTTTGCAGAATATAACCTCATTACTGCCTATTTTTTAAGTCTGTGGTCAGGTCCTTCAGATTACAGCATGATTAAATTCTTTCAGAGAGAAGATATCAGTATGCTACATCATGTCCTATATTTTGTGTGACATACTATCTAGTTTATGTGTTTTGTCCAATTTCTACTCTCTACATGAGCACTTTAACGCACAGATCTGCAGAGCTAAGTTTGCACTAAAAGCCTCCTGAAAAGTCCCAACTTTGCAGCTTCAGGGCAAAGATGCTTTTATTAAAAACAGCCAGCCTCTGAAATCTGTAGGAGCCATACATAAGTGTGTGTTGTGCAGTAACCAGTGAGACTGTTTACTGGAACATGAGCCTTTGCTTATTGCCTCAAAGCAGTAAGTTAGGTGATGTTTGTACTGAAAAGCTGTGCTGAACTTCCACTGGGTGCTAGTACCTGGGTGCGCGTGGGTTTTCTGTGGGAAAAGATCTTGGCTCATGTTGTTTTCTGGAGCTCTGAAGTTGCTTGTAGATTCTATAAATAGTTTTTATTGAGGTTCAGAAAGTAGGAGGGTGAGTGCCTGGAGTTCTTATGCGCCACAGCTTTGGTTTTATGAAAAGTTTTAGTGTTTTAGTTCTGCAGATTAATCTGTTCTGCCTTTAAAGAGCATGGCTTGTACTGGTGTGATTCCCTGCTCATTGCGGGTCCCTTCCAACCCAAACTGTTCCATGATTATATGATTCCAGTCCAGCACCTACCAAACGTATCAGGAGCTGAGTGGTTAGAACTGTGCATTTTGGCATGGGAGGAGTTCAGATGGACGAATGGCTGGAAAAACTTCAAGGCTACCTTAAAGGGCATTCCCTGTACATTTCTATTTAAAATTGCACCTGATTCATTTAAACATCACTGTACAGCACTGAGACTAGATTCCTTGTTCTTTGGGATTTTTTTGGGTTTTTTTGTTTATAGCTTTGAAGTGGGAAGCTCTTTATGCTATCATATGTCAGGCATTTATTTTATAGATTCTTGTAGCTTATCTGTAAAACTAAAAACCTTTTTACTAGACAGGAAAGCTCAGTTTCCTTCTATTTTTGTCAAACTTTTTTTTTTTCTTGTTCTAGTGGTGGCAGAGAGGAGAATGCTTTAACTCCTACTACAAACAAATATGTCATTTCTGGGAGAAACTGAGCAGCTTTTCTAACTGAAATTTTACTTACAGCATGGCACTTCAGGTTTCTCTCTCCTGATACAAAAAACCCATCACAGTTAGAATGAACATCTGGCTCCTGTCCTGTTGTCCTCAGTACAAGTGATCCACTGCCTTGAAGCTCTATTGTAGGTAAACAGCTGTATTTAACAGAACAGCAGTGATTTTACACAGCCTTTGCTCTAGCTTTGTGTGTCCCTAGTGCACACAGGAAGAAAGGGAAGTTAATCACCATAAGTTTTCCTAGAGGTATTTCACTGAATAATTCAAAATCAACTAAAATTCAATTAATTAGATATACATTCATATTGTTGCTTTTGTTTTTAAAGTGTTATAAGATGGATTTGACATCAGAATGGATTATAAAATTGTAGATAATGTAGGAGAGCTGAGGACTTCAAATATCTAGCATGTATTCATGCCAGTATGTGTTCACCTATTCCAGGGTTGCAGATCTTTAGAGGCAAGTGCAATGTAGAGGGTTTTTTAACCTGTTCCAGTGGGTCAGGTACTAAGTACGAGAAAAAGAGATTTAACTCTTTCCCATGAGTTAGCCCCAAATTTGTCTTATATTTCTCATCTTGCAGCTCAAGGTTTAGTTGACAAAGTAAGGGATGCTGTCACTGGGGACAGTGAAGTATTGTCTTCTACAGCCTCTTTTTCAATATCATAAAAATTACATGTTTTTCCTTTGGGGTTTGAAAACATGTGCATCATTTGTGGTGCTACCATAGTGTTAGAAAGTATAAGGTCTTCAGTTAAAAAATATTGGGTTTTTTGGTTAATTGCATTTTGCTTTATAGTCAAAGGGAAGATTTTAGGCTGGTTAGAGCTAAGAGCAGTTCAGAGATAACTGTGCCCAGTGAGGTTTATGCAAAGTTGGTCAAGGGGATGTGGAAACACGTGGACATGAGAACTTGGTGCTTTTCATGGGCTAACTTTGTGTCTTACTGAAGACTGATGAGGCTTTCCACTGACTCTACAGTGAATACCACAGCTACATTTCTGAAAAGTTTCATGTTTTTTCTTGTTTTTAAGCAGAGAATCAGTGAGAGTCTATCTACACATCAGCAAGGAGAAAAAAAATGACTGCTGCTCACCTCCCAGTCAACAGCAGCAGCAGCAGCAGCACTTCTGTCCCTTTAAGAAGAGCTTTTTCAATCTGGAGAGCTTCTCTGTGAGTGACCTCTTCAAGTCGCTGTCTGAGACAAGAACCTAGTGTATGTGCTCTTCCTTGTGAGCTGGAAGTCACTTTAAATCTGCCAGTACATTTGCTTAGCTTTCCTTTTAGAGCAGAGCCAGCTGTTCTTCGGGGTCCCTGGAGTATCTGTACATTCTCTTAAACTCTCCTTTCTGGCTAGAAAATGGGGACAGTAGCTAGAGTGTTTCCCATGCTAAGAGTTTAACAACCTTGGGTATTATTACATTGCTCAGTATGTTCATGGTCACAGTTCAGTCCCCCTTGCCCATACTCAAGGCTTCACCAGCCCCATGTCCAGGCTCAGCTCTTGGAGCAATGCTGGATTGTGTCAGCCCCCTGACACAGCCCATGCATCCACCCTTTGCTTGGCAGAGGTGCTGGTGCTTGGCTGACAATTGGACCGTGATGAAATCCAGGATAAAGTGGAAGGGGTTCTCTTATCTGAAATTAATTAGGAGTTAACGAGGCTTGTTTGAAGGCAGCAACGGGAGTCACAAAAAGCTAGGGATTACAAGGGCTGTGCTGAGCCATTAATCTGACAAAACAAAGAAAACAAGTACAGTAATTTCACAACTATAAGGCACACCGGAATATAAGGCGCACTTCCGAGTTACTGGCAATTCTCTGACCTTTGTCGATATATAAGGCGCACCAGACTATAAGGTGCACTTTATTTTGCAGCAAGGATCCGCGCTCAACAAAGTAACAAATTAGTAATGGAATTGCACGATCGTGGGGTTTACTGGCAGGTACTCAATTTACAAACATTTTTCACAGATCGGCACAGCCTTTAAACACAGCCCCAAGCGCCCTCCCCATGCTGCGGGCCCTGGCACTCCTGCTCAGCTCCGCAGCTGCTGCGGCTCGCGCTTCCGGGTTGGCAAATTTCTGAACTTTCTCCATGTATAAGGTGCACCGGATTATAAGGAGCATTTCTGGGTTTCAATCAGAATTTTAGTCAAAAGGGTGCGCCTTAAAGTCATGAAATTACTGTAATACTGATTCAGGGATATTTTCCTCTTCTGTTTCCTAAATATGAAATTCATGCTTAGAATTAAACTAAACCATTTTAGAAGTGAGAACAGTATTATGAAAAGTTAAAGATGCTAAATGGGAGATAGAGGAAACAAATTTTATTCCTCTTGTCCCTGGCCATGGAGTTCATTCCATCTTCTGTTGAAGGATGCATGAACCTGTGCTCCTGGAATGACAATTGTTGAGACCAAGCTGTCTTCTGAGAGATGAAAACACACATTTGTACTTGTTCTTCCTCCTCTCAACACAGTGAGAAATGAAATACCATACCCCTGAGCTGGGGTGGGATTGAGGGTAATTTCTGCAGGCTCCTGCTCTGTCATGTCCACCAGCAGCAATGCTCACGAGTTTGTAGACAGAAATTAAAGCAAGTGTGTGATGTGATAAGCACAAGTGGGCTGTTCAGTAGATTCCAGAATCCTACTGGCAGAAGAATATCTAGCCACAAGAGTAAACAAACTCATGTTTGATACAAGGGATTGGGCTTTGTTGCTTTTGCTGTGGTGGGTTTGTTTGTTTGTATTTAGGTTTTTTTTTTTCCTTCCCCAGATGTGACAAATGACTGAGTAAAGTGAGGCTCCTGAAGTGTTTTCCCCATTCTCCCTCTGCTTCTCCCAAATATGGAGAGTAATTTATTAAAAAAACCAAAACAAAACTATTCAAATAAGAATTTCAGAACTAAAATATTCACCTAGTGTCCAGAAAGTGATTAAAGGAATTTTCAGTTAGTGATTGCTTATTTTTCTCTTTGATCAATACCTTTTTCAAATGGACAGAATCCTCAAAGTAGATCCTGTGTTTTTCATGTTTCTGAACTCAAAATATTTGTGAATTTTTTCCCTTTTCAAGTGCTTAAATTATTTGAAATAACTCCTTCTATAAACATTACTATCCATACATTGATGTGCCTGAACATGCAATGAAAATGGCTACAAATTCGGCCAAAGCAATTTTAATTTTCTGTTTTATAAATACGCAAACTAAAATAGTCATCCAGTTCAGACAGAAATGTTGTCTTTCCTTGTTTTACTCTGCTGTTTTGACTGATTCTATTATTTGCTACACATCTACTGCATGTAGAAGATCCTAACATTTTAATAGGCAAAAAGAAGGTGAGTGGAGGATGCTAAAAAATTCCTTTATTGGAAAATATGGTGTATTATAGGCTTCCTGTGAATTACAGTCATGGTGCCAAGACCTCCCTTTCACTTCAACCTATGTTCATAATTTTCTTTGATTTGAAGTAATGAACTGAATATAATATTCAAGTAGTGTTGAATATCATGATTTTATGCAAATGACATTGCTTTTCACTTCTTTTCCTCCTTAATGAAGCTTATTTTTGACTGCTATGCACTAAGCAGGCTCCTTTAGTGAGCCACAGAGTGACAGCATGCAAGTCCTCCAAGTGAAATGTGAAATGTTGATCAGAAATTATCTGTATGTGGCTTGTTTTTTTCTCCTTACCACTCCTTACTGCCTTGTATTCAATTTTCACTGCCATGTTTATTTTGGCTGTCTCCATAACCCTGCTGTGACCTCTGTCATCAGGATGGTATATTTTTTCCCTGCCTCGTGTATCTCCTCTGTTTACTTCACAGAACTGAACAAGACCAATGTTGATCTGAATGTCTATTCACAGCTATGTTTACTAGCAGTATTTTCCCATGACAACATTTTTTTGATTTTTTTTTTCCCTCTGGCTTTTAACCAGTTCCTAGTGCATAACAGGACTTAATTTTCTATCCAGTTACCCTGTTTTCCCCTCCCCAATTCTTTTAGTAGTTGTGCCCAGAATTAGCTTTATATACCTGGAAAATGCTTTTAGACATTTGAATAGTGTTTTCCATGAATTTAGGCTTCTAAGGAGAATCTCTGGATCAACCGCACCCAGAGGAAGGAAAAATATATCCAGCTTAGGATATATAAGGCAAGCAGTGTTGGTCCTGCCGTGCCACATCATTGTCAGTAGACTTCTGGAGTTGCCTCCTAGAGCTGAGGATGAGTAAGACACCTCCCCAGAAGACCAGGGACATGCTCTTTCTAAGCACGTTGGGTGCTTGGAAAGTTGGGTGGTCTGAATTCCTTCCATTGTCAAGGATACCTACCTCTAATCACTTGAGTTAGCCAAGTTAATTCTTAAGAATTGTCTTATCTTTGAAATGGGGCTTGTTCCATGTGGTGAATCAGCCTCAACTTTTGTAGGACAAAGCAGGGAAGCCCTGAAAACAATGCAGCAGTTCTCCCTCTGATGGACCTGCAGTGCAGCAGGAAGGTACAGAAGTTTCATCTGCTTGGGGGTTCTGTGCCTCAGGGATTCTCTGTAATCTGGATCATTCAACCTTAGAAGTGTTGCTCAGAAAAATTCTAGAGTTTTCTTTTACATTCTTCTGTTCAGAGACAGTTCTTACCCTCATTAACAAATATCAACTGTGACCTTATATTAATGCATTTAGGGATTGAAGTGATATTCAGACTCTGCATTATCCAGAAGTATGGAGAATGGAGGTGATTTATTAGGTGAAATTTCTGGGCTTTGTTTAGAGAACAGATCTTACAAGGATGTGGCTGCTAATACATCTGATACCTGGATATTTCAGGAGAAAGGAATTTAGGCCCAGTGTAAAACCCTGACTGAAACGGAAAACAAACTTTGTGAGTTCCAGGATCACACATCTAGTTTGCCAGGCCTGTGAATGTTTAACGAACAAGGAAAAAACCTTCCTTCTTTTGTGAACATTTTTAAAGGCTCTGGTTGTCACTACCTGAAATAAAGGAACTATATGGCTGTCTTGTTTTCCATCCCTTCCTTGATAACTCTTATCAAACAGCATTTGACATATGTGGGACTCAGCAAGAAAACTTCAGACATTGTTGGTTTTCTGCTGCTACCCATGCATCAGGGAAGTGGCACACTGACACTGAGTGACAGATGAACTTGCCTGGAGCAAAATGCATCTGCTCACAGATATGTAAAAATGAGACAGCAACATAAGTGGCCTGTTAGGTGAAAACAGCAATGTTCAAGGGGTTTTGGAGTTATCTGACCTATGCAACTGGAATATTGGATGCTGGTTTTTTATGAGTTGGCCCACATGAAAGGTTTTCTAGGTGATAAACATAACTGAACACCAGCTTTCTACAGGTGTACTGCAAGTGTCTACCATAACTGAAGTAGTACTGAATGCCCATAACATTCTTTTAGGATAATCCACCTCTGTGGTATTCATTGATTTATTTTTGAGAGTCATAATGCTTTCAGTTGTAGCATATCTCATATACCTTGCATAATTCAACCATATAGTAGTAAGTTTCAGGGAAATTGAAAATACTTAAAATACTTGGTACAATAAAATATTATCAGGTACTGGTTAATTTAGAGGCAGGTGAATAAAAGTGTGAATCTAATTTTATTTTCTAAGTGAATATTAATATTTATTGCCTCTAGTAACAAAAGGAAAGTCTGTTTTAAATTTGATGGACTCTAACAGAAAACTCTGAAATGTCAGCCCCCAATGAATTAAACATGATAAGTTCAGCCACTATTTTTTGACAACATGAAATCAAACCCACTATCTCTTT
Source organism: Sialia sialis (assembly GCA_009812075.1). Taxonomy (NCBI): domain Eukaryota; kingdom Metazoa; phylum Chordata; class Aves; order Passeriformes; family Turdidae; genus Sialia; species Sialia sialis. Next base: position 31,783,969 of record VRYO01002355.1, read on the forward strand.
CTCCTAGGGGAAAGAAAGGAGAAAGATTTGAACCAAAAGAAATGCAATTTGCCCTATACTGAGGAACTGTACCAAATCAAGCAGCTCCCTCACACGATTGCTACTGTTCTGTCCAGATTTTATCCAGCAGTTGTGCCAGGGCTGTGTCTTCACATTCTTAGTTGTGGTGGTATCTCTGTTTAAGTAGCATTTGTGGGTCGCTGGAAAGCAAAGGGAACTCTTTTTGCACCAGAGGACAACTTTCTGTGATCAGAGGACTGGACTGGAAGAAACTGTCCACTCAAGTAATCACCTCCATTGGCCATAAGTGCATCTATGGAAAGAGCTGGGAGTGAGAGAGGTTCTTCTAATGGCCTGATGAATCAGCCATGGTTATGAGGAAATAGTTCTTCAGAGTGCTGTCAGAGGGTAACATGATGTTCTTCAACTTCTGGTATTTGTTATGTCCCAGTAAATATTCTGGTGCGGACACAAGGTACTTTTTAAACAGCTTAATATCTCTTTCTGCTTTATTTCTCTGCTTTTTGAAATGGAGCTACTTATCATGTGAGTTAATTAATTTTTAAAGTCTTAGCCAGTTGTAGCTTCATATCTCACTTTGAAACTAAATTCCTTTATAAAAGTGCTGTTTCAAACTTATGAGTCTGAATTTTTTCATCTCCCTTCCCTCCTCCTTTAAGTGCCACAGCGGCTCCATGGATTGCTTTCTTCTCTTCAGTTCTTAATGATGTTTTTGAGACAAACATTATTTTTGAACCAAAAATAACTCAAATTAAAGCGAAATTTGGCTTGATCTAATACTTCTATCTATTGCTAAATCAAAGAGGTTGCAACCTTTATTTCAGCATTATCTGTACACGTCTTTCCTAAACTCTTGCCCAATTTCTGTCTGAAGAAAATAAATTGTAATTGAGCAAATTTGTTTATGAGTTTTTGAGGTTAAATATTTTTGGAGCTGTGTCTTGTTGATTTGAATAGGGTTTTTTGAACAGTGGCCTACTTGAAATAACATTTACTGTTAAGAATCATTTATCATTTGCTTTGGCGAATGAAAATGCATGTTGCACTTTGGAGCATAGCTCCATTTAGTTGCTTGCACTTCCAATCTTCTTTTAAAGCCACATCCAGATTCAGCACAGCATGTAAGGGGGCAGCTCAAGGGTGATGTGCCATGACACCTGGAGAAGTTGTTCCTGCACACCTCTTGCCTGTGCTGAACCCCAGCTAGTGCCTGAATAAGATTATAGCCAGGGACAGCCACAGCTCCAGCTGCTGCCTTCCCTCTTGGTGTTTAGAGCTGTTTGCCCTCCAAAGATGGAAACTGCTTCACTGTTTTCCAAAACTGAGCATTCTCAAAGTGCTGCTGTGATGCTGCTGCTGGCTGGGCTGGGCTGTCACCTGGCACCAGAACAGACAGCTCTCAGCTTGATTCAAGGTGAAGGCTCCTGCCTACTCGAGGAGGAGGAGAGGACTGACCTTGTACCTCCAGGCTGTTTATTGCACACAGACCAGGTATCCAGAGTTAAATCTGCAGCACTGCAGCAGTGCTTTTGTTAGGGCTGCCTTCAACTGGAGTATTGAGTCTAAGGCAAGTGGAAGAAAGTTCACCCTCTCACATTCTTTTGTGAGACTTAACAGTGACTGAGATGTCCTAAAATTTGAAGTGCCTCAGCTTAAAGACAGATTTGGGGGACAACTGGGTGGGTTTTTAGTATTTAAAGTAAAAAAACAAATATATTCAGCATTCCACTATGTCCCTTGGTATGCTGAACAACATCTGTTATAGCGCTGGATTTTAAACATTAGCAGTTATTGAAATTGGCTTCTGTAGTAGACCATCTGTAAGTCAGAAATCAAGAAGTTAAAGAAATGCCCATTGCTTGAAATGGGGAGCACTCTTGGGTAGCAAAGCCAACAGGGGAAAAGACAATACATTTGGTTTTTGTAAGAATGGTCCCATCAATTCACTGCACCTGAATTGGCTTACTTGTTCAATATTACACTTTGCTTCAAGTCTGTTTTGTCTGATTTTTTCTCCTCCCTTTCCCCCCTCCATTTAATTTTTTTTCTTCCCTAGCTTGCTAACTGCTTTCCTAGTGTAGAAAAACAGTGGAAGTAGATGTAAAATTACTCACTAGAAAAGGTCTGTATAATTTCTCATTCAGCATTCTGAGAATTGTTCTGTGGGAACCCTGAAATTTCATCTTTACAATTCTGTTGTAATATGAAAATTTGAAATTCAGCAACAGATGCAAAATCTCACAGAGGTTTTGTTTCACCTAACTTCTGACTTTTGGTAGCATTTGAGTCTTGTTCTGATGTTAAATGGGGAGATCATAATGATGGAAACTTCATCTCATTGACATGGAACAGGTCTAAATGCCATTTGGCCTCTACCAGACTACTGAAAGTAGTAACAAGTGCCTCCTTTTGTGTTTTAAAGCAAAAGAACAGTGGCTGAGTTGTCTGGAGGATCTGGTTATTTTTGTGTAGGTATATTAGAGTGATGCCCTGGGTCCTGGATCAGAGCAGGGTCCCAGACAAAATGAGCCCAGACCAGGGCTCAAGACAAAAATGTAATCCCTGGAAAAACTGAGGTAGTCCTGAAAAAGAGAAAACAACACAGAATATGGGTCTGGAGGTCCTAGACTTGGCTTGAAGTTTTAAGAAATATTAATTCTACACATCAATACCTATTGCTTAACTGTTACAGATTAAAAAAAAAATAATAATTCTAAAATAAAATATTCCTTAGTGGTCTTCTTTGGATTGTATGGCAATTACAGAAGTGTCTAAGAAGTCTCAAAGAAGTTCTAGATTTCTGATAAGTTTTGGAAATGTTTTAATTTTGCATTTTCCCAGAGATTAACATGTGGAAGTAAACTCTGGGAAGGAAAATGTTGTAATTTTGTTGACATGAACATATGGATAGTTAGGTTTCTTGTTTGTTTGTTTGGTGCTGATTTTTTTGGTTTTTGAGTTTTGGTTTTTTGTTTGTTTGTTTGTTTGTTTGTTTGTTTTGTTTTTTGTTTGTTTGGGTTTTTTTGATGATTGTGACCTACTTTTGGGAAACTGACTTTTTTTCCTCACCTTTGCAAAGTGGAAAGTTGGGTAGATTGAATTGATGTTGATGTGGAATTCTTGCAGAAACTATAATTTTCACAGTTTATTAATTTTAAATGAAAAATTAACCACTTTTCATGGAATGGAATTATTTACTTAAGGTCAAACTAGTCCTTTCTATGAACAGGAAAGCTTCAATTCATTTTTGACAGCTCTAAGAATGCTTGTTTTCTATTCTCTATGCCAAGACTGAGATATGAAAAGAGAACTTTCTAGTAATGCTCTTTGCACAAAGAGAAACCTGTTCTCCCAGTGTTGATTCGCACTTTATTTATCAAATCCTCTGGAGGTCTTGGAATTTCCTTGTTCTCGCTATTTCAAATATTTTAATTCACCTATAAAACTGGCTTTTTTTACAAAACAAAGTATTCTTGCTCAGATCCAAAATCCTGCAGCAAATCTAGATGTTGCTTAGCAGATTCGACAGGCTTTTGCAATCAAGCTGCCAAAAAAAACCAAACGCATTTGTGTGAGACTTCTGGAACACGAGGAAAATAAAAAAGTATAAAATTGCTTGTTTTCAGTAAACTAATGTACTTTAACAATCTGGAAGTGAGTTTACCACTTTTCCTTTTGAATTCTGCAAATATTTTGGTCGCTTCAAGTGTTTAACTTGCTAAGTGATATCTGAATTTGGCTTGTTCTGAACCAAAGTATTTTTGCCTCTTGTGAGATCACAGAAATTTCTTCATTTAAGTAGAATAGTTGTCATATTCTTTTCTCCGTCTAAACCTTAATTCCAATTTCTTCTATGAGTATTCATTTTATTTTAGGAAAAATTTATCATCTAAGATGATGAAAGCTACAATTTTCTCAGAAAACTGTCAAACAACAGTTCTATTATCCTGACATTTGCACATGAATAAAATGTCTGTTAGAACTCCTAATAAATTTGCCTTCATTTAAATGTGATTTCTTGCTATCTCAAGGAAAACTGCAGAACACTGAAGGAAGTGCAACTGAGCAGGCAGTGTAATTTTGGTCCATCTTCAGCTACATGGGAATCCCATCACAATGTGGAAATGTTTATTAATGTATGCAAAGTGTGGGAAATTAAGGTCTGTCCCAACTGAACTAATGTTTGTTTAGCTACCATGACTTAAGGGTGATATGTGAATTTGAGTATGTGAACTCCTGTGGACTGCTGGGTGAATAAACAATGTGACAGAGGTTTGCAGGAACTTTATTACTGCTATTTGCTTTTTGTTCTGTTGAGTTTTCTTTCTTTTCTCTTCTTCTTGCTGTGAATATTCCTAAAAGACAGGTGTTTTTTTTTTTAATGTTCCCTTAAGTGTTTGAGAGAGATAGCCATGTGAGCATGCCCATTGTAAATACATAAATATTTCTATTTCGGATTCTCTTTTGGGTTGGGAATGAGATTAGTCAAAGGGATGGGGGGAGAAGGGAGAGCATGCAGCCAGCTGGAGAAAAGATTAAATGCTCTTTGATCACAAGCAACAGGACTTCTCTTCCCTTGCTGTGTCCTGCAGCTCTGACTTTAAAGTCCTAGAGTTGAGAAATACACAATTTCCACTTCTTTTTCTCCAGCAGCAGCTGTTGCTATCTGAAATGCAGAGGTCTGGATTTACAGGGTGGTTTGGAGCAGGACTGCCTTGCCAGGGCTACTTGAGAGTAAACAAATGCTTCCACATCCCTGCAGAAGTACCTGGTCTTTTGGGGGCCACAGCTGAAATTAGAGGGACTGTAAAAGAGTGATCCTGTGATATCCCACCTTGTCATGGGGTGTATGTTTTGAGAGAGTTTTATATAAAGCTGCAAAAAGTTGCAAATGACTGAATTGTCTTGCACAATTCTCCAGCTGAGTGCTTTTTGGTTGTATATCCCTGGACTCATGGAGACTCTTGGCATTTGGGGAAGGCCAGCAGATGCTTTTAGTCCCTATGTGGTAGATGGTATAACGATGCCACAGACAGGAGGGATCCTGGCCAGGCTATGCGAAATGCTAAAGGCAGGGATACGCCATGAGCTGTATCCCTGAGACAGATAATTTATCTGTGCTTCCACTTGTAACTCATGTCCCCAAGCAAGGAGCCAAACCTTTCCTTTCAGAAATAAAATAGGATGAACTTTGAAACTGGTGATTACAGTAATTTCACGACTACAAGGTGCACCCTTTTGACTAAAATTTTGATCAAAACCCAGAAGTGCACCTTGTAATCCGGTGCACCTCATATATGGACAAAGTTCGGAAATTTGCCAACCCAGAAGTGCGAGCTGTGGCAGCCATGAGACCAGATGCGCAGCAGCGAGAGCCGCAAGAGCCGCGCCAGCCGGTGCCAGGGGCAGGCGGGAGTATTGGGGCCCGCGACACGGGGAGGGCGCTTGGGGCTGCATTAAAGGCTTCACCGATCCATGAAAAATGTTTGCAAATTGAGCACCTGCCAGTAAACCCCACGATCGTGCAATTCCATTACTTATTTGTTACTTTGTTGCACGTGGATCCTCACTGCAAAAAAAGTGCACCTTATAGTCCAGTGCGCCTTATATATGGACAAAGTTCAGAAATTTGCGACAACCTGGAGGTGAGCCTTATAATCTGGTGCCCCTCATAGTTCTGAAATTACTGTACATTATTTTATTTTCTGGTGTATGAAGTAGTGAATAGAAGCCATCCATATCTCTTCCCTGCTTTACTGCCTTAGACTGACTTAGATTTACTGACTTAGACTGGCATTCCTATGGATCCAAATTGATTACCTTTCTCCATACTAGTATAATCTCTGCTGTGTGGGAACCACACAGAGTCTCTACCCAAACATTTATGGAAGTCTCCTGGAAGGCAGGAATTCTCTCTTTGGGCAGATCTTGACTAAATCCTCAATCAGAGCTCTGGCTTCTGAGTGAATGGGTAGGTAGAGATGGGCAGGGGAGAGCAGGGAAGGAATGACAAATTCTGTGTCCCGGGTCACACTGAGTCAGGCCAAAGGACTTTCTGGGCAAGGACGTCTGTCTCAGAGCATCCCAGTCAGCACGCCAAACCCACATTACAGCTCATCTTCTGACAGCTCTGCTAATCTTGCTTGTAAGTCCTGCGCAAATGACACAGTTCCAAACATGAGGCTGCTTTGGGCCACAGCAGGAGAACAAATGGGAGGAAAGAGCAGCATCTGCTGAGATCTTACTATTCCACATCACCACTGTTTTGCAGGAGGTAAAGAACGTGAACCTACTTCTGAGTTGCCTATACTGGCAAGGAAAAATTACAGCAGGCCATCAGAGGCAAGGTAGCTTTTGCCATCCAAGAGGAGAAATTCATCAAACTATACCCAGTATATGGGTCACAGTCAAATAAATGTTTAATATAAAAGATTTAAAATAACTGCCTCATCCTACCTTGTGAAATCATATAATTTCTGGTGTGCTTTAAACTACTGTTTAATGTAACAAGTACATGTGCACTTTGAAATAATTATTCCTAGTGTGTAGTAAATACATAAATTGGTGGGGTATGAATGACAGAGACAACAGTTTCAATTACTTCAATTTTTAAAATATTTTTCTTAAATTTTCATCTCCTATTTATTTTTTTCTTATTGCAAACATGAATAGGAATCCTAGTCAAAGTTCAAAGCATTTCTGAGATGCATTGTTATGTCCTCCAGCTCTTGTTGTCTCCAATCCCTTTTAAAATCAATTCTAATACAAGGAAGAATGGACTCTTCTTCTGTGAAAACTTGTTGCTGACTTCAGCTTTAGCAAGTGATAGTAAAATATTTTCATCAGAAAAATTCCAAATGGTTCTAATCACAATATAAATATAACTGGAATCTCTTCCAATTTCTCCATCAAGTACTGTCAGATGTAACATCCTCTTAAAAAATGTGAACACTTTTAGCAGTCGGATATCTGAAAAATCATTTGAAACTGGGTATTTGATGGAAAACTTAAGGATGAGGATTTGATGAAAAAGTGAGAAATTAATGAACAACTTAGAGGCAACAGTAGAAGAAGTTTCAAGGAACAGAATTATTTGTATTACTTGTTGAAAGCTTAGGTGTCTGTCTGTTTTACTGTAGTTGTTTATATTCAGATTTGTATCCCACATACTAGATATTCTAAATTACCAGAATAAGAAGCTGAGCAATTTTGCTTGCTGGACCAGTCAATCTTAATTTCATTCTCTCTCCCCTTGGTTTGGGTTGAAAAGGATGCAGAGGTGGTGTCTCATGTCCTAGATGTGTTCTTTTACTTATTCTTTCTTCAGTGGGAAAGATAAAATTGCCTGCATAGAGGCAAGGTACTTCAGCACTCACCTTAAAAAGGACTTGTGTGACAAAGGCAAACACATATATAACCAACTATTGATATTCACTAAAAAAATATTGCATAATAAGTTCTTGACGTATCCTTATCTTTTTGATATTAACCAGAAATTAAAGATTTTCCACATTTTTTTTCACTGCTGGAGAATGGAGGTTGTGTAAATAGTTATGTTTTCTTCTGTTTTCCCTGTTCTGTTTCCTGGAGAGAAACAGAGTTTCAAGGAGTTTGATTTAGGTTTCATTAAGAATTTGTTAAACTATTTATTTGTGTTACAACAAAATGACTAAGTGTCTGTAATATAGATATCAATTTTTTCCCAAGAAATGTTTATGCTGTTCAATGTCTATTTTTTCCTTTTGTTTAGTTCTTTGTGTAAATAAAGTTAGCATACAAGAAACAATCTCCCTCTCTGCTGCATTCCTTGTTTTTTCAATAGGATCTCAGACTATAAATTCCCTTCAGGTCTTGGCAGAAACTTCAAGCTCTGAATCCTTCAATTATTGTTTAATATTATTCCTGAAGAGCAGGGCCACAGGATGCATTGCATTCTCCTGCTCCTTCTGTCCTTGAGCTGGTTTTGGTGTCACAATTGTATTTGTGTGTTGTGGTAGGAATAAATCTTACCTACAAAATACCTGGTGCAAAAGAACTTCTGCCACTGAAAATCCTGGATTATTCTTTCATCACCTATTTACTCATTATTTTGATCTTTTCTGTCTTTGAAAACATAAAACTTGTCATAGCTGAACTTTAGGATGAAGAAATATAATTGTTATATTGAATTGTGAAGATAAAAAAATCTCCTATCTAAAACTTCAGAAATCAAAGAGCATTTCTTGTTTCCACAAAGTCAGCAGTTTTACCACTACAACTGCCAGAGATAAATTCCTTTCAGGCCTGAAGGAAAAGTTCTGTACAGCTCAGTGTGTCTATTGAAGGGGGGAATCTGTCTCAAATAATTTGCTCAACTGCAGGCTTTGCATGAGACTTGGCGTAAATAGAGCTTTGCTTCCAAAAAAATGAAAAGTAATAAAAGCCTTTCTGCATTTCGTATTTCCTAAGCTGGAGGATGCATAGCTCATTAAGAGAGACACAAAATGTGATCTAAGTCCTGTATCCATCCTAAAGAGTAGGAAATAGCAGAGGATGAGTGTCCACCTGAGCTACAGCCTTGGAATTTGCCCTGTGTACACTTATTTTCCTGGCTTTGGTGATGAATTTAAATTGGGAGGCTGTAGGATGCTGCTCTCTAATTCCCTCTGTGTGTTGACTCAAGTAATGCTGCTCCCAAGTTTACAACTCTCCAGGGGATAGGATTTTCTGAGACCCTGGGTTTATAGTGCCTGTGGTGATAGAGCATGATGAATGGAAAAATAAAAGGGTCATGATGTTTTTTAGCTGTTTCCTTTTATATGAATGTGTTAAACTATCACTGGGCCATATCTTTAAAATGAAAGATTGGTGAGATCTTAGAGAAATGTTCGTTTTTATCTGCATTTTCTGTCATTTTAGTCTGACAACTTTTGCCATAAATCAGTAAGAAAAAAGGTGAAGAAAGTGAACTTTCCCATTTGAATTTGATTGCTTTTTGCACATCAGCAAATGTGGTTGTGTTTCTTAAAAGAAGTGTGAAAATAGTATTTTAGACTGCAAGGTGGTAATTCATTTGTATCCTAAAATTTGGGTTATACTTATCTTCCTTCTGAGTAATAACTTTATAATTCTACATGGATATACAAAGCAAGGCTTGCTCTAAGCCACTCGATTTTTCAGGGCTGTTCATGGTTGGCTATAAAATAGATATACGTACACCAGAATTGTTCTCCACCTGGAAAGAAGCTTCCAAAGTACACTGTGAGAAAGGACAAGGTGGTAACCATGTCACTGATCTGTTTGCCACTGCTTGCTTTGGCTTCCCCTACTCCAAGTCATGGGGTCCTGCCACCTTCTTCCCAGATGTCAGAGGGACTGTCACACCTTGCCCATGCCAGTTCACCCCACTAATCCTGCAGAAACATAATCTGGGTTTTTCTGCTGGGCTGCTGAGCTGAATCTGTTCAGAGAGGCTTCCAGCAGCTGCCAGATATGTCAAGTTAAATTGTGACTGAGCATGACTGACAAGGTGGAAAGAGAAAGACAGAAAGAAAAGGAGACAAAAGTTAGAAATACCTCTTGGCTCCTATTTTTGAGGGTGATTAACTGTCCTGTCTTGTACTGGGGGACAGCCCTGAGTAAGGGGAGTCAGCAGACTCAAGCATTAGATTGTGAACTTTCATCTTCCTTAGTTGACAAAAGTCACTGGAGAGGGGAGCCTGTTCTAGGAGGTTATTTGGGAGAATAATTGCTAAATTCAGTGCTCTGGAATTACCTCAGAGGGACAAGTCTCCTCTCACTGTGTACAGTAATTTCACAT
>VRYO01002355.1:31794788-31980636 GCA_009812075.1 Sialia sialis
GCCTATAAGGTGCACTTCTGGGTTTGGATCAAAACTTCAGTCAAAAAGGTGGGCCTTATACGCATGAAATTACTGTACTTTATTCATCTGGAGCAATCAGCCTCAAAAAATTACCCTATGCGATACCTTCTCTGAAGTTTTGTTCTCTGGTCTTTGCCCTGAAGTTATATTCTTTGGTCTCTGCCTTTCTTGCCATTTCTGCCTCTGGCAGGGAACATCTTGTACCCTGGACCTTTCAGGACAGCTGAGCTCTGCTGGCTGCTGTGAGCCAGAGGATTTGCCAGTTTATTGTAGACCTCCCCTGTGTCATGTAAGAGGTACAGTTTGCCATTTCACATGCTAGAAATGATATTCCAGTTGTCCTTTCAAACATGTCCCTTGGTGCTTCTGTAGACAAGGGAGCCATGATAATTTTACTATTTTTCCACTGAACTTTAAAAAAAAAAAAATTATTAAATTTCTCCTGGCTCCCATCCCTCCCAGTTTTCAAAATATTAAAACTGAAGAACTTTAACTAACACAAGTTAAAATTCACAGTGGCTGTAGGGCATAATCTGAGCAAGAGTGTAACTTCTTCCTAATATCTTTGGAGCAGTGCTTTTACAACCTTTTTATTTTCATGCCACTTGAGTGGATAAAAAATTGCACAATTAGCTGCAAAATTGTGTGGTTGCAATTTTACTATTGTAAAGACCCTGCTCTGGCCAGGCTCCTAGCAGTGCTTCTGAAATGTTGTTGATTTTTTCTCTCTTTCTCTCTTTGTCTCTCCTGCAGCTGAAGGCCAAATTTCTAGGCAGAAAATAAATGCCATATTTAATAAAAGCCATATATTTTTTCAGTGCATGCCTTATTTTAACTATCACAATGGCTTTTTTTTGTTTGCTTGTCAACATACTCCCTTTTTTTTTTTTTGCAACACACTCTGAAATAGCAGCTTATTGGATCTTTTGTTGCCTTTTTTCCCTTGTTATAACTTTGTTACTTCCAGGCCTTTATGATGAACCCATGAGCCAGTGTGTGCAGGAGTTTTTTATGTCTATACATAAAATTCTACCTTAAACGGTACCAGTAACATTAGAATCCTTGTGCTCTAGAGTAGTGTCATTCCTGTTTACTGCAGCTCCTATAAAAACATGGACTGCATATTTCTGGCCTGTCTCCAACATCTCCATTCTTATCCTCTGCCAGTTCTAAGATTTGGCCTTTTGCTGCATCCTGTTCTTGGGGTGTAATTCCCAAACAATTTTGGGTCCCTTTTTTACAACTTATACTTTTAACCTTTGATTTAATTTGTGTTTCCTGAGTAATGTGACACATTAGCAATTCTCAAGCATTATCCAAAACACACAGACAGTAAGTACTGTTACAATGTTATGTTCTGTTTTCTATCTTCTTAAATAAAATGTTTTAACAATCTTTTGCCCTTTAGTTCAGAAGGTCATCTAATGTCTTTGGCTACTATATTAAGGTCCATGGTAAAAACAAACCTAGTTTATAAAATCTAGAAGTATGTGGAAGAACAGCTAGTAATTTAAAAGAGTTGGAATGGAAAAGTGTGAAGGTGACTTTAGGTTGTGTAGGTCAGTGTTAAGTGCTTGTGTGAAGAGTGACAGTGGCAAACAAACACAGTCTCAAAGGTAAGCAGAGCCAGATTTGAGCACAAGGATCATAACAGAAAGTGTATGGATTAAACTTGGAATGGACTTAAATATTTCACCATTTTCTTCCTATATAGTCAGAGAAGAGGGGGGGAAGATTCTGCTGTGCTTGTGTTGCTGCTACTGCTCCACATCAAGCTCTGAATGCATCAGTCTGTCTTTGTGAGCTGGTTTGAAGTGCTGTGGGATGAATAACTAAAGCACAGGGAGACAAGCTGACCCCCACAGCCAGAGGCAGCCTGCACAGCAGGCTCCACAACCCTGAGTCGAGGATCAGATTTCTTTCAAATGGTAAAAGACAGGTAGCCTTCTCAGGGCGGGAACGAGTACAGTAATTTCAAACTTATAAGGGGCATTGGGTTATAAGGCACACTTCTGGTTGACCGGGAAGTCCACGGAATTTGTCCACATATAAGGCGCACCGGCCTATAAGGCGCACTTTTATTTTGAAGCAAGGATCTGCTGCCAGCTCTCCCCGCTCCCCATGCGCGGCTGCTGCGGGGCGGGGACGCCTGCTCTCCCCATGGCTCGCACTTACGGGTTGGCAATTCACTGGAATTTGTCCATTTATAAGGCGCACCGGGTTATAAGGAGCACTTCCAGGGTAGGCTTGAAACTTCAAAAAGGAGCGTCTTATAGCCGTGAAATTACTGGATCAGGAAATCAGGAAATCAGGAAATCAGGACTGTGAGCAGAGAGCTGCTCTTGCAGTTCTGTAGTGGGTACAGATAGATCTGTGTCTCACTGGGGCTGCTGCTGGGAGTGGTTGGGAGAAGATGATGGCATTTGGCACTGCTGAAATGGATTTATCAAGGGCAAGCCATGCTTGACCAGACTGCTCTCTGTGATAAAATGACAGATTTGAGATGAGGGGAGAGCAGTGGATGTCACTTACCCAGACTTGAGTAATGACAGCAGTGTCTACCGAAATGTTTTTGTGTCCAAGCTGGAATATCAAATGGATATCAGTGAATGTTTGGATCACCAAGTGTGTTGATCACTTATCAGAGATTTGGGCTCAGAGGGTGGAGCTGTGCTCAGCCTGGCGCTTGCCCAGTAAAGTTGTACAATTTCCATCCTAGAAAGTGTTTGTGCCCTGCCTGGGTATGACCTGAAGAGCCTGTTCTAATTTCATTGAACAGGCTAAGAGACTGGATGGGGACATCCCAAGGTCCCTTCTACCCTGAGTTATCTATGAGTCTCTTATTCTAATGTTTGGGTGCACAGCTGATTGTCCAATTGGCCAGACCAGAGCTGGCCTCACACTGACAGCAGGAGAACATGAGGTGCTGACCATGGCATGATAATTCTGTAGCGGCAACCCTTGTGTCAAAATATCGTTAACAAGCTTTTGTAAAAAACCATGGGTTCATATCACATTGTGTTTTCTCCCACAGAAGAAAAAGGCTTTGATTTACTGGTGTTAATGGCAACTGTAACACAGTACACCCACTTGCCAACATAAGGCTTCCAAGTTTCCTGTCCTCAGTATTTCATGTCGGCTATGTCTTGGACTACATTGCATCTTGCATCCCACCTTTTATGGGAGGGTTTTACACTTTAGTATTTAGATTCCTGTAGCTTTCAAAACATGCTCAAGCGCTGAGCAAGAGCAAATTTGTCTTGATGCTGAATATTTTTGTACAGAAAGGTAGGAATTCCTATGCTTTTCTTATTTTGTAATCCCATCTTATTACCGAGGCTGTCTATGTTCTGATCATGAGGGAAGGTGGTTTGGCTGCTTTTTAGCTGCAGTAAATTTACTAAAGGGGAGGAGAGAGACCATTTTACTGCAGTCTTCAGGGTGTCTTCAATGAGAGATACAGTTTTCAACATCTGGAAAAGATGGAATTTATTCACCAAAATATATTTGGGTTCATGCCTTCAGGGGGAAGACAGACATATTCCTTAGATAATTTAAACTTACTAGCAGAACATTTGCCAAAATCTGTCCTTGGGATGAAAAATGTGGAGAAACTTGTGGCAGGCTATCCTGAGACAGTCCCAAGGGAATACCTGAGCCATTCAGCCACGGGCCAAGGTGTATGCACAGCACACAGCTGAATGGGGCACACTCACCCTCCTGAAAATACAGATATATTTGCACCTTGGTGCTCTCATGAGCTGCTTGTTGCCTTGAGGAACTTGCTCTTTCATGGATCTATCCCCAGCTATTTTGGTCGTGAGAGACCTGATAAAGGACATGGATTTGAGTCTTTTGAGCCCCTGATGATGGATGTAGACAAGAATTTCTTCTTGCCATTGTGGTGAAGGAGTGGAAAGTTTGGCCCAGGTGTCCACAAAGACAAAGAAAATTGTAACCCTAAGGCACTACCTGTTTTCCATTGTCTCATCCTTGCATTCTTAGACATTGAGGGCAGACAAAAGTTAGGGCACAGATTTTGCAGCAGGTTCATCTGAACAAGATAAAAGTTCTTTGTGTTTATTCTGCACTTACCCTATTTTCAAAGCAAGGGGAGCTACTTGTTTTGTGTTATTCTTAGTTCATGTTGAGCCTGCCTTCATTGAGTACTAAAGCAAAAACCAAAGGTCTTTGTAAATTCACACTTTTCATTGTGTAGCTATATCCTTGCAAATCCATCTATACAAAAGCCTTGGCTCTTAATGGAAATATATGTTGCTGTTACCAGAATTCAGTCTTTGCTGGCTGAGAATAAAACTCAGCATGAAAACATAATTTTAATTTCGTTCTTCTTGAAGTTAAGTTCTGATGTTGGACATCTTGTCAAATTTTCTGGTCCTATTTCCTCATCAGTTCTGCACATGACTTAGGATGAGTAAGAATCCAAATCTTCAGAATATTCATTCCAACAAGAAAATGATGTGCAAAACCCATATTTTTTTCTTTTCTCCTCCCCTCTATAAAAAGTAAGGGTAATGTGAGGCTATCTCAGCCTATATTCTTCCTAAGATCTTGAATCATGCCCAGAAATGTGTCTGTTTTTTCTACATCTAAGTTACAAATCCTGAGGCTTGCTATAATGGTGCTATCAATCTCTCCTGTGACAACACGGAGGAGGAAAAAAACTGCTTTTTGTCTTTTTGAGCTTTTATAAATTAGGTTTCTTTTTTTTTTCTTTTTATTTCTTTTCATAAATTAGACTTGAATTTATTTCTGTGGTAACAAAAAAAAAAAAATCAGCTTTTTCTTCTGGAATTCTCTCTCACATTTTACATCCTCAAAGGCCAAAGGGTTGATTAGTTCAACTTGTTTGACCTGGTCATTGCTCCAGATCACTGTTTTCTCAACACTCCAGAGCTTCATTTTAACTCAATCTCTTCCTCCCTTAAGAATTTACATTATATGCTATAACAGAAACTTTATGCAGAACTTCTCAATTTGTCTTTAGCAGGATGACTGTATTTAGCAAAAAAAAAAAAAAAAGAAAAAAAAAAAAGAAAAGCCTGTGTACTTGAAAGTGTGACTTTTTTTGTTTAATTATTTATATTTCCCACTACTGGAAATGCTGGTGGTTTGAACAACAGCACTTTTTTTCCCTTCCTGTTAATTTGGTCTGTCTTATGGCATTAGATTGTTACAGCTAAGACAGTGTTAAGTAGCAGCACTGACTCCAGAATCAGCAGCAGCTTTGGGAACTGAGTGGTGCAGCAGACAGGTTCTCTGTTCTTCAGAGAAATGTGGGAAACCAACCTCCTTCCTAACTCATGCAAGAAAAATATCTGCAGAACTGATGAGACATTTTAATGAAATGAAAGAAAATCTGTTCTCATTGTAAGGAAATAAAGTTTATTTATTGCAGTCTACTATCTGCTTTTTTGTAGACTATGAGACTCAAACTTCAAATGAAATACAATAAATGTTCCATTACTCACTTTTCTCTTTCTTTAGAGCACACTGGAAAATAAGCATGTTGTCAGAAGCCCTTTCTGAAAGGTTGCTAAGAAATAAAAACTGACCCAGTCCCAAGTGTACTGCTCTCCACAAGACAGAACAAAAATACCCTTACTTTCCCCCACAAATTTGGCTGTGTAAACACAGGAGGTAATGGCTGTATTCAGCATGAATAAGTAGAAAATCCACCCAAACATCACCAGTGCACTTGGGAGCAGCCTCAGAACAGTCTCTACCTGCCAAGCACCAGCCCTGCTGTTCTGTGCCTGGTGCAGAGCCCCGATGGCAGGGCTGCCCCAGGCTCTGCACATGCTGCAGGGAAGCTGCCCCAGCTCTCAGCTGGCATTACCTGCCTGCAGACAGCTGCCTGAGCCTCTTCTGGCCTCTTGCAGTCCTGCAGTGCTGTGCATTTTGCAAGCATGCGTAAAGGTGTTTCATAAACCTCTCCCTTTATCTTGGAAAGACAAATGAAAGGTGACCGTGTGAAACTTAAAATAAATACAGTGTTGAGAGCTATTACTGCTGTTTCAAATCCTGTCAGGCATTTGGTTTCTTGAAATGAGAAAAAATTCTTACTCCAACTGAAACATGCACAGAAAAAAGGGCAGCAGGGTAGGGTGGATTGAGGACTGCAGAAGGTCATGTGTTTGTGTTTCCAATTTTGACCCTCCTGATTTGTTTATCATATGTAGTTATTCCATCAGTTTCCTACATTCTGAGTTACTGACCTGAACTGTTCAGCTCTGAAATACAAGAACTTCATAATCTCACAGGCCTGGACTGTAAGTGTAAAGGAGTTTTGAAGAAAAGGAAAGAGATCTGAGTCCTAAGCCTTACTGGGTGTATACTTATTACTGTATTGTACATATACAGTGTGAGAAGAACTCTGACACAGCTACTCCTAGCACCACTGCTGCAGCATCCTCCCATCCTTGTGCATGCTCATGCCAGCTTTTGCTCCTTGTGAATTTAGATGAGAAGTGTGCACGGGTGGAGCTGTCTATATGTGCAGCCATGCATGTGCTCAGCACAGGAAGATTATTGTAAATAATCTCCCACTGTGAGGGTCTCACCAGAGACTGCCACTGCTGTCCCAGTGACCAGAGAGCTTCCCAGTGTGGGAAGCAATGGGCTGGAGAGCAGAGAAATGGCACGGTGGTTTTTTTCTTTCCTTCTTTCCTTTGACTCAGTTGCTTGGATTTCATGAACCAGGTCTTGAAAGGCAGCTGGAAATGTGTCTTTCAAGTGTCTGATTTATTTCCTTTGTAAGAGAAACCTTTTGCTGTCTTCACTGCAAAATAGGTGGATTTTGAGTTCCCTTTCACCAATCCTGGGAGCAGCTGTGACATCGATGAGTTACTGTCCCATCTCAACTTCCTCACTTGGCATGGCTCATGCTCAGCACTAGGTTCTACTAAAAGAACACCCCTTCTCTCAGTTGCTCTGATTTACCAGTGCATTTCCACATACCATCCCCAATTTTGACTATTTCTTTGTCAGCCTAATTTCATCATTCTTATATCAGTTTTCCTCAGCTGAATTCCTCCTTCGTGAGGGAGAAAACATGCCTAGATTTTTTTTTTTTCTGTTGTTGGAGGGGTGGGGCAGGGGTGTTGTGTTGGTTTGGTTTTACTTTGTTTGGTTTTGTTTTTACTATATTTAGACTTTAGAGGCACATAGAAAAATCAAGGGTGAAATTGTACAGATTGTGGGAAGCAGAAAATAAAGCAGGGCAATTTCAAGTCCTGCAGATGCTTTAAATGTTCAGGTAGTGCTTAACAGGCTTTGTAGGACATCATGACACAGAAAAGTCAAAAATACACCTGAATAGCCTTGACTTTTAGTGATCTCAATGAGCTCTCTGGTTTTTACAAGATGTGATGCCTGTGTGTTTTGCCAGTTTTTTCTAGTTTTAATGGAACTGCAGTAGAGTCCCATCATTATCTGCAGTTTATCTTCCTGCCTTTTGCAGCACTTTGAAGACTTTAATTTTATTTGAGATTTAAATGCATAATCCAGAGCCCACAAATGCATTTATAGGTCTCCTGAATGTTCAAAACTGAGATGAGTCTGAGTTATATGTAATTCCTTTTGATGCCAGCGGGTGCTGAACACTTCTAAACTGACTAGAATAAAAATTCAGAGTGCTCAAATGTTTGCATTTTCACAAATCAGTTTCATGGTGCACGATGTCAAGCTGATACAATTGATTCTACTCCCTTATCAAGTGGCTTGCCCTTCAAGAGTAATAAATTTACGTCAACAAGGATGCATTTCCCAGCTAGGGCACCATCTTTTAACTAGGAATGGAAGAAAGAAACCTCTCAAAGATGAACTACCACTAGGGCATACATTATGGGATAACAGCACTATCCCAGTCACTTACACATTACTTTAATCTTGAAGTGCTTTAAAAAACATTAGCTGTTAAATGACTCTACTGAAGATTGGTTCTCATCCATTGTATGTTTTTTTTTTACCCTATTCTGGTGAAAGGAAGCCTTTAAGTGGAAGCAATGGATATGACAAGTACTTTTCAAAGTATTCAGCTATTGTAGGCTGCTGGAATATACTTATCTATTAGCACGAGGGACAAGCAGATGTCTTAGGTGCCTACTGGCCCCAAATCAGTTTTCAAATGACAGCTATAATCAGAAGATGAAGAAAAGTGATTCAAAATAATATTAAGATGTCTTAAGGTATAGGTGTGGGTGGGGTTTTTGCTTTGTAGGATTTTTTTCCTTTCTAATGTCCCTTTTCCTCTCTCTACCTGCTCTTCAAGTGTCCAGTCTAGGTTGTCTCCTTCTGTCCACACTGCTAAGATTTTCTTCCTGCAATTTCTGCTAAGACTGACCCTCATCATGTTCCATTCTGAGTTAAAGCAGATACTAGAATGGTTTTGAAATTTGAGAAAGCAAGAATACTTTTAATTTAATTAGAATTATTGTTTATTGCGTGGTATATGTACTAGATAAATTTTCTGCATTTATCATTAAAAATGAGCAAAACTAAGCACTGGCTTTCTAAGTATTAGCTATTATGGTTTTGGCTGGGAAAAGTAATGCAAGTTGGAAATGCTTTCATTATTTTTTCCAAGACATCACTAACATATTTTCTAGGTCAGGTTAGTGATGCCAAATCCAGCAGTGAACAATGCCATATGTTTAATAAAAACCCAGCTCAAACAGCACATTATTGCAATGTACTCATTCTGTGCTCTTTTTCACAGGTAATGCTCATAATTTTTTTTGCTGTGTCTATCATCATTAAAAAACTGATCTGACTTCCTACTGTATAGGGTATTTTGGTGGGCTAAAGGAGTGTCTCAATCCTTTTATTGACACACCCCAAAATTTTTCTTATGTCTTCTTGTTTGCCTTTTTCTTCTCACAGTGCACAGTCTTACTAGTTCTCTGGTGATGTACAGTCTCAATGTTATGTGTCAAAGATACTCTCAGAGGCAAAACCCCAAAAGTTTTCCAATAAGCATAGATGTGCTGATTTTCCAGGAGGGTAAATTGAAGCTTTATCTGAGCTCTGTTGTTTCTGCTCCTCATCATGCTCTTTTCTACAGCATAATTCGCAACTTCCAGAAGAGCACAGGATGGGCGTGAGTCAACAGCAGCAATGGCTTGCTTAGCCCTGGTGGTAACAAAAATATTTAGGGCATGCATTTCTGTATACTTTGTGAGGCTGAAACATTTCAATGTTTATAATTACCAAATACATACTTCTTCTCAGTGAACTCCCGGGAATTGGAAGTTGAGAGGATGGACCACATTTTAAAGGAGTCATTGAAACGTCCTTTTAGTCAACAGAAAATATGGATCTTCTTTCTTTTTTTTTTTTTTCCCTCCTGTACTCTTGGATGTAAATAAAATTGAGTTATAAAGAGAGATAAAGAAATAGATCTAATAGCAGTACAGAACTTAGTAGTTGAAATGCTAGCCCAAGGATACCTTCAAGTTGATAATTGCTAGAATTGCTTACCTGTCATCTTAAGCAGAGGTTCTGTGCTGAAAACAAGCTGCCAAGCTGGATGAGCCTATTGCATGACACAGCATGGCTGTGTTCTGCACTTGTCACACTTTTGCTTCCAAATCGCCTGGTGATAAACCTGTTCTTCTCACACATGAATAATTGCTTTTATGATTTTTCTTTTTTGGCTTGCGTTTTATCTGCAACATTTTGGAGCAATTGTATTCAGGAGAGGCGGTGCAATTTGTTAGGCTGAAAGAAAGAGCATCTCTCTTACAAGCAAAGGCTGAGAGAGTTGGGCTGCTCAGCCTCAAAAAGAATGACTGAGGGGTGACTTCATCAATGTCTAAACGTGTCTGAGAGGAAGGAACACAGAGGATGGACCAGGCTCTACTCAGTGGTGCCAACTGAGTGGGCAGAAATTGTGGCACAGGAACTTTTGAACATGAGGAATAATTTCTTTATTGAGCAGGAAAACTGAACACTGGGACTGGCTTCCTAGAGAGGCTGTGGAGTCTCCCTCACTGGAAATAGTCAAGAACCTGGATGCAATCCTGTGCACTGTGCACTGGGATGGCCCTTCTTGAGCAGGGAGAATAGATCAGATGATCCACTCTGGTCCCTCCCAACCTGACCCATGCTGTGATTCTGTGAAAGAAAAAGGTTTTCTGTATTAATAGTGCTATTAACAGTTGTGACTGTCTACAAGCCTGGAAAATTTTTGGAGAGAGTATGAACCAAAATTAAAAGAGGTATTTTGTGAATGCAAACACTCAGTTACTCAGTTGCAGTACATTAATTGAAATTGCTATTTGTGACTCTTTGAAAATCCTTCAGAGAATTAAGAACAAATACTTGAAAAAATTAAGGTTGGTTAGTTGGTTTTTGGAGGTTGTTTTGTTTGGGGTTTTTTTGTGGTATTTACAAATTTTTCTAGAACCAATTAGTAGGTTGGAGAGTGAAAAGGTGTTTCAATATGAGAGGTGAGAGAGGAAAGAGAGGCTTAGTAGCAGAGATGGAATTTAAGCTGGGAAGCACGCTGACATGAGAGCACACATTGGAACGTGAGCGTGCAAGACAAGCTGGGATCCAAACTTCGAAAAAAATCCCAGTCCCAGGAACAGACTGTGCATACCCACATGGATGGTGACTTCTGCCTGTTTTTAGCAAACCTCTGAGGAATAAAGCACAAAGCAGCAAGAAGAGAACTGCGCAGCCTGCATGTTCACCCCTATTTCTGTTCTTCAGTAATTAGAGGCTGTTACAGCTCTCGCTGAATCCAGCAATCCTTGCTGCAACAGATTATTCTCCATGCTGCAAACAGAAACATCATTGTAAACTAAAAGAATGAAGCCATATCAAAACAACCGCTCTTCCCCCATCAAAACTGGAGTCCAATAATCATATGTTTGTTCCAAGTCACCTGTTTTCTTCCAGGGAAGGAGAGGAACATGGGCTGGATGGGAGAAATCCTGAGAATTAGAGTTAGTCATAGGGAGGGAGAGGAGTGAAATCTCCATAAGAAAGAGGTTTGCTTAGCAGCTAGTGAGGTCTCCTTAGAAGCAAAGCCATTGAAACAGGAGTATAATTACAGGTTAAGCATCCTGAAATAACACTCACAACCTTTTTTTCTTAGTTCAGCAAATGCACTGTGAGAAGTATGAAGAGGAGTTAAATTAAATACCTTCTGAAAACCCTAAGTGAGCTGTTTCCTTCCTAGATAGCATACTTTAATAACAGCATGCCTGCCATCTAGGAGAATAATATTCAGTGATGCTACTAATACAGACATAAAAGCTGCATATTTGTGTAAAATCATATTCACCAAGGCAGATACCTGATGTGTTGTGCAACCTGTCATTTTTGAAATGATATGTTAGACTGAGAAGTCAGCGAAAGAAAATCTATTTGTGTACCTATTTAGTGTGGAGAAACATTCTCCTAAGTTCTTCATCTCAGAGTGGCACTACATCACTTTGTTGGTCATGGTGGTGTCAAGGTGGTTTATTCCCCTGTACTAGGGGACAGAAAAAAATTTGCATCTGACACTGTAAATTACTCCAAAATTAGGAGGATCATCTTCAGTCTCTGCAGGCAGTTAAACTTCTGTCATCAAGGACTACTTAAAATGAGTTTGTACTCAAATCTCTCTGCTTTCCCCTTCAAAATAAAGCTTGCAGCTATAGTCAACTCTAATTTTTTTTTGCCATGGAGCATCAAATAGAAGAGATGAAATCAATATGGAGACTGGCCTACTTCCATATCAACTCAGGTTCAAAATGGGTTGGAATCAGCTTTCAGGTTTTGGATGCTTGTCTGAAGCATTTTAATTTTTTTTTTCCAAACGTTAGGTTTTATATCTGAAGAGAAAGGGTGCTCACAGCTCTTCAGAGCTATGGTTTGATGCGGCAGTGGAGAAACCTTTTACTCTCTTGCTCCAAGTAACAGGGTCTCTGTCAGATCTCTATGTCTGCATGTACATGTGAGTGGGGAATGAGCCAAAAGTTCCACAGTGTCAACAACTAAATTTAAGCTGAGGTTGTTTGTACAGCTGAACACTGGCTCCAGAAGGGATCTCAGGCATGAGAATTTGGGAGGTATCGGGCTTTCTCACTAGTAACAGCTTTCTCATCACCACCCCAAATGCCCTGAGAGGGTGGTGGGAATAAACTTGAACTGTGGATTGCCATGCATCTGTTTTAGGAGAAAAACAAGTCACTTCAGTTACTGTCATTCTGGCACTTCCTCTAAGCATTTGATTCATTTAGAAAGAGCTTTCCCTAAACAAGTCTGTTATTTCGGTGTCTTTTTTGTATCTGGATCCAGGCTGAGACATGTGGCAGATGTAATTGCTTGGCACTACAGTGAGCTAGGAGCTGCCATTTTCATTCTCTCTCCCTAGAAAAACCCACAAAAATAAACCCCCAAATCCACAAACAACCAAACACCCAGACCCCTAAAATCCTGTATTTTCTCAAAAGATCTTCTCTTATACCTCAAACCATAGATGCATATTCACATGCTTGATATAAATCTCAGGCTCCTTATATTCCCAGCAGAAAGAGTCTGGTCAGCAGTGGCTGGTCACTGCTCACTGTGGTTCCCAAACATGTGTTTTTCCTATCAGTGCAAGGCTCAGCAGAATGTTGACTTTGTGCAATGGGATTCTCAACTCCCACAGGGTAAGTTAGATATTACTTGATCAAATCTTATTTTCATCTGAACAAGATCCTTTCACTATCTCATAATTTCTACTTGTGCATCAATTTTAAAGAGTTTGGTCAAAATCCTTCATTTTTAAGAACATCATCCATTTTTAAGAACATTGGTGCTGAACTTTGTCTTTTATTTATTAACCTGTAATAATTCTTTGCAAGTTGTTACATTTTCATCTAGGAAATGCTTTTCTCTTGTCTATGATCTATTTAAGAACAATTTCATACTTCAGTGATAGATGATATATGGACAGAGAGATACATTAGATGGGTTTTTTTTGTTTCCCAAATACATCCATTATTCATAAGTAACTCACAGAACAGTCCAAGCAAACTAATTACAGACTATGGGTTCTTTGTAAATTATTGAACTGGAATATTTGTGGCATGTTATTGAAACAAACTCTTCAGTGAGTGTGACTAAAACTTCTGAATTACAGAATAAGAAAGTCTAAAAAATTCTAATTTATAAACAGAGGATTTATGGTATCAAATTTATTTATATAAATTTATGCCATGCTTTGTAGATCTTATTTTGCCAAAGGTTTGATTCTGAAAACCATTGTGCATGCCATACCTGTTTGTGAAAAATAGCTAAAAATGTCCATGTTTAATTTTAATCTGATGGCAGAAAAAGTAAAACAAAGCGTTTTGGTTTGGAGGACAGGTCTCTGCTAAGAAAGGCAGGAGCTTCTCTTTGAAATGGAGAATGGAAACTTTCTTTCTCCAAATTATTATAATTTTGAAATTAAGGGGCTTTCAGGCAAAGATATGGGAATTAGGAATAACAGTTACTTACTAGGAAAATTAAAGTAGAAATACAGTATTACAAAAACACTAACCCCAAACCCTGACAGAGTCAGAGTACAACCTGACACCCCATCAGGAAGGGTGTTGGTAGCAGTTGTACTAAATGGTGGCTGCAGTCCTCCTGCAGTGATGTGGTTCAGCAGTGCTCCTGTAGAAGGGTGCAGTTTCCCTCAGGAGGACAAGTGGTGATGTGGAGAAGTCTGGCTTCCGTCTGGAGTCCAGTGGAGAAAGAGCGACCTTAGTGTCTTAAAATTTTGTTTTTATTTCAGTAAGAAAATAAAGAAGGGCTTTTCCCCCTGGCTGGAGCAACTTTCAGTGGGATGAAGTAATTTTATCAGTCCCACAGTGGGACTCAATGGCCATTAGCAGAAGATAACTTTCTGCAGGAAGAATGGGTTGTGAAAAGATAAAAAACAATGCCCCACCTGGTTTCAATGGATGGCCCATTAGCAGAATATCTCCCACAGAGAAAAGGATCACTGCCCCTACCCTCTACAGATGGTGATAAAATAGACACCTTTGATCACATCCTATATTGTAACCCAAGACACAAGGATATATGAAACTGAATTTTATTTTTCGAGTATGTTTTCAGACCCATAAAATGTACTAAGTTTATACTTTTCATCTGTTTTTTTACAGATAGAATGTATCTCTGGTTTGGATTAATGTGTTCTAGTTGGGCTTTTTTTGTTGTTTTTCACACAAATTTGTCGCACAGAGGATTTCATTCTGTGTTATCCTGTTCAACAGACAACACCCTACTGAACTCTTTTATTTAAATATGTTAGCATATCCCACTGGTATGTTCCAAGTGGAAAAGTATTGGATAGAATTGGTGTGGTTTGTCAGTCATTTCAGCAGGGCAGCTGGGGCAATGCCTCCAAGGCATTACCTGTCAGTGGCTGTGCTTGGATTTCATCCTTTGAAGCCAGCAGAGCTGTATAAAATCTCATATTTATTTTCATTTTGACTTTAAGGAAGTCAGATAACTTCGCTTTCCCCAAGAAATTATCAAAACATGTCTGCTTATCTTTTGTTATTGGCCTGATGCCTGTGGACGCTGGTGAGAAACTTTCCTCCTGCTGCCCTGTGTCCCAGGCAGGTCAGTGAGCAGAAGAGCTCTGACAGTCTTGTTGCTGCACCTTTCTGAAGGCAGGATACAGCCAGGAGCAAAAACAGGCTGACTTTCAGCTCAGTAGAGTGTTCTAATATGAGTTAAATGTAGTTTTGTGCAATCCATGGCTCCTTTATCAGACCATAATTTTCACCCTGCAATTTGAGGGCAGAAAGGGAAGGCATGGAGGATATGGGAAGTTGATCCAAGTTTACTTCAGTGTTACAACAGGTAACTCCCCACCCTGCCCTGGAATAAGGACAGTGAGAGCACAGACACACAACCCCAATCTATGATGCAAATACTCTCCTTTCCTTGGGAAACACAGTCTCTGCAGTTACCAATTCCAGTTGCTGATATTGTGTTTAATACTGGCAAAACTTCAAGTTTCAATCTCTGTCAATGAAGTTGACTGACTGCAGCCAAGCTGTTCCCAAGTGAACAGCTCCATGAGACAGGGCAGAATCAAGCCTTCAGGGAGCAAAGCAGAACTTCTTTTTCCAGGCTGAGAAATTATTTATTTTTGCTTCCTATATTTTAGAGACAACCCCCCACCACAAACTTTTTCCTACTAAAGACAACATGAATTATTAAATAGAACATCCATTCATATGTTATACTTTTATTTATTAATTTCACTTTTGCAATATCCTATTCACAAATGTCCTCTGGGCTTTTTTTTTCAGTGAGGTTAGTAAAATTTGTTTTCTCAGCATCTTTATCCATTATAGTAAAAGGCCAGCAAGTACATTTTGCTTCTCTGAACATAAACTTAGAGGAAATTCTTGCTTGACTGATTTTATTATTTCCTCAGACTTGTTTCAACCCCATTCTAGATATGGATAAGTAATAAGATAATTGTATCAAAGTTCAAGTAATCAAATGTCTTAGAACAATTGAAACATGTGCTCAATCTCAGTAATATCTGCCCTTACAATGAACATCCTCCTTATCTGTGCTGCTTCCCTTCCTCTGCCCTCAACACAGATATTATTATCTTGTTTTCTATCACAGCCCTGGTATTATTTTATTTTTAAAATGTCTATGTCTTAATATTCAATCTAAAACCATTTTAGGAAAGGAGCCTTGTGGACAGTGAACAAATAAAAGTTGTGGGAGGAGTACTCTCCTTGCACACCTCGTGAAGATGCAGATCTGCGTGCAGCTGCTATTTTGAGTCTTGCTAGAGGAACATCGTTATCCCAAACTTAGCAGAGTGTTTGGCTTGAGCTCTCTCTGAGGGAAACGTGCTGCATTCCCATGTTTAGCATTGAATCTCTGACCTTTCATGCTTCAAGTTTCCTGTTGGACTGAGCAGTTTTTGAGCCCATGTGCAGGTCCTCAGCACAGGCTATGTTTATTGCCACTTACACACAACTACACTGTGGTTTCTTTACACAGAAGAACAAATGCCCTAGGCTTCCAAGGTATTCCACTTTCCCATGCACGCCCTCCTGTCTGCTCCACACTAGAGAAAAAGCTATTTTAAGTGTTATAGAGTTTAATCCTTTAGGAACGGGTGAAAAAAGTTTTGTGATAATGCATTCCAGACCAGCTCAAGAGAGCCAGAAAGAAGCAAAAGGTTTTTTTCTTTTTTGCCCCCTTCTTGATTTGTTATTGCTTTCAGAACCCCTTGGGATTGAGGACAGCATTTCCTTTGAAAATCCAGAACTAGTCTGCAGCCCTTTTCCTCCTCCTTGTGCAGTTGCATCACCTTTTTCAGAAAGCCATGCTAGGGTATAATCATTTAGAGGAGGCCCTCAACATTCCTTAGCTCTTTCTTTCTTGTTCTACACATCCTCCCCATTCAATGTCAGTGCTGCACGTGGCATTTCTGCAGCAACAGCTGCAGTAGTGTGGCAGCTTTTCTGCTGTCCAGAGTATCACAGAACAGAACATGGTTCTGAAAACTGAAACTCCAGTTTTTTTGAAAACCCAGCTATTTGAGGCTGTCATAACTGGTCTGGGTTGGTGTGCAGGATATTGCTTCCAGCGTGTAACAACAGTGAAAAAAACCTTGCTTTTCTCTCACATATGGGGCATTTGGCAGTGCAGGCAATGCAGGGAGTCTCTGGAGCATGAAAGTAAACTGACAGGTTCTGCCAGACACTGATGGGGCAGTACAGATTTTACCACTCCTGGTTCTGGATCTAGCTCTGTAGTACTCTAGGTGGAGCTAGGCAAAGAAATAAAGATTTTTTTCTGGCTAAGCCATAAAATAGAAAACTGACCCTGGATTGAAGAGTCATGGCCCTGAGCAGGCACACCTTGTGAAGCCTTTTCAGGTTAGCAGCAGACAGCACATTCTTTGTAAGTGAGACTAAAATGATGCCCAGAAAACCAAAATTTAAGCTTATTGATGAAGTTTCTTTCTAACTCTGTTAGAGTAGATGCTATAACAAGAAGAATAAGACCCACTTATGTTGAATGTAGGAAAGGTAATGTATTTTTTCCTCCCTCCCCTACTTAATACAAAAGTGAACTGGAGACTGTCATCTTGGGGAAAAGCCAATGACATTGAAGATGAGAAAAAAATGAACGAGAGGACAGAACCTGACCTACTTGTTTTGGTGCTTAGAGCACTGCTTCTCTTTATCCATGCTATGGGAAGGATGTGTATGAATGGCATGAGCCTGTGATTAGATTAGACTTCTAAAAATAGTGTCCACATTTTCAGTCTGAAAATAATTATATATTGTGTGTGTGTACATATACATCTAAGCTACATAGCTGTGCTTTTATCTTTGTTAAAGCTCACTTTTTATCCAAGACTTAACTGCAATGGACTGACACAGTTCTGATAGCTCTCAGCATGTGATGTTAGCTATGGTGGGGGGGTAAAAAATTACATAGCCTTGGAAATAGTTTGGACAGATAATCTTGCATTCTTAATCAGGGATTTTATGGCTTGTTTTGTGTACAGGTTGGCTGGCAAAGTCAAGCTGTAACCCTGGCTGAGGAGAGGGCTTTGTGCACAGAGAAAGTGCAGAGCTGGGGAACCAAAAGAAGCAAAGGGAGAGACATAGAATATGTGACTTGTGTAGACAAGTAAAGAGATGGTGATGAGGAGCTGGAAAAAAGTCCTGGGTGCCCTGAAATATGCAACACTTTTATCAATGGCAGCCTGGGAATCTACTGAATGAGGTCTTGTCAAGGGAAAGGTAGGGAATAAATTAAAAACAAAACCAGGAAGGTGAAGAAAAAGATAAAGGAAAACATGGAAGAAGAACTCATAGCAGAATTAACACAAGAAGTGATTAAGAGAGAGATAGACAGGAGGGAGTGGGAGGAAGAGAAAAATAATACAAAATTTAAAACTTCCAAGTAGCAGAACTCAGGAGGTTTTGTTCATTATCCCTGTTTTGTGAACAGCTAGCATACTGTGAATTCACTTAAATACCTAGAAGAGCAGAACTTGTGCAACTGAATGTGCTGAAGTATAACTGATTAGAGAGAAACAAGGGAAGAAAAATTGTCTTTTATGTTTATCTGTAAGGCCTGAATGTACAGGGAGATCCTCTTTGAGAAGAATAATACAGACAGACACTGTGGAGGCAAAGTAGCTGAATAACCTGCTCAAGGTCATCTCACAGGCAACAGACAAAGCTAAAAAGCTTGGAGTTACATTGCACAGTGAACGAATTCATAAAGCTGACAGAGGGCTGGCATGCTCTGATCCAGTTTTGTGGGTTCTTTTTTTTTTTAATCTTCAAATGAATCCTATAAACTGGGATGTTACTTTTTCTCTGTTTAGAAACTCCTTTGCTTCGAGAATTAAATAGATGTTCCAATACTATTTCAATACTGTCTAGGATGGCCCTTCTCACTCTACTCCTCCCATCCAAAGCATAATCCCAACAATTAAGGAAAATCCTTCTTTGTTCTGAAGCCTGGGCAGAGGTATACTAAGCTATCTAAAATAGCTTCAATGACCTGATGAGTCCCAATAAAAAATCATCATACTCTTATTCAACAAAGCAATTCCTCCCCATGGAGTTTCCCGGCAGTGCCTGCTTTCTGTAGTTATACTGATTAATATTTCTAAAGACTGCAAGTAATGCAGCCATCAGGCACTGGAGGCCAAATTTCAATCTAATGCAAAACCACTAATCAGCAGCTGAAGTAGAATTCAGCTTTTAATTTATTAACTTGAGAGAAGATACACTGCAAAGGGCCAGCTGAGCAACACATGTAAGTACTTCTCACCATTAAACAGCATCTGCTTTAAACAGTGCTTGTGTCTCCAAGCTAAAGCATTAGAAATTTATATTAAATAAGCTCCTTGACAAAGAGTGCTTCTAAATGCTATTTTGTTGAGCTTTTTGTTGAAGCCTCGAGGTTTTGGATTATTAGGTCTTTGATCTCTTAGGACTGTTCTCATAGTGCAATTCTATCTTACCTGTCTTCTAAGGAAGGAGGTGTTTCAATATCTCTCGCTGTTCCAGGAATAGTTTGCTGAGTTAGCATACAATTCTGGTGGAAAACCCCGCTGATTTATGAAAATAAATCAGTGATTTATTATATACACACATTCCACTAAAGCCACTTGACATCTGTCAAAGAAAATATCTGAAAAAGATTTTAACCTTAGCAATAAAAATAGTAAAGTGGACCAATTACAGTAATTTCACTATTATAAGCCACACCTGTTTCATTGAAGAATCAAGCCTACCCCAGTAGTGCGGCTTATATTCAGGTGTGGCTTATCTATGGACAAATCCCAGTGAAATGCCAACCCGGAAGTGAGAGCCAGTCAGGGAGGGTGCCTGGGGCTGCCTTTAAAGGCTTCGCTGGTCTATGAAAACTGTTGCAACTTGAGCACCTGACACCAAACCCCGCCTGGTGCGATTGTGTTACTAATTTGTTACTTTCTTACACATGAATCCTCGCTTTAAGAAAAAAAAAAAAAAAGTGCGGCTTATATTCAGGTGCGGCTTATATATGGACAAATCCCGTGGTCTACCCAGCTACCAGGAGGTGCAGCTTATAATCGGGGGGGCTTATAATTGTGAAATTACTGTACTCACTCTCCATCACTTGTATTGTTAAAGAGCTATACAATTGTTTTATGCATTTAAATATGCATCTTTTAAACTGCTGCTGTTGCACAAAATTCTCTTAGACATTGTTTCTAAATTAGTTTGTTCCTTCATTGGAAGAGCATTAAAAAAATGAAGATGTTACCATGCAACATACAGTATCATAGCAGGAAGAGTGTAATATCAGAGATGTGCATAAAAGACTCATAAATAGAAACACTCTAAGTGATGGGTGTATAAGATCAGTAATAATGAATCTTTATTGCTATGCATATTTAAACCATGTTCTCAGGTCCATGTACAAACAGCTCTAACCAGGCCATCAGTGTCCCTGTTGCAAAGAAGCAGTGATATATAATAACAAGATAATATGATTAATGATAATGTTATTTGTTCCACATACCAGTAGTGGATGTGTTGAAGCATTATGAGGAGGACTGAGGTCAGTGGGTGAAGTTTTTCCAGGAATGTAGAAATTGGCAGGCACAGATTAATGTCAAAGGATATGTGGAAATTTTTCAGGGTTCTGAGGTGTCATTACAAAACCCTATGGGGTCATCAGGCAGAGAAGTAATTTTAAACAAACATTGTTTTTCAGAAAAACAGTTTTCCCATTTTCCTCCGGTGACCAGGTACATTTCAGAACTGATGATCTAGCTGCTATCAGCTCAGGACTACAAGTGGTAACTCCTGGAATCAAATCTCTTGGCAAAGTACTCCTGTTTCCTTTCTAAATAAGCTGAAATTGATCCCAAATTTAACCTGACTGAAATATAAAATTCACTTGACTTGACCTTTATACTAATAATGAAATGGTGTCATGAGAAAGAAATTTGATGTCTCCATCTCTTCAGCCCAAGAGGACCTAATAGATGTAGAGTCATAAACTAAATTTTGAACACATTTTTTAAAACCCACACGGGGTTTTAGAAAGAAATAGAGTTTCTATTTTTTCAGATTATAAATTCTATTTCTGTATTTAAGATCACTGGTTTGGGGATTGCTTTATTTTGGGGAGAAGGCTTTTTGAGTCAATGGATCTAATTTTGGCATTAATCCCTCTTCTGCAGGGATACTTCTGATGTAGATAGTTACAGGTAAATAACAAAATCGTCTTGGGAAATCTCTTAAACAATATCCTAATCAAGGCAAACACTAAGACCAAACTACCAGCCACAGCTGGCTGTGTTTTTCTTCCTCAGACATGAGAGGCAATGCTCTCTGTGTGTGGATCCTCCTGCCTCTGCAGATGCCAGGGTGAGGTGCATGACTCTGGGCAGCTCCTGCACTGCCCTATGGAGGAGATTTTGGTGCCCTTCTCCATGCTGGGTGGGACTTGCCCTTCCAGGACCTCCCTCCCAGCTTGCAATACAATTTCTGTCAGTAAGCCGCGAGTACAGGCTGATGTGCAGGTGCCAGAGCTGCCTTTAGAGCCCCTGCTCAGGGCTGCGTGTGGATTCCAAGCTCTTCCATTAGACCCGGGAGCTGTGCATGAGGACTCCTGGCATGCAGAGGTTTGCATTGATGGCTGCTTTCACCAGGGTGGCTGACTGCACACTTGTGACTAGTTTTTGAACACCAGCCTTCTTTGCCACCCTGGGTGCTGCAGTCCTATCACTACAGGAATATTACAAGAGTATTATAGCACTGAGAACAATTCATGGCAACATGTTTTATATTAAGACTTTAGCAGTGGTAGATACCAATAATTATATGAAGTATGGCTATTATAGATTCAGTTATGCTTTTGGCCACATGGGGTTTCACTACAATTTTTTTTTATTTATTTAACTTTAACTAAAACCAGAATTTTTTCCCATGGTAATTCAATATTTCAGAGTTTTGAAAGGCTTGAGCTGTCATAAAGAGCTAAAATACAAGGTGTGAATGTACAAACAAACAAAAAGGAATGTGTGTGGGCAGAAGATGTATTCCCTAGTCTGGAAAAATTTAAATTAGAGAAGAGAAATTCTGAGCAATTTCTTAATGGAAATGTCAGTGTAGCTGTGTTCATGGCAGCAGAATCAGACACCAGTTCAAGAAATAACCAAATGAGAAAGAAAAATAAGACAGGAGAAGAAAGCAAAATAGCAATATACAGTGTGAGACAGGATTTCTGTCACAATCTAACTGTCTGTCAACTCTGCTAAAGCCACTCTGTTAAGAGCAAAACTGTTAAAGCCAGTGAGCACATACACCATATCTATTCACAGGCTAAGGATGCATTACTTCCATTAGCAGGTTATCTAAAGCACAAGACTGGAAGAGTCTGGAATATTAAAAAGCCCCTTCTATAATTGCAGCAGTCATATAAAAAATGTTTTTCACATTCTTGGAAAATATGCTTCAGATGCAATCAACAAAACAGTTCAAGAACCACAACTGAAAGAGCAAGCTGAAGCTAAAGTACATTTTGAAAAGACTTTCAGAAAGGCTAAGCACTTTCCTGGTGCTCTGTTTTGCAGTTACAGGAACTTGTTAAATACAACCCTCCAGAGAAAAACTCCCATGGGCTCAGCTGCTCTGACTTGGGGGAATGAAAACCAATCCTGACTGTGAATGTGGTGGTAGGGTTTTCATCCTGTGTAATAGATTTTTCACTGTGCTAATGAAATGCTGATTGCCAGACAGTAAAATGAATGCATCTTAGTAATACAAGATCAATTTGACTTCCTTATTACAACAGAAGTAGCATTCATTTTTCTCAATTAATCAACCACATCATCAGCACATCTCAGCTGCAGTCAACTAGTGATTATAAATTGACTCTGGGGTCACTTGCCTCTGCCTTGCAAAGGGAACATTTTAAACATTCTCACTTTCCTGCGTAGTATTGGAAATCATGCACACACACTCATAAGCTGAGACTAGACTTGATTTTCTTTGCAATTTAGCCAAGATCTGGAGTCTGTCCAACAGCAATTAAATCACGCCACTTTCTTTAGACTTCAACAGAATGGGGCAATTTTCTCGTGTTGTGAAAGGGAATGTTTCTATATCATTATTTGGTCAACAGGAAGATCAGACTCAAGTTACATATACTAATGATTTCTTATTGCAGTCCATGTATTGTACCTGTAACAATGGTTCCAAATAGTTCTCACGGGTTATTGAAACAGCTTTTTGTCTCTCTTTTCCTCCTCTCCTCCCTTTTCCTGTTCCTTAGCTGGAGGTGGAACAAAACAGATTCTTTAGATTGTAGCCCACTTTTGTATATAGATTGATCAACCTCTTTATTAGCAGCCTGTAAGAGAAGATTTTTACATCCTCTTACTAAATTTTTGGTCATTCATATCCTCTGGGCTCTTTCTGTGGGCTTGGAAGGACCAGAAACTGTACAGAAAGAATTTGTAGGATGTCAGTGTGGGTTTAGATCATTGCAGAATGTGCAGAGGGAAGAAAGTACTTTAATTTACCTGCATGATGAGCTGGAACACCCTAAAGCAGAGGAATCTGGAAAACTGAGGGGAAAAAAAAGGGAGTTGATGCAATGCTGCTCATCAGACAAATGATGAACTTGTGTTTCCCACTGAGCATGAAATATGTGCCTACAGGGTGCAAGGGTTTCACTTCACCTTCCCTTCAATGCCCTGGACACCCACCAGCTCAGGATTTTCCAAAGTGAGGGAAACCTTTCAGCATACAAAGTGGATGTCAGCATAATGTTGTCAAATGTCTCAAAAAATAATGCTGTCAAGATGAAGGCAGGCACAATGGCCTTCCAACACCCAATATATTCTGTGTAACTTAAACCAAATTGGGCTATCTTTCTCATAAAGAACTAAATTGGACATGAATTTGCAACTTATGATGACATTGTCTTACTATAGTTGCCATTTTCTTTAACTTTTGAATTAATTTCCTGTTCCCCTCCCCTATTTTATTATTTAATTTGGAAGTCAGCTCTAGGGACAGTTATTCAAGCTCAAAATTCGGGAGGTTTTCACATCTTATAAAGCCAAACTACAGACTAAGTCAGGAATGAATCTCATCCAGTTAAAACAGATTTGTATTTTTCAATCTGTTATTTCATGCAATTTTATTCAAAGTTAGCTTTCGTGTGTTCATATTTTATGACTACTCATAACAGATATGGAGATCATAGATTAACTCCCATTGCTTGAAAATTGCATCAGCAAGTTTTTTTAACTTAATCTCTGATCCCTACTATGGGAAAAATTTCTGATGGTTTTTGCTTCTCTCTTACATCCCATTCCCATCAGAGTTCATTTATATTCTCCCAGCTTACTCATACCAGCCCTGACCAATTTAAGGAGCCTGCTGCCAATGTGGAGACTTCCCCAGAGTCTGCAACATCATAAAGATAAGCACTCATGTTGCTAAGAGAAGCATCCCTGTCTCTTGCCTAGGCTTTTTTTGTCAAGTAGATGAAGTGAAATAATAATATTACGCTAAATGTGATTAATAAGGTAATCACATTTTTCATCTCAGAAGCATTCTATCAGCTCTCTTTCTGTTTCAGACAAGGGAGCTCTCATTTTCTCTCATGCATTATCTTTTCAAATGGAAAAATGTAAATAGATTTTGCAGGCTATAGGTGTCCCAATTCAGTTTCAATCTGTTTTAAAGGAATATTCTACCAGGTAATCCTCAAAGGACAAAACCTGTTGTGCAGGCTTGGTTTTGTTGCACTTGTTTTGTCAAGTGAGTCCACATAATCAATTCCAGCTCATCAAGAAATATCTCCATGTTAATAGAGTTTGGCTTAATTATAGAATAAATTAAAGGAAATACTGTACTTCTTGGTGCTCAGACTTTAGTTACTCAAGTCAGTGTTTATGGGGCCCTTCCAGTCTGATTATAGGGGCCTGTATGTGGCTCATATCCAGGAAAGCACTCAGCAGCATGCTCATGGTTTAATGGGTGTCTAATGTTGTGCTGGATTAAGAAGTATTGGAGCTGTACCATGCCATCATTTTTGGACAGCAGCCTTTGTCAATGCCAGCAGACATCTCTGTGCCAGTCAATGGCAAATGTTGGCCACTGGCACCATACAGACTCTAACAGAGAGCTGTCCCTTGTGGTTGAAATGATAGGTGTAGAGGATAGAAGTGCTGCAAGCAGCAGCTTGTGATGGGTTTAGGAGAGTAACTGCTCTGTATGGATCACATTAAGGAACCTTTTACTTGGGTGAGGTTTTTTTGCTTTCTTATATCCAGATCCAATCTCATGGCAAATCACTTAATCACTGAGGAAATTGCTCATGTCCTTTTGTATGTGCTCACATAGCTCATTCAGCTCAGGGTGGACTTCATGCCAAGAGAACCCTCTGACAAAATCAGATGTTAAACCACTGGAATATGAAGCAGAGCAGCAGTTTGCAGTGTGTCCCTACAACTGGGAAACAGGTAAACGGGAAAACTGGGCATGAGCCAGTCCTGGGAGCTGCCTGCAATTTAAAGCATCTGGGCTAAACCAAACCAAGGCAGCCAGGTGCTCTGCAAACAACTCTTCAGGACTGGTGTTGTGCAAGGGTGCAGTCACCCTGGAACTTCACAGCCATGAACTTCAGAGAAGCTTTTTATCAAACAAAGGCATACTAGGCTTTTGCCCACAAACTTCTAGACACTTAAATTTTGAAGACAACTCTAATCAAAGCAACTCGAGGAGTAGGAAAAGATTAGCAGATTTGTGGCATTCACTTTTCCTGCTGATAGTAAAAAGTTCTCTGACATTCCCAATAGAAAGGCCAAATGCTGAAAGGTACTGAGCACCCCTAATTTTAACTACAATCAACCTCTGAGAGTTACATACCTTCAAGGATTTGACAGAGAGAATTCCTACAGGAGGAGATATGGGAGAGTCTGGCTTTTGACATGCCAATCAGGAGAAGTAGGTGTTTTGAGGTAAAAGTCCAAATGACTAGGAAAAACACTTTTGATTGTTTCAGTCTTTAATGTTACCACTGACTAGACACCAGTGTGTCCCTGATTTGCCCTGTGATGGGAAAAGAAGTGTCTTGTGCCCTGTTGGGAACCTGACCAGCAAATGAATAAGCATGAACAGATTCTGAAAAGAGTTGCCCACAATTCTTCTTGGTTGGGAGCATCTTGTCTGCGCCAAGTAGCCTGGGCATTGGGGAAATACAAGGACTGAGAAAAAATATGTGGGGCACAGGCAATGCCAGCATTTTGTGAGACTGGAACAGGACTAAATCCCTTTGATCTGGCTATATATGATATTCTGACCCTTCAGGAATGAGGCAAAGTGCTGTAAATTTCATTAGAGGAGAAATTAGAAGGAAAGATATTTAGGGAACACATAAAAACGCAGTAGTGGCCTAACATAGTAGTTCTATGATTTTATCCTGCAAGGTGCATAAGAATTTGTAAAGGGTTTTGAGCCCTGATGGTTCTGAGACTTCTGTAAGCTGAAAAGGAAAGTGATAGGAGTGTGGGCAGAATGGCCATTCAGGTTTATTTTGGGCAAAATCGTTGTGTAAAAGCTTTAAAGTCAGCTTAAATGCAGCTGGGAAAAAAAATGGTTAAAGATATGCTGTCTCTCAAAATTCCAAGTAAGGAGATTACAGATAAAAGGAAAGTTTGGGAAAAAGAATAAAAAGACAAGACTTAGAAGAAATTTTCTTTTGTGTCCCACACTATAAAGGGATATAAAAATTGTTATTTGATTAACTCATAGCTGCATACTGGTGAATTGTTTTCCAGCTGGTAATCTTCAATTAAAAACAAATTGAAAAGTGATAAGCTTCTAAGTTTCTGGACAAACCCAAATGACGTTAATGACAATTCTCTTAATTGCATTTTAATTTTTTTTGGTTTACTGATCTACCTGATATAGTTTCATCAGATCCTTTTTGAAACAGGATATAATTCTTGTGCTAGAGTCTGTGGATCACCTCAGAAAACTGAAGTAAGTAATTTCACACTGATAAGCTGCATGTATTTCACTGGAGAATTGAGCCATTCCTGGAAGTGCGGCTAATCACCAGGTGCGGCACATTTATGGACAAATTTTGGCGAAATGCCAACCCAGAAGTGTGAACCAGCCAGGCAGAGAGTTGCCGCAGAGCCGCGGCTGGGTGGGCGAGGGGCGGGTGGGGAGCTGCTGCAGAGCCGCTGCCATGTGGGTGGTGAGCTGGAGCCACTGGCGAGTAGGCGGTGAGCCGCCTGCCACCTTCACGTGCTGGGCCTGCTAAGCCACTTGCCGTGTTCGCACAGCCAGCCTGCCGAGGAGCCGCCACTTTTGAGTGGTGCGTGGAGCCACCACCACTGCCGAGCAGACGGGGAGCCACAGCAGCCAGCACTGGGGGAGGGAGTGCCGGGGCCCGCGGCACAGGGAGGGCACCTGGGCCTGCGTTTAAAGGCTTCACCAGTCTGTGAAAACTGTTTGCAAATTGAGCACCTGACAGCAAACCCCGCGATCATGCGGGGTTACTTTGTTGCACATGGATCCTCGCTTTTAAAAAAAAAAGTGCGGCTTATCACCCGGTGCGGCTTATTTATGGACAAATTCCATGGTCTTCCCGGCTACTCGGAAGTGCGGCTTAAAACCAGGTGCAGCTTATGAGTGTGAAATCACTGTAATTAAGACTTTATTAGTGAAATTACTGTAAAGGGAAATGCAAATGCATGTTTATTAAATTTTTTGGCCAAGTACAAGAGAATGTCGTGTGAAAGGTGCTTGGAGACCTTTTATCTACCTGTACTGGTATATATTGTTGTTCACCTGGAAATATGCCTCTTTAATAGCAATCATCCCTCAAATACTGATTTTATGCAGGAGGAAAGGGTTAATGAATTTCTCCAGGGCTAAAGGCTGAAGCAAAAGAAGTTGCTGTATGTTAGAGATTAACT
This sequence comes from Sialia sialis, assembly GCA_009812075.1. Taxonomy (NCBI): domain Eukaryota; kingdom Metazoa; phylum Chordata; class Aves; order Passeriformes; family Turdidae; genus Sialia; species Sialia sialis. The sequence goes on from VRYO01002355.1 coordinate 31,822,315, forward strand.
GCTGAAGGAACTTGGAGGGCAATGCTTTGGCGGTCATGCTGCCTTGACTTCTTGAGGAGAGGCAGCTGCAGACACAGAGCCAGAGCTCTGTGTGTGAACTGGGGCTATTTGCATGAGTAACAGTGATCGTGGCGGTCCTGGTCACTATGTCCATGTTTTCCAAAGACAATGCAGAACATGAGGTATAAAGATGTGGCCTTTTGAATCTCTATTTCTTACTGACTCTTAATTAAAACAAAGAAAAACTAGTGAGTGTAGCACTTGTCATAGAAGGTGTAGATTTTAGTAATAAATAAACCACCAGAAAAAAAGATAAATAGTAATAAGAAGGTTTATTTGTATATGTTTTCCCTAAGAAAATCTGCTAGGCAAAGTGCACAGTCATTTGATTTTTATCACAATGTTTTCTATCTTTACCCTGTGGCAGAAAGTCTCTCCAAGGGCTGGGAACACGAAATGGTTACACCCATGAGTTAAATGGAAAGATATGCAGTAACAGACAAGGAAACTGGATTTTAACAGCTTTCATCTGGTCTTCCTGGTACAGGTAGAGTCATATGCTTCCATATCTCTGCCTAATAAAATCCACCTTCATATGCCAGGAAAGTGAAGCTCTGTGGTACATCCTCGAGCTCTTGGGAAAGGCTTTAACATGTCTGACATGTGGAACTCAAAACTACTTAACTCCTCTTGCTGAGGAGTTGGTAGTTGGTCACAACTTTGCAGCCTATAATGTGAAAGCAATTTCTGTGCTCTTCATCTGCATTAGCACCAAAAACTCCCAACAGGGATCAAGCTGCATCTTTGTGCACCTTCATGCTTTTGAAAGTGCAGTGGGCTTAATACTCCTTTGGAAACATTATCTCTGGCTTTAAAATAGCTCTAAATTTCAGCCAGAGCTGCAGTGGGTTCTAAGTAGACCTGAGATAATTCTAAAATGCTGTACTAAGATACTGGTAGAATACTAGCTCTACAAAACCTGCTGTATAAATTAATCAGTAGTTATCACATAACGAGGTACTGTGGTTGCACTTGTAATAAAGTTCCCAAGCTAGAATTCTTATTTTGTTAAAGTCTGTTGATAAGGTTATTGAAGACCTGATGCAAATCAAGTGTAGAGTTGCTCTTTGAATGCAAGCATGGAGCATTTCCATGTAAATAACCTCAAACAGTTGAGGGGTGGTGGCTGCATTAGAGCCCTCAACTTGAGTGGATTATTTAATGCCCTTTTCTCTGTTTTTCACAGAGCTCTTGAAAGCAGAGGTATTTTTCCTCAGGCTCTTTCACTGAACAGTGTCTTCAGCTACTCTCACACTTGGGTCTTTGCTCTCTCTGCTCATCTACTCAACTGTAGACTCTGAGTTCAGGAAGTGGGAAAGCACAATTTCTCTGCAGGCATATTTGCCTGCTCTTTGAAACAGGTGCTGTGGGTGTATCCTGTATTTCTAAGTTCATTTTCTTGACACAGATATTTATTAAGTTCCTAGCTAAACCACTGACACCTCTCCTATATCATCTTCTGTCCCACTTTTCCATTTAACTTCATGGCCTTCTATTTACTCAGCTAAAGTGTGACACTTTACAACTTTTGCACATATTTTTCTGGATTTGTAATACCTTTGGAGGTATTGCCTCCATCCTTCCCTTTTCATACCAGGTCAAAGGGATTCTTTTGGGCTTTGAGTATTTCTTTTATTCCTTACAGCTTAAAAAGACAGTTTTTCACCCTGGCTCATATTGTCCTTGCTTGCTGGAAGGATCTTTGTGATCAGAATTCAACTTCTGGCTTTGTTGCAGGCCCTTCAATACCCTGTGCTTGTAAACTTTGCTGTTACTATAAAAGAGGACCATTAAAGTTCCTCTCTTATCCCTCATCTTTTCTGGTTTTTGCCTTATGAAATTACTGTCTGCTCTGGGCAGAAAGGCTTTCCTCCATTGCGTTCATACAGGTCCTCACATAGAATGAGAAGCCAGTAAATCAATATAATTACCCTGACAAGCATAGCTAGAATGTTCTCTTGAAGTTTTTTTAGCTTTATTATTTGTACTCTCCTGCATTTATCCAGATTTCATTCATTTTTTCTTAAAACTTGTGAATTTCAATAATGCCTTCTGCTCAGTAGATCCACTAAAGGCAGCATTTTGACAAAGATTTATTTTGCAAAATAATTTTCTGAAGAGAAGGTCAGTTTTACAGGATGAATTTTCATCCTCATTGGAGGCAGTCCCAAGAGCTGCAGCAGACTATCCAGGATTGCCTTCTGAAGTGCAATATTGTCAGGTCACACACAGCCCTTTCAATAAGCCATTGGGAGTCAATTAAAAGTTTTATGTGCTCTGGCCTGCTTTAGCAGTGACAGCTCCTGAGTTCAGGTCAGGACAGGTCAGGTGCATCAACCTCACTGCGCTTTTTCTGCACAAGATTCACACGAGTATTCGCAGGCCATTTCACTGACATTTGTTAGCAAAACCCTCACATAGTTTACAGGCGTTTTTAAAAGTGAGAGAGACATATTTGTCAGGACATTTTGAACTCTGGTGTGCTTGTATAGCTCCTATTGCAAAACTCTATTTCTTTGCTTGCTTAAACCCTGACACCTATTTTGTGAGAAATTATTTTTCAAAAAAAGACCTCTTCTGATGGAGACCTTGATCCATGATATGTAGAAGACTTGGAAAGGAAGATGCACCAGAAGACAAAAGAAGGCAGAATTATCTGACTCTGTCCCTCCCCAATCCCCGACCTTCCAGCTAGCTCTCAGTCAGAGATGGGGTGGGGGAGTCATGGACAAAGCAAGACAAAGGAGGCCCAGAACTCCTGGCTCTGTTCCAAGGTTTATTCTTGAAGGGGTCCAGGAGAAAGAGAGCAATCACATGATACACAGAGGTTTATATAACTTTCAGGAAACGAGGGTGGGGGGTAGTAATAGAATCTCCTTCCAGCTCGGAATGGTCAGATAAGGGGTAGGGTCCACAGATCAAGGAATGTAAACATATGTTGGTTATGGAATGCAACAATTATCTAAATCTCATAAAAGAAAAATATTGATTTAATCTTCCTTCTTTCCTCTTTTTCTAGTATCCCATTAGAAAAGGTAGAAATATCCATGCAGTTCCTCGTACAGAGCTCTGACTCTTCCTCCTGGCTCTATCTCCTACCTGTCCCTTGATTTTCAAGGAGGCTGTAAGTTACTCTGGTATTTTTTCCCCCTCTCATTAAAATTGTGGTTGACATAATCAGTGTCTTGTATAATTTGGAAGAAGCAGTGAGTGTGTTGTTTTCTGCTCTTATTTCAAGCAGTATTTTGTTGTCTTGTGTCAGGATGAGGGCTGGTTTTACAGCCAGCTCCTGGTTTTGGCTACTTTAGGTAGGAGTAGAGGTGGCTCAAGAACAGAAGTAGCACGATGAGGAGGTGGCACCATTTTTTCTTCCTCTTTCACTCCTGGGGACCAGAGTGAGGACCAGAATCAAACCTGGGAGAACCTCCAGCACTGTGAGCAAGAAGAATTTCTCCATGCTCTGACACAAGGAAGGAGCTCAAAAACAGCCAAAGTCTTTCTTTTCTCAAAAACACAGAGTACAGTAATTTCATGACTATAAGATGCACCCTTTTGACTAAAATTTTGATCAAAACCTGGAAGTGTGCCTTATAATCTGGTGCACTTTATATATGGACAAAGTTCGGAAATTTGCCAACCCAGAAGTGCAAGCCATGAGCGCTGGGGGTGGGCAAGAGTGCTGGGGCACGAGGCACGGGGAGGGTGCCTGGGGCTGCATTTAAAGGCTATGCCAATCTATGAAAAATGTTTGCAAACTGAGCACCTGCCAGTAAACCCCGTGATCACACTATTCCGTTACTAACTCGTTACTTTGTTGCACATGGATCCTTGCTGCAAAAAAAAAGTGCGCCTTATAGTCCGATGCACCTTATAGTTGTGAAATTACTGTAACCAGAATGTCATCTTTTGCTTATGATGTTCTTCTGAACAAAGGAGTCAAAATAGGAAAACCAGTATTTTTTTCCCAATAAAAGCTTTCTGATAGGCACTGAATTCAGAAAGAGAAACAGTATAATATGGTCAAAAAGGCTGACCTCTGTGTTGTTTGGCTCTTCAGATGGATGAATATGCTGTAAGGAAAAGAATTTAGGTATTTACCTACACTGAGCAAGGCACTCATGAGGGCTTGTAGACCTGGAAAAGCAGTGTAGTCCTTGTCCTTCACAGAGTTTAAATAAATCCAATAAAAAGTACTCAGTAAATTGCAATTGAACTTTGTGGGATCCAAGCCATAAACTGTAACTTTTCAATGGAGAACTTGTTCTTTTCCTGTCTCCTTCCACAATGTTCTCTGCCAAATAACATCCAAAAACTTAATTCAGTCTCTATGATAGAAGTAGAAATTTTTACTCCTTTGTTCTCAGTTTGTGGTAACTTTGCTCCAAAATTCAATGCCACTTATACCCAGGAATGCAGACTCTTATACCCAAGCCATCTGTAGACTCTTACCTGAATTAATTTAATATTAAGAAGAAACATACTTCAAAATTAAGAAATAGAGGGGACATAGATACTTATAAGTATCAAAATGCTTCATGTTTCACATTTATATCTTTAAAACTAGTAAGTTTTAAAACTGATAAGGAATTGTTGTATTCAAGGTGGCCTAAGTTTTAATTGAGAATTAAGGACCCTTAATGAAAAAGGAAAATGAAACCTTGAGAAGTTCCAATTAACACATAATTACATGTTGGCCTTAGATGAAATGACTGCCATGTAAATGTCATTAATATGTTGATTGAGTCAGCTGTTAAAAATCCTCTTAATAAAAAACCTTCATCCAGTCATATGCTAGGCACTCCTAATTATACAGTAATGATCATTTTATTGAGAGGAATGGTAATATATTATAATTTCTGGTTATAAAAAGATATATATGTACAATACTATAAAGGAATTTAATAGAATAATTTCTTAGCAAAATGAAGTGTCTTTTTCAGATTTTTTAGAAGTGATTTTAGTTTTCCATCTGCAGAATATAGAAAACTGGGATGAGTTTAGGAGTATTTACTTTGCCAGCTTTCTAGAGGCAGATATAGAGACAGAAGATGCAGTGTAAGACCTGTGAATTATTTCAGATATGGTGCAGTAAAGACACCTCTTAATATGGCAGGCTATTTTTAAAAGCACAATAATTTCACAACTATAAGGCGCACCGGATTATAAGGTGCACTTTTATTTTTGCAGCAAGGATCCGTGTGCAGCAAAGTAACGAATTAGTAACAGAATTGTGCGATTGCGGAGTTTACTGGCAGGTGCTCAATTTGCAAACATTTTTCACAGATTGGCATAGCCTTTAAATAAAGCCGCAGGTGCCCTCCCTGTGCTGCAGGCCTCGGCACTCCTGCCTGCCCCCAGCACCGACTGGCGTAGCTCTCACAGCTGGCGCGGCTCTCATGGTGCATGACTCACGCTTCCAGGTTGGCAAATTTCCAAACTTTTTCCATATATAAGGCACACTGGATTATAAGGCGCACTTCCTGGTTTCGATCAAAATTTTAGTCAAAAGGATGTGCCTTATAGTTGTGAAATTACTGCATTTTTGTTATTATGCATCTTGGAATCTGAATTATTCATTTTGCAGCAAATTCTGCATCACTGAAACTGCTGTTTTTTGTTCTTCTTCATGGCCTTGCAGTCCAGCACAGCAGGGTGATGTCTGGAAGCTTTAAAGGAGGAATGGAGAGTATATTTCTAAGACAGCCACTGATCGAGACCCCTGTCAGGAGCAGGTGGGAGAAATTTCAGTGTGAGTAAACCAGTGTATTTTATGAAGACAGTCTGAGTGATCCCATAAATCCTAGTACTATAATCCATATATACCACTCACAGGGTATGGTGTTTCTTTTTCTCCATTACCCAAAGCTTTTCATTGTTTCATTTGTGTATGGGGGTGTCTGAGTGTAGGCACCTGGCATGGTTGTGAATTGGTAGTGATTATAGAAGTTTACAACAGCTTTCATGTTGATATTTTAATATCCAGTGTTTCAGAGCAATTCCACTTCTAGTACTGCAAATTTGTTCATTCATGGGATGTTTGCATGTATTATTGTGTTTGACCAATCTCAGTGTTGCTTGAAATTTGTCTTAACTAATTTTCTTCTGCAGATGGTAAAAATTTGCTACTTATGCCTTTTTGATATGGTTATATAAAACAGGTTAGTGCAACAAGGTTAGAATTTTTCACTAGATATTTTGGAGACTTGATGAATGGGATATTGAATTGGCAAAGAGCAGACTGAAAAGAGAAATGGCAGTTAATGGAAGGATGTATGAAGTCTGAAAGACCTTATTTGGTATTTTCACTAAACTTCGAATTGTGCACACTAGCGAATTATTCTGACAACAAAAAAAAAAGATTTTTTTCCATCAGTAGACAATTGAAATACAGTACAAAAAAAAAAAAAAAAAAGGCTCCCTGTGAGATCCAGAACCCTGAAAAGAAAATCAGAATTCCAAGTTGTATTCTGAGACATTAATCCTATAGATTATTCCTGTAGATTGCAATAACTACCATGGAATAGAACCATATGTATTTTCAGATATCATTTCTATAAGACATAAGTACAAAGGTCCCATCAATAAAAAGGAACATTTCTTTCCAGTTTTGCAGTACTGTAGCAAAATAATAATCCTTGATATTTTAAAAAACGGAATTTGATGGATTTACAGAAGGAATTAGATTACATGATTCTAGCTCTAACATGGCACATTGTAGGCATTGACTCAAGAGTATTCTCAAAATATGAAGTAGTTTGTTAAATACCTCCACCCAGCTTTTCTCCAGCCTTGGCTATGTTAGTGGTGTTTGTATGTGAGAGTAAAATCAACTCATGAGAGTGAGAATTGCAGAAGAGAAGGTGTCGCTTTCAGATGTTTATACACTGCTGTGTCCCAATCTGTGATTGCCAAGTAAAAAAATTTTAGTGCCAAGTAAGACCCAATCTTCTGTACAAAAATAAAGATCTGCTGGCTTTGGCTTTTGTGGCACTGAGATAGTCAGTGAGGCACTGTCTTCAATGACAAGGTTAAACTGTAGCAACAGCACTGTGGATTTGAAAAAAAAATTATAATGGAGATAGCAAACTTAGCTTGTGAACTAAAGGTCACTATTTTAGGGAGGCACTGTATAATTTCAAATCATTACTGACTCATATTCATTCCTTCGTATGGATTACTCATGTTTCTGTTAATATAATTGGGGGTGGTTTGCAATTGAGACTGTTTGGCTGCTGTCAGCTGGGATAGAGGCACTTATTAACGTCGCTGTGAGGGTGAGTGGGTGAGAGCACATGTTTCAGAAACATCTCAGTCTTCAAACTGAATTTGGAGCTACACATTTAAAGAACCTCATATTTATTTGTTTCAGCTGGATTCTTTCCAATTATCTTCTTATATTCATGTAAACATCCATCAAAATAATCTCAGACAGTTCTAAGCAATGTACTGTAAAACACTTCATTGTTCAAAACTAGCCCTCGAAATCACTGCAGCATAGCATGTCATGTATGTATATCCAAAGGGCTCATGTCAACTGGTGGAGATGGAATTGGATCCTGAGGACATGGGAGAAAAATCTATCATGCTGCAAACGAATAGTTTTAAGATACTTTGAAAATGATTGATCTGTTCCTTTGTTATTCCTTAAAAAATGAGTTTTCGAACCAAGAAGCATTGCAGCATACACACTAAGAGATTGTCAAAGAAAATTTGCCCATGTCTACAAAAATTGTCATAACAAGGCTTCCCTATTGAGTATTGATTGGGTATTACTTTCATCATTGGCTCTTTAACAAGTTGCCTTGGTGTGGTGAAAGTGACTCTAAAGTGTGATGTTTGTAACTTGGCTTTCCCATGCTGAACTCACTGTGTGCTTTTGCAAAATCTATGGATTCATTCTGCATGCATGGAGCAGGCAGGATGAGCTGTAGTGCTCCCCAGAGCTCCTTGCAGTACAGATATCCACTTGTATGAAAGTATGGATCAGCCAGGATTAAGAGATGTGTGAGGATTTTTTGTGTCCTGGGAGGTGGTGAGCTCAGAGAGAGTCAAAGCTCATGACAAGGAATGTTGTATCCTACACCAGTTTGTAACATAACAATTTTCCTAATGCTTCTAAATCCCACATATTGTGATTGACTTAAATTTGCAGTTAGAATCATCAAAGCCCCAGAGTAAATTATTTTAAATTCAGATGAAGTATCTACATTCATGTTTTAATATTGAAGTTATAGATAAAAGAGTTGACATGTAAATAATTATACTGTCTTGTTCAATCTCTCACAGTGTGTTCACAAAGCAGCATTGCAATCTAAAAGGTCCTTTTTTATGACAGGAAATATATTTAATTTTTTTACTATTCCGCTTCATGAAATAAAGCTAAGCTAGTCTGTTTATACAACTAATTGGTTTGAGGTTTGCTACTCAGACTTAAAATAGAGCTGTCCTTTATTTGGGTCTTTGAGAAACACATGAACTTCAGACATAACCTGGCAAGAAAGAGAAAGCTGGAAGTTAAGAGAGATTGCTTAGCTCTGCTGGAGAGAACTGTTGTATAGTAATCTGCTGTCCTCAGAAGACAGCTCAAACCACCTTTTCCTGTACTCACCTGGAGACCCACTGGGAAACCAGAGATAGTGCATGTCAGCCTCTGGCTGCTGGGGGATGTGCAAGCATTTGTTAAACTATAACCTGAAAGGAGAAACAGTCTGAAAATATTTATGTAATGTATTTAATCTATTTCTGACCAGCTGTGTTTACAGAATAGTTTAACTGGGAAGTTGTATTCAAAGCAGGTTTTTTTATCCCACAAAATAAAAACATAGAAAAATGGCATGAAATTATGTCGTTCCTCATTTGCATTCAGGTAGCATATCAGCAGCAAATTCTGCTTTGACTCTTTAATGCAAAAAACTTGGAAAATATGCTGCCACTTAAGTTTCATTGAACTGAGAATGAGACTCATTCTATTTCCTTATTTAGTTTTGCATTAACTTACCTCCTTCTCCTAACTTGAGTGGTTCAGCACCATCTGAGTGGCAAAGCCTTTTCAAAGTTATCAGTATTGAGCTGCTTTCCAAGACAATATAGTTTTAATTTCTTAATGCATATTTTGGGCTTAGTGGAGCTGCAAGAATTTGTCTTTGTCTACCTGGTGAAGACAACCCATAATTTCTTTACTCCAAAATAGACCTTGACTTCTTGTGGCATTTTGCACATGGAACATCTCCCTGCTATTACTGTCTGATGTTAAAATAGGACGGGCTTTCTCACAGAGGGGCTCGCTGGGAGCGCTGAAACTTCCTGAACATGCACGACTTTCTCTGCTCAGTGCTGGAGTCCACCCACTCACAGAGTGGGAGCATCAGAGCACAGGTAATTGGAGCATGAAGTGCTGCAGAACTGTGAGCAGGGATGCTTTAGGGAGGTACTGGGACATGGCAATGCCCTGAGAGGCTGAAGGAAGCACAGGGACGTTGAGGTGTTACAGGAGTGTGGAGAGCAGCGCTCACACATCTTCACAGAGCTCCTGCCTGGCCAAACGTTTTGTTATGTGGATTTGGGCTTTGTCTGAACCAGACTTCCAAACTTTTGTATGATCTTTTTTTAATAGGGGAAAGGAGGGATTGCTTAACTGGCAGGCCCTATTTCTGCGTAATTGTGGAATAGTTTGAGCTGGAAGGGACCTTTGAAGGTTATCTGGTCCAGCCCCCCTGCAAGGATCACAGAACAAATTCACATAAATAATGTTTCAAGAAGATCCCATTCGCTTGCTATAAATTGACTTTCTGCAAAAGTATGCTTTTCTTTTTTTTTTTTTTAATTTAGCTTAGTGAGTAGAGCAGGTTTTTTGCAGTCTGTTTCTCATCTCCTACACACTATGTTTGTTAACATTCATGAACATGAAATGCAACAGGCTCTTCATCAGCTCCTCTTTTTAGCATTTAATTTGTTACTCCTACAGCAAAGTTGTAGGACTTCACCATGGTGCAAATATCACTTAGATACATTTGTTTTTCATTCAAGTAATCCAAAGATGTTCATGAGTAGCTGAAATACTAGACTGAGAAGGAGGTCTTTTGGATCTTGTATATACATCAACTCCACATCTTCCTATGAGAGCAATGCATAAATACATCTAAATATGCTGCAAAATTATGTAATCATTAAATCATACTTTTGAAAGGAATAAGTGAACAAGAACAGGGAGCATTTTTAATTTTTATTGCATCAGTGCCATTTGAGGTTAGGAGAAAGGCAGGATAATGTGCAGCTTTTCAATATTTTATATGCAGTTCTTAGATTCAGACAATTTTAAGGTCCTGGCTAGCTGTAATTGAGGAAAGGTGTCACTGGTCTTTATTTTAAATGTACTTGATTGGATCTGGATTAAGATACAGCTTTGTTTTATTTCAGTTTTTACTTTTGATCACAAAGGCAGAGATTAATGAGCATATAGAAAATTCAGAATTCTTTGTATTCTGTGCAGTGACTCAGTTGATGGTTTTGAGTATGGCAATGTTGAGAATGTTGAGAACAATCACTCTGAGGACTGACATATACTGGAAGGGATATCTCTAGAGACCTGTACACTTCTTGTTAAGATTTTCCCAACCTATACAGAGTTCCCCAGAATCTTTGTATTTGGACTATAATCACACCTGCCATGTTAATAATGGGTCTTTAATAATTTCTAGAATTGCTACAGTTACAGGTGTTTAGCTTTTGCTGCAATATTGACTGTTATTTGCAGTGCGTACTATAGTGGTTCATACCCCTCTGAGACCCTTTTGTGGACAAGAAATACCTCTCAAATTACCCAGGCACAGCAACTTATTCTCTTCCTAAAATTTTGCCTAGACCTGAAAAGGGGCAATGAGTAAAGACTCTTTTTACCTTGGGGCCAGTTTGTTCTCCCTTAGACAGTCTCCTAGCTAGTACAGTGTGTGAAATGACAGCTGTCTCTGCTGACATTTTCTGAGGAAAAAAAAAGACTGAAAAAAGAAATTTTCTTATGTTCTCTCCTTTAAATAAAAGCCTAGAAAATGGCAACAAAACATCAAGCTTAAAAGCTGTTCATGCCACCCTGAACTATGATCCCGTCTGATATACAACACAGGCACAGACAGAAAACAATTATAACAGGAACTACTTTGACTGACAGGAGTTCTTGCCATATAATATTTAATGTTTTTGAAAGCCATCCTTTGCCTTCACTGAAGTGAGGGAGAGACCACAGTTAAAAGTCAGAGTGAGTGTTGGTGCTCACTGTAGCCCAGGCAGACTGGTTTAAACTGAGTGATTGCCAACTAGATACCATCTTTAGAGATTATGGTCAAGCTGGACTTGAAAAATGAATCTTGAATAGATCTCAATAGTGATTTTTTTTTTATAGCTTCCTGTGCTGATAGAGATACTGAGGGATCAAAGGAGTCTGTTTTTCAGGTGTGCTGTATTTGCTGAGTACAGAAAGGCATAAATGGCAATAATTTCAAAATTAGTTGTTGGTGTACTGATTCCCGTTGGTTGTAATACTTTGCCTTATCTGAGGAAAGGAAGATTATAGAAGCACTCAGCTGAGAGGGGTCTGCAAGTTCTGTTACTGTTGAGAAGTGCTGTAATTTACCTGATCAACCTAATCCATGTTGTGCTATAAACAGTTCTGCAGATAAACATCTGCACTGCTGGAGGAGGAGATATTCCACCTGCACTGCTGTGCAGCAGCGTGCCCACCTATTAACCACTACAGCATGAATCCCCTGAGCAGAGCTTGCAACCACAGTGCCTTTGTGAGAGCGATTTTTCATTACTCTAAGTTATATAGAATATCCCTTATACCAGCAAGAAGTAATTGCAGAGGCTTAGCATGGTATAATTAGAAGCTTTATTATGCCAGTTGGAGGAATATTTTATATTAACACTGACAATTTTCCTGAGAGTTTCTGTGAAAAACAGAATGAGAACATGGATGTGATGCTAAATCTATCAGGTAAATGTTTTCCAGTATAAAGTTACCCTTAACATCTTATTCACACTGACATCAGTTGTGGTTCCAGAAACTTCCCAGCAGTACTGCTTGCCTCAACAGCAAAACACTGCTGCGCAAACAAAGTAATGCAGTAATTTGGGCATTTGAGACCTTACAATGAAGATGTAAATAATTATTTATTTATGAACATTAAGACTGAAAAATCTGTCAGAGTAATGACTGAATTCAATTACATAGTTCTGTTTTGTTTACATTGCTTAAAAATAAAATATTAGATTATCCATAATTTCTTAATGCCCAGGTAAAGTTAATCAATTTATTATTCACTCAGAGATGTCCTCTCAACACTGAAGGTAGCTATATCTGATTAGAAACTAATGTTTTAAGAAGACCTCTTGTCTACAGCCATCCATCTCACTACTTGAGTGATACCTTGTCACCAGAGGCAGCATGAGCATGGAAAGAAAGGTGTTCTGCATGACACTCATCTGGAGTGGCATAACTCAACACCTGGCAGGTAGTGTGGGATGACGAAGGGTTTGAAAAGATGTTCTCACAGCACCTTGTGGTAATGGAGCAGAAAGGAGTGAAATGATTTTGTTGAATCCTATATTTGCAAATGTGGGTGGAATTCTCTGAATAATTTTGGCTGAAATGAAGCCTTTGCTCAATTTCTTCCCCTGCCTGGGGGAAGTGAACCCACACCCCCACAGGGACTTCTCTAGTCAGAAGACTACCTCTTCATCTGGGATAGTATTCCCTCATGCCCTGGGTTGCATATAATAATGACATTTTGTCAATAATCAACAATTAAATTGGCTGGGGAAAGCAGAATGGGAGTCTCCAACAGCCAGAGGTTAGAGCACTCATCTGGGAAACATTTAGCCAATTTTTCTCTAAAACAGTCAGAGAAGGGAGTTGAACCAAAGGCTGCCTTTTATTCGCTTGGCCTTGGAACTGAAGCACATCAAGTGACATTCATACTTGTACATGAAAGAATAACAGCGCATAACAAACACTACAAAATAGCACAGCATTGCTTCTAAAATTATTTAGGACTTTGAGGAAATAGTGTTATCTTTAAAAATAAACCCCAAGCATATGTTATTATTGATAATTTTAGCATAGATTTCTGAAAAAGTTCATGGTGTTGAACCCTGAAATAAGTGCAACAGTGCCTGTTACAGCATTAGTTTTAGATTATTTTAGATTAGTGAGCCATTTTTTCTGTAGTGAATAATATGCAAAGGAAAAAATGTCACATTTAAAATACATGGACCAACATATTATGGCTAAAAAGAATCCTGAAGATTTCCTTCTTTATCACACAGAACACCATAAAAATAAATCGGCTGTCCAGATGCTCAGATCAGACCTATTTAAAAAGAAATAGTATAATCTTGATTTCTGTACTGCATGGATTGAAACTAAACTTGAATTTTATAGATCATAAATACCTGTGATAAATGATTTCTTTCCTCCACAATGAAATTGAATAAAAATGATGCTTTTTGCAAAATTTCACTTCAAATAGTATGTTTATATGCAGTTTACCAGACAAAAGGTGCAGTTATCTCTTCAGTTTTGTACAGTAGCTTTCATAGTGTTGCAGGCTCCACAAGTTCAAACAAAATGAGTCATATTCTAGCCTTCCTTACAAAGAATAACAATTGTAACGCTGATTTGAAAATCATGACATGTACAGTAATTTCACCCGGATAAGGCACACCCTTTTGACTGAAATTTTGATCAAAACCTGGGAGTGCGCCATATAATCTGGTGCGCCTTATCTATGTACAAAGTTTGGAAATTTGCCAACCCAGAAGTGCGAGCCACGGGTGCCAGTGGCCGGGCCATGCTGGGGCACCCACGGCGGCTGGGCCATGTGCCGTGGCAACCGTGGCAGTGCCGGGTGGGAGTGCTGGGGCCTGCGGCATGGAGAGGGCACCTGGGTCTGAGTTTAAAGGCTACCCTGATCCGTGAAAACTGTTTGCAAATTGAGCACCTGCCAGTAAACCCAACGATCCGTTACTAAATCATTACTTTGTTGCACATGGATCCTCACGGCAACAACAAAAAAAAAGTGCACCTTATACTCCGGTGCGTCTTGTATGCGTGAAATTACTGTAATTATCTGTTTGGATGGGTAGAAATTATCCCTGATTTTTTTTAGCTTTCTAGGGAAGTGGCTGAGCTCTAAAATATGTTCAAGAGAGTGGAAGGACCAAATGCAAGCAGGTGTGAGTGCAGTGCCCTCTCTCTTGGCTCATTAGAGGACCTGTTCTGTGCATGGCATAGGGGATGGGGAAATTTGACATCTGTCACCTCCATCTGCGTTGGCTGTGCTTGCATTTGGCTCTATTCCTCTGCAGATGCTTTTTTAGATCATTTATTAACTAATCTCCTTTGATATCAGAGAGGTCCTCCTAAGTCCAAGGGTCTTTATGTCAGGCCCTTTAACATCCTTGTCCCAAAGGAGGGTCACAGTCCCTCTCCTCCTTGCCCATCACACGCCCTCCAGAACCTTCACCAGAGCTTTGAAGATCCACGCCTCAACCACAGCCTGGCTACCCTGTAGAGTTATACTGATCTTCCTTCTGCTCATTCTTTTTGGCAACCACAATTCCCATTTTTAGCATCTCTTCTCGAGATATTTGCTACAGCTTGTGGAACAATATTTCATTTGATAGCATTTATGAAGCATTAATGAATGGTCTGTCTGTGAAGCATCCTGGAACTTCTCACAGAAATCAGAGATGTTTATTTTTCTGCCCATGATAAGGCTAAACTACAAGCTCTTAAAAATTGAACACATTTATTGCAGGGGTGATTGCTTGAATAAAGTAGCTCTTACTGCTTTGAAGCAATCAATTGGCTTTCTAGGATTCTGCTCTAAATTTAGATTAAATATGGACTGAACCAGTGAAGTTCCCTCATACCATGGTTATTTTTTTTCTTGTGCTAAATGGGTAAAGAATAATCTCTTGTTACACTAAGGTTTAGCAAATAGATGCAGGATCATTGATTTTATTGGAATTCTGCCTACTCAGAGGTTTGGAGCTGACCCTGAGATATACCCTGGCTTGCCATAGCAGTGTGGGGTTTTCTGGAATACATAACACTGTCAAGAAAAAGGAATTAAATCTGGCAAAGGTGAGCCCTTGGTTACATACCTAAAGTAGAAAACAGACCTGTGTGTTCACATTTAACCTGTTAAGTGATAAGATTTACCTTAGGTAAAGCTGAAACAAAAGTGAGGTCAGTGGATTTATCCAACTCCAACCTCAATGTCAGACAAAACTATTTATCCCTTATTTTGCCATTTTGCTGGCTTTCTTCCTCTTCAGATTTCTTGGTTTCTGAGAATCAGGTAGGAAAAGAGTGGCATCAGAAGCAGACAGATGAGATGTTTTGTCTTGGTTTTTCTCCACAAAATCTGAGATGGTACAGTCCTGCAATGGTTTGTATTGGAAGGCACCTTAGAGCCCATCTAGCTCCGGCAACCCAGCTGTGGGCAGGCACATCAACCATGAGATGAGGCTGCTGAAGTCCCTGTCCTACACTTTTGGTAGGAACTTGTTTTCAGAAGAGAATGTGATAATGTGATATCCTGATCTCTTCTGATTTTTTTTTTTTTTTTTGACAAACCTATCTGAAATTCCATGAACCCAAGGGATTTCTGCTGGGAAATACTCTGGCACTTCCACCCCTCAAGTTTCCCATAAGTCTGTATGCCTTTGAGTTTTGATATCTTCTGGATTTCTGCTTAACACTACCTGATGTTTCCATTCCAATGCGAGGAAAATAAGCTTTCAGTCTTCTCCATGACAGTCCTCTCCACAAGGCTTGACTTCATGATTTCCTAAACCTCTCATATGAAAAGCAGAAAGCATTTGATACTTACCACCTGATTAATTGCCACCTTGTCAAATGAGGCTGAAAAACTGGTGCTTGAGTTGCAAGCACTTTGGTTTCTCATCAGGTGCAGGATATGTATGACTTTTTTAAACAAAGAGCATGAAGCTCTGTTGGCAAAGTGGTGCACTGAGCATCTCTAAGGATACATCCTTAGCATTCTAGGAAATAATTTGAAATTATCAACTTGACCTTATCTTACTGAGCAGCAGGCATGTTGCAAAAGGCCTAATTTTTCACTTCTGTTACTTCCTTTCATATGCTGGTTTGGGGTTTATTTTTAAGAATAAACTAATAATTCCAAGCCAAGATATTGGTCCTGTGAAATGGAATGGTAAAACTCAATTGATTTAAAGTAACAGAAGTTGAGTTTTTGAGGGTTTTAAGCCGGACTTTTGACATCTTCTATTATCGAGTTTTTCTTCTTGAAGATCCCGAATGCCTGCCAAAATTTGTAACTCTGGTGCAGATACTCTGATGGTAAATTGAAATTAAGTTTGCTTTTCTCAGTCTCTCTTTCAAAATGTTATAGACCATAAATTGAAAACTAGTTTTCCCTGTTATCTTCCATGCCTGCTGGGTTCTATTCTGCAAGAGTCGAATGATGCAATTTGAAACAGACAGGCAAAATATAATGGGAAGCTGGTCTCCAATTCCATGAAAAATAATCCTTAAAACATTTTACACTATTTACTCTGCTCTGATATTGAGGTAGAAGTTTATTTCCCCTTGCATCAATTCCAGTGAATTGTTAAATGCTCTCAGTGAATGAAAACTCCAAAAAAAAAAAAAAAAAAATCAGCTCTAACAACTGAGAATAAAATTATATAGAGGTAATAAATCCTATATAGCTACCTATAAAAATTAAAACATTAATTTTGTCTAATCACTGTGGTGCAGTATTATGTTAATAATTTAATAATAAAACCAAGCTAAATGCAGGTATTTGGGACATAAATATTCTTTTATAGTTATAATAAAAGAAATATTTGAGTGATACTGGCTTTCTTCTTGACTTCAGAACCATTCAATAACAAAAATAGAATGTTTATAATTCTTAGGCATGTGTCAGGATGAGAAGTCAGTGCCAAATTTATAAACAACAATTTAACAGTTTGTTTTGGAGGTATTGTAGTGATGGCTTTCCCACCAGGAAACTGCTAAATGAAAATTCAATCTTGATACGAAAACCTCATATTTAACAAAATGGCAATAGAAATATTCATAGATTTTTTTCATAAAGCTGATGAGGGTAACTCATTCCTGAATAGGTCTGAAATAAAAAAAAAAAAGAAAGAAAAAAGAAAAGACCCGGAAAACTAAAGGTACAAATAGGTTAAGATGAAGCCAGAGATATGTAATGGAAAGATTTTAATGCAGAAGGTGTGGAAAGGCAAAAAAACCCTTCAGATTTATTAAATGACAAGGAAAACTACATATCTAAAGCAACTGAACCAGCTTAAAAGTAGTTGGGTCTGCCCCTTCCACTTTCTGGATTTGAGGATCATCTGATATTTTATTACTTCTCAGGTTCTGTTTCCTTCTTGAAAGTGGCAGGTCCCTTTGTAACAGCCTTTCAGTTCAATGTGGCAAAGAAATTTCTCCATTTCTACCTTCAGCAAACTTAATTCAAATTCTCACCAATCTTGACAGGAAAAGGAGCGGTTTTTGCACAATCACCACAAAATCATCATCATCTTCGCTCTGGTTGTTCAGTGCAAGGAGCTGGTGGGAGTGTTCACTCTCTTAGGCTTTTTTTTTCCTTGGCTACTTTTCTTCCCTTCACTCACTCACTCCCTCCAAATTAAAAAGCCTGTGAGTAAAATAAACTAAAACTTTAAACTCTCAGCTTCCTCACAGAATATGAAGGAGCAGTTAGCACAACACAAAGTCAATAACAGGAATCACAAAAACTTGTTCCTGTACCAGAAACCCTAAATTAAATTTGGTTACCTGAGGACTAAAAGCTTTCTCTGAATGCTGCACTGCATCTTAGAGATTCAATTAACCACTTCCATCATGCTGGTTTTGTACCACTAAAGTAAAATTCTTTTCTTTCTCAAAAGAAAGTCACAATCAATACAAAACCACAATCTCCTAGGGCAAACTAATCAGAAAATCATGCTCCTAAACTCTTAGAAATCAAGGCCTGCATTCCTCAGTGAGGACTGAAAGGTTCATTTGATTCTATTGGGACACAAACATAACAGCACTATCCTTCCCAGGGGTGCTTTCAGGGCCTTTTTATGCTTGACCATACAGGGGAATTCTGTTTAAGGTGCCCTTAGTGTCTTCTAGTTCCTGAAGTCAAATTATCCAGCTATATCATCTCACTTAGGTTTTAAAGGAAACATTGCTATTATAAATGAAAGTGGCAAATTGCTTGGTATCTTCCTGACTCTCCCCCAGAGATCAAATATCTTGTGCTATTTAAAGATTTCAGATGCTATTTAAACCAGATCATCTCACTAACATATTGCTAGAGCCAAAGGATGAAAGGAATGAGATTGTGATGGAACCCTAAAAGTTGATAGAAAGGAACGTTTGATTTCAAATTACACTCTGACTTTCAGATTTTGATCTTTCAGAAATGTCAAAAGCATCACACAGACCTTTACCTTGTGCTTTTAAATACTGTGGGGACCTCATTAGTCATCCTGGGTAGGTTAAACACTCAACTTCTTCCTGAGCAGATGCATTCTTTTCCCTTATGGTAGACCAAAGCCTATAATCTACTGTCTGATTTCAGACCCTTTTGTGAAGCAGATTGCCAGGTTTTCAACCCCGCTGTGTAGAGCCTCCCACTTCCAATCTCAAGTGTGATTAAGATAATTTGAATAGTTTTCCAAGCCTTAAGTGTTAGAACAAAATTCTCAATGTTACAGTAGTGTGGACGAGATTCTGGCTTAATGGCCTTTTGTCTCTTAATAGGAGTCTAAACCTCGGCTGTGCAGCAGTGGGAAAAGTCTGTAGAAATAAAATTTTTCTTCTATATAATCAGAGAAATACCTAAACCAGAAAGCAGATATTTCATATTAGTTTACAAAATTACAGACAGGTAAAAGGGTGATGAGAAAACATATAAAAGAGTGTTCACCAGGAACCTTGTGATCAAACCTTTGTTCCCTTTCACCCCTGCTGCTCAAGCCTGGTTGCAGCTCCTGGTAATGTTTGTTGAAATCTCTTCTTGTGGAGAAAAGATGCTCTTTATGCACTTTCCCTTTCTCTCTTTTCACAGCATGCACAAGTTTGGATTTCTTCTCTTCATACATGCTTGCATTCCTCCCTAGTAGAATGTGTTCAGTGCCATTTTATCATACAGAAGCCACTGCTTGTTTATATTTTTGCCTTCAAGCTGTCATGTGAGTGAATGACTGTGAAGGCTTAAGTGAAACTCGCTCTTAGCAGCCCCCTGCAGTTATGTGCTTGACATAAAAGGTCACAAGGAAGACATGAGAAAAAACATTTATATCTCTGCTTACAAAAATAATTAATTTAGTATCTAAACTATTTTCTAAGCAATGGGCACATTTAGACTTTTATATACACAGTTCAGTATGGTAATGTCCTTCTAGACATTCCAACCATTTCACTTTAAAAATCCTGGACAAGCTCATCCCAAAGTCAGATACAGTTCTCAATCTGTTCTTGTTTTGTTTTTTTTTTTTTTTCTTCCCCAGTGTATTTGTATGAGATGAGCAACAGAAAGTTGAAAAAAACTCTGAGATTTTTTTTCTGTCAAGTGAAGAGGACAGAAAAACTAGAATTGAAATACTGTAGATGGTCATGGGGCCAACTATAACAAATCTCCAGTCAAGATCAAAAGAAAACTACTTTGTGATATTTCTTCTTTGCCTCCATGTTTATTATGTGTATGTGCAATCACTTTGGTTTCATTCCTATATTTTATCGATTTGGTGCAATTAGTATTGGAAAAATGATTCATTTTATCACATTACTAACATGATAAAAGTCTGCTGCAAAGCCTATGTTAGAAAAAACCAGCATCATACATGTTTTGAACATTACAATAAGCTGGAATCTCTCTCATTAAAGCGTTTAGATCAGGTTTTTAGTCAGAGATGGTTCATAATGGTTTTTCCTTTAGGCTGAGGAATGTAGTGGGTGTGTACTTTAAGATGCTTTCTTTACCTTAGGTGACTTAAAAGATTGCTCCTCAGGTAAATTAGAGAAAGTTGTAGCTGAACTCTGATAGAGGAACATACTGAAGCCTCCCTGAGGAGAGAGACAGTTTAATTTCTGTACACTCAGCAGTGCCAACTAATTTAAACAGTTCCAATTTTTATATTTTTAACTTCTTTTGTGAAGTGTTCCAAGACATTTACGAAAGGAAATTTTAATGATTGCTTTGTTTCTTCTTAAATCTATGATGTGAAGAACAGTATTCCCACAGCTCCCATGGGAAGCAGGGGAGAAGCAGGGAGAAGTCTCTGACACAAAGGCTCTAAAGGAGGAGTAATTTGCTTATGCCACCCACTTCTGCCCTCAGCCATGATGAATCTTACACACACAGATTACTGTGGACAGCAAAGGCCATTATGATAATCTAGTCTGACTCTGCACAACACGGACCAGAGACCTTCACCTATCATTTCTGCATCGTAGCTGTAATACAAGGCTGTAATCTGTCCTTTAAAAAAGCAATTTAGCTTGATTAGGAGAGCTATCACGCCCCCTAATAAGTTGTGTTAACAGCTTGTTATCCTCTTTTAAAATTTGTGTATCCAAGTACATCAAGATCCAGTCTTTAAAATCAATCTCTGTATTCTGTATATGTATTCTGTAGAGCCACAATTCTTCCACAGTTAAATTCTACTTGATTGTGATCCTAATCTTTTAATCTCCTTTTGAATAAGCTAAATAGACAGTTATTCATTATGTCCTCATGTTAAAATTTATTTTTCAGACCTTAGATCCTTCTAGCCCTTTTCTCTTTGCCTTTTCTTTGAACTCCCGATCCAAGATAAGAGAATGATTTTCCAACAATGGTTTTATTAAAAGTCACCATTCCAACAAAAAATCAATCACTGCTTTCACCTCAGGAAACAAACTGGTAAGAGCACTGGTGTGCTTCAACACTAAGGGATATTAGCATGGATAAATACTGAACCAAATATTTAAGTCAAGAGATCAATTACCAGAACTTTGGGTAGTTTTCTTCATTATTCCACCTCTGCCCTAATGACCAACAGCCTACACACAAGCTTGTACTAAATAAAGGGAATAGAAATAACTGATATGATTAAACCTGTGTAGTAAATTCTGATGAATTTGTCCTTCAGATATCCAATGTTCCTGATACCAAGGGAAATAAATAATGAGTATGGTGCTCTGTAGTTGTGTATTGGTCATTCTAGAACATGTATATAGAATATAAATGCATGATAGCTTGATCTTTAATCTGCATTTCATAAAGTAGATTACAATCAATTTACAAAGTATATAATTTAGCTATTCCATGAGGGAACTTAATTTTTCAAGCTGTTCTGGTGATACTATGTCCTGTGCTCACAGAACATGAAATGCTGATGATGACCAGGATTTCCTAAACTGTCCCCCTGTGCTCCATATCCTAATGCTGGTTATGTTCAAACTAACCCCAGAGATCTCATCCAAATAAAAGTCCTTTCAGCCTTTTATAGCTTTTAATATTAGGATTTTTATCCAATTATGGAACTGCAATATATAAAGTTTCTCATTCATGTGGCAATTAGAACATTTTTTTTGTAAAAGCCCCAGGTTCTTGTGTCTTCCTTAGGTACAGATTACCTAGAAGATAAGCTGATACATTTTTAGTTTACAGTAATTTCACAATTATAAGCCACACCTGATTATAAGCCGCACCTCCCTGTAGCTGGGTAGACCACGGGATTTGTCCATATATAAGCCGCACCCAAATATAAGCTGCACTTTTTTCTTTTTTTTTTTTTTAAAGCGAGGATCCATGTGTAGCAAAGTAACAAATTAGTAACAGAATCGTGCCAGCTCAGGGTTTGGTGTCAGGTGCTCAAGTTGCAAACAGTTTTCATAGACCAGTGAAGCCTTTAAAGGCAGCCCCAGGCACCCTCCCTGACTGGCTCTCACTTCAGGTTGGCATTTCACTGGGATTTGTCCATAGATAAGCCGCACCTGAATATAAGCCGCACTACTGGGGTAGGCTGGATTCTTCAATGAAAAAGGTGCGGCTTATAATCGTGAAATTACTGTACTATCCCTTTTAATTATGTCAGTTTGAAAGGCATCAGATTTATCCCATGGTGTTGTGAGGCCCCCACCTCACATTTGGTAGCTGTGAGTGCAGTTTAACAACATGGTGAGAGATGAAAGATATCCCTTCCAGATCCCAGGGTGTTACAGGAGAAGCAGAGAGATAAATCTCCACTAGTGAAAATCACCCCTTCATGTTACCTGCAGGAATTTCCTGATGTGGCTCAGATGAGCTCCAGTGCACCTACCTCATTTTCCTCTCTTCAACTATCCAGACTTTCCACACCATTGCCATTTTCCAAACTATGTTTTTATGACAACATCAAAAGTTACCAAATTGAGGCACAGCCTTACTGGGGTAAACATTCCACAAACACACAAATGGTGTTTCAGCCCTGAGACAATTGGCAGCTCAGACAAAAGATAGGGAAAAGGAAATTGCTGTTTTGAAAAAAATACAGGGTATGGAGATACAGTTATCACTTTAATGGCTCTGATAAAGTGACAAGCAATGAACAGAGAACTCTTGGTTTCCATTTAAACATAAGAAAATATTACTTTGCCTAGGAGTTAGATATGAGACCATGGAATGAGTCCATCAACAAGGAAGAGTAGATTCAGAGAGGCTGAGGATAGTGACAAAGCAGAAGCACCTCTTTTGTTCAAGGTAAATCATTTTCAGGATGCTTACTTCTGATTAATTCTATGGGTTTGTGATGAACAAAAGAATATTTTCACATCACTTAATTCTCCAAAATTATTAAAATACAGTGCTTTGTACTTTCTAAAATCTATTTCAGTATAAAAGTACTATAGAAATTGTGTATTCCAGAAGATGAAGGCTAATCAGCAACTGAAATCAGGAATTTATACCAAGATGTTGGGAAAGCTCAAAAAGATGGTGCTACCAACCTTACTTGTAATATGATTGAAGGGAAAAAATCTACTAGAGATCAAAAGACAAATGTGGATTCTTCACAGATAAAATGCCTTGAAATTCAGAAGCTGGTTGTTAAATTGATGTCAAGTAAAACACTCTAAAATACAATAGGTTGCACAAATGCTGGGAACAAATCTTTGGAACCAAAAAAGGCATAGTGACTCCTGTAGTTTGTCTCAGCTCCAAAAACACTAAAAAAAAATCTTTTAGAAGCACTTAGCACAATGATTGTGTGATGGGTATGCCTTGGACAGCTGCCAGACACCCACCCAGCCACTCTCTCAATTCTTCTTCCTTAAGAAAAAACAAAAGATCAGTTACCAATTACCATAATGGGGAAAAAGATTAGACTTGGGAAAAAGATTAGACTTGAGAAAAAGTAATATAATCTAAACAGATTTGGACAGTGAGAAGCAAAGATAAAATGAAAGAAAATTTCTCCCCATTTCTCCTTTTTCCCAGGGTCAGGTTCACTCCTTCATTCCTGACTTCCCTAATTCCTCAACTCCAAGAATGGGCAAATGGGGAATGGTGATTTATCATCAGTCCATGGTAGTTCCTCTCTACTGTTCCTTCCTACACACAATTTTCACCTGCTCCAATTGCAGGTTTTCACAGACAGCAGCTTCCATCAGGTAGCGTTCACGTGCCGTGCTGTGGGGCTCTCCATGGGCTGCAGTGTGGATTTCTGCTCTGACATGGTTCTCTGTGTTCTGCACAGGACTCTCTGCTCCAGGTATTGGGGCACCTGCTCTCCCTCCTCCTCCACTGACCTGGGTGCCTGCAGAGCTGTTTCTCACATTTCTTTCTCCACTTCACTCTGTGCCATCTTGTCCTGAGTAAATACACTTTCCCAGAGGCACAGCAGCTTGGCTCATGGCCCAGGTGTGCCTGCAGCTGGAGCTGTCTGTGTTCAGCACACACCAACCCTGCACTCCCCACTGCCAACACCTCACTGCAGACACCCAGAGCTGCAGGCTTTTAGCAGCTCTGCAAGGCACTGAAAGGGTTCTGACCAAAAAATAAGGGATTTTGCTGTGTTTATGCTGGTTGAGTATAAAAATTCAAAGAATGAGTGACTGTGAGCTGTTGCATCCCTGGAGCATCTTACACACGATGCTTGTGCTCTCCCTTGGCATGGATATCCTCTGGCTGGCTGTCTTCCATCAGCTATAAACCTGGATGCAGAAGTGGCCATTCTCAAGCTGCATGGGGTCTTTAGTCTTGGGAGAAAGAGTAGACTTATGCAAGTGGAGAAATTTGTATGGAAATCCAGAGATTCCTTATTTTTGTGTTCATCAGGCCCTTTATGATCTGATGTATAGGGTTGAACATGGGGAAGGATTTGGTAATTTCAGAACCTAGGCCCTAAAAAGTAACATATTTGTTTGAAGGTGAATGTTACATTATGGATATTACAAAGCAATGCAAAGGATCTACACGCGATTGTTGGAATTTCGTAATCAAATTCCATTGCAGTGTGAATCACTTTTACTCACAGATCATCTGTCTCGGTGAACATATTCAAAGGCTCAACAAAAGGAATAAGAATGTCTACCAGATGCCTCCAAACATTTCCTCAGTCCTCCCTGTGAAGTGGCTTGAACAAATCATCACATCCCAGCTCACCCACTTCTGTTTTCCTCTCACATGGTGGCATTGACCTTCACCCCTGAGATGACCTGATCAAGGCTAAAGAGATGCAGCGGGTGCCCTAGAGAGATGCAAGGTTGCATTGTGCAGGCTTTGCACAGCTCATGTGCAGAGTGTGCTATATTCTGAGGGGTGCAATTCCTGCAGCAGAGTGACTTTATTTCACTGTTTATGTCACTGCAAGCAGAAGGGCAGGTCCCTGTTGAGGGATACCTACATTCCATTCTGGATCCTTCTGGGGTTATTTGTTTTGGTGTTGGGTTTTTTCCTAACTTTGCAATCTTGCTTACATATTCGACTAGATTGTAATTCTTGCAAGGTTTCCAAATCATCAGGACAGCTTCCAATCCAAAAGAGAAACAATGAATCAGACACATTTCTTAGATGAGCCTATGTGTTTATGTGAAATGTTTACTCGCTCTTTGAACAGAAGGACAACAGAGATCACTGCTTTGCTTGCCTGCTGGGAGGAACAAAGAGAAATTGGTTTAATTTGGAAGACAGAAGGTTCTGCCTGGATGTTAGGAAAACTTTGTAGCTGATGGGGAAGCAAGAGCCTAAGTCAGGGCAATGTGTCATTGAGGGCTTTGAAGAAGAGGCTGGGCAGCAGCTGTGAGGATGTGCAAGGATGTGCCCTCAGCAGTCTTTTGAAGTTTTTGTCATTGGTTTTATGGTTTACATTGTGCAAACAAATTATGTTTAATCTTAAAGTCTACAGAAAAATTATTTTCCCCCTGGTTAAATGTTTCAGAGAAGGAAAAAAACCAACAAAATTTACCCAAACCAAAACCTGTTCAAGGAAAGAACAGCACTGATTTTGATGAGTACAGTAATATCACAACTATAAGGCGCACCGGATTATAAGGCGCACTTCCGGGCTGTCGGCAATTTTTGGAACTTTGTCCATATACAAGGCACACCGGACTATAAGGCGCACTTTTTTTTTGCAGCAAGGATCCGCGTGCAACAAAGTAACTAATTAGTAACAGAATCGCACAACCACAGGGTTTACTGGCAGCTGCTCAATTTGCAAACATTTTTCAGGGATTGCCGCAGCCTTTAAACACAGCCCCAGGTACCCTCCCTGTGCTGTGGGCCCCGGCACTCCCACCCACTCCTGGCGCTGGCTGGCAGGGCTCTCATGGCTCAGCAGCTCGGCTCCACCGCTTGCACTTCTGGGTTGGCAAATTTCCGAACTTTTTCAATATACAAGGCACACCAGATTATAAGACGCTCTTCCAGGTTTCGATCAAAATTTTAGTCAAAAGAGTGTGCCTTATAGTCATGAAATTACTGTAATTTGGTCTGGGTTCTCATATATCTTGGACTAGCTCTGTGACTTTTGAGCTGAGAAAGGCTGCTCTTTCCACAGATCTAAGGGAAGAGCCTCTCTCCAGTGTGTCAGACTCTAAGGGCTGCTTGTCAGAAATGCTTGTGATGGTGCCTGGTGCTGTGATATCAGCTGCGAGTTTATCTTTTTCCCTCCTCCTCTGTAACATCCTAATTTTTTTCAGTCCTGCTTGCAGCACTCTTTTGCCTAACCTCAGGATCTGAATTTCAATGTTACAAACCCTCACAATCATTGCAACATTTGGAATTTCCATCTAGCTACACCTATTGTGGCAATGCCAGTGATGTGCCTCTGTTCCCTACATCACTCTGTAACAGGATTTTCTTTCAGATGACTTCAAAACATCTATTTAACTAATTGATAAGACAATTGAGTTGCAAAGCCAACTGATGTGTATAATCAAGGAAACCTGACAATTTTTTTCTTCCAAGCTGATCTGGCAATTTTCAAACCAATCTTGTTAATCAAACAAAACCAAGTGTGGAAGCTAAAAACAGAGCTGTAAACTTAAATGTATTATGTTCTGATAAAAAATTTGCTTGTCTTTTCTTTCTCCTGGAGGAATTTTAAGCAGACTGCAAGAGAAGCCAAATTATAAAAGGTTGCAAGGTTCTGCACAAATGTGAATTAGAAACTTTCTCTTTCTAACAAGGATAAGTTTTGAAACTTTGAAAACCATTAAAATCTAAAATATGATAGCCATAAATGTTTGTTGAAATGGATTACTTTTAGAACTGTGTGAACTAGACACAGGAAAGGCTCTATTGTTATTTATGTTCAATGTCATAGAAACAAGAGGCTTCCATATAATTAGGCCCTCATTGTTAGGCTTAGTATAAGTAAAAAAAAAATTCTTTGCTAAGAAAAAAAAGTAAAGAAAGAGATTTAAGAGTATGCATTCACAAACATAAGGATAGAGTAAGGTACCTGAAATAATTGAACACAAAGAGGCTTTTGCATTATCAGAAAAGACATTTCAGGTGTTGAATGTGTCCCTCCATGTGGGACTGTCTGTAAAAGGGCAGCCTCTAAAAGTCAGATTTATGGAATGACATGAGAAATACTTTACTCTCTGCTAGCAAATAACTGGAGACCATTGCTGAGCCCTGACTCATCCCCTGTTAACAAGGGGCAGCTTTGTAGGCTTCTGTAGAATAATGCTTTGTGAAAGATGCAATGGAGAAGAAAAGGTCCTGGACTTGTGACACCTGAGTTTATCAGATGTTTAACTCCACTGGTTTTCTCCAACACAGCCAATAAACCAGAACCTCACTCTGAGAAGTCTAATTTTTCTGTCAGAGTGCATCTGCTTTGATATATCCGAGGACAGTGAACATAAGTATCACTAGTGACTGAATTTGGTTTGTATGTTACTGTATCTCCTTCATGAATTTCAGTTTGGAACAAGAAAAATTTGGCCATTTTGCAGTATTTGCTTTTGTGTGCTGGAGTATGGTTCCAAGAGACCTGACTTTGTCCTGAGTGCTCCCACAGATGTGCACACAAGGAAAGGTTTCACTTCTCCGGGTGTAAATGGTTACAAGAGGAGCAAGAACATGAGGCTGAGAACAATGAGCACTCTGGATGCCGACCATACCCGATGCCAGCTGCCTTTATGAGCATTATCAAATCAAAGGCAAAATGTGCTGAAGGGAATAGGGATGATTCAACATGGAAAACTGAGGGCAGTGTAATGCATACTTTGATCCTATGGCAACTGAATTATTTAGATGTAAGTTTGGAAAATGATCTGTCCGCATAATTTTACTAACAATCTCAAAGCCAAAGAGCATTTAATTTCCTTATTCCCCTACTTCATTCAATTGGTGAAAACTAGTAGGAGTATAAAGAATGGAAGTTTTTTATTATTGTTATTTAGTAAGGATTCTTTAAATGTACACAGCTAAGCCTGTTCTGGAGGGAGAGAGAAAAATATAGGGAAGGAACTAGTATTAGAGGTTAATAATCCCTGTGATAGAGAGGGAGCATTTATTAAAGTAGTAGTGGAACAAATCCTTCATAAAGAGCCTCTTGGACATGCCATCAGGTATTGGTGAAATCCTGCGTGTGCACAATCTGTTTGGACAAAGAAGCTTTGCTAGTGAAGGCTCTGACACAAGCATTTGCAGATGTCAGCTTTCATCTCCTCTGCCTGCAAGAGAAAGCAGTGCGAGACTGAAGCTCCCCAGCAGATGTGCCCTTGTGTGAGCTCACCTAATACATGCAGGAATTAATATATTGTGAGGTTTTTCTTTTTCCTGATTGCAAGACCTCCACATGAAAGTTCCCCAAGCAACTGTGCTTGTTTTTATTGTCTGTTACAGCCTGGGCTGAGACACAGGCGTGGTTTGCTGGGATTCACAAAGTGACCATTCCTCATTCTCGCTTCAGAGCAAATTAAATCCAGCCAAAACTGTGGGGACAGCCATAACTCATACAAAAGCTTATGGGAAGAGGTTATTATCTCCCTTCTCCCAACTGCTTTTCAAGGCTATGGGAGGTTTCCCTTCCAGTTCTTAAGGTGAGTTGTTGCCTGGGCAGACAGCTGTGCTGTGAGCTCTGTGCCTGTGTGTGCCTCTAGCTCGGTTTAGTCAAAACCGTTGCCCACCAAATATAATTCCTTATTTGCTGGGTCACTGAAACTGTGATTTTCTGCCTGCTTCAGACTGAGTTCCATGCCTGAAGCTCAGGTTTTCCCTTTCTTTCAGGGAATTCTATAAGTCTTAAGTTCCTGTCTTGCACTTCACTCTGGGCAAAATGAAACTTAAATTTTTGTATGAAGGAAGAACTGGCTCTCTCCTGTCAGATTACCCTAAAGATTGTGGTTAAAGAAAAGCCCTGAGAAATGTTTCAAATTCCTCCTGCATAAAACTTGAGTAACAGCATAAATTCTACCACAAATTTACCTTTCCTGTAAATACCAAGGACATATAGGTATCCTCCTGAAGGTCAACTAGTTACTCGTAAGTATATGGAGAATATATGTTCCTGGTTAGCATGCATTTTGTTGCAGATACTCATTCATACTCCCAATACCACTCACCCTGCATGAGCTTTCTGCCCTCATATAATACAATGTACAGGGGAGAAAATGGCTTAAATGGTGAGTTTGTGAATCACTAGAGCTCAGCATAGAGAATAAATCTGTGATAGGCAACTCTGTTCAAGCCACCTGGCTATATCTGTAAGTGTTGCCATTATATGATATAAAAATTTCTTGTTTTAAAGTTCAAATCCATGTGGCACTTGGTGCCATGGTCTCATTGGGGTGTTAGGGCATGGGTTGGACTTGATGGTCTCTTTCAACCTCCTCATTCTGTGAATTCTTTGAATCTGCTTGTCCATAGGTTTATTTTGCTTGCAGCCTTACATCTAGAGTGTGATTGAAGGATTTACTGAGATGACATATATGTCAGCATAAATATATTATTAGAGAGCCATTTTAGACATACCAGAAATCCTTAACTGAGTCTTGCTTAGTGTCCTGGGAATACTTCTTAAGTGGGATTATGCCCTCCTGAACTAGCAGGGAACATGCGTGCAAGGGCACATGATGTAAATAAAGCTCTGATGCAAAAAGGTTCAGAACAGAGCTCCTAATGGAGATGTTTTCTACAGGCAGCTCCTGGCATTGGCTTTGTTCACAAAGGTCCCATGATCTTACAGAAAAAGAATGCAGCTTCTAAGCACTTGGTGTGTTTAGAAATACAAATATTTTTGTGCCTGGCATTTGTGATGGCTTGTCAGATTTAGGTTGCTGTGTGTGAAAACATGCTCAGAAAAATGACCTCCTTTTGCTTTTGTTAATACAATATCCCAAAATTATCTCTCCTGTTCTAGTTTCTATTTCCTTTTGAGTCAAACCCAATTATCCCTGCAGCTTTCCAGCTGAATGAGCAATATTTCAGTGGGCTGCTCACCTATGAACACTGAAGTACAAATGCACACACTGCTCGCCAGTCAATCAACAGGACTTTAATAACTATGGTATGCAGAGAAAGCATGAAACACACTATGTCTAAATTTACCCTGAGCCCTCTTCATGCCCTCTCAACCCTCAGAAGGCTACAGCAGATTTTGGTTTACTTGTTGGAACAGGGGTCATTTTGTTTTGAGTAAATCCTTGTGCTAGGATATGCAAAGCAATTTGTCCTTTTCCAGCCAGGCTAAGGAGCCTGTCTCCTTCTAAAGTCTTTGCTTTGTGAGCCCAGGCATGAACCTCTTCCAAGCAGCCCTCCTCAGAAGCTACGGGGAGAAGATGGATGCTGTGGCTTGTGAGGTTGTTATTGGTGTTTGGCCAGGGCATTGGTGTTAGTTATTTTCATCAAGTTTTTGCAAGCTATCAGAGAAAAAGAAATTTAGCATACTGCAGTGAGAGTGGAATTTCTGATGTGCAATTTGTTACCAGTGTAGCTCTACAGAATTATATCAGCAGGGAATTTGCCCCAAAGCCTTTTTCAAACACAAGAGTTTTCAGAAGCTTTTAGTGACAAAGACAGTTAAAGAGGCCAATTAAATAATAACTGTCCTAAAGTCAACTGGAAATTGCCTTTGATATGGGAATTAATCTGTGCCAATAAATGAAGCCTACTGGGGAGAAGGTGAAATAAAAAGAAATAAAAGTGTCATGGCTACTGGCAGAAAAGTAGATAAAATTCAATAGCTTAGCTTGAAACACACATTCACAATTATAAATTAAATTTAACTTTTCTTTCTCAGTTCTGGAATGGATTCTGCTCTACACATCCCACCATGAGAAGAAAACTCTGTTTTTCCTTTTGGATTTCTCTCCCATACCTAATACATCATCATTACAGCCTGAAATCTCATATTTATATACCAAGAAACAACTTCCATATCTATCAGAGTGAGATAAAAGTATTTCTATCATGTACTAAATGTAAACATTTTATGTGACCAAAATTACTCACTATTATTCACTATACAGAACACAGGAAATTTCTAATGCCAATTCTGTAGCAGTTTCTAAACCAACTTTCTGAATATATGCCCTCTTGAATGTTTTCTGTTCATCATCCAGCTCTGAATTTTGTGCCCTGAAACAACTGATGTAGTATTATGTAACAGGCATTCCCTCTTGAAGTTAATAAAAAACACCTCACTAGATGGTACTGCCACAAATTCTTTTCAAAAATGACATTATCTTCTTAATAATGATCTTCTCAGCTGCATTTTAGAAGACAAAAATATAAAGCAATCTGTGCTTCAGTAATAATGATCTACTTATTTTTTATGTCTTCCTTTTAGTAAAATACTTTCACCCATGCATATGATTAAAAAAACATCTTGCTGATTAGTTGCCTTCAGCGCTGTCACAGATTTTTCATCAAGCAATGTACAGTAGATGATCCTGAACATTTTATTCTGATTGAATGATAGTAAACGTTTTATTGATTGGACACATTATGAAAACATAAAGTATTGATGGCAGGGACTGAATAAAAAAGGTATTGTTTTATGGCAATAAAAGATTGCCCGAAAAGATTTTCAAAAGCTGCTAGACCATAACAATAGAAATTGGTTGTAATCCAAGCCAAGAGATTTAACACAGTGTTTTTTGCTTGGGACCTGATGCAAGATTTTCGAAACCCAAAATCAATGTCTAAAGTAACAGTGCTCATTGTCTGAGCCAGCAATTGCTGTGCTGCATCCATGTGCTTGGGTAGTCTGCTCTGTGAGAGTTTTGGTTTGCCAAGTTAACCTTGGGGAAATCCAGATTCCAGCCAAAACATTACAAAACTTAGTCGAGATTAAAACCAAGGGCAGAAATATGCCCATCAGGTACTTTATCACCTCTGAGCTCAAATGGAAAATGAGAGTTTCTAGTCTACAAACCCCGATACCTCATAAAAAAAATCTCTGACAACAGGTGATAGTTTTCATTCCACTCTTCCTAGTGTTTTTCTTGTTTGGATTAAAAAATTTTTTTCAAGAAAAAGGATTGTTAACTTCTTAATTTTTTTCAGGTATGATACTTTTGGATTTTTATTTTCTCCATGCTTCTGTAGTCAAACAAGAAAAAAATATAGTAAGACAAAGGAATAAAATATAGAGAAAGGAGCTTTCAAAAAAAAAAAAAAGAGGAAATACTAAGACAGTTAAAAAAGTTTTGAAAATGGGAAAATAGCACTGAACAGGAGAACTGGAGAACTGCTAGGCAGACAGTGGTACAAAAAAAAGGTTCAATTTCTGTTAATTAATAGTTTTCATCAAAATGTCTTTGAAAAGGGATTATAATCTGTGGGGTGGCATAGAGGAAAATCTTTCCCATTTTCTAGCATTATAGATAAATGTAAATGAAACATTACTACAAGAATAAACACATCATAACCCGGGGAGACACAAAAATCTCTACAAAAACAGGAGTGAGACATTCCCATCCTCAGTGACTTTGCTGATAGCTTGTTTCCTTCCTTTCCATCTTGATGCTTTTAGTAACGCCACCCACTTCTCAAACTGCTTGCAATATCCAGGCTTTCAGGTGAAATCTGGCTCCCCTCCCAAGGGATTTCCTTGCTGCGTCCTGCTAGGTCTGGCTCAAAGCTTTAGCTGGATCCAGATGGGCAGCCCACTCAGTGCAGCTGCTGCCCTTCAGTGTTCCACAAAACTGCTGCTCTCACACAAACCTGTGCTCTCTTCCACAAAACTCTCTGTCAGCTCTGCCACAGCTCTCAGAGCAGAGGAGGCAGCAGCTTTCGAGGCAGCTGAGCTCATAGGTGTGCAAAGATAAACTCCACCTTTAAAAGAGAGCTCTTTTCTCTTCCCTGAGCCCCAGAGAATGATGGATCAGTTCTAGAGGAACCATCAATAGCTGGCTCATGCAAAATGAATTCTCTTTGACAGCATGTCTCCATTTCATGAATATATGTGGTACTTTCTGTCCTACAGTGTCTGAATAGGATTTGCTGATCAATACCATAAGGCTGCAGCCAAAGAAAACTGGAGCTGTAAATTCTTCAGTGTTTCTGTACCTGATTTTGCAAGAAACAGCAAGAATTGTGCTTTGGGGTTACATACGGTGAATCTCTTTATTTCTAATGGACTATTGCAGCCATAGCTTCAACAAAACCATAGTTGCAGTTTCAGGAGCCCAGCTGACCTAAAAGCTAATTTTCTCAACACCTTGGGAGTTGAAATGTCACATACTGTTTTCCTGCACAGAACTGAAGCTTGTCTTAAAAAAAGGAGGAGAATCCAAATAATCTGCCCTGGATAATTTCATCATGATTAAATGATGTGTATTTTATGGGCTGGCTTCTCCTAGGCCCCATTTGGAAGGTGAGGTTGATGGACTAACAGCCAGCTGTAGCTGGTGCATGCTGGAGGACTGATTTTCTCTGTGTTTTTCTTATGTATTACTCAAATTCATCCCCAGATATACTTATCCAAAGAAAGAAGTGCTTTACAGTGTTGTGGGTCTCTGAATCTAAAAGATGATAAGGCAGCAGCACCTCTTGTACTTTGGTGCAGCTGTGAGTGGTAGGAATGAGCCTGCTTGTGCTCCTGAGCTCTCCGATCAGTTAATTCAATTGCCATGCAGGACTCATCTATGTGAAATGAACAGGAGTCTGTAAATGCCAGCTTGCAGTCGTTTTGCTGCTTTGTTTCCTTGCACTCACCGCACTTTTGCAGGGAGTTTGTGAAACGGGCAAGGAGCATGAAGGAAAAAAAGAGAAAGGGGCATTCACTAAAAAAGTAAAATGAGAATTAATGGGTATTAAAGAGGAGCAGTCAGGGGCCTATAAACCCAACATCCCATCATTAAGGAAGGCAATTCAGTTACAGAGAGTGCACAGGCAATTATATTCTTGCCAAGGGACCCTGAGGCTATTCATGGAAACATTTACCTGATGCTGTGTGTGTGTTTGCTCCTTAAAAAAGAATAAAAATAGAACCTGAACAAAACCCCAAACTTTTAAAAGGACATGAAAAATTTATGTATACAGTAAATCAATCTAAGGGGACAATTTACAGCTTTAAAAATACCAAATAAAAACATATTGTTATCCTGAACTGTACTTTATTTTTCACAGTGAAATTACTGAAATGTATGAGTTGAAAATTCAGCTAGCATATAAAGAAAACATTCATCATTTGTTTTGACCATCAAAAGGTTAAAAATGGCTTATTTCTGATATTTCAATCTTGGGACATATGTAGTTCTCATTGTAGGATGTGCAATTGCTTGGGAAATAGTTGTAAAAATAACTTCAAAGAACAGAAACAGCACACTGATTTAGAGGCCTTGTGAGTGCAGTTTTCTGGATATATGTAGACAAAATGTTGACATCTATCATTCCAGAATTTTTTTTCACATTCAGACAATTTGTCATTATTTGTATCCTGAGCAGGAATCAGGCTTCTAAGCATTGCACATTAAAAAAGCCAAAACGGGACCTGTTTTAGAAACATCAAAGTTTTAATGCAAGCACTTTTCCCAGAATCTCAGCTCCTGCAGAGATTAATACCTCCTTCCCAAAACTGTACCACAGATAGGGAGAGGTTTCTACACTGAAAGTTTACAAGTAATAGCAGCTTAAGGTAAACAACAAAATACAAGGCAAAATATTTCCTCTAAAAATTGTTCTGGCCTTCACCTAAGATCATATAATCATTCAGGTTGGAAAAGAGCCTTGAGTCCAACCATTAACTCAGGATTGCCAAGTCCAGCACTAAACCATGTCCCTAAGTGCCACATCTATGCATCTTTTAAATTCCTCCAGGGAGGTGACTCAACCGCTTCCCTGGGCAGGCTGTTCCTGTGCTTGGTAACCCTTTAGGTGAAGGAATTTTTCCAAATAGCAGACTAAATCTCCCCTGGTGCAACTTGAGGACATCTCTTGTCCTTTCATTTGTTACCTGGGAAAAGAGACTGACACGTCCACTGAAAAATGGTCAGTTCTGTAATATCTTCTGTAGGCACATCAAATAGCAAACTCCCAAGTTTTAAGAGGTACTTTCAGTGAAGTTAGATATAAAAGTAGACATTGATGATGAGCACTGCAACCCTCACCACTTCAAGTCATTTAAAGCAAAGCCAGAGGACAGATGAATTCCTTAGCGTGTGGTAAGTCAGTGACTATCTTCAAGTCCTTATTATATAATAACCTAGGATCTTTGTTATATAATTATCTAGGACTTCCGTAGCACTTTTTTGTTTGTAGCTTTCAAAAGTATTTATGAATGAAGTAATATTGTGCATGTCCCGTGTATTAAAGATTCAAAGGTTCAAAGGCTCAAAGCATTTAGCACTCTGGGCTAGAGACCAGCAATAGAATAGATACAAATCCTCGTCCAAGGCTTGATGCTTTCTCTATTTGCTTTTAACTTCTTATAAAACAGTGCTAAAAGTTTTGGGCCCAGGAACACTTTTATCTTACACCTTTATCAAAGGTTAAATAAAACATCTGGGATTTAGAAGTATTTTAGCAGTCACCATCATGACAGAAGAGAGTCTCAAAGGGTTTTCTGGGCTTTCTGAAGCCAGGTGGGAGTGCAAATGATATCAGATGCTTTTAAGATACACTGGAACCTTGTAAAAGCAGTGGAGATGGGCAGAAAGAAATGGGTCTGATAACAAAAAAGAACAGCACATTTACCAGTTATAGCAATGTTACCTCTATTCTGCTGCTCCCATGAAAATATCTGGGGAGAAAATGTGGTCTGTGGCTTCATCATTCTGTTGATTCACCCCTTCCTTGCCCAGGTGGGTTTCAGCTGCCTCAGTGGTGTCCACAGAGCAGAGAATCCAGCCAGCTGCTCACACCTTGCTGTACATTTGGCCCCAGGAATCTTGTTCCTTTCTTGGGTGGACACAGAGGGGAATTATGTACCTTAAGTTGTACTTCTGCAAGCTACATCAAGGATTAGAATGGTATTTTGAGAGCATTCTCTGGCTTGGTGATATATTTAGTGGCAACCAAATAACAAACCTTATAATTTACAATAACAGAATTTAAAAACCTTGCAACAACTGTATTGCCATACCCTATAATAGTATCTGCGTCATAGTCATGGAGAAATGTTAGTGGCATTTTGAAAGGAAGAAAAGGATTTCCAATTCCAAATGTGACAACATATTCATAAATTCTTCAGCTAGCCCCTGATCTTCAGAAATACCACTTCTACAGAAAGGTCAGACACTTTTCATGCAAAAATGAATGAGGAATGAAGCAACATATGTCATGCCAGAGATCTCCCATTGCTCAGGCTTTAACTAAAGTATTCAGCTGTTATGGAAATATAATAATTTCCTTGTTGCTTTCATCCTACCCACAGCAGCTCTGGTGTAACTTGGTGCTTTATGAACTACACTGTTCACCATTTCAGAGCCAGCAGGTCAGAAAGACACATTTGAGCCAGGAGTGTAGTTTGTTTTACTTGGGAAAAACATACAAACAAACCAAAAGCATTATTTTGTCTGGAATTCTAAAGAAAATGCTTGTTAAATATTTGTATGCTTATGTGCCTCTACAGTGCTAAAAACTGTGGGGAAGTGGGATTTAGCAGGGGTAGGGAACATGTTCTTTAGTTACTAAATTAATTCCAAGCAAAGAAAAGGCTTTTGCCCTGATCCAGCCAAATGTGACGGAATTTACACAGAGCAGACATAAAAGTTGTAGAGATCTAAAGATTCAAATGGCCTAAGGATCTGCTCACCTATAGCAGTATATGTGCATCTTTCTAAAGAATATAATTTTGATGCTACCCAGGTATTAGGACTTTTGTTTATTATTACTGGGAAGAAACAGTTTTCAGAATCATAGGCTAATTCAGGTTGGAAGGGACCTCAGAATGCCTCTAGTCCTGTCTCAGGCTCAAAGCAGAGGCCAGACCAGGTTACTCAGGGCATTTTCCACTTAGGTCTTGAAAATCCCTGAGGACAGACAGCACAGCATTTCCGGGCAACTAAGGTGTGTTATTACATACACATAAAAGCTCAGTGATAAGTAAACACATTGAGTTAATTATTGAGTTGTGCTTGATGAATCCGACAATGAAATAGTTAATCTGCATCCTGAATTCCTAATGTCTTTTTAATACTGTTTGTTCCTATTTTGTTGGGGTTTTTTTTGCCTTACCAAAGTAGAAAAGGAACAGCTATTTTTGTAGTCCTGTAAAATACCTTCTGTTTGTATCTCCTCTGAAGGAGGAGGAAAATGAGCACAATTTCTGTCACTAATTAATAGTAACTCTTGCCACGGCAGAAATCTATTTAACACATGAAATGTTATGACAGCTTTTGAAAACATTGTAACCCGAGGGCAGCCTCAACCTATGTGACCATCAGTTATCCCTAGTGGACGTGGCAGAATTAGGTAAGAATGAATTGCTGCTGAAATCTTCAGCAACAGACAGGTTCCTTTCCCTTTCACATCTTCTATGCATGACTACATTTTCAAAAATTACTTTTACATTTTTTCCCCCTTTAAGAATATATCTGGGGACAATCTCACTCCTTATTATGAAAAGTATGAGTTCAATAGACATTGACTGACACTTCTGAAGGTGGTAAGCACTGTCAGGAAGCCTCCTCTGTACAAAACACTCCCTCAGAACTCAAGATCCCTCTATAGTCATCATTTTTCCTGAGAAATATACACAGAGTATATTGTTGTTTGTTCCCAAATGTATTGCCAGACAGGGAGTTTATCCTGCCTAGTGCTGGAATCGTGTGTTATTTCTTGACTCTTAAACATTCATTGAGTTTCCAGGAAATTTCTGCTTTATTGAAGACATAGGTTCAGTAACCTCAAGGGAGATGACCTTCAAAGTCTGAGAAAAGTAGAATCTAATGATCTAGACTGTATCCTGAGAGACCTGCACTAAAAGAAATGGGAGATGTGAAAGATCCCTGGGCTTATCATTTTTTTCTTTTAATTTTCCTGAATTTGAGCTTTAACCTATAAATGAGATTGGCTATATCAATGGACTAGTTTTGGGGATCTTTGGTAATGTTTTTTTAGGCAGTAGTTCTGATTTCTGTACTTTGCCAGGAGTACAGAAAAAGTCCAGTCCTTTGCAGTATAAATCCTAGGTCAATTATCCCTTAGAGTACTTATTCAATACACAATAAAACTAGGCACCCAGAAATGGAAGTGTGAATCAAGCACTGGTGGATAAAACCACACAGGATTTCAAGAAATGGCAGCAGTATCATGCTCCCTCAGAAACTGGAGATAGTACCTTCCTTTTTTCTTATTCTGCAGTACCCAAACTGCCTGAGCTCCCTACCAAAAGCAAAGGAGAGGCACATTGAGTCTGTGTATCCTGATGGGATTTGTGTGCAAGTTCTGTGGGCCTATGGCAATTACAGAAACAGAAGCAGAATTTTAAAGCACAGGTGGGACTTTATACATTGGAGCTTAGCAGGGCCTGACATTCAGTCGTGGGTTTGTAACTGGAAAGATCCACATACAACAGAAAGTTTTTATGATCTACATACCTAACTGCCATTAATCTCTTAGTTTCTCATCAGAAAAAAGGGCATGGCAGTCACTCCTTAATGCATAAAGACATTGACAGACTCAGTAAAACAAAAGTTATGAAGCATTTAGATACTGTGATAATGGAGCTCAGTGAGTGTCCATAAAGCCAGGGGCTGAGCTGCCAGGGTCCAGGAGCCTGCAAGTCTCGGCTCTCTGGCACCTCACCCAGCAGCCTGCCCAGGAGCCAGGCAGCCAAGCCAGCAAGCAGTTGGGCCCCCAGAAGCTGATTAAAGGTCTCCTGGTTTCCATTATACCCTGGGTAAAACAGACACATTCTTTAAAGAACAATCAGATTTAATCGAACTGCATTCTTTTTTTTTTTTCCCCCAGAAAAACATGCCACGGAGGAATCTTTAATCACTTCTATTGCTAACTGTGTTGTTAAAACAACACATCATGTTTCTCTGATGTACCGTGTGGCAAATCCAAAGTAGTATCTGATGGATTGACTAAAAGTCTCCCTTTAATTACCTGCAGAAATTGCTGCTGATGTAAACAAATCAGTGCCAGCCTTAGGGAATGCACATTCATAGACACTTCGAAACTCTGCACACAAGAATTTATTGGTGATAAAACTGTGTGGCTTGCAATCAGTCAAGAACTTGCAGTAACTCCTGTTACTCCAGGTACTCATATACAGCACAGCACCACATGGAAGCACCTCACAGGAGTCTTCTGGAGAACCTTCCAGCACAGCTGAGAGGAGGAGGAGGAGGAGGAGGGTGGCATGAACCCATTGCAGGTCAGGCACTGAGGCCTCCCATGGCAAGGCACTGTGAGCACAGGCTGTGTATGGCACTCAGATTGAAAGCAAGGGCTAATTTAAAGAGCGCAAAAAGGGAACAGGAAGCCAAAGTGAGAGTCTGCTATGATGTGAAATGATTCAATGAGCATGTTTAACTTCTGGACACTTGAAATTGCTCTTCTCAATACAGCTGCAGGGGCCCAGCAGAACAGCTCCACACACTGCACCAAATCTCATCAGAGGCACAGCAGAGCAATAGGTGGTCTCAGAGAGGACATCCCCACCAGAGATAAGGTTAAGCCTTTTCATAGTTCAGCTGCGGTGTTTTTCTTTTAAAATTTACCTGGAGTGGCTGGGATTTCTCAGGATTTCTAATATTCCCCCAAGTATTTGACATATGTTTGCTTTCCAGATAGAGAATGTCCTTGTGGAACAAGAGTGTTAGTCTACTGAAAGATAAAAAGCTCGATCAAATAAAACATTTATGTGCCAAAAGGAAAGGCATTTTAGCTGCATCACCTATATAAATAGTCTATTGGCCAAAGCACTCAGTGAGGAAGTGGGAGACCTCAGTATTAATTTCTTACTCCAGCAGATGGGGCTGAAAGTGATGGTGTGCTGAAAATGTTCCACTACAGAGCAAATAATTTGCAAAGTTGGGTCAAAGGCATAGGGAAGCATGCCCCTGCAGCCTGGGGTGAGCCTCTCAATTAAGTGTGCTGTACATCTTGGAACCCATCAGGTTATTAATTCTCTGATCCATGTCACTTATTAGACATCACACCAAAAGACCTATTTCTAGCAGCCTGCTTTTTAATGTATTAGAGGAGACTTAACAGAGTTAATGGAGGCAAATATGAATCCTCATTTTATTCCTGTTGTCAACAGGGTGAACAGCTTTCTCTGTCAGCAGACAACTATCAGGAAGGAGCATCATGCAAAAT
Source organism: Sialia sialis (assembly GCA_009812075.1). Classification (NCBI taxonomy): domain Eukaryota; kingdom Metazoa; phylum Chordata; class Aves; order Passeriformes; family Turdidae; genus Sialia; species Sialia sialis. Next base: position 31,862,649 of record VRYO01002355.1, read on the forward strand.
GAATGACTGCTTTTCACAAAAATGCTGGAACACAACTAATTGATTTTGATGTAGCAGGTAGCTACATTACATTTGTATCCTTTACATTCAGGATCTTTAATAAAGCATTTTTGTTAAGAGAAGTAGTACATATAGACAAACTGAATTAAGTGCTGCTCTACTTTTCATTAGATTTTTCAGACGAGCATAGTAAAGAAAATTGCTTTACAGCAGAAGGCTACTTACTGACAGAAAAGCTGTTTTTTCCTAGTGTAAACAGTATCATTGGTGTAGTCTATTTAAAATAAGCTTGTGCAGTTTTGCATGAATTTCTATTTTCCAAAAGAAGAAAGGGGGGGTGGCAGATAAAAGACTGGTATTATGGTAAGATGCTATGTCAGGACTAAGACACCAGGTTCTATTACCTACTGTTTTCTATGCCTCTTTGTCTTTTTTTCCCTGTGAGATATTGACAGTCTTTCTCTACCTTATCATCTGTTGTGCAATTGAATTTAAAAAATGTTTGGGATAGTGAAGAACATGTGCCAGAGGAGAGATAAACTACTTAAAATGTCTCCTGTCAAACTCTAAGGGCTGCCACTTCAAACAAAGGCAATGTAGCAGCTGTAGGTGTTTCCTTGGTTCAGATCAAGTGTGATACTCAGTGTGCATTGAGAACACCTCAGCCTTTCCCACAAAACCCAGGAACAGTTATCAGCCCACTGAGGTGGGGTTGCATAAAGATCCAAACATGGCTCTGAGCAATTTGCCATGTATTGCTTCCTCAGAAGCAGTAGTTCTACTGTTTCCATGTTTTCTACCTCCCCAGTTCCTTCTTACCAGTTCAAAGTGATTGAGACCCACAAAATTGAAGCCAGCTCTGATATCAGAATAGGATCTAGGTATATTTTTCAATATACCTGTGGTTCTTCAGACTGCTGATTATTCCTTTCTCAGGACTTAAGTGTCAGACTCTCCTACTTCTGCCCTGAAACAAAGATGTGCAGGGTGTAAATATGAACCGATGCTTTTTGCTAAAGCTAGACTATATTCAGTGTAGCATTATTGATGCTACATAGCCTTTGGGTCCAAGTGCCAAACTGTATTTTTGGCTTAATTTCAAGGACAAGGGACAAATTTAAGCTTGGTGTTAAACACTGAAGTGAGCAATCCTCTCTCTGCTTTCTCCTGTGTCATCTTTTGTACAGTCCAGGTGACCCACAGATCTGGAACATAAATTAACATTTCCTATTGTGCAATGAAAAAGGCAGCTTCCTCCACTGCACCTATCTGCAGTAGAAAGAAGGTATGCAAATATTAATTCCCTCAGTGTTGTGCGTAGCCATTTCCTCATGCACAGTTCCCCCTTCAAATTACAGCTTTTTCTCTGAAGCATCTAGTTGCTTTCTGCTCACCAACAAGGTCATAATGAGCAACCATAAAAACAAACTCACAGATAGCATCTGGTCTTCCTTTTGCACAGCTTGTAGATATTCTCTCCTTCTTGAGAGCAGTCATAGTTTAAGGTCAGAACATTCTCCTAAAATGGATTTCATTACCAACAGTTCCTACAAAATCCTTACAATTCTCAGATGCTGTTCTAGCCAGTAACAACCCTCACAGACCAACAGTTTTCTTCTCTGAAAAACAGATGCAATCACATAATGCTGTTCACACAGCTAACACTGGAAATATACAGTAGAGTTTGTTCCTCTAGTTCTATAATAAAAAAAAACCTTCATCCACATCTTCCATGGGTTGGAACAGTGGTCAAGAGTTAAGCAGAGCATTGCATTCCTTCTGTTCTCCTACATTTACGCACAAACGTTTGCTTAAATTCCTCTGGCATGTTTACTAAAAAAGAGGCAACATTTAAGGAAGCTCCCAAAGTCCTTGCCCACAGTGAGTATCTCCCTGATTCGCAACTAAATTCCACTCAAGTTTTCTGGGATTACTCACAGAGGATGACACAGGCCTATGTGTGCAAAGCTGCATGTAGGCTTTCACCTCAGACCTGCTGGTCAGAAATCACCGGTGCTCTTGCAGAAACGAGACTCTTCTGAACAGAGATCATACAGAACAACAAGGGTCTGATTCTTATGTCAGACAATGATTTAAAGCTGTGATCCTGTAAAATCTCCTATTTATAAGGCCCCTTCCATCTGCCTCAAGCTCTGAAGAGGCTAATTCTGCATTTCTCTCTCACGTAAAACTCCCACAGAGATGGCTGAAGGACAACAGCACAGAGTTCCCATCCCAGCTAAGTTACACTGGTCGATATTTCAATACCCAGCCAACAGCAGCACCGCTCAAAAAATTGAAAATGAAGCATCAACTTCTCACTTAAGACTGGCAGAAATTTTTCTTCATGGTGAAATGAATAAGTGAAGAGTTAAAGATCAGATACTTGTTAAAATCAATATGGCTTAGTAGCAATATTTCATTTTTCCACAACAGTAGAGAGTGAGTGTTTCAAGCAGTTTATCATGTCTGATCAAAGAAACAACTCTCAGCACATTTTACAAGTATCTTCTTCCTTTTTCTTAAGCAAAAGCTGCATAGACTATTTTTCTCCTGTATATGCTATTAGCCAGCTTACAGTTGAAGCACAACCACAGTGGGAGCAGCAGAGCTGAAAACTTTTTATGAAAAGTGAACACCACACAGTATGTTACAAATTCCAGTCTTCAGCTAGTACAAGTAATAAGAAAACACTGTTTTTAAAAAAAGTAAATCAGCCCCGTTTTACTTGAAGCATATTCGGTAGTTACAGTAAAAAAAATTTTTATAGAAATCCTCTGTATTCACTAATTTAGAGGGAAATGCACTTAAAAGGGGTATAAATTGCACATCTTTATTAATGAATATTATCTTCTATTTAGCTCAGAAGAAATATGACCCAGTCTGAGCAGAAAAATTAAAACATAGAAGTACCCTGGCTTTAGCTGTTGCTGATTACAGATATTCAGTATCAGCATCAATCCCTTTTAAACGTTTGGAAGTGAAAAAAAAAAATAATTAGAAGCATTATTTCTTTAATGTTTATAATGACCACAGAATATTTTTACTGCAAAGAACCTACTTATAAGGCACATCAGTCATTCCATATATATTTTATGCCCACTAAAATCTGACTGGCAATTAAATTTCATTTCCATAGACTACTTAAATTCTACAAGGGTAAAAAAAAAGGAGGGAGTATGATGTTTACAGGCCACAGAGCTCATTTCAGAAGCAGTGCACCAGTGAAAGCAGTGTGAGCCTGCAGACTGGGAAAGCCCTCCAAGGGAGCAGTAAGTGGCGGGAGCAGACCTTCCTTTGGCACCAACGGGCACCTCTAATGAAGCCGTCCAGGAGCTCAGAGGTAGTAGCCAGGTACCATATGTTGCTTTGGTTGCTCTGATGATAATATTGTTTCTTCAGAGTAAACAAACCTGAACTTTATAGCTGCATTGTTACCTACAAATAACAAAGCTTGTTTCAGCTCTTCTTGATGTAACTTTAATTAGAAGCTCCATTTTGCCAAAGAGAAATGGCTTGTAGTTTCCTCCTCTCAGTTGCTATTTTTATCTCTCCTTTATCTGTCTCAGGTATGCATTTGTATCAAACCATTTGTTATTTAAACAAAGCTCGAATCTTTTCACACTCTGAGCCTTAGTTCAGGAAAGCATCCAATACGATACAGATTTAGGACTTTGAAAAGTTGTTTACTTAGCGAAATCCAGAAAACTTCTAATGCATTTTGTGCAATCATCTAATGCTTACTTCAGCAGAAGTCCCACTTGAAATTTGAGTTAAACTGCCTATTGAAGGAACAGCAAGAACCTCAGCCACTGACAGTCTCCTTTTCCAGGCTTAAGTGAACCAAATGCTTATGAAAAACTGATGAAACGAAGTGACTGCTCTTTCCTTTTTCCTTATGCTACACAGATTTCAAGAGAAGAGGCTACAGACACCTTTCAGAGAGAACAGAGGGAGTAAGGAAGGGGATATCAGATGATTCTTCAATATAGATTCAACTCAGCTGTTTTAAAAAGCCTGTTATTTGTGATTAGATTTCATTATTTTCTTTTTTTCCAAGAACTGTTTGCTGTGGAAAGGTGCACTCGAGGCAGATGTCAAATCCTGCTGCCTGTGGAAGGAGTGATAGACACAGAAAGGAGCAGTACTTTCTCCACAAACAGAATACACACCTTGCAGCACCACAGCTGAAGAAGGGATGTAAATCAGCTCACTCATACACTTGGAATGCATTCCGTGATGAATTTACAGACACCAGTCCCTGTCTCTCATTTTCTTCATTGCAGTTTATGACATTTTATAAACCCATGGGAAATATGGTTCGGTTTAATAACTTTTCAAACTATTCTCCCCTCTTCTGTCTCTCCTCCCAAGAAAATCCTCTAAAATCGTACACTAGAAATGCAAACAGAAGAAGGGAAAGCAAGCAACATCAACACTGAAGGTTCAGAACAGCTGCACCTCCTATTGAGATTTGTTCACATACACCGCTGACGGTCTGCAATGTATGTTTCTCATTAAAAAATAAACATAAAGGATTTAGTTGCTCTAAGACTGTAAATATGAAGGATTTAAAGACCTTAGTAGTGGGGTGATTGCTCCTCCTCTGAAAACCTGCATATCAGAATGCCTTCAATTGCCTGAGAATGAGGAACATGCATCCAGCCCTGAGATTAGCCTTTGAAGGGAAGAAAAAAGGGGAGGAAAAGTTCCCCTGGGCACATAGAAGTGGAACCTTGACTTTTTTTAATCTAAAAAAATAGTGAGTTCACCAGAATGATTTTTTTTTTTTTTCACTGTCTGCTCTAGGACAGCAAAGTCCTTCGGTCACTGATCTGAGAAGGATGGAGCAGGAATTTACTGCCTGGTGATCCAGCAGGAGGAAATGAGGTCATGGGGTATATGTGCTCTTTTTAATATTTCATGAAAAAATGCAAGACTCCCAGGTTTGTCCCACTGACTAATCAAAAACTATGGGAGGATAGGAAAAATATTTCCCATCCACATTTATAGGCAAAGACCCCTCCAAAGGAAAAGAACACCCCATGCTTTGTTTGACTTCATCCCTTGTGCAAAATCATGATTCAGAAGGTTTTAACAGTACAAAGGTTTATTTAGAAAAGAGTTTGGATTGTTCTTTAGGGTTTTTTTGGCAAACATTAAAATCCTTTCATAACTCAAAACACTGTCAGTGCCTGGTACTTTGCACTCTCCTTTCCCACACAAGCAGTAAAAGCCAATTTCTTACTGGGACAAGTCCACCATAGGCCCCAGCTGCCCTATAAGTACTCAAATCTCCACCACCACTGCCACTTAACCCTTTCCTTCTGACGTCTCTGTGTTTTCCCAAAAAATTCCAGAGCCCATGAACGCTCACTGCCTCCCAAACTCAGTGTCTCAGCCTCTCGTCTGTGGGCTCCCCGTGCACTCTGTCAGGGTTCAAAGACAAACATTCCCTCCCCCTTTATCCCTCCACACTCCAGCACTGTCCCCCAGCAATGTCACCATTCTGCACCATGGTGAGTGCCCTCAGCCTCCCGACAGCATCCCTGCTCCCACAGCATCACCCTGCAGCACCGAGGGGACGAGCCCTCTTCCTGCTCCCTAAGCCCAAGCCCCACGTTCTCTTCCCTCCCTTCTCTTCCAGCATTGAGCCTTCTCTTTTAACTCTACTCCTGCTCAAGGCAAATCCATCCCTCCAGCTCAATGCCAGAAGTTCTTCTTCTTCTTCTTAAAAAGAATGTGTTTAAAGGACCTGCGGAAGTCCTGGTTGAAGATGGTGTAGATGACTGGGTTGAGGGAGCTATTGCAATACCCAATCCAGAAGAAGAACTTGAAGAGAGTCTCGGGGACCTCACATGCCTCCCGGCAAATACCATAGAGGCTGTAGGTGAAGAAAAAAGGGAACCAGCAAACTACAAAGACCCCCATGACCACAGCCAGCACAAAAGTGAAGCGTTTCTCCCGGGCCTGGGCAACTTTCTTACGGCAGATGCTGCTACGCTTCCGGCGCCGGCGATAGGAGAAGAACTGCATGGAGCGATTGCTCGCACGGGACAGGCGGCTACTGGAGTGCTTGGAGGAGTATGAGTAGGAGAAGGACTGGCTCTTGCTTTTGCGGCGATGCTCCTCCCGGCTCCGCCTCCGCCTGCTCTCTGAGGTGCTGCTCTCCTCCAGCTCAATGTCCTCCAGCTCAGAGGCTTTGCGCCAGTGGTGCGCCGAATAATGTCCGTTCTCTCCCAGCTGCATCCTCAGCGATGTGCAGCCGCCAGCAGCGCGGCTCAAGCCGTTCTCAGTCTGGGAGGACCCCTCTGGCATCGTTCGCTTCTCAGAGAGGGTCCTGGTCCTTAGCTTGGCCACACGGTAGATGCGGATATAGACCAACACCATGATGAGGCAGGGGGCAAAGAAAGAGCCAATGCAAGAAGAAAGGATGTACCATGTCTCGTCATTGAGCTTGCACTGGGGAAAGACATCTCCTTCAGGGTCCCGGTACACGGAGATCAATGGCGGGAAGGAGATGATGGCTGAAATGAGCCACACGGTGAGGATGATGGCCTTGATCCGCCGCGGTGTCCGCTTGAGGTTGTACTCCACCGCCTGTGTGACTGACCAATACCTGTCGAGGCTGATGGCGCACAGGTGGACGATGGACGAGGTACAGAACAGCACGTCCAGCGCCAGGTAAATGTTACACCAAGCCTTGCCGAAGTACCAGTAATTCATAAGCTCGTTGGCTAAGGAGAAAGGCATGACCAGGGTAGCCACCAGGATGTCCGCGCTGGCCAGGGACACCAGGAAGAGGTTCTGGGGGGCTCTCAGCGCCCGGCTGGTGAGCACAGCTATCACCACCAGCACGTTGCCCACGATGGTGAAAACGATGAGGAAGCCCACCACCGCCGCGAGGCTGGCCACGGCCGCCGGCGAGTAGGGGGAGGGCGGCTGCAGGAGGGCCGAGGAGGACGGCGAGGCGGGGGGCAGCGCCAGGGACTCGTTGGCGGAGCCCAGGCTCGTGTTCACCAACAGCAGCAGATCCATGGTGGGTGTGCGGGGCGCCGGCGTCCTAGAGAGCCCGGCGGAGCCCCCGCCCCGCCCCGCCGCCCCGCCGCCGCCGCCCCGCCGCCCTCATCGCGCCCCGCCGCCGGTCCCGCGGCCGCTCCGCCGCCGAGCCGCCCGCGTCCCCCCGCGCCGCCGCCGCTCCTCAGGGCACGGCCGGGCGGAGCACCCCCGGCGCGGCAGGGAGCGCGGCGGCGCCGCCTCCGCCCGGCCCCCGGCGAGGGGGCAGCGGGGCACGGCTGGCCCCCGCCGCCCGCCCGGTCATGCCCGGCTCCAGGCGGCCCGCGGCTCCGGAGAAGACGCCGCGCGGCCGGCGGGAGTCCCCGGCGGGAGCTGGATCCTCGCAGGGCGCGGGGTCCGAGGCGGCGGCAGCGGCGGCATCAACTCCCATGGAGCGGCTCCCGGCGGCTCCGTCCCACTCTGGCTCCGCGCTCCCAATCGCGGCGTGCCCCGCGCCGCGCGCATGCTCAGTGCCCGCAGGTGCGGCCGCCGCGCCCGCCCCGGCGGAGCCCCCGGCGGGAGCAGGAGCGCCCCGAGCGCCGCGCCCGGCCCGACGGCACCCGCCCCGCCCGGCCCCGGGAGCAGCGCCCGCCGCGCTGCTGCTGCGCTCGCTGCCGCTCGGCGGCCGGACTGGCGGACAGGTGTTTGTGCGGGGCGCGGCGGCCGCCCCGGGGGTGGCGGGGCCCGGTGCGGTGAGGGTGTCAGGCCCGGTGCGATGGGGGTGGCTGTGCCGGTGCCGTGAGGGTGTCAGGCCCAGTGCGAGGAGCGGCTGTGCCGGTTGCACTCCCGGAGCGCGGCTCCCCGGTGGCCGCTGCCTGCAGTGCCCGCCTGGCGCGCTGAGGGGCGCCCTTGGCCGGCCGGACCGTCCGGCGGCGGCTCCGGGGCTGGGCCGGGCGGGGGAACGGGATCGGCGCTCCTGACCCCGGGGCTCCTGACCCCGGGGCTGCCGCCGCTCCTTGAGCGGCATCACCCTGCCACAGACAGCCACCTGCGCTTTGCCTGTGCGCATTCCCAGTCCGAGCAGCTGCCCGTGCTCGCTCCTGTGCCCCATTGGACCCCGGAACGCGGCGACCCCAAGGGAGTTCCCGTCGGGTACGCGCTCACATCTTGTGCCCGGATCACTTTCTTTAGAGTGCACATCTGTGCGGAGTGAAGTGTACACCCGAGGCAGCGTCTCTTTGCCTGTAAAACTTCTAAAACAATAGAATACTTGTTACGATCCACAAGTTGTACAGAGTAGCCCGGGCTTTAGGGAGTCATAAGGGATACTCTGTTCCCAGTCACCTTTGTGGGGCAGCCAGCGCTAACTTCGCTCTACTCTGAATATGCTTCGTTCTGATAGGAAGGACAGTTCCTCTGGATATTATGGCCCTATAGAATATCCCTACAGAATAGGATACTATTCTGTAAGCAATTTACTCTTTGAAGGTTTTGTTTGGTTTGGTTGTTTTTATTTATTTTTTTTTTTTTACCTGACGAGTAATTTGCAAACATGTTGTGACTGCATGTTAAAGAGAAAGGATATGGTGTTGAAACTCTGTCAGGTTACAAATTCTAATTACAGACTAAAATGTGGAAGCAGTAATCACATGTACAAAGTGTAGGATATGGAACAAAATGAAACGGAAATCAGATACCCTCTCAACAGACAGCAACCTGATAAAGAGGACTCTTCAAAAAAGCTTGCAAACCCCCAAGGAGATTAAATGAATGGAAACTGAGATTTTTAAAGTTCAAATAGGAAGCAAATAGTATGTTTTTTACATGAAATCTGAAAAATCTCTGAAGCAGCTTTCTAATATTTGTGGTCAGTTCCTCATATTTGGAAGTTTCATAATCTGAGAGGGCAAGGTGCAGGAATTTGGAGTCTAAGCTTTGATGTGACTAGGATTAGGGAGAAAGAATCTGTGATCTAACTGGTTCAATATGGGTTTAAAATTTAGTAAATACAAGCTACAAAACCACATGAACATTTGGGATTCAGGATCTGTCAAAAAAGGGAGATATAAAACCTCAAGATATTCAGTTAAATTACTAAGGTAATTGCAAAGTCATGAGCAAAGATATCTTGAAGTTATGTGAACTGGAGCTCAACATAAACTTTGAGCTGATTTGGGGATCCAGATAAGAATTGAAGCTTTTCAAAACTTGGCTCAGAATAAGTCAATACAGAAGTTTCATAACAAAAGGAATTATAAAAGCAAATGTCTGAGCAATTATTTATCATTTCTAATGAGAAGATGCCAACTGAGATATAGAAAAAAAATAAACTGGGAGCAAAATATGCATGTGTTGTTGTGGTTTCTTTAGCACTAAAGTTGTGTTGTGCTGCTGAGGCAATTCAGCGTATAACTCCACTGAAACCAGGGAAATAACATTTGGGTTTTATGTGTAACTGATATCCAGTTTGCCTAAAGAGCCATATGCCACTCCAGCTCATGTATATAGATGTGAATGAAGCGTGGGCACAGACACAAGAAATCTCATGAAAATCTGCTTAGTCTGCTGAGAGGCAAAGGTAGGAGCAAGGTGAACAACAGTGAATAAATCAAGTGTAGTTGTGCTTTTGAATTTTTGTTTTTTTCATAGCAACTTGGCAAATTATGTACAGACATTACTGTCTTTTTTCCTTCCAGACCCCTGCACTTACTTTACGTTCATTCTCACATCTGGCCGGCCTCTCTGTAGTTGTCAGCTCATAACCATTGGCCTTTATTTCAGCTTATGCCTGCTAGCTGTTAACAGGCTCTCATAAAAAAACAAGTGCAGTTTAGAGGCTGGATGAGGCACTTCTAGACATTAAACTGGACTTGGCTGAAATTGATACCAGCCCACTCTTCCTGAAGTAATTCGGGATTGTGCCATACCCATCCATCTGTACACTGTCACTGCTGCTCTGCTTCTCTCACCCAGTATCTAGCTACAAACCTCCTATCACAGCAGACTGAGAGGATTCCATAGGAATTCCATACTTATTCTTGGTTTATGTCCCAAATTTTTACCAGTTTTTGCTTGGTTTCTCAAGTTGGACTGACCTTTATTTCAGTTTGAGCTACCAGATCTCACTGGCAGAAGAGAGCCATGATCTGTCTTGGGAAATCCTAAAGCTGTCCCTGGGAAACTGGCCGGTGCTGCCCTCAAATCAAGGCCAAATTCAGGGACAGTTGCCAAAGGTGGCATCAGCCTAACCACTAAATTTGCTAGGAAGATTCCTGCTGACCCCCAAACCTAGACTTCTCCTAGGTCATTTAAGAATATTTGACTTTAATAATACTGTCACAATGGCACACTGTGCTTGCACACACAGATTTAGGACACAAAGGTGTCACTGCTGGTTTGCACTTCCAAACATGTTTTGCCTCTTTTGTTTAAGATCTGTGGGCCTGAAAGCTTGTTAATTTTTTCCTCCTAAGTGTATCAGATGGGCTAGTGGCAAATACTGCCCCCTAAAACTTCTCTCATTGTATTTTATACCTTTAAGACATCACAATTTTAACCCTGCTATGAAATGCTCTTCTGTGCCCTTTTTATAAAATAATTCCTCCATCCACAGAAGTGTCATCATGTGCAGAGGAAATATCTCAGCTTTCTCAATAAAGGGGGTGATATTTAGTTTTCAGTGGGAACTGGGTTCCTTACTTCCCCCTTGTGACTTTGAAAATGTGTCTCAGATAAACAGAGGTTTATAGGACATCCTGATTTACTAAACATCTGGAAGTGTTCTCTAATCCCTCAAACTAAGCTTTACATCAATTGACAAAATTGTACAGTCTTATCAACCCTACAAGAACCTGACTGCTGTCAAAACATTGTCCATATATATATTTTCTGAGAGAAAATTTGTGTTATAAATCTGCTCAAGATGCCATGAACAAATAGAATGAGTTAGCCAAAATCTCTCTGAGTAGTTGAAGAGATAACCTGCAGTACAAACAATGTGATGGAAAAATGGGCTAAGAGTTGTAGAATAAGTGGGCTGTCCTGGATTTTGAAAGAAAGGAACTAAATATAAAGAGAACAGAAGTTATTTTGGAGAGGAGCTGAGGGCATTCAAAACTTGAATATTGTTGCCAATGGAAGGATTGTGAAATTCTGTAGTGTTAAATGGATATTAACCGGTGAATTCCTCAAAGAAGTCAAGGTAAAATTCTAATTAATTTAAAAAGTGTTACTAAACACTTAAAGTAGCTATTGTGCTTGAGCTAAAATAGAATGAAGAAGGTTATTGTTTCAGCTCCCTCGTGCACCTTTTATTCTACCATATTTTCATGCTCCCAGTAAACATTGTCACTGTGCTGGTAAGACCATAAAACAGAAGTGTAATCATGTGAGTCAGCCATATCCTGTCTGGGTGGTTTCTGTGAGTCTTTTTTGCTCTCAGAACAGGATCCCTCCAACCATGACTGTGCTGCAGAGTGCTGTGGGTTCAGCCCTTTGGAGCCAAACCCGGGGCTTCCACAGAGGTTTGGGTTTGATTCTTCCTGTTATTGGACAAGCATGAGAAATGGACCTGTGTCCCTTCTCTTCCTTAATTCAGTTTGTACCGTTTCCATTGCCTGTACTCATTTTAAGGCTTCTTCATTTCTAATTTATTAAGTCAATACTTTAAATAGTCTTCACAGACACCTGTTCTGATAGTTGTGCCATTTGCACAGGATGAGTGCATTATTTTTCTAGGACTCAGCACTTTGAGGACTCTTGCACTTGATTTCAGTGATTTTTTTTTAAATTAATGAATTCTTCTGCACAGTAATATGTATGGGAAATAGTTTGTTGGTTTTAACTTATATAAGAATGCATTTATTTTGTGTTTTGAATGGGGTTATGCAAATTTGTAAAAGCTTCAGCTCTTAAGTAGAGAGAATTCTGTGCAGATAATTTATCATCTGTGGCATTGCCTATCTCTAATTTATTTATTGTTGGGCCTGTTTGGCATAAGTGTAAGACAGTCCTTTCACAACGAGACATTTTGGCTGCAAACCCTTCCATCTCCTGTCTGCATTTAGACTGAAATAACCATTCACAGTAATGACCCAGTAACAGAAACCGTTTCAAAGGAGGAATGAGGCTGGTGAGGGAGGGTGGGGGAGAAGAAGGTGCAGTCTTTGTCACCAAGGTTCATCCCCTCCCAGCTGCATCTACTTCATGGCACACTTCTGCTTCATGCTTTCACAGAATCACCATCCAAGAGATTTCAAAGTGGGGGGTGCTGCTTGCCATGATAATCCATCATTAAATCATGTCCCACACAGTACAGAGAAGAGGCATCTACCACCTTGTACTTTGTTCTGTGTTGCTTGGCAGAAGGAAGGTCTTGTCTGCACAGGATCAATTAGAGCAGATGTTTGCCATGTTTCCTGTGTCTGGTTCGAGTGGCAACTTCAGAACAGCAGAGTTGACTGCACTGAAGACTTTCCATGGAAACAAGAGCAGGTTGTGTTATTTCTGCTTTCCATTGAACCATAGGGATATCTCCAAATATTGTGCTGTCCATTTAATTTCCTCATGTGCTACAGTGATTTGAATTGCTTGTGTTTGATTTAACTTGCTTCATCTTTCAGCAACTACTTTAAGCTTATGAAGATTTGGCTGCTACAAAGCAGGCATCAAGTTCTGTCTTCTTTCATTGAAAAATGAGGTGGGGGGTTCTTTGCAGTGTTCTGTCTTTCTTTAAAATAAGGTGAGATTTATTTTTTCCAGATATTGCTTCTCATTGCACTTTACTTGTATTTTTAAACAGTTTGATAAAATGTTCTCATGTCTTCCTTCAGTGCTGCTGCTTCTGCTTTCAGTGCCTATCCACAAAGTCTCTTTTATCTTTTTTTCTTTTTATCTTCTTTTGATGATCTTGTACTGCTTGATCTTTCTTCATATATTTCCTTTTTTCTTTGTTTACTTTTCTGGCCTTAATGTATTCAGTAGGTTTGACCTATCCTGCTTTTTTTTTTTTTTTCTGTAACACTATCCCATGTAGTATTTCTCCTCCATTCTTCTTTCTGGTTTCAATAAAAAACAATCTCTGCTGTATTAATATAAAATTTACAATTGGCTTCCCATTCTTTTTGCATCATGTCAGATACAGTTTCTGCCATATCAGAAAGCTTAATTGAATGTTACAATTGAAAGTCTTTCCTTAATTATTCATCCTTCATTTTAAAGCTATTAATACTTGTCTGATTTTTCATTTTCCTGTTGGTTGTGTATAACTGATGTTTGCATGCAATCAGTGTCTGTAAATTTCATCATATACAGAAAAGAGGTACATGATTTCTAGTATTGCTATCAGAGGAGATCCAGCACTTCTTCACTTATTTAATCTTGAGGAAAAAGTGTCCTTCCAAATAAGGACTATTTAATCAAAAAGACTCTTCACCGCTGTCAAGTCAGCCTTGACAGTATCTGTATCTGTCAACATACCATTGATGTAACCTTGCTAGTAAGGACTAGTAAAAACTTTGTAGACAATATTACTGTTTTCCTTAACATATTCATCTGTTCCAGCTTGATATTAAATGGTAGTAATTTTCACACATGCACTTAAAATATTGCCAAGAATGCTGACACTCTGTCCATGTTGTAATTGCTCTTCTTTCATCACTCGAGACTATTTCCAGCCTCTGTAACAATTGTATAGCCCATAAAGGAGCCCAAAATTTGGAACAAGTTGGGAGCTGTGACTTGTAGAATGCATTACCTCCCTGCTTTTGCACTTTGTGCAATCCACTGGAGAACACAAGTCTAAGAGATGCCTCTGACATTTTACTGTCTGCTTTGGGTTTAAATCCCGCTGTTTAATTAAAATTATGCATCTCTTTCTGTGTTCTGATGAATGGGAACTTACATTTAGAAATGGAAAATTAGTAAATATCAATAAATAACTAAGATTCAGCAAAGTTTTTGAGTGAAAATGACTCATTAGAAGCACCTTACAAAGCAGAAAACATGTCATAAAATTAATTTTTATTTTCAGTAACTCATTCTTGCTCATGTTTTCCAGTAAGAAAATTCAAGCAAGGAAGAAATAGAGAGAGGAAAGGAGAGAGACATGAGAGGAAGGAGCAATGAAACGACTCTTTTCATACATCCTTCATTTCACAAAACATCTAGGGAGTACAGACTTGTGCTGTGTTTTTTCTGATCTATTTTTTTCAACATCTCCAGTGTGTGATAGTTTATGCTCTGTGTTATCTAGGCTAATGGAAATCATCAAGGGTATTATGTCAAAAATTGTGGTGTACCTTTAGGAACAAATTATCTGTTGAGTGTGGTGAACTTAGGGTTTTCCAAATAAGAACAGTTTAACTTAAAAAAGATGCACAGCTGGACTGGCGGCAATACTGTAGCCTGCTATTTTTCTGTCATGTAAAGCAAATGTTGATTTCAAGTTCACAGAAAGTTCAGGAGATTTAAAAGGTATAAGTCATTGAAATCTTTGTTTAGCAGTAGCAAGACCAGAATCAATTAGAAACTTCTGGTAACTGCTAGCAGTCCTGGATCATTTCAGTTACTGCAGCTATTGGAAATGGAAACCAGTTTAGCACATTAAAAGTGCCTTTTTCGTGTTCTACTTCTGATAGATGTATAAGATTCAGGTAACTCTGACTTTGCCATCAAATCTGTGAGCATGCTTGTCCATGCAGGTAGTATCCTGTGAGAAAATAGCAATGCATCATAGGAATATTAATTTATTCTTTTTTCCTCTCTTGATCTTTAATTGTTATGATCCCAGTCAGATGTTCTGATTCACGTTGTTTATATTTAGCAATTCCAGCAGGTGCAAATCTTGGCTAAAATCCACCACAATTAATCTCAAGTTTACAAGTAAAGAGTTTACAAGTAAGGCCTTTCTAAAGCATCTGTGCAAACACATTTAATCATTTATAAAGCATTTGTTACTAATAATTACACATTTAACTATTTGCCTGTATTATCACTCTTTGTCACTTATATAATTGAGAAATTAGCAATTCTGTTCTGGTACTTGGAACACTTTCTTTGGCACCTCTGACTGGTAGGGAAGCAATTTGGATTGTCTTTCATCTCTGAAAATTTGAGTGAGACATGTAATATGATTTTACTGATGTTAATTTTCACGATTTCTTTAGAATGTGCTAGAGAATGGGTGGAGGCTTCAGAGCTCCCCCTATCACTGAAGATCCCATTATCTGGCATCAAAGAAACTGCTCATGAGCTTGGAAAAGGTGAGGTTTCCTCCTTGTTTAGAACAGTAATTTGTGGTTGCAAGTGACCTCAGCATTGGCTTAATGAGTAAAAAATCCTAAGAAAAACATTGGAAATATCTAAGAAAGAACTTCATTTCCTAAACAGTAAAGAGGATAGTTTCTCATGTGCAGAGTCATGCAAAATTATTCTGAAAATCCATGAGAAAAGGCAGCTTCTTTGTTATTGACCCCTTTAAAATGTAATGCGTTCTCCCTTTTGAGTGGCTACTTTCTGTTTTCAGTTGTTAGTCAGCTTCCCTCAGGGAGGCACGTGCAGCAAACTCTGACCAAGCAGTCACTCACATGAGCTGATAGTTTGGCTTTCAGTGGAATCCAGTGGTTTTGGCTTTACCAGCCTGCCCTGCTCCCCTCCTGCACAGCACTCTCTGCTCTGGCTCCAGAGACAGCCGCTGAGCAGGACTTCACTGATGCTCCCTTCTAAACTCATGTCTTATGCAGCTCCATGCAGAAAACAAGCCTGTAATTAAATTGTTCAAAATTTGAGGATCAGTGTGTTTGGCCATCCCTTCAGACCTAATTACTTGCCAAAACACACTGTGCACAGGGTGGGAATTAATATTAATTAGGAATCTTCTTGAACTGCAGATTACAGCCGTTATAGGCAGAGGAAGTGATTATGAGATTTATGCAACTCACATCTTAAAAAAAATGTAATTACAGCAACAAAGCCCTGTCTCTCAGTATACATAAAGAGGCTTGATATAGGCATTTGTTCAAGGTTAATATTAGTCTAAATTGACAATGTTCAACAGATTCCTCCTGATTTATACCGGAGCAAGTGATGAGAGCAAAGCCCTTTGTGTGCTCCACATAGTGACAAACTGGTCAATAATGATGCCCATGCTGGTTTTGTGCTGACACCCTGGTACATTCTGCTGTGCTGTCTGAGGTGCCTCTGTACTGCCCAATTCCTGCTCCCCAAGGTGTGCACAGACACAGCACCTGTCCCTTCCAAGACAGGAGGCAAAGCAGTGCCTGGGGCACTCAGATGAGCTGCAGAGTGTGCCTGGGCCCTTTCCTGGTCCCAAAAGCAGCCGCAGAGCCTCCAGAACACTGCTGAATGCTGGCAGACTCAGACTGTGTCTCTTTTTCTCTTTGGATGGTGAAGGTGGAAGCTTTTGCTCTCTGGGCAGAATTCATGGCTGAATAACAGAGCAGCAAACATCACTCCTTAGTGTAATGCTGGAGATTGATAGTGGAGGCTGTATTTGCAAAACGTAAATAGCACTGAATTTTGGTTGAATGTGAGACACATATTTTAAAACACACAAAGAGAACACTGAAGCGACAGAATAGTGGGAAAGTCAGCTGGTTGTAGTTCATTTTGTAATTCCCAGAAGGGAACAGGGGACAGTTCTTGTCTGATGCAGTGACTTGTCTGAGGTTGGAGGTCATCCTCTAATGCCTCCTGGTTACAACAGAAGGTATTTTTAATTCAGGCTTTCCAATAACAGTCAGTAATTGCTAAATTATTTAATTGTCCAGACATATAAGAAAAAAAAGCCTCTTCTATGGCTTCCTCTACCTGGTCTTGTTACATTTTATCACTGATAAAATCTACATTGGATTGTTACCTTCTTTTTTAGCTTTGAGACTTGAAGAAACTATTTCAAGAGCAAAGTAGGAAATTGTGTGACTGAGAATGCACCCTTGTAATATTAAGGGTAATGTAATAATATTAATGGTATTGAAGTCCCAATTGATTTTGGAAGCAAATACAAAACAAATATAAATAATATATTGATTTGGAATGTGAAAAGCATAGTTCATTGCACTTAAGGTTCTCAGCTTCTGGAAAAGAGGCAATGTTTGTTTGCAAATGCTAATGATTTATGTCTATCTATTTATGAATTGATTGCTGTTGAAATGAAGAATCCTTACCCATATTTTACATTCCCTGTTAAAAGC
The DNA here is from genome assembly GCA_009812075.1 of Sialia sialis. Taxonomy (NCBI): domain Eukaryota; kingdom Metazoa; phylum Chordata; class Aves; order Passeriformes; family Turdidae; genus Sialia; species Sialia sialis. The sequence goes on from VRYO01002355.1 coordinate 31,879,856, forward strand.
AAGAGTCAGATTGCCATTTTTATTGCCATATCTCCCTTTATTTCCAGCACATCTTTCCATTGCAGGTTTATTCCAATATTCTTGACATACTGCCTTAAAGTAGCATAGTTCAAATGCTTCTCATTGGTGACCAGTAAAGGAAGATCTGTATCTATCATTAAAAGAAATAAAGAGATATATTTCTGAGTAGTCATGACAAGCAAGTTAAGTGGATTACTATGATGGCTCAAGAAGCTGATAGTGAGTTTCAGCTGAGTGTGTCCCACTCTGTCATATTTCAAAAGGCACAAGGAAGACACTGAATAACAAAGCAGTGAAAGTGCCAGCAGGCTGTACTTTACTTTTTTATTTCAATACCTTGAAGGAAATAGAATGGCATTCAAGTATCTTGAGTATTTTATCCTGACAACATGAGGTGATGCAAACATTTTTTTAAAATGAGTTTTCAATACTCCTGGGTTTGAAAACATTAAGGTGCTTGGAGAATTCATCAAATAATAAAATCTGAAGATTCAGGAGAATTAATATTGACCAACAAAGAAAGGAAAGAATTTTTAATGTGAGTAAATATAATCAATATTGTAATGGAATCCTGTATTCATCAACATGAATCTGTGAGAGATCAAAAAATAAAGAATCTCAGTATTGGTGATAGCTATAAATAAGCACAAATAAATTATTCCTGGAACTCTGGTGTTTCTTTGGGTAAAACCATAATCCTTTTATGGATCTCCTGCATTCATGTTAAAAATGAAGGATGAAGCAACAAATCCTCTGAATTTATTGGAAAATAATTGGAAAATATTTTGAAGATAGGAAGCAGCACACTATGAGCCATTTTCATTCAAAATTCCTGTTTTTGCAGTGTTTAATTATTGATGTTTTAATGTCCCCTGCAATCTATAATAAATTTCTTGACAGCTGCATTTGCTGAAAAAGATGTTTCAAGCTTGCAGTCACTAAGAGGAAAAATGTCTTTAGAATCATCTGGACAGTTTATTTCTTCAGGAGAAAGAAAAGCATGCAGACAGGAAAAGTACACGTGGATGTATTCATGCAATGTCTTTTTAGAATGTTTATAGAATTAGAGAGATTTTCCTACTGTAAAACTATGTATTTAGCCTGGTCCTTACTGTCCAAATATCTTAATCAAAGCATGTGGTAAGGTTAATCTGTCTCTTTCAATATTGTGGAACTCGGCTGACTACAGTAAAAAATCAGTCCCCTCACTGATGAAAAGTCCTTATTTCCTACTGCTGAGTTAAAACTTTTAATGTTGATTTTCTAAGATATTTTCTTATTTTTTTCATCTTCAAATAGGACAAGACAAAGGTCTCAGTTCAGTTTCTAACCCTAGATATTTAGTGCCAGAGCAAATCCTGCTTAACCTGCAACTACTACACAAGCACTATGTTCAGGCCTTTGTTGCCAAAATTTAGGCAAATAAATCAAGCCTCAAGCCCAAAATATGTGATTCTTCTTTGAAACGTTCAAACAGATTTGTTTTGGTTGTATATAGAAGTTTTATTTCAATTATTTCCTTCAGAATGTTCTGGAAACATTTTCCTGCAGACCAAAGTAGTATTGTTGATTTTCTATCAGGAACATTCATCTAAATCTGCTTACCTCTAAAGGATGGTAGAGGTATTATTAGTTAAAATCAATGATTGCCAACTTATATCTAGCTTTACTTTGGGGTTTTGAGGTGCCTGGTACTCTGACTCTTTGGCAGAGGTTTCTCTTAGGTAAATACTTTTCTGTCAGAGCAGTACAGTAATTTCATGCGTATAAGGCGCACCGGAGTATAAGGCGCACTTCCAGGCTGTCGGTAATTTCCTGTACTTTGTCCATATATAAGGCGCACCAGCCTATAAGGTGCACTCTTTTTTTTCAGTGAGGATCCGCTGCCAGCTCTCCCTGTGCGGCCTCCAGCCCCGCTCCTGCCGTCTCTCGGCTCTCCCCGCGCCTACCGGCTCTCGCCATGGCTCTCATGGTTCACACTTCCAGGTTGGCAAATTCCCCAACTTTGTCCGTATATAAGGCGCACCGATGTATAAGGCGTGCTTCCAGGTTCCGATCACAATTTCAGTCAAAAAGGTGCATCTTATATGCTTGGAATTACTGTAACCATTTTGTTTCCTGTCAGCAATAAGGTGCTATTTTGAGTTCTGTTCACTGCCTCAAAGACTTTTGATGGATTTTTTAATGCAGTGATCCTAATGTAAGAAGTGACTTCGGGACATCTCCTTTGGCCTCCCCACGTTACTTAGAAAGATTTGCCTTTCTGCCTTTAGTCCCCTGGCTAAGCTGCTTTTTGCTCTCAAACAAAGCCTTTCAGCCATGACCTGAAAATCACCTTCCTCTCTTTACTCAGGCAGAAGTTTGTCTGTCAAGGGATGAGCAAAGGAGAATTCCCTGCCTCCTTTCCTTTCCAAAGAAGAAAAAACGCAACCTAATCCAAAACACAGTGTGTGTGCAATTGGATGTGAATGTGTAACTCACATGCTCTCTCAGGAAGAAGGAGGAATGGTGTCATCAGTGGAGGAGTGTGTAGAAATTAACTGTGGCATTTTTCTGATTCTCATTGGAGTTGAAAGTGTCTGAAAAAGCAAAGAGGCCGTTTTTACTTTATCTTGTTTACAAAGATTTATTGAAAAAGCTTCTCAAAAACATTAAATACTTTAAAAATACTTACAAATTCTAAGACCACATACATTAATAAGCTCAGAAACTATTGCTGTTTCTACAGCTATTACACTGGAAAATATCATTATTTTGTCTTTGCACCTAAAATGGAGGGATGTTCTCTAAATCCAGATATAAATTACTGTATTTCTTTTTTTAATATTTGATTTTTATCTATGATCTTCTAGCAAAGCATATTGCAGTCAACCTTTTAAGCTGCAGGAGTCACTACAAAAAATTGCCACTTCCTTGGTGCATTTTTACCTTAATATCTTATTTTAAAAATCTCTTTGCTCTGCACAGGATAAATTGAAAGAAGTATGTGTTTGCACTAAATCTGTTGACCAAAAACTCAGGATAGAGACATGGTTTTGACCTACCACTTACCTATTCTAATGCAATCAAGATTCTTCCCTGAAAGTACTTTTTATTTCATCCTGTGGAAGGCATAAAGATGATTAAATATATCCGACAAATTGTATGTATTATTATAATGGGCTTCCATTCATTTTTATTCCAATATTTCTCTAAATAGTGTGCTAACATTATTTAGTGAGAAGGGTGATGTATTAAACTCAATAATTTATTGTCATCTATGTGGGGTTTTTTGCTGCCTAGAAGAGAGCTAGAGCTTTTACAGTCCCTCAATCTATAAAGTCTATAAAGATTTATTAAGTAATTTTTAAGCCATAAAAACTGAAAAAAAACCTTCATCGGCTTCATTGAGGAAAGTAGTGAGAGACAGTGAACTTGTTCTTTTCATCCTTCTCAGTGGTCAAACATTAAAAATATAATTAAAGAGAATAATTCTAGCAAAGAGCTCCAGTGAAAGCAAAGGTTGATAGGTTTGATAGGGGTACTAAAGCTGTTGAGAGCAGAATATATTGCATCTGGGTTGGTGTTGAAGGGAGCAGCCAAGCCCTTCCTGTTGAGGAAATGTTCTTTATTCCTCCTGTACTCTTTCCCTCTGGAGCACTGCTCCATTTAGCTCCAGGGCTTCAGCAGCAGCCCTTGCTGCAATTCCCAGGTCTCAGAGGGAGCAGCTGCAGGGCAGAAGGCTCTAGTGAGAGCCCATGAGATGCAGGGCTGGTCCCAGAAGGTCTGACTGGAATTTTCCTCAGAGAAAAAATACATTGCTTGACAGGAGCATTTAGGGGAACTTCCACTGGGCTGTGATGCTGCAGGCATGGCTGTGGAAGGCAGTGAAACTTCCATTTCAGTACCAGCAGATCAGGCCTTGGGGACATCAGGACAAGCCCCAGAGTACAGAGCTTGCTTTGCCCAAAATTGTTTACAAGTGAACTAGAAATAAATTAATATGAAGTGACTCAACTGCATCCCCTAATTTCAGGAAAAATAACTCCCTAAATGGTATGCATTATCCCAGGTGGAAACCAGGTACATAACACCAACCATCATGCCAGACTAACACAATTATCCACTTTATCCACTCTCTTCATCAAGAATTGCCTTTTACATCTATATCTATCTATATCTATATCTATATCTATCTATCTCTATCTCTATCTCTATATCATCTATATCTATATCTATATCTATATCTATATCTATCTATATCTATATCTATCTATATCTGTATATCTATATCTGTATCTATATCTATATCTATATCTGTATCTATCTATCTATCTATATCCTTAATGTATGTAAAGGTAATATGAATTGTCAGGGCAGAGATAAGCAGTTTAGGGAGAGAGAGAGAAAGGTCCCTTTTCCCTTCTGAGGAAAACTTTTGACTAGTAAAGAATCTCAGCCTCAACAGAGAAAGATGTTGCCATTTTCACCAAAAAGGCAGCTAAAAATGTCAACAGGTTATCTGCCAGCCTGTAGACGATAGCACCTAATTTTTCAGATAAAGAAACAAAGCTTGAGGTTACAAAAATTCCTTTAGCTGATGGAAAATTAAATAAAATATGATGAAAATAAAATTTTGTGAGCACAGCTTGCATGATCAAACCCACTGCATGCAGTGGGTGACCCTGCTGTGAGGGGACACAGACATCCACGGCTGGCACACTGACATGGTGCTGGCACTGGGAGATGAGGCAGTCAGAAGAATTCATTGCAATCACAGGAAGTTTCGCTGGGATGTCAAAGTGGGTTCTTCTTTTTGTTTAACTGAGAAGGATTTTGAAATCAAAATGTTTGCAAAGTATTTATCAGAGGATTAGAAAAATCAGAGTGGCAATGAAATAACTGCATAATAGCTGAGCATGGAAAATATCCCCCTTCTATGGCCATGTGGAAGTTACTTGGGGAATATCAGGAACTGTTTTGCCAGATCTTCCAGTCATTTGATGAGTATGAGAGATTTTCTTAGTAATTACGGCTTTTCTCTGACATCATCTCTAACTCATAAAAATATGGGGTTCAGCTTTCATACAGTTACTTTCATTCCCTTTCAATCTGTTTCTTTTCAACCGTGTCTCTTATTTGTTGACTAAAATTATTTAGTTAAGATGTCAGTTGGGAGTCAGATGGAATGTTTTCCGGATGGTGCATTCTTCAGTTAATTCAATTTAACCATTTAAAATGTTATTTCATTTCAGCTTTAGATCTCAGATCTGCTAAAATTAACATTTTCATTTTCTGTAGCATCATGAAACATCTTTTCCTTAATCATTTTATCAGTCAGGCCCAGGAAATTCTTAACAAATGTTAATCCGTGGGTTAGCATTTGTCTTTGATAAATGAATTCAGCTGCAACAAAACAGCCTAAACAAACAAACTCTTCTGAAGGATCCAAGGAATCAGTGGTATGTGGTGGTACATCCAGTTCAGGCAGCCCAGAAGGAAGACAGGAATTGCAATGAGGTGTATAAACAAGAAGACAGAACCTCCAAAAAGTTAAAATAACTATTTTGGATTACAGTATTTCCTTTGAACCCACCATTCGAAGGACAGAGGAGTGAAACAGGGAAAAGAAAATATGATGGAAAAATATGTTTTAGGATTTAGTCATAGTCTGGTAAATTGGGAAACTGGAAGGAAAACCCTAGTGAAAGAAGCTGAGAGGAGGAGAAATGAATGGTAAATGGAAATCAGTGTTCTGGAGTGAAGGAATTTCATCTGAAAAAAGTTTTCTATACAACTTCCTCCATCACACACAGATCATACTGCCCCACCTCCAACTCTTTGGGAAGTTGTAACCAAATAAATTTATTATAGAAGTTATGGGAGAAAATAAGAGAAAACAGCCTCAAACACTGCACAGCCACTGCTCAGAGTGGAGTCCTGCTGGCCCTTTCGTTCCTCTGGGTTCACTTCCAGAGCAAACACTTTAGTTCTGCCCCAAACAGACTTGCTGAGCAATGGTGAAATGGGAAGAGGAGACAAGTGCAGGCAGCAGCTGCACAGCTCAAACCCCACAGGCTGGGCAGGGGCAGCACCCAGCACTCACTGCCCTCGAGCAGGAAATAAAGGAGAAAGGTCTTTACTTGAAGGAAACAGCCCTAGTTTTATGTGCATGAACAAGGTGCTGGTAAAACTCTGTTGAATAGTTTGCGGCTCTAATACCCTGAACACTTCTGAAAAGCTCACATAAATTAATGGAAGAATTTTTATTCATTTATCTGGATTCCAGATTCTGTTTTAAGCAGCATTATTCCTGATCTGTTCACTGTTCCAAGCAAACAGGTTTTAGATATGGCTGGTGCTTGGGATATTCTAAAAATTCACATCATTTATTTGTCTTTTAATGCTCTAACGCTTGTGCCTGCCATGGACTCAGTAATTTCTAATAAACCCAAAATACTTTTTTGAGTGTCTCTAGTGCAGAATTTATCATGGGTCACAGTAACTTGCTTACAGAGAAAATGGATGAAATTCTAGACCTAACTGATATACAAACCAAAGCTCAGAAATCTTGAAAAATGGTATAATACTTCCAAAATAAGATTGATGAAGGTGCACAGGTATATTTTAAGATAACTCCAAGGAGTTTGGTTTCCTGATCATAATGCATGATAGCGACATCTCTCATATTTTATCCAGATTACTTAATGTGCTCTGGTAAGGCAGCTTACCCCTGTCACACTAACACAGCAAGGGAGGTGGTAAAGCTTTTACTCAACAATACATTTCCAAATGTTTGGGGTTCTTTTAGGGTCTTACCCTTCCGAGAATGACTTCTGAATGCATTCAGTTCCCAAATTAAAGCAAATATGTGAAAGTACATCTTTGTGACTATGGCAAATGGTGCTTTAGCTGTAGTGATGCTGGATGACTCTGGTCATTGAGCAGCTGTGTCCCACCTGGAATACTGCACCCTGCTCTGGGGTGAAGAAGGACATGGACCTCTAGGAGAGAGTTCAGAGGAGGCCATGAAGATGTTCACAGGGCTGGAGAATCTCTGCTATGGGGTATTCAGCCTCAAGAGAGAAGCTCTGGGGGGACCTAAGAGCACCTTCCAGTGCCTTAAAAGGGCCTCTAAAAGGAAGATAGAGATTTTTGACTAGGGCACAGGGTGATAGGGCAAGAGGGAATGGCTTTAAACTGATTGGGTTTAGAAACTGTCATCAGAGAGTGCAAACCTGAACTGCTAGAGAAAATTGTATTGTTTTCCAAGGTTTTTTTTATAATTTGTAATAAACCTTGATGGATGTACACAAAATGCTGGCTCTTAATCATTGCTGCTGGTAATGGGACTGATACCAGGTAGAAAAGGCAGGTGAAAAATTTTTAAATAACTAGCCATGAGATTGGAATTGTAAAGGGGAAAGAAAGATGAAAGCAGTATTTACAGTAACAAGTGCCATACGGAACATGCTGAAACCAGACCAGTACATTTAAATGGATTAGAAAATTCTATCTCTGTGCAGGATCTGAGAAAAGTTATTATCTGAAAGACATCCTCTGTTTTGCAGTAATATCTTCATTTAAATAAATCTGTCTGATTCTCGGATAAGCATCACAGAACTCCAACTCTTTATGACATCAGTCTTTGCAGTTGGGTAATTCATAAAGAATAATAATAGCAAATATAAGAAATTTGAACTGGAGAAAGCAGCAAAAAGTACTTCATTTTAACACAAATACTCAGGTTTCAAATATTTTTCATTGTTTTCCAAGTGTTTCAAAGCTTCTTCTGATCAAACAAGAAAGATTTGTTACATATTAGGGAGAACCCCAGGATCAGGGAACCTACCTGGAAATTCTAGATTCAAGCCTCTAATATGTATTCCTTCTGGAATTTTATGTTTCTAACAGAAAGTGGTATTAATGATCATTTTTAACACTGATAGTTTGAATCAAAATTATTAAACATGAAGCAAATAACCCATTGTGTTCAATCTTTCTAGAGGTTTCATCCACTGGGACAGAATTAAAGTAATTTTTTTCTTGCTGAATATGGCCTAAGATATGGTTTTAAAGGCATGTGTCAGCTCTTCTTTTCATGCCTTCCTAAGTATCTTACCTCAGGTAAGAGGTAAGCCTGAATCAGTCTAAATTTCCTCTTACAATTATTCTACACTGGTTTGTAGTCCTGATACAGATGTTAAATTAGGATCCAAAGTGGATATCATTTGTATTAACAGCTGTATAACAACAGGAATGCTTGGGGGGATTCACATCTCTTAAGATATCTGTGACATAGACATTTTTGTCTGTGTCATCCTAAAATCCGATTTCTGTCGAATGGAATATAGGTGTCTATTTTAGGATAATTGATATCTGAAGAATAAATTCTGCCCGTTGACTGAAAGAAGATCCCAGGACTGCTTGAAAGGTCACAGACATTGACACTTCATCAGCTGAAGCTACCTTTTACAGGTCATGTCTGAGACTAAGCTCTTATCTGGGCACATGGAAATACACACAGATACAAAAACCCTCAGTCCACAGCTTGGAGCCCTAATCCAGCTGCCCTCTGTAACACAGCCTGATAGATAAATCAAAAAGGTAAAATGAAGTTTGAGGAAAACACAGTTTTATTATCCTTCACTGCTAGAAGAAGTTAAACAAGCTGATGCTCTGGGTTGTCATGTTCCTTTTAGCGTGGGGTCTCACATTTCAGCTCACTCTGGGACATTGGGTAGTCAGAGCATTGCACACCAGCCATCCCATGGCCTCTGCAGAGCAGCTTTTAAGCCAGAAAGAGAGACTCCACTTTGTATCAGCCTGACTCCCTAATGAGTAATTTGCCAACATTCACATTCTAAGAAATACCTTCTTATGTTTCATTCTCAATTAAACTGCCTTGGACATTTATGAATATGTACTTTGGAGAAGGTTTAATTTTGAGGGATTAAATTTTCCAAATCCCACTTCTGTAAATCAGCAATTTACCCTTCCAGAGAAGCAAACACACAGTTTAGAAATCACGACATTTGAGGGATATAATTACACTTTAGCATTTTGGCACTCTCAGCACGAAATGTTAGTAAGACCACAGACTTCAGTGGAATTCCAACAGACTGATCCCATGCTGCAGGACCCGCATACTTAGCGCAGTCTGAATTCCATAGGTTCTCAGCATAGCTCATTATGGTATTGCAGTGCAGTAATTTCGCACGTGTAAGGTGCACCCTTTTGACTGAAATTTTGATCAAAACCCAGAAGTGTGCCTTGTAGGCCAGTGCGCCTTATATATGGACAAAGTTCAGAAATTTGCCAACCCAGAAGTGCGAGCTCGCGGCAGCCCTGAGCCAAGGGGAGCCCACCCAGCCCCAAGGGGAGCAGAGCCTGCAGCAGCCCCGAGATCGCGCGATTCCGTTACTAATTCGTTACTTTGTTGCTGCAAAAAAAGGTGTGCCTTATGCGCCGGCGCGCCTTATATGTGGACAAAGTACAGAAAATTGTTGGCAACCCAGAAGTGTGCCTTATACCCCGGTATGCCTTCCAGACGTGAAATTACTGTAATTCTGCAGAATAGTGCATTGAAGTGGTACAATCAGGGAATACCATTTGAATGCCAATGATCAGGGCAATTCAGATAGAATCTGCATGCACACAGGAATCTCATGTAATAGAACATCATTCAGTAAGTTTTACAGAGTTCCCCTTTGGCTACAACCCTCCACATGGAGGATAAGAGGATAGTCTTTACTGACACATTACAGTGCCCAGGAGGGACTCTGAAAAGTCGTTGTCCTCTGCTCCCAGAGGGAAACTGCTGGGTAACAGGAGACAGCAGATCTTCAGTACAGGAACTCAAGTCCTGTCTGTCATCAAAAATGCTGATTTCCAAAGCCTTTAATGACCCTCCTTCTAGTGCTATGCCAAGGCTGGCAAGATCTGAGCATGATCCAAAACCTTGCTTTGATCCTTGAAATGCTAATTTTCATCTCAAGGCAACAGTTTGGAAGTTCATGCTGTCGCTAATGATGGCTTTGATGTAATTAACAGTGCTGGATTGACTCAAAATGCCTGTTTATACACATAATTCTGCAGACTTTGAGAGATTTTTCTGTTTATTTCATCTATATCTGTAGGTCTAATAAAATAATATTTTTCTCTAAAACTTTGTATCCATAGACCCCAATTACCAGGTGAAATCTTAGTCATTAGAGACATTAAAAACTTAGCTGGACAGGGTGATCCACCTTTGAACATGGCCTTGCTCTGAGCAGGAGGTTAAACTGATTAGTATCCAGAAACTCCTTCCAACCCATATTAACCTGTGAGTCTGTAAGGCTTAAATGTGGTAGGTTTCAAATCTGTCTTTTGTATGCCTTTGTATTGAAGGATCTGGACAAAGATTTTTATTCTGGTAGTAGCTTGATCAGTAAAAAAAGGGAGATTCTCAGCAAGCTGTGAGGAAATACGAAGCAACATGAGTTGAATTGCCAAGAATACTGCAAGGTTCATTTTAACTGCCTTGGGCTTCCTAAATGAAGGATGAACTTCTGACTGAAGTTTTCTGCAGGTCTGTCAGTTTTGCCCTCAATCAAAAGAGTTCAATACAGAAATTCGAGTACAGTCATTTCACAATTATAAGCTGCACCTGAATATAAGCCGCACTTTTTTTTTTTTTTAAATAAAGCGGATCCATGTGCAACAAAGTAACGAATTAGTAACAGAATCACGCCAGGGCGAGGTTTGGTGTCAGGTGCTCAAGTTGCAAACAGTTTTCATAGACCAGCGAAGCCTTTAAAGGCAGCCCCAGGCACTCTCCCCGGCCAGCTCTCACTTCCGGGTTGGCATTTCACTGGGATTTGTCCATAGATAAGCCGCACCTGATGATTAGCCGCATTACTGGGGTAAACGGGATTCTTCAATGAAAAAGGTGCAGCTTATAATCGTGAAATTACTGTAATTTGGGTAATAGATGCATTAGACTAAAGAATGTATCTTAAATGCATATATACAGTGGGTTATGGAGCAGCACAGCTTGCAGAGGTGTCTGTATTCTGGGTGAAAATGCCTCTCCCTCACATAGGAGCAGATTTGGGTATGAAGGGCAGTGCTGTCACTTGTGCCTGTATTACATGCATGTACATTTAGGGGTGGTGCTTGGACAGAGGGAAAGAATTTTATCAGAGGAATAAGCCTAGCTTTATTTTCAGAAGGAATCACATACACTGTCCTCACCCGCAACACATATTTGAATTTTCACAACAGAAAATAAAACTACTTAAGCTACATTTGAAGGAAATTTGTAGTCAATTTCAAATAAGAGCTTTCTAAACTGCTAATAAATCTTTTACACCCTTGGAGTGGAAAAGGAGCTTTCATTTTCTGCAAGTGTTTTTCATTGTAGTACTGTGTGTTTATGATATCTATATCATATTTAGCATTCACTTTAATGGATCAAATATTTCCTTAATTGAAAAACTACTCCAGTGCAGCAGGGGAAGTTGAGATTTTTACTTGAACTAATGTCTTGCTTCATCTAAAATTAATGATGACTACTGAGGGCTTATTCATATAGTAGAGTGTAATTAAAAATAATGCTCTGATTTGGGTTATTCTCTATGGCCCCAATCTTGCAAATACACATGAGACTATGCAAGACAGGTTTTATGCTAAATTCTACAGAAATATTCAAGGATATAAAAAGGCTCAGATGAAGAAGTAATTTTTAAATTAAGATATATACAGATTTGTTCCAGTGCTCAGGATGTTCAGTAGAATTCATAGTGCTCTGACTGAGCGTCTCTACCTGCTCAGCATCAGTAAGAGTCAGTATTTTTAGTTCAGAGGATAAAAAACCAAATCTTATGACTCCAGCAAGGATAGTTGAGAAGCGGGAATCAATGGCTGAATTTTTGTAAAACCAAGATTAATTGATACTTGTGGTTTTGATTTAAATTAAAATAATGAGATGAAATTCAATCCACTGTTGCCAGCACAGGAGCTTGTGAATTCAGGGAGATTTCAGTAAACTCACACTCCAGCTGACTTATGGCAATAAAAAATAGTAAGAAATCTAATATTAGATGTTTGCAGATCTTGGCTCACATCTTCTTGTAGCACAAATCAATTTGCTCTAGAGTTTATTGGATGAAATATGTTTCCTGACTGTCTAGGGGATGGAAGTTATAAAAAAAATTTGTTAATTTGCATTCATTAATTTTTTAAAAATTAACTAAAATATTATGTAAAATACTGGCTAGTAGTTCTGTCTGTGAAGTTTATTGCTCTAGCACACTGATGATATTTATATCTTGGGGATTATTACAGTGAAAATGTATTCATTCAGTAACAGTAAAGAATTGGACATTTATTGGTTGAATAACAAGATTAAATAGATCATTTCACTAGTTTACTTTTTTCCATACAGCTGTTCCAAAGAAGTGTGAAACAGCAGACTTCTATTGAGAAGCAACTGATTTAATTTTATAAGCAGAATACATGAATTTGAATAAGAACAAGTTTTTAAGACAGAAACATGTAAGAGAGTTTTACCAATCTAGAAATCTCCTGCATGAGATAATTTGTCTACAATAGTGTGGAAATCTTCCTCCAGAGGCTGTCGTGCTTTGGAGTAGGTCTCCATTACATTCTAACTTAAAAAAAGCCACAAAACAAAGACCTAGAAGAGAAAAAAAAAAAGTCACTTTAGGTTTTGAGCAATAACTGACATATCTAAAAAAGATACCTCACAGCTAAAATAACAATTTTGCAATTTATCTTCTATTTCCCATTTTCAGTAGGTTTTACATATGATATCCATCCTTAAAAAAATGAGCTTTGCCTCCAGTGTGTGTGGATAATAATGTTAAGATTCCTATTCCAAGGTATTTACCTTCATGGGGGTCCTAAGAAAATAAAGGAAGTTCTTACTAGCCTGTGGTATTAGGTATTCCAGGAGCCTCTTGTGCAGTTTGGTTTGTTCCTAAAAGCTCCCATGGAGTCAATTTAAACACTGAGCCTGTTCAGACTGGGAAACATATGGGTAATTTATATTAATTCTAATGTGAGACATTCCTGCATCAGAGAAACATATCTCCATATTTTTAACCTTCCATTTGCTTTCACTCTCCAGGAAGAGTTTGAAAAGATTCTGCCTATGTGGGAAAAATCAATGCTATGTGATTTTATTCTTTAGAATTGTTTTTCTAATATTTTTTTTCTTCATGGGACAGTTGTGTTCAGTCTGTCCACTTGTCTTTTTCCCTCTTTTAATATGATTAGTTGCAACTGGGTTAGGCTTAATCAAAATTGGTAGATGTAACCTAATCCAGACTGTTTCACCAACTCCTTTAGAAAGTGAGTGAACGGGGAAAAAAATTTAAAAAAAATTGAGTCTTCCTTAATTGATTTCTGGTGGGAAAGGTGAAAATTAGGTCCCAGGACCAGAGACCAAAGCTGTAGTTCTCCTTCCTTCCATCTGGTATACTCCCCACTGGACCAAGGTTAGGTCACTCCTTGGCAACCAGCTGAGCATACAGTTTGGCTGCCCAATGGCTCAGTTTCATGACAAGCAGGGTTGGAGATCTCTTGACATGTGCTCAAGGTGGTCTCAGCCCTCCATGTCCTGTTCCCTGTAAAACAGATTTAAACTCCTGCAAAAGGCAGATACAGTATCTTTAACACATCTTTTTGTCTCATCTGGTCCTTCTTACCTGAGCTTCCACCCAACACATTATTATGCCTCAGACTGCTGTTCTGAAGGACACACTTTATTAGGAGATTTTTGTTCTTATGTCAGTACTTGCAAACCTACATGAAGTCATCCTCTTAATCTTCTCTGCATAAATCTAAGCCAGCAGAGCTCTTTGATTGTATCAGTATAAAGAAGCATTTTCTATCTTTTCATCCTTCTCATGTTCCTGCTCTGTACTGTCTGCCCTTTAACAAAATCCTTCTTGAAAGAAATTACTTGTTTTCACATCCATGGTGTCCCACTGTCTTGGCTTGAAAGAATAGGTGTCTGCTAAGGAAGGCAGGAGCCTCTCTTTAAATAGAAAATGTAAACCCACTCCCCCCAAATTATTATAAATTTGAAATGAAGGAGCTCTCAGGCAAAGAGATGGGAATACGAATAACAGTTCTTTACTAGGAAAATTGAAATAAAAATACAATAATACAAATAAAACAAAGCACTGACAGAGTCAGAAAACAGCCTGACACCCTGTCAGTCAGGGTGTTGGTAGCAGTCCCGTTAAATTGTGGTTGCATCCTCCTGGAGTGACAGATGTGGTTCTGTTGAAGCAGTGCTCCTGTAGTAGGATGTAGTTTTCCTTTGAAGGTCCAGTGATGATGTAGAAGGGTCTGATTTTCCTCTGGAATCCAGTGGAAAAAAGCTGACTGTGGTGTTCTACATCTCAGATTTTATCTAGGTAGGAAATGTTTGGCTCCTCTCCCTGGCTGGAGCATCTCCCAACGGGATGACGTAATTTTATCAGTCATGCAGTGAGACTCAATGGCCCATTAACAGAAGATAACTCCCTGCAGGTACGATGGGTTGTGGAAAAGATAAAGAACAGCGCTCCACCTGGTTTTAACAGCTGGACCATTAGAAGAAGATATCCTCCACTGGAAATAAAGATCACTGCTCCACCTGGTTTCAGCAGATGGTGATGGAATACACACCCTTGGTTACATCCTGCACTGCACCCCAAGACGCCCACTAGTGCAATTCTCCTTGTAAAATTCACCTTTAGTCTTTAAGAGTTTGGGTTTTCCAATGAGAGGAAATACTTGGAAGCATCATAGAACAGTCACAACATGAACTCCTCTTCATGTCTCTATATGCTGTGGCCTCCATGTCCTCTTCAGCCATGGTGAACATGGCTTGTGTTCAACTTCCTTGGGTTTTAATGCTAGTCTTGCTGTGAGGAATCATCTTCACAGTTTATGACATTCACAGTTTCATCTCACCTGTCAATCTGCTCTGGAAGATTTTAAGAAAAATGCTAAATATTATCATGCTCATAGGCCAGTTGTATTTAGATATCCACCCACGGAGTTTTCAATTAAGGTTTAAAAGCACACAAATAATGTGCTTTTAAAAAATTTTATGATATTTAGATTTCCAATGAAAATGTGATCAGAAGTTGTAGAAGCCTCTGTGCTTGTATCAGCTCTATTACTTTTTCAACCAAATTCATTACAGTAATTTCACACTTATAAGGCTTACAAGATTATAAGGCGCACTTCCGAGTAGCCGGCAAGTCCCCATCCTTTGTCCATAAATAAGGCGCACCGGCCTATAAGCCACACTTTTTTTTTTTGAAGTGAGGATCCGCTGCCAGCTCTCGCCACCCGGCTGCCAGGACCACGCCCCCCAGCTCTCCCGGCCTGGCCACGCGGCTGCTGCCGGGCGGAGAACGCTTGCTCCTGGTGCCCCCAGCTCCCTCCACATGGCTGCTGCGGGGTGGGGCTGCCTGCTCCTCCCGCAGCTTGCACTTCTGGGTTGGCAATTTTCTGAACTTTGTCTACATATAAGGTGCACCGGATTATAAGGCGCACTTCCGGGTTTGGATTGAAACTTCAGTCAAAAGTTGCGCCTTATACGCGTGAAATTACTGTAATTCATTGAGATAATAAATCAAGTTAACTAGCACAACATATTTTCAATATATCCTAGGCAATAACAAATAATTCTACTACCCCTCCTTGCTTTGGCCATTCTTTAGAGCTGAAAGGCCCAGTAGGCCCATCACATTCTCTACTTTGCTTTTTTCAAGTTTTCTTATAGCCCTGGCTTCCTTTCAGTTTCCTGAAACAAGCTTATGATTTTAAGTTATATTGAACATCAGTGCTAAGGATACAGAGAGCTGCTCAAACAACGTTTTAGACTCTCTGATGCAATCCATCCAGACCTACTGATATAAAAATATACAACTGCAATAGGGTCTTTTTAATATTTCTTGGACTCGCTCTCAAAAGAGAAAATACACCATTGTCATCACTAGATAGGCTGCCATCATATGTTGACTGCTCTACAAAGTAAATGTCTTCTCTATACTGTAGACAATTTTGTAGATATCACTACCAATTTAAAAAACTCACTTCTTTGCATATTCCTTTGTTTCAAATTTACTTGCACAATATTACTTTTATCAAAAACTTTCCTGTCCCTGCAATTATCCTTGTGCCTTTACCAGTTCTTAGCTTTATGTTCCTAATTTATATTCCTCAATTTTTCTTCCTTCCTTTCTTTTCTTCCTTCCTCTCCAAGGCTTGTGAAACATTTTTTAATACTATTATTATTGCCACTATCTCATTTTAGCACACATTCTGAATTTTTAGCTGGAGTGATTTCATTTACAGTCATAGAGTTCTAACTGTTATAATTTTATTTTTATTCATGATTTTCCATTTGGGTTTTTTACCTCCAGCTGCTGTGATCGAAGCTGTCCTCACGTTTTTGACTCTGTGAAACTGTTCATGTAAAGCAGAGAGCTCACAGATGCAGAACAGATGTGCTCAAATCATGAGCACTTGAAGTTGTAGCTACATAAAGCTATGCAGCATCACACAGAGCTCACTCTGAACAGGCTGGTAGTAAAAGTCTGATTACATGATGATTTGGAGCAGTTTTCCCCATGTTTACACTTTAATATCAAAACTTCTCTTTTTTTTTTTTTTTTTTAGGCAACAGCTGTGTTCTGAACAGCAGCAACTGCAAGACTTTTCAGAAGTTCCTGTCAAAAATTCTGGCAAGGTGCAAACAAGCTGGCTCAGGTGCAAGGAGCCAAATGCTGATGAGTGAGGATGTGACACTGAAGTTGCCTTTATTCTGTCACCATTTAGCAGCTGCAGAGGCTGAAGAGCACTACCAGGCACACAGCTTGGGAATGCACAGGCATCATTTCATTTATTGTTTCTGCACATTGCAAAGAGCCAGACTGCCCATTACCAGCCCAACCATTATCATGCTCACACACCCCTGCTGGACACCCAGAGAGATGTGTTGGCCAACCAGTTATCAACAAACTGATCTATGAAAAGGGAGGATCCTCAATCCTCCTGTGCTCCTCTTTTCTTCCTCTTTTATTTTTTTTTCTCTTCTAATAGCAATTTTGAAGCTTATCATGTTACCCTTTTTCTGACTACTGGATGATTTCTCTTCTTTGCCGTTAATTATTACTAATGACTATCAACTCCACAGCCTCACCTCCCTTATTTTGCATGGCTCAGTAACCTACATGCTTTCTTGATCATAGTGTGAGGCTCATCAGCTTGTTCTCATCTTAGTCTGTGGCCCTCTGTCCTACATGTCAGGATACTAGCTTGTAAAGAGTCATTAAATGTTTCCTTCTGAATCATTTCAGCAAACAATATAATTTTTGACATAGAATAACACTCTACCTCCCTCTTTGTCCACTCATCCCTTCCTAAACCGGTAACAGGAGAAGCAGCATTCCAGTAGTGAAGATCTCATCAAGTTTCATTCCTCTACAGAAAGCTGAATTTATGCTTAAAATGCATATTAATTCCTATTATTACACAGGTCAGTAACATTGTTGTATAGGAAATTAGCACATTTATCTCCTCTTATCCCTGAGTGCCTTGATTAATTTTGTTCTTGGCATCTTGATTTAATGCTGAATTAGTGCTTATTTATCCTCTTCTATTTTAATAATTGAATACCCTCTGAATTATCCTCCTTCTCTGCCCTCTTAAGTGGTGAGTTGCAGGTTACACTAGAAGTAACTTTCCTGTAAAACAGATTAGTCTTGCACAAAAAGTCCTCCATTTAATTCTATTTTTTCCCCAGCAGCTCACTTCCCCAGCCTTACACACTGCTTCTTTCAGAGAACAGCAAAAGACAGTCCCTGGATGTGGTCCTTGCATGTTCAGCATCACTCCAGATTCCTTGAGAGTGGTCTGCAGTCTGTGCATCCATCATGCAACCCTAGAGTGCTTCAAAGTTGCATCAAATAGCAGCCAACCATGGGGTATTTGTCTCATTACAGCCATATTGCTCTGTCAAGGTAATTTCTGTAGTTTCCCTTAATCAACCTTAATCTCTTAACCTGTTAGTGCCTGAGTGCTTTGCCTGATTGCTTTGTTTTTCATATGCTGTATGTCCCCTCTGACTTCAAGAAGAAATAAAACCTGATCTGTCCACTCACACTCATGGGTCCATCTCTGTCTGCAACATATGAGATGTAGAATGCTGTCTGGAAGAAAAACATCTCTGCCTCTCTAGCTTCCTTGTGAAATGCTTGGTGTCTTGTTTTTGTCTATTTTTTTGTTTTGTCCCCTTTTCTTTGAGGAGCAGATGTTTCAGAGAAGACTGTGCGTTTAGAGACTTCAGTCTGGTGGTATCAAATGACTCAACTGGCTCCTTCTGCTAAGTCAGAGCCCACTTCCCCATTCTATAGCCCAGGGAGAAATCTAAGGCAAGCCAAACACCACCACTCAGCACTGCCATGTAAAAAATCAGGAGATGTGAGAGACCTGTCATCCTACTAGAAGAATAATAATCCTTCAACTCTTCTTCATTTAGATATCTCTTTGCTTTTTTGGGAGTCACTTAATCATAGGAGATTAAACATGTGCCATATGTATAAGTAATGCTGTTCCAGGGATTTAATGGGAGCAGACTGATTAAATCCTATCAGGGATACAGTTGTCATCAGAACTGTCTTGAGATAATGAATGTGACGCTGAAGTAGAATCCATCAATCCACTGTTGAATTATTGGACTTAGGAATTGTTACCAAAATTAGGGGCCAACTCACCATACATCTAAGTAGGTAAATGACATGAATCTGAAGTTTTGCCCTTTTCTGGGTCTTAGACATCAAGTACCAAACTATAAGAAGAATATTAGGATTTACCACTCTGGTAAATCCCAGTTCTGGGGTACAGCACTGCTACCAGAGCTTTTTGGTTTTGTTTTGTCTTTTTTTAAGCCTGGATGAAAGGAATGATGCATCCTTGTCTTTCAAGAAACTATGGAAAGCTAAAACCACTACCCTTTCTTAGATTTGAACAACAACGTGAATCTGGAGGACCCAATTTACAGCTGAGTTCTATCTGATATAATGAAAAAAATTATGTCTCATCAAACTGGGGAGTGACATAACCTTTAGTTCACTGTTCCAGACACTGAATAAATAAAATGTTTTGAGCTGCTTTCTTTCCAAAAGTTGTTACTAATAGAGCTTCTTTGGTTTGCTTTTCAGACACTTTTAGAAAAAACTCACTTAGATGCTACTTAAGCTGTCATATTGCAAGCATCTTTAATCATAAATGAAACTTATATATCCATGAGTTCTCAATTTCAGGCATCATATTGGTGACAAGTATATTCTGAATCATATCAAGTGCATACAGCAGAAATTTGTCAAATGCTCTATTTCTGACCATGTCTAGCAGCCATCAATATCAGCTGACAGAAATGATGGAATGAACCTGCTTTGTGGTGCTTTCTGCTCCAAACTTTGATGAAGGGTGGGACTTTACTGAGCTTTCCTGGAGGCTATGATGTCATTTTTAACATGTTACAGGGTTTTACTCAACACTGACTTTTCATTTCTGTGTTTATACAGAAGCTGGCAAACATACTTCACTTCTGGCCTTCCTTTGAGATTTCAATACCCCTTGGTCCTGCTCAAGTATAGAACTCTATTACTATTTTATTTCTGTAAAAATTCCTCAGAGTGGTATTGTTTTAATCCCCATAGCAAACAACCCTTCTCCACTGAGAGAATTTCAATTTCCACAAGCACTGAGGCTACATTTCTTTTTGACTAGATGATGAGATCATTCCTAAAAGGAATAATGCAACAGCCTGTCCAAAGCGTGCCTTGCTTCCAGAGCTATTTCCCAGCCTGCATTAAGGAGGTCATGTAGGGCAATTATGCACTCTCTCTATATGTTTCTCTGGGGACCTGGAACAATGAAGTTATTTTGTCTGTAAAACCAAGTTTTTCTGATGCCACTTAACAAAATTCATCCTGGTGAGCTGCTGAAATCAAAGCTGCTCTCTGCAACCTGGCAGCTGATATATTGGACCCAAGATGTTTATCCACTCTTTGATTTTATCTATTAATAAATATATTTTTCCCTTCCAGGTGATAACTGGTGAAATTCAGTGGTGTATAAATTGTACCCAATGTACCTCCTTCAGACTATGCTTCCTTACTCTCAGCTTTTAGTCTAGTTTTGAAATTAATTCTACAAGTTATTGAGTGCCTGTTATTATAAACCAGTGAAGTTGAAACCCCTATCTCCCAAAGGAATATCCCTTCATCCTACTTCTACCTGCTGTGCTTAAATATGGCTAGGAACCTGAAAGTACTTTATTCCTTTTCCAGTTCCTCTGAGATTTTAATTTATTTTTTGTACAGTATACTTAATTATTTTAACACAGTGGTTATCAAGCTGATTGACTCATAATTTGGAATGAACCTTTCAAATATGTCCAGAAAACACAGAATGTCTGTGATGCTCTGCAGTTGTGAAATATTAAAAAAAAATGTTTCTCTTAAATTTTCTTGAGGGTAAACCTTTTTGTATGGACAGTGCCTTGGGTAAAGAGCTAGATTTTCAAAAGGCATCACAGTTTGTTAGCTTTAATTCATGCCACAGCACAGACACTTCAGTCCCCTCTGGCTTTACAAACGTTCCTGTGAGTGTCTCCTGAACTCTCCTCTCATCTGTGCATGAGGTAACGCTGCTCGCTGCCTTCCCCTGTCCCTGACCCTTTCTTCTTCCAAACACAGCAGGTACAGTGACTCCTCTGATGGGCAATATTTCTCCTAAAGCATCAATAAAAGTGACTGGGAACTTTGGGTTTACTCTTCACATTGGATAAGAGTAGGACTGATCACAAACAGGGGTTTTTGTGTTTCAGCTGAGGGGAGACAAACGCAGCAGTGTAAAACACTTCTGTTTTCTGCAGCTGAGTCTGTCTGAAATCCTTTGACTTTATATCAACTAATCGAGTATTCATTTGACCAGAAAGAGAGGGAGTAAGCACAAGGGTGACACAGCATGTCTGCCATGGCACCTTCTCACTTCCTCTCTCCTGTCACAGTCAAATAACTCCTTGGTGCAAAATAAAGTAGCCAAAACTGCAGTGCAGATTGCTTTGCTTCTCAAGGAATGCCACAGCCTCCTCTCAGGAGAATCACAGGCTTTACTGATGCTGTAACCTAAGCCTGATTTGTGAAGAATTCCCTCAGTGTCTCTGGTTTAGTCTGGTCCCTTCCCAAAACAATTTTTAGCTTAGTGATGAGGGGGCTCATACAGAAAACACAGATTTGAAGGCAGTATGGGACTACAGACTCTCCAATCACAGAAGACTGCTGTATGCTAAACTATGACAGCAAGTGATTAGCAGCATATTGCTAATTGCAAGTTTGAGTCTGTTTCTGAGGACACCTTAACTCTTGTCAGGACTCTGAAGCAGTGTGTGTGGAAATGCACATCCTTCCTGTATCCTAGGAGAGCTCAGAAGGAAGCTGCATCCATGCTGAGACAGGCTAAGGCACCTGAGAAATGCTGCTGCTGAAAACAGCTCTCAGTACACTGAGAGGCCAGGCAGAAGCTGAGGTTGGGTTCTGGTCATTCAGATTTTGACATTAAGCAGATAAAGCAGCACCAACTCTACCTTATTGCCTAACTCTCTCAGGGATCCCCCCTGGTCCTATGCTTGCTGTAGCCTATGGGAAAAATCTTTGAGAAAATGCAATAAATTTAAATTTAATTATGTCTGCAGGTTGATGTCATGTGAGAATTCTGACTTTTCAGGTCTATAGTATAGTAATGTAAATATAATTATATTAAAATATTTATAATCTATTTAACTATTTCAGTGTTAGTGAGTGGAATTTCTTCACTGCAGACTGAATATTTCCAAACTGACATTTTATGACAATTTATGAATTCCAATTTATGGAATTACATGTCTGTGTAAGTTCACACGAGAAAAGAAGAAAGGAATGAAAGATGAGGATATTTCAGAAGTGTGCTTGTCATGTAATTTAAAGTGTCTTTTTTGTGTGCGTTCATTCAGATTTAGACACATTGACAATTGCCATAATTTAGCTGTACAAAACACTTTTTGCCTATAATACATCTACAATTATTACATTTTGCATATACATAATTCTGTCAAAATATTCTGTCTGTTCTTATGTCCCACTTCCATTTTTCTCTCCATGATGATGGATGCCCGCCCTGTCTTAGGACCACCTAAGGGATTGTAAGACAGAGGTAGTTTAGCTGATTCTAGCTGCTCCTAATATTTTTACTGTCATAATCCAGCATGCTTGAAACGTCATTGTTAAATATAATTTTATTTAGCAATCATTTCCTTATTAAAGTTCATGACAGTGGTTGAAAGCAGTGGGTGCTGGTGAATTCAATGGATGTGCACACATCCACTTGTCAGATCACAAAATTCTCCCTGGGCCAGAGGCAAACCACTTGCCTTGCCATTCTCCTTGGGATGATTTCCCTGCCCAATTTCAAAGGCAAAACAACGCATCATGAAAACACAGAGAATCATTTAAACTTGTTTTGACCTATCTATTTAAAACACCAGAATGTCAATAAAGTGAGGCTTGTATCATAAGCAAAGGAAATGTTCTTTTGCCTGTTACTTTTGAATCTGTGTTAAAAATAACTTACAAGCACTATTTCCTCAGTCTGTTGGTAAAAACCTCATTTGTTATTCTCTTTTTGTTAAGAATGGGAAATGAGTGAAATGATCTTCAAGTCCCTATTCACATTCTCTGCAAGATCCCTCAACAAATTCTTGTGGTTAAATAATTTCATTTGCTATACTGTGTCCTGAGGTACCAGCTTTGTTGTCACAATGCCTGGATTTGCTCTTCAATAAAACTGTATTTTTTATTAAATAGTCATGATGTTTACCTCTGGAAAAGACTGTATTAATTCAAGAACAGAAGAATCAAGCCAAGTAGAAATAATAACACTTCAGTTTTGACTCCCCAGAACATTAGGAAATAACAGAATAAAATCAGTCTCTAGCAGCAAGATTCAAGATTGGCTTTTGGAGGAAGGAGAAGGAAATATGGCTGGGAAACTATTAAATGAGGTAAAAGCATAGTTTGGAAGAAATGAGTATTATGTGTTTATTTTAATATTTCACTTTGAGAGACTACAAGTTAAAGTGAATATATTGTTTAGGGCAAAACTGGACTGACCAAGCTGGAAACCTGAATTCTCTTTTAATTACAAGCAAGATATGGCACTGGTAAGAGTCAGGCAGTATTTTCAAGTTTCTTCATCAGTGATTTTTGGTTCTGAACAAACGGAACTGGTATGTCCCTGGAGGCTGCTCCAGCCTGAGGCTGTGGAACACTGTGCAGCAGTGACTCTGGAACCACAGCAATACCATGTGTGGGACATGTGTGCACGGAATTACTGCTTCATTCATGTTTTGGGGACATTGTCCTGCTGGAGCTGCTGGCAGACACACACTGATGGGTTTTTTTATTTTTATATTGGCCATCTGGTAGAATCAAAACTGCATCCTATTGAGTCCTCTTTCATGTAAGTTCTGCAGTATCTCTTTCCTGGAGTGATCTGTGCTAGTGGCAGCATCTGATTACCCAGAGAAACAAGGTAACTCTACAAAAGTGACAGTAAAAATCGGCAAAACAGGTACTTTGTAGAGATTTTAGCCTTCAGCCAACCAGTAGTAAACATAGGTCTTATGGCAAGAGTAAGGGCAGACAAGAAGGGAGGGTTCCAGTCACATCTTTTAGTCATTTGCCCCCTTTTTAAAACTGACAAAGATGATAAAATTTGAGTTTCAGTTGGGTCAATAATACCTGACTACTGAGTTCCAGACTCAAATGTGTATTGGTGATCCTTAGACTGGACTCAGTCTTTCCTTGTCTGTAAATGCTAATTTAAAGAGATAAGTCTGAAAGATAATTTCTATCTTTCCACCTGGCATAGTGATAAGTATTTTTGGCCTTTCCTTCATACTAAGGCATCTGATATACTGTTATTAAGTTGTTAATATTTTACAAATACAAGAATATTGGCTTAAATCCAACAGGTTCCTACTTCTTACAAATTACTAGATTTGCTGGTGGATGTAATTGTGGGACTCCATATCATAGTCAGAATAGTTGGCAATACAGACTTAGGAGGAAGTTTATAAAGTCTGGTAGCTGCCTTGTTGTTGGCATATCTGTTGACTGAGACACAATAACAGGACATCTGTGATATCAGGAAATGGGAAGCTGCAGTTCCAGGCCATTTGATTTTATAAGCAACATTTTATGGTTGCTAATCAAAGTGTATTCAAAACAATTCAAAGTTAGTCAACTTTGTTTTTACAAATTTAGCCTTTGGTATTTTCTGATATAAATACTATGATAATGGGGCATTATTCTGTGCAAAGACAGCAATAAGCAAATTAGTGTTTCAAAAATGCTGAATTAAAAATAGGCTGCAGTGGTAAATAAGATGGACATGTTGACTTGTGTTTTGGGAGGTTTGTTTGCTGTAAATGATGCAATCAAATCAAGTTTGTAATTTGCAGTCACTGTGCTTTGCAAATTGAGAATTGGTAGTGAAATAGCTGTTGATATTAGCAATGAATACAGTGTATAATTTTACATAAGGATGGACTGTAACCATAAACAAATCTACAGAGATGATCCTCCTCAGGAACTTCCAGCCACCTAGAAGATAAAGTTCTCTGGAAAATGGATATGTCAACCACGGTGGCATTATTGTCTCTGGGCTTTGCAGGAGGAGTGCTCCCTGGGTAGAGTCCTCACTCACTTACAGAGAAAGCTCCCTGGAACAGCACAGAAAGAAGTTGTATTTCCTCTTTCCAAGCACCCTTCTGTGCTGTTAATTGCCTCTGTGTGGTAAGAGGGAGCTCATGGCAGGAGAAACCGGCAAAGTCAGATTTTTTCAGCTGAAGAGCCAAAATGAGACAAATCATTAGCCTGGGAAACTGGGCATGACAATGGAAGAATTCCTGTCTAGTCTCATGTTCCTGTACCATATTCCATGTATTTGTGGAGAAAGACCAAATCTATTCACCTTTTAAATGGAGTGAATTGTAGAGGTATAAATTTTCCCTTTATATTTTGTTATTTCTTTCATGGGCCATAGTTTTCCTTTGCTCCTGTTTAGAGCCATTCTACTAGATAGAGTTAGGGAGAGGGACTCAACATACATCCATGGATTTGGATACTTTCAGGTTAATTCCTCAGTCTGGGTCTTGAGGTTTTACTCCCTGCTACATCCAGACTGTGTCAGTTGTCACAAGGGCTTCCACTTGAAGTTCTGAAAAATTTCTAGTGAAACTTGAAATCAGCTATGTGAAATTAATAAATCACAGCAGAGACCACAGCAGGTTCTAGTAGAGGACAGAAATGCTCTTGAACTTGGAACAAACTCAGGAGCTGAGCTGAGCCCACGATTTTTAACAAGAGTGCTGGGAATATCATTGCAACATCAAGCAGAAGTCAAAATGCCTCAGCACAGGTCAGCTCTGGTTCCTGGCACTGACGTATGGTGGAGGCATTTCAGAGGAGAAGGACCTGGCTTCTACCTGTGGCATTTGTTTTAACTCAGGAGATTAGATTAATTCTGACTCCATGGTGCCTCTGTGTATTGCAGCAACTGTAAAACTAAGTTAAGTAAGGCTTGAAATTCTTCCAAAATATATGACAATCCCGGTAATGCCAAGAGCTGTATTTATTAAATGCTGTTGTGTAAATCTGACTTTCTGTACAAAATAGCAGTGTGATAGAGATGTATAACAGTAAATTATTTATGTTTTTGGATTACAAGGATGTCTTCTCTTGATATACTTCTAGATCGATAGCAATGCTGTTGCTTGATATGGGAATTATGTATCCATCTCTTCAGGCTAGGTTCATATATTGGAGTTCAGGAAATAAGTGAGCTATATCAGTTAATTTCTTATAATAAGTTTGTTTATCTTTCATCTAAGCGTGAGAAAATTTACAGCTTTCTGTCCATATAATGACGTGTGAATTATTCATTGTAAAGTACAGCTTGTGCTTTCTCACTACTCACAGCTTTCCTCAGAAATGTTTCCTCAAAGCAGCATAGCCCCATAGGAAAGCAGACAGAAAGAACTTTCAGAGGCTCCCTGTTCCGAAGCAAGCTCAGCTCTACCTGTCCCTCCCCACAGAGTTTGCTTCTGACAGAGCAAGATGCTCATTTGTCACCCTGGGCATCAGCCAGTGATTTCGGCTACTTGACCTCAGACAAAAAGCCAAATCATATTTCTTTTCCTCTTACTAAATGAAAAAGAAGCAAGATTTCTGAATGTATTAAGAATTAGGTGTGCAGGAAATGTTTGTGTCAACCAGTGTGGTTTGGATGTCTGTGCAGCCAGAGCTCGAGGTGATGGTACCCACTGAACCTGGTGAACAATGACTTTGCAGCACAGCTGGTGCTTCATCACCTTGTCTGGGGATGAAGATATGATGGATTCATTACTGGCTGAGCACCCAGAACCAAACTGGAGATGTCTGTGCTCTGAGCACAGCATTTCAGGTGTGCCATTCAACCCTAATTCCACAGCTTTTATTGTCACTATGACTTAGGGATACCACAAAATCAGCTATGACTGAGTAGTGGTATATCAAATGCAAAGAAATACAAAATATCTTAGACCACAGTAAAATAGCTTTGTGCTAAGAGTCAATATTGCTGTTATGTGTCTGAGCATTGAGAATAAAAGTAGCCAGATGGGCTGGATTTATGCATTCATGCTGCTCATCTTGACCATCTTGACTCATCTTGCCACAATCTACATGTAGTGAGGCAGGAAGCTCTTCACATGACCTGTTCAAGATTCCATTTGTTCAACCCTGCCACAGATTATTGGATAGAGGGAAAACCCAACAGAGTGTCTCAGCTCAAGGCAGGCAAAACCTCTGTCCTACAGTCAGGGCTCTTCAAGAATTTCTGCCTGTCTGCTCAGAAAACAACACTGGAGGTAACATCTGTGCCATCTGTACATGAAGGTACCTTGCAGCCAAGCCTTGCTGAAACTTTGGCTAAATCTGCCAGAGCTGAGTGGTGAACAGCTCTTTTCCGTGGTGAAACTCGCAATAAATCAAATGTTTACCAGGCCACTGACTTCAGCTGCAAGTATGAAAGTGCCATCAATAAAACACCCAATGTGATTTAAAAAAACCCTCTTGGGGTGAGTCAGGCTCCATCCAGTCTTTCAGAAGTCTGTCGCCTTTGTGTTCTGTGTTGCTCAGTTGACTCCTTACCTCATGCTCCAGACCTGAAAGCATTTTCCACTGCATGATCTGATATGGAGCAATTTCCAAAAATCCCTGCAGGGGAAACAGAGATATCTGATGTCCCCTGCCCGCCCTCAAATGTAAATTTACATTTTACAAACCACAGAAGCTCATAATCCTTCAGTATCCTTTGTAATGCCAGATTGTCTCCCCAGTTTGTGTTAATGTGCACTAATGAGGAACAGGCAACAGGTTATTTGGAAGGGAGATAAGCAAAAAGCATGTCCCTCCAGATCTTTTAGGATATGCTATAAAAAAGGCCCAAATTTTTTTGCTTGGCTGCAGTGTTGTGTTTTAAGGCTGATCTTCCTGTTTTCTCAGGGATAATGGGTTGCATGGGTGGGGCGTGAAAGCAGTAAGGGAAGCACCAGGTCACTGGGATGCAGCAGCTTGGAGGGGATCCCAGGCTGTTTTGAGGGTGGTGGTGAAGGAAATGTGGTTGTAGGGGGCTGTAAGCAGGGGTGCTGTGTTGGTGAGGGACACTCACCGTCTCTGTCTCTAAATAATGTGTTAAGGAAAAGATCTGTAGGTGGTCCTGGGTAGGGGCTGATTCTATACCTCCTTTTGTCGAACCTCTATTCTTTGGCAGAAACCTGTGAATGAGCTAGACTTTTGGGACTTTCCCAGCTTTTGTTCCCTCAGCTATGCCTACACCTTCTGTTACATGGACTGCAAGTGGGAAAATAAATTAGCGAGTACTGTGGCCACTAGTCTTTAAACAGAGTGCAGCAGTCGTTTTTGGGAGAAGGGAGATGGGGAGTAGGAATATAATGTGGGATTTATTGTCCCAAAAGTGTTTTGTGTGTTTGAACCTTTGCCGCTCATTTGTCAAAGGGGAAGGCCCAGAAGAGTCTCTCATTCTGCACAGACTGTGTTTGTGCTAATGAAACCAAGTCCTCTTTCTCTCTCCCTTTGGATAGGTCAATCTTTGAGATGCAGCCCTGGATGATGGACTAACCTCATCTTACCTTGGTTGTCTCCTTGTTCCATTTTCAGCCTACAGCCATACAGTTTGTCTTGTTCCCAAAGTCATATGCTTTCCCCACCATTTAATTGCTTGATCCTGCGTTCATTGAAGTACTGGAATTGTTCCCGCTAGGGAGATAGCAACAACCCAGGGATTCCCACACCCAAACAAACAAATAGATGCCACTATCTCCGCTTACCTTACTCCACCCTTGCTGAGAAAGGCAGTGCAGGGTTCAAAATGTCCACAGCTGAGCTTGCATGCTTGAAGCCCACTGAAATCACTTGAAGCAGATAACAAAATATCACGAACTTTCCCCCAGGAGGGAGAGTGGTAAGACTGATTTGACATAAAAGACTAGCTATCATTATTAATTCATGGTTTGGCAGATCTTGGGCATTTAAAGTGAATGAATAAATTCTGTATTACAGAATGTCCTTTGCAAAACCCATGATTAAAAAAGAACATTTTAAATTAAGTATTTTTTAAAGCCTCATGAAATTTTCTTTGAGAATGTTGTTAATTGTTCTGCTTTAGAATCTCCATTTCTGTTTTAGCTGTAAGCTATCAAAATTTGCAATGCCAACAGAGTTGAGGGGAACTGATAATCCTGTGAGCCTTGGGTACACTGCTGTGAATAACAGCTATGGGCAGAGCTATGCAGAATTTGAACCTGTTCCCCAGCAGGTCAGGGTGTCTTGGCCTTTGTTATTTTATATGTTCATTCTGTGTGCTGAAAGAACAGAAGCATCTGGGCCCTGGCAAAAATATTAATGTAAAGGCTATGAGCTTCAAATTCTGCTTAACCAGATTTCATAAATGTAGTATATAAATCTAATGAAGTTGACTTTGAGGTTTGTTTCACAAAACATCCAAGTGTTGGAGCATAAGGAAAAAATGCCTAATCTAATGTTCTTGGGAAATGCTAAAATGTTGGAGTTCCTGAGCCTGAACTTTCTCCCCTTTGTCAAAATTAATTCCATAACCAGCCCTGCAGCGTGCTGCCCTAGGAACAAAATGCAGCGTGATTAATGTGTTGAATTCCAGGAAGATGCTTACACAGCTTTTTGAAAACCACTGCTCTGGCAAACATCTCTTACAGCATTGCATAAACAGGGTCCCTATAGCCACCCAGGGCACTGGTTTTGGCTAGTGTCTGGCTCACAGCAGGAGGGTTAGAAAAGCAATAACTTTCCCGCTGGGTGTCTAGCTGGGGACTACTTCTGAATTTATTACAAATCCCAGTAATCAAGGGGGTTCAGAAGCATCCCCAAACATGAGTGCGGGCTACTGCTGCTGTGTGGTAATTCACAAGTGCAGAATCCCCCCCAAGACACAAAACTCTCTGAAACCACTGAAAGGTGCCAGGGTCAGCCTCAAATGCAGACCTTGCATGTTTAATTTGAGACCAGCAAAGAGTGTCTAACAAGGCTACAGAAGCTGCCCTTTTATTCTTATTTTCCTCTAGTCAGGAAAGTTTGTGTCTGCACATCTCACTTTGAGCATGACTTTGTAGATAGCTCCTTGAAGTGCTGTCTCTCATCAAAGAATGAAACTGCTGGACATGAATGAAAAAAATATATTAAAATGTGACTTTATTCTGGGCACTGGTTGTATTTCAATTAGAAAGGAAAGAAGGACTATATTCCTAAATAACTTGTGTGTGGGATCCTGCTCACAGTAGGCACCTATTCAATTGCTTGAGACTGAAACCTTTAGACTCCAGAAGCTATAATGAGAGCCTTAAACATTTACTCACAGACATCTCAATTTCACCTGGAGCAGTCTAAATGGACTACCTGGAGTCTACATCTGAAGCTGGATCTCATTCAGGCTAACCTGGTGGAGAGAGCCCTCAGAGTTTCAATTTCTTGGCATTTCAAAAACAGGCGAGTGTTTCCTGGTATTTTTAGTAGCAAAACAATTTGTTAACATGCCGTCTGTGCCTCATCTAGAAAATTACAATAACACAATAATTAAATGAAAATACAGGCTTTGAGAAACAACATCTTTGTTATTCATGCCAAGTTTTTCTAACTAAACTGAACATTTAAAAGTAATTTACTACATATGTATTATAATAAAGATGGATTAAAATAATGAATCTTATAATAACCTTATGCTCTTAGAGAGAGATTAAAACTAGTTAAGAAAACAAGGACATATATCTTGCAATGAATTTATAGCTTAAAGAATTCTTTCTATTTTATACAGAGGCAGAATAGATACTCTTTGATGTGTCATTTCTAGTTGCAAGAACATACTTCTTTTTATTCCATGTGTTCAAAAATGATATTAATGCTGATATGCAGGATGATGCAAATGCTAGTGTTTTTCAGAGCAATACACTGTCTTTCTTGATTTATGGTCAAAGAAACAGATGTCCTGATGCAGCACTCTTTAATCTCTCTTTTCTACATATGGTAAGATTTCTGCTTAAACTTTTTGACTTTACTGAGGTTTTTTCTTATGGGCATCTTCCCATAATTTACTGATTTTATGTGTTAATTTCACATTGAAATTACACATGATTTCCTTTAGTTCCTGAATGAGCTGAATCCCTATCCTTTTTTATTCAGAATGGCCACCTTGATGCATACTGTGCCATGATAAGTGTACAAAGGCCCTGTGTCAACATTTTCTTTCACTTAACTTGCTTTAATAGTTTCCATAGAGGTTTAAGAAGTTCAATAGAAAAATGTAATTGCAAATATTATGCAATAGACATAAAACTAATGCAGTAAAGGTTTTTAGGTCTAGTAAGTACTGTTAAAATTATAGTAGTTAGTTTTATATTGCAGTAATTTCACGACTATGAGGCACACCTTAAAGCCTAAAATTTTGATCAAAACCCGGAAGTGCGCCTTATAATCCCATGTGCCTTATATATGGAAGAAGTTTGAGTATTGAAGGGATCTCGAAACAATTTCTGTTTCACATTGTGCAGCAACAAACATGAAGCTCACAATCAAATGACTGTGAGAAGGCGAGAGCCGCAAGCAGCGAGAGCCGCGAGGGGCTGCAGGATGCGGGAGAACAGCGGTCGGGAGTGCTGGGGCCCGTGGCACGGGGAGGACGCCTGGGGCTGCATTTAAAGGTTACGCTGATCCGTGAAAAATGTTTGCAAATTGAGCATCTGCCACTAAACCCCGCAATCGCACGATTCTGTTACTAATTCATTGCTTTGTTGCGCACGGATCCACACTACCAAAAAAAGAAGTGTCCTTATAGTCCAGTGCTCCTTATATAGGGACAAAGTCCGGAAATTTATCTACACCTGGAAGTGCACCTTATAATCCGGTGCACCTTATAGTCATGAAATTACTGTACATAGTAAGAATTTTCTCTCTTTTAATAAGAAATTTCCATTTAATCAATCCTGCATCAGGGTTATTTACTTGCTGACTGCTTCTCCTATCAGGTTTCTCTTTTCTCTTTTTTTTTTCTCTGCCAGTTTTCCCAGAAATTTCATTCAGAGACACTGTTTTTGGGTCCATTTCCATTAAGAGTTTTACACTGGGATGTTGAAGCATCCCTGAGCACACCAGGAGCTCCTGCATAAAATAAGTGGTAACTGGAGCATCCTCTTCCCCACCAAGGTGGGGAAAAAAGCTGCAGCTCTCCTCTTCAGCCTTGGAAAATTATTTACCTCAACGGTAGCCTGAGTGGAATGGTACCATTGTTGCTGAATTTAAGTGTTGTTAAACCCTCTCTATATCCTTTGCACCCCTATCCTTTTGGTCTCTGTGTAAATATTTTTAAATTGATTCTAAACCAATTTTCCTATATATGCCTCATCTATGTGGTAAGTAACACGTGAACCTTGTCATGAAACTATGTTAAAGTTGTGTTTACACAAATTGATATTAAAACCTGATTTTTGCCACTAACTTAGAAGGTGATTGTTTAAGCATCTGAAACCAGTCATTCACAACACACATCAGATATACTTCAGCAAAAGATTTTGACAGTCTTTGGGTTTGTCTATATTTTTAAATGACTTGTTGAATTATTTGTTCACATTCCCTTTGGAATAAAAGGACCATTTAGACTCTATGGCTTACAGTTATGTGCAGACTTGAATAATACTGCACTAATTTTCCCTTTCCATTCATTCTGCAATGATGCCTTTTGCCTGACCATCTCTGATTGAAAGCTAGTTTGCTACACACTTAATATATTTAACAGAATCAGAAACATTAATTTCTCATGGCTGGTCTGACTCAAAGTTAGAAGACTTCCCATAAAGGGTCTAATTTCTTGTAGCTGAAGGAAAATTGCCAGTAAGTGGGTGTGTTGTTTGGGTTACATTATTCTATAAACTTAGATTTTTATTTTTTCATGATCCAAAATTAAATCTGAATCTTTGCTATTCAGATAATTACTGCTGCTTTATTTGAAGATGTGAAGAAGCCTCTATGTTTCTTTGCTTTTTAATGAAGATTCTGATCTTAATTTTTTTTGACTGCTATTAGCAATGCTGAAGACCTCAGCCATTCAGTACCATTGGGGTGGTGTGGTTACCTGTTGAAACCTTCCCATAAACTATTTCAAGATTCAAAGAGTCAAAGGAAAAATTGAAGATAAATCCTTTTACAGTGCTTTGGATACTGTGCTTTGATGATGTAAGTGCAGTTGAGTACCCAAAAGAGAAAACAATTGCTCTGGAAGGCTGCTCTTGAGCTTCATTCTGCTTTGAATTCACTTAATAACAATTAATTTAATTTTTTTAAATTAGCATTGAATTCTGAAAGTGATAGTTTTACTTTAGAGGGGAAAAAGCAATAAATCTGGGCAGAACTGATCAGAATGTCTACTTATCTGTTATGAAAATAACTTAGTGAACACAAGAATAGAAGAGAAGGATGAAATTACGTTATTCAGAAGAAAATAAAAGAACAAAATGGAAAACACCTTTGCATTTCTAACCCTCCCCTAAAGCTGTATTTCTATTTTAATGTTCAAAGATTCCTGTGGAAGCATCTAGTTAGAGGTTTTTTACCATATACTTGGTGTTTCTTACTCAGAAGACTCCCCTAATGGTTTTCTGTTTTCAAATTTTCTCATGCTTTTGTGAGGTTATTAGTGGCTTGTTGTGGTCTGTAA
The DNA here is from genome assembly GCA_009812075.1 of Sialia sialis. Lineage (NCBI taxonomy): Eukaryota > Metazoa > Chordata > Aves > Passeriformes > Turdidae > Sialia > Sialia sialis. Next base: position 31,913,273 of record VRYO01002355.1, read on the forward strand.
TTTTCCTTTAGTTCCATTCAGAAAGAATTATAAACTTCTTCATTTTGCTTAGAAGCTTTTAGAAATCCATTTCTATCTCAGTGACAAAGTACTGAGGCTGCTTTTATGTTGGTTTTGATCTTTTTGGGAAATCCTTATCAGTACACTTCCAATCTGCAGCTATATGTTTTCATGTTCAAGAACCTGTCTGGCTCTTGATTTATTTTTAAAATTTACTTATTTATGCATTTGTGTTAGCTAGCATTGTAAAACACAAATTCTGTGAGGCCACTGCTGTAAAAGGCAGTAAAGAATGTTTTAAAAATACATTAACAGCAAAATGAGGGCTAAGAAAAATCTCCATCCGTTACTTGGCACAGTAGCGAACATTGTCACGAAGGAGGAAAAGGCTGAGATACTTTTTTCGCCTCTCCAAATGTCTGAGCCTGTCTCCATAGCAGAGGTGATTCAATTCTCTGATCACCTTTGTGGCCTCCTCCAGAACTACCCCAGCAGGTCCTTCCATAGACCCAGAACAGGACCCACAAGATCTTTCTTATATTGCGCCTTTCCTCATTAATTTGGGATAGTGGAACAATGAAACTTGACTCTCATTACAGTAATCTCACAACTATAAGGCACACTCCTGGGTTGTCAGCAAATTTCTGAACTTTGTCCATATGTAAGGTGCACCGGACTATAAGGAGCACTTTTTTGTTTTTGCAGTGAGGATCCGCACGCAACAAAGTAACGAATTAGTAACGGAATCACGCGATCGCGGGGTTTAGTGGCAGGTGCTCAATTTGCAAACATTTTTCATGGATCGGCGTAGCCTTTAAATGCAGCCCCAGGTGCCCTCCCTGTGCCGTGGGCCCCAGCACTCCCGCCCATTGTTCTCCCGCACCTGCAGCTGCTCCTGGCACTGGGCTTGCGTGGCTCATGCGGCTCGCAGCTCATTGCTGTTTGGCTCATGACTTGCACTTCCAGGTTGTCGGCAAATTTCCAAACTTCGCCCATACGTAAGGCATACCAGATTATAAGGCGCGCTTCTGGGTTTCAATCAAAATTTTAGGCTTAAGGGTGCCCTTATAGTCGTAAAATCACTGGAGGTTCAAAATTAAGGAGAGGGAATTTTCTGCATTTTCAGGCAGAGATTAAGACATTCAGTGTGGCATTTACTCAGATGACTGTGAGGACCTACATTCTCAGGTGTCTGCATGGACCTATGTCGACATACACTCAGCCTGTTTAGAATTCCTCTACAGTCACTTTGGATTAAGGTGATAAAGCCAGTAGCAGCTCGGAAACAATTCACAAAACTCAAAACCAGACACCACCATGAAACAGATCCCAACAATGTCCACAGTCAGAATGTGACTGCAGTGGAAGCTTTCTTGGCCATCTCAGAGGTCAGAAAGCAAAGCAGACCAGCCCTGAGTTATCTCAATTAAAACGTGCCAATCACCCCAGAAGTGCTTGAGAAAATCTGAAGGGATGAGTGCTGGAAGGTCTGGTGGCTTTGCACCGTGAAACTCATGCTTCCAGACCTAGACTTTGACCCTTTGGAGTGAGACACTGCCCAGAATCACAACAAAGAAGGATTTCTGTCCCTGAGGACTCACAAGCTGACTGTAAAACAAAGGCAGAATTGCAAATAGACAAGTGTTAAAGGAATGGGGAGATATAAATGAAATCCCTGAAAGCAGAAAATAAGAAATTATATAATGGAAGGCTATTTGTATTTGTTCATAGGCCCAGTGTTGATCTTTCGTTTGAAAGATCAAGCCAAGGATTTGATGAGATAACTTTCTAAAATGTTGTAGAACTGTAGCAATGGAAAACATTTTCTGAGGAAGCACAGGTCAAAAAAAAAGAATGTTATTATCTAGCTTGCCTACTCTATTTTCTTGGATTTGATATAAATGTGACTTAGCTTGTCTCGGAAAGCAGATGCATCTCACTTCTGCTTCAAAAAAAGCAACAATTCAAAGCCAGAGCAAATATCATCATTGTTTTAAAGCAATTTATCATCCAGCATTTACCTCTATCCGTATGTCACTTAACTTTGCAGCAACTCAAACACCAAAGTCTTCCCAAAAATGTTTTATTTTGCAGACTAGCTTATTTTTTATGTAGATATTAAATGGGAATCTAAAGTCATGTGGCAACATCATTAGATATCATTGCAAACGATAAACTGCCAACTCTCTTAAGGTATTGACTGGGCCTGGAGCAATCTAATGAAAAAAATTATTTCAGCAAATTTTGTTTCAGTTTCTATTACTTCATTATTAGAATGGAAATATCAAGTGAAGTAGATCAATACTAATTGGCAGGACAGAGAACTTCACACGACATCTTGTAAAGAAATGCTTCCCTTCCATTTCATCAATCTGATTATTTTATAGTAGTGAAGAGAAAATGTGATTTAAAAAAATGTTTATCTCCTGTTCCTACAATTTACCTTGTTTACTAATACAATTAGTTTGACAAGCTGACACTTGAGTGTCTTGGTTTTGCTTAAAACTTTCTTTTTCTTTCTGTATTAACTGTGTCTGCCATCCTCTTGCAGCCAATTCTTTTCAGTGTTTTCCTTTTTCTTCTGGACTCTTAAGGAAGTTAGGAGTTGCTAAAGGAAAGTTCAGAGCCTTTTCTCTCTTTCAGTGCTCACAGAAATGTGAGGAGGCTTTGGAACAAGCTACCCTGTGCCAGATTTAGTGTGAATCAGCTAATGTACTTTAAGATAATTTTTAGCTTGCTGACCACTTTGCTTCAGTATTCTCTTACTTTCCTCCATGGGCTAACACAAGGTTATGGTAAAAACTGATTTCATTGTTTTAGTGTTACAAAATCCTTATGACTTCTTCAGCCACTTGCCATCTTGAATTTCTACATCATGGAAGAAATAATTGAAAAAGAATCTAAAAAAACTTGTGTCTTTATGTTTATGGTTAATGGCCTTCACTTCCAAGTTCCAAATACAACTTATCTGCAGAAGAGTCTTATTCAGCATCAGGGGAAGAGAACTGGGTTTCTGTAGGACACTAAAGAAAAAGCCTTACTACTTGAGACAGCTATCAGAATAGTCCAGAGAGATGCAAAAAATAAATCAGGCACATTTCCTATGCTCACCTGGACCAATTCATCAATTGTTCCTTAATGAATAAACCTCTGCAGTTCTAAATTGTTTTAAGCTATGGGAGCTGGGTATCTTTTCCTGTGAGAGTTTTTGTGGCTGTTCTTGAGCATCAGGTGAATGTAGAAAGAGTGATGTGCACTTGGAAGCACTGAAAAGGAGGTGTTTTCTGGGGGGCGGGAAAGAGGCAAAGACTCTGCATGTTTGTATCATCTGCCTTCCACTCTGCAGTTTTTCTCCCTTTGTGGGGATGATTGGTAGAGAACTCAGCAAGATGAATGTCTCTAAGCAGTTTGTCTTCCTCCTGCAGACTTGTCAGTGGGAGTGGAGTGATTTCTGAGAGTTGTGCTGAAAATCATTTTGGAAGAAGGCAAATCAGGGCAGAAAACAGAGAACAGCATTGGGAGATATCACTTATCTCATATACCCTGGCTAAATTCAATTTCAAGATGCAGCCACCACATTAATGCCTGCTTTTATGGCAAACAGACCCACAGCAGGACAAGCTCCTATTAGCTCTGAGGAGGTCCCAGGACTGGAGGCTGAGGATGGACATGTAGAATAACCAACCAATGTCAGTGACCAGTGATATGGATTTAATAGAGGCACTGAGAGGGAAACAATGGATATACCTCACAGTAGATTGAAATGCTGGAAAGGAAAAGAACTACCCTAAAATGAGTTAGCTTTTTAAAGAGATATTTAATGTGGGCAGAGAATGAGGTAAAATGCTATTAAAATACATTATACTAGAAACTTAGAGCCTAAAAGGACTATTCCCACACCTTGACGCTGGTATATCGGAACAGAAGAGTAAACTGAAAAACCCCCAGACCCATAAAAGTGGCAGTGGTATTCACTTGATAAAAAGATAAAGCAAATAAAATACTAATGAACAGCAAAGCAGCTGGAAAAAAAAAAGACATAAATGCCAATAATAAAAACTTTTTCAAATATATCAGAAAGAGGAAATTTGCCATAGTCAGTAGAAAAAATGGACAATGAAGATGAATTATTTATTGCAAAGGAAGGTAGGAGATTTATCACTGGTGCAGAGGAGCAGAGGCCAGGGTCATGGAAATTTGTGTCAGTCAGAATTATCAGCAGCAAGCATTTCAGAAATCAATAAACTAAATGCAAAGCTCCTGTTTTTAAAAAGAAATTCAGATTTGTGAACTCTGTAGAATCACAGACTTAACAAACTATTAAGCAAATAATTTACCTGCTGCTTGACCCAGAATCAGGGGAATAAAAGCAATGGTTATTATGGTACCAAAGGATATTAAAGATTGAGTCAGGTCATCTTGGGAAAGACCAACCAGTTCTTTTGACTTTAGCACCAGCCAGATTGGCAAGGATCTGTAATGAGAAATGGAGCTAACAAATATGAATGAAATTATAGATTTGGGATGAGTCACAGCAATGGCTTGTGAAACTGGGTATTGTGTGAAGATGGCAGTTTACTGGATAGATGGACCTGTCATTCCAGTATTTGTGGGATTAATAAAATAGAAAAACAAGGGCTTTTAGTAAAAACTACTGAACAAATTTTCCTTTAATTAACCAAAATAATTTTTGACCTGTCCTGTTGTAACATTATATGCTAGTAAATGAGCATTTTATTTTAATGAGAGGCTCAAAAGCTATGTAGTAGGACTGTCATTACCAGGATACTTACAAATGATAACAAAAAAGGTAAACATTAGGGAAAAAAATTTGCAGGATTTTTGAAATTATTGAGAGTTAATTCTGAAGCTGAATTACTGCAGACATGCAGAAAATTCAGAGTGCTGAATGACTAGGTGAAGATCAGATTATATTCATGGTGCATAAATGGAAATTAAAGAAATGAAAGAAGAAGAACTCTATCTCTCTGTATTTAATAGGAGATATACCAACAGTATTATAACACAGAAGTGAGACTTCGGGGTCATTCCTGGCTATCCTCTAAAAACAGTAATGGAGATTTCCTGTCAGCAAGACATATATGCAACTATGGCAGAATTAAAGGACTAGTTTTGAGAAAATCCACACAACAAAATCCATCCAGATGGGTGATTCAAAATACTGCCATAGTATATTAACTACTTTCAAAAATGATTTTTTAGAAAAAAAATTAAAACAGGATACAAAATCACCAGTGTTTTTTCCCCTTGCTTTGCTGTCCTCAGTAAAGCTTTCAAAAGCTCATTTGGTGATGTAGTTGCTTTAGTGCAGTGCTGTGCTGAGGAGAAGAGCTGAATTTTTAGATCTACTGCAAAGCAATAAGCAATATTACTTCTGAATATTCTTGGAAGCCTTTGCCTCTCCATATTTTCTTAAATTCTTCTCAAACTGCATACTCATATATTTCCTACTCGCTCCATTGGATGACCTAAAAATGCCATTTTGTGATGAAATACAAAATAGGAAAAAAGCTAGGTTTGGGCTGATATTTTTTCCATTTAAGAGAAATTCTTTTCAGTCATAAAATACAAAGTGCTCAGATAGGGAGATAGCACTCCATTACCCATTACACCTTGCCTCTCATACTTGCCTCATATGTTCTTCATAATTGATCATGTTCCCATTTTCTTGGACATTTTTCTATCATTATTTTATCTCTGTTCCTATGGAGATGATATTGCAGAGACATATTCCAGCTTAAATATGTCTGAAATAATCAAATATCTGCTTTCACCTTCCTTGCTTGGAGAACCGTGAAGCCTTTTGTTTTGTTTTGTTTGTTCCTTTTTTTCATGCTCAGTAGGAACAATAGATATCATTAGTGTGAGCTTTGTCTTCTGCAGACAACACTTGGAACAAATTATCCCTGACATAGTTTCAGGTTGTTATGAGAGTTCACAGATGTCAGATATTCTTCTAACCCTAAATTGCTCAATCTGCAAAACAGGGTCATCTTTTATTTCTTTGGACCTTTGTCCTCATGAAAATATTCTGAGAATTTCTTACTGATTTTTTTGATTGTTATGGTCAAATTCAACTAGAAATGTTACAGTCTCCTGGACCACCCTGGATCTGAAAGCTCATTGAGAGTCTAAATTCCAAGGTAAGGCAATGACAGCTGTGGAAGACAGATCTGGTTTCTCTTGGGAGTTGAACAATTTCAGTTCTGGACCATCCTTCCCACTCCTGCATTCCCTCCTTCACTCCTTCATCACTTCCTAAGCTCTTGCCACAAGTGAAACCATTTCAAATTGGGGAAAGTTGCATACTTGGATATTTTCTGCCCCAAAAACCCATGATCTGCCTCAAAAACCTAGTCCATTAGTGACTTGCAGAAGGTATTGCTGATTCAGAAGGGACACACATTTGATCCTGACAGCTCCTCATTTTTGGCTGGTGCAGCTATCACAGCAATGTTTCCAGGCAGGTCCTGAGGAGACCTTTCTTGTTGTGCAGATCCCTAAACTTTTAAAATACCAGGCATGAGCTTGTTGAATTTTCAGATGTTGGCATGACACTCCATGGTGCTCTGTGATTCTCCAGTAGTGAACAAATTTTAACTCTTCTTTCTCCATGTGTGCGGGGGTCAGTCCTGGCTGCTGCTCACCCCTCTGGTACCAGACACAAAAATGGGGCAAAGTTGTCCAGCCTCTGCTCCTGGTGACTCCCTTGCCTGCATCCAAACCAGGTGAGGAGAGCAGCCTGCCAGAAGTGTGCAAGGTCAAAAGCCAAGCACTGGAGTTTTTACAGCAGCTCACCATCATGGGAGATTTTGCCTTCTCAATGCCCCACTTCACTTACCAGCTGCAAAATACAGGTGTCTTTTGTTCATTTCTCAGATTTAACTCCAGGTGAGAATCTTACATTCACCAGGGCCTTGTTTCTCCTGGCTCCTCTAACTCTGATGGCTTCTGCTCTTGTGCCTTGGTAGTCCCTGCACCAGCTCTGTCCCGCCATGCCACTCCAAGGCCTTTTTCTTTGCCCAATTCATAGTTTCTGTTTCTTTATGTCCCCCCTACAGAACTCTCCTCAGATCTCATCTGCACTGTTTTTGGGCTCCAATTCTTCACCACTCTCCATGGATAGTTCTCCTCTAGACAGTACCAAACTCCAAAAATATCCTGTGCCTTATTCTTGGGTCCTCCTCTCCTGACGTGCTTTCTGTGGGGTGCTCCTCCAACTGGGTGTCACAGAAAATGAAACCCATCTTTGGTGTCATCCCTCAAGTGCTGCAGTGAGCATGGGACCAGCTAAATGCAAAACAGGTCCTTGGCCCATTTAATCTCCAACTGCTCACTGCTGCTGTGTGGAAGCAGGTTTTTCCAAAGCCTTAGTGGCTTTGAAAGGAGCAGTTCTTCCATGGGAATATAAGGGCTTAAACTTTGCAGCAGAACAGCTCTCACACCTCACCTGACACGACCTGCCTGCCCAGCCAGGGCTGCTGCTGCTCTCAGCTGCCCTGGTACCCTGCATTCACCCACTGAGGGCTTCCTGCCAGGGACTGCAACATCAGGAACGGGAAACCCAGCAAACCCAGTTAACCTTTGGCTGTTGCACTGGGAGACTTGGGCACAGTAAAAAACATGGATTGGCAACGTGATCTGCAAGGGAACTGGCAAGATCAATTGTAATGGAAAACAATTGTTATAGCAACTGAATCTAAACCCAGTGCCGATTTATTGTGCTGTCTCCAAACCACTGGTATTAAACAAAATACACAGAACAAATCAGGTGTTCATGTTTCAAATCTGTTTGACATAAATACACCTTTTGTTTTCATGGTTAAAATTCACAGAAGTTGAGTTATTTTGAATATCAGACATTCAGTTTCCTAATAAAGTTATGTAAGAAGTCTCACCTAGATACTTGAAGGGTTTTGGAAGAAGAAATCTTAGTTGAACAAAACACTTTTCTTATAATTTTTTAAAATATTACCATGAAAAAGACTAGATAGGGCTCCTTCTTTGCCAGGGAAGCAATTTGATCAAACATATTTTATGAGAGTATAATCTCTTACATGTTCATATGAAATAAATGAAGAGAACTTTTAAAAGAATTAAAACTTCTTTAGTGAATTCTGCTCTTAATCACAGTTATCACATATTTAAAATATTTTCTATTGAAGGTTTTATGTGTGTTCTGGACCAATGGATACTCGAGGTCTGTATAATCATGTGGTTTTACCTTAGACTTCAAACGTTGAAGCCAGTTTGAGGAAGGAGATGCAGACATTTTGCTTCACTTTCTCAGGCTCCTGAAAAATGACAGCCTGTGCATCCTGTGGAATTTCAGTTATTTGGATTTAGGCAGTGCATATCACAGTTGTAATTAGTCAGTACTTGTAAGAAGGTGCAAAAAATTATGGAAAGCTTTCCTGGAGATAGAATAGCATTATTTCTTAGTGCGATTCCTTAAATAACTACTGCAGTATATTACTATTTCACACTATTCTGTGGTTGGAATACCATCCTAATACAGAGCCTGGAAAGGCTGTAAAACCTGCTATAACTAGAAAGTGTTTTTCAGTTTCCCACCTTGCTTTTAAGTAGCAGATTCTACCTACTAGGACAGCAGACAGGCACAGTGTCTTGAGTTACAATACAGGATGTGAAAAAAGGTATCTGTTCTATCACCATCTGTAGAGGGTAGGGGCAGTGATCCTTTTCTCTGTGGGAGATATTCTGCTAATGGGCCATCCACTGAAACCAGATGGGGCATTGTTCTTTATGTTTTCACAACCCATCCTTCCTGCAGAAAGTTATCTTCTGCTGGTGGCCATTGAGTCCCACTGTGGGACTGATAAAATTACTTCATCCCATTGGAAGTTGCTCCAGCCAGGGAGAAGAGCCCAACATTTCTTACCAAGATAAAAACAGAGATTTTGGGACACTAAGGGAGCCCTTTCTCCACTGGACTCCAGAAGGAAACCGGACTTTTCCACATCATCACTAGACCTCCGGACGGAAAGTGCACCTTCTACAAAACCATTGCTTCAACTAAACCACATCTGTCACTACAAGAGGACTGCAGCCACTATTTAATGGGACTGCTACCAATACCCTGACTGACGGGGTGTCAAGTTGTACTCTGACTTTGTCAGGGTTTGGGGTTTGTTTCTTTATAGTATTATATTTCTATTTTAATTTCCCTAGTAAATAACTGTTATTCCCAATTCCCATATCTTTGCCTAAAACCCCCTTAATTTCAAAATTATAATAATTTAGAAAGATGGGGTTTACATTCTCCATTTCAAAAAGAGGCTCCTGCCTTTCTTAGCAGACACCTGTCCTCCAAACCAAGACAGGCAGTCTTGGCAGGGGAAGATAGAACAACTTTTGAGCAGGTGCAGAATTCCGTGGCAGTTCCTTCTGCACAGAGCTGCGTCAAGCACCCCTCCTCAGCCCTAGATGCCATCCATGCTTTCTTCCTGACTTGGGAACACCTGTTTTGGGGAACCCAGGGCAAGCCAAAGCCTGCCTCTGCTGAGGATGTGAGTGGGAAAGCAGATAGGATTTCATGCAGAAACAGCTCCTGTGCTGGTCACTGCAGTTAGCACCTTGAGGATGATGCAGCCTCGGTGTCCAATGGAGACTCCCAAAGAGCTGAGCAGGCTCCTGGGTGCACCTGTGGCAGAGCAGACACTGAGAACCCCTCAGGCTTTGCTGACCACCTAGTTCTCTCTTATTCTTGCTGCTCTGCTCATCTCAAGGTAAATATTGTGCAAGTTGGAGCTGATAATCAACACCCAGAAATTTCTTAAAATACATGTTCTTCTAGGCAGAAACTTGTTCTGTGTTGTATAAAGTATCCAGTGCTCTGGTCCCCTGCAAGATAAAAATATTCTTAAGCAATGTAATTTGTTCTTTCTGCTTTCCTTTGCATTTTTGAAGCTCTTTTTGTGCCATTTATTCAGAGTTTTTCTTATGAAGTGACACATTGAAAAAATTTTCTTTGAAATATGCTTAAAACTCAGGTGAAAGAAAGATCTGCACTTTTGGAAGATAGCATCATTCTTGATCCTGTTGGCACTTTGCATCTTTCAGGATGCATGAATAAAGGAATACAGGTATTTCTTTTCTCTTACTAAAATTGGATATAGCATTTGTTTCTGGTCCATGAAAACATACAGGGATAGAAAACACCCCCAAACCTCTGGTGATAGCTCATAAAAATGTAATTTTACCTATGATTTAGCTAGGGGACAGATACACATTTACTCAGGAAAACAAACAAAATTCTTTAGAGTTCATCCCATCAGTAACTTTTGAAGACTTGTAACTGGGAAACCAGCCTACCATTTTTGATATGAGCAATGTGTCGCCATTAAACTCCCTGAGAGCCAGCTGGTCACTGTAACACCAAGGGTCTGTTATCACATCAGTGATTTTCAGTGCTAGAACCAAGTTCCCTCATGTGCTCCTGACTGCATTGGACTCCAACCCCATCATCTCTTGAAAAGACTTTTGTACATTCTCGATGTCTTTGTTTCACTTGCACCTCCTACTCACTCCACAAACCTCTGGATATCCACTGGAGTTCCTCAGAATCACATTCTTGTAAAAAGGGGAATTGCTTGGAACCTCTGAGGGGTTTCCTAGCAAAGGCTGGCACAGCTTGAAGTACTGCCTCTTGAGAGCCAGTTTGAACCTTATACAATCCGAAGCTTAAAAGTCTCATTATTTGTCTCTGTTTTCACAGTATAGTGGCTATAACAGCACCAATATAATTTTTGTAAGCTCTTGATCAGTCTTCCCTGTAGCACTATGGTTTTTTTCCATCTGCAGGGTGTTTTTTCATTTGTTAGATATTCATTATCAACATCACAGAAGTGTTCTTACCTGTCCTCATTTTGGGTGTTTCCCTTTTCATCCTTTCTAACCTCAGTGTCTAATGCCAGTCCAACTGTAAAATTGAAAATATTTAAATGTAAATGAATTTTGTGTCACTAGCACCCTTCTTGAGAAACCCAGCAGAGAAAGTTGTGAGTTTATTTTTTTGCTGCTGCCAGCACTTCCATGATAGAAAGCTGTGCTGATGGCTTTGTGAACAACATTCCAGAGTGCCACTGGAATGGAAAAATAAGCCAATTGTGGGAGGAACATAAAAATAAACAAATAGACTGTCCTCAGAAATCAGGAGACTTTTTTGAGAGCCACATATTTTAAAATATTTGTTATATCGATCTATCTCCTTCCTGTCATTTTTGTACCCCTAAGATTTTAATGTGCTCAAGGTAAAAGAAAAGCATAACACTGAACAACAGTGGGAGATGACTTTGTGAGGTTTTTCTACTGGAAATTGAAATGAAATTATTGGGGAAAATGGTAAAATAGATCCAATTAACTTTTCATTCCACCCTTTTGAGAAGGCTGTTCAGGAGAACATCCATATGGAAATCAAAGCTGAATTGGAAGTGCAGCCATCCCTGAACCCAATCCAAATATTATATAAAAAAGCAAAAATTTCATGAGTAATTTCTGATATTTGGTTTTGATGCTTTTGTGAAAAATCAATATATCCAGAACTTGTGTGTTACTGATGATGTTATTTTTTATAGTAAATACACACATCCATTTTTAATACATTTCAGCCCATAAAGATAATTCATGCAACTAACAAGTAGTAGGGATAATGAATCTGCTTCTGCAGCTGGATTTAATGAGGCAGAGTGCAGAGAAGAAAAAGAAGATCTAATGGAAAAAAGTTTAAAAGACAAATTAGAATTTTAAAATACATTCCCCGAATTTCTTCTTCTTAGAAGCACATCATTCCCTCAATGAAAAATGACCAACATAACTTGTTACTCTATGTTATTATGGATAGAGATAGAGCTGATAGAGATAGAATTTTAAGAGAAACAAGATGGAGAGCCAAACAACATGAAGTATAAAACTCCTACTGATTCCCTTGAGCCAGGCATTCACTTCAGAAGAGGCTGCACAAAGGGATAGGCAGATACAAGTTCTGCTGTGATAAGTGGCTTTCAGAAACATAAAACATTTTTCAACTGAAATGCAATGGAGACATTGAAAAATAACAAATATAAAGGTTTAGAAAACAAAAGTCAGTAATAACACTCTAGCAGTGATTATGCACAAGTAATATTGAGAGTTAGCAGAAGTGTTGAAAATAAAATACTCAAACAATTACTGAGAGAAAACCAAACAAGACTAATGAGTTTATTTTTTCCCACATTAACACTATAGGCAGATAAAGGTCAAAGAAGAAATAAAGAATAAACAGATCACAAAAAAACTGAATAGTGGGAAGGATCTGCACTTGGTTGTATTTTGTTTGAAGCCATTAAAATTCTGTGAATCTGATCATTGCAATTCTTGGCTGCCAGAGAGAGCAAATGGAGACTGTGAGCCACTTTTTTGTACAATCTAATGAAGTACAAGAGTTTTGTGGTTAAGCAAAGCTGTTTGTTCTTGAGAAAACTTTTTAACAATGACCTGTGCTTGAAAAATGAAAAACATCAGGTATTTTCTCTTTTCTCCTGTCTTCAAAAGTGTAGTAATAATTTGCATTGGTTGCCAATTAGGAAAAATGTAACTAACACACTTCTGGCCAAATCCAGCAATCCAGATTTCATGGGATAAGGGAGAAAAGTAACAGTTGCTGTGGATTTTTCTGGTGCTTATCTCACTCATTCCTTCTGAATTTTGATTATTTTCAAAAAGACTGATGATTTAGACACACATGCCTAAGTGTGGCTTCCTTCTGCATCTGAATATTAGAGGGAAATGTTCCGTTGTGCAAAGCTAAAATGAGTTCTACCCATGGATAGATAATTTTAAATCTGAGGGTCCTTATGTTATACATGCAGTCATTCATCTGTAAGTATTTGCCTTATCTTGCAAGTGCAACTGGAATGGAAAATACAGAGAAAGTGTCTATAGTGGTGCTGGAATTTTAACTCCTCACAAATCCCTAACCCGGCCTCATTTCAGCTTCTGATTTCTTGCCAGCTCCAACCCTAGCAAAATGAAGTTTTCGGATCTACTTTGACACCTGGTCTCATATCATCTTCTCAGTGTCTCATCTGAAAGCTCAGTATGTTAATAAAGGAGCTGACTTTCATGCAACCAGGTTCCTTAGGATCTCAAAGCAGGTATTCTATCTTCTTCGCCATTGTCTGACACATTCTCTCTTTTCTTCCCCCTCCTGTTTTAATCTCTTCCCCTTCTCAAGAACGAGTGGTGCAATGCTACTGGAAGCAAACTTAAAATAAAGAGCTGCTTTCTCTGCGCATCCAAAAAAAGCTCATCCAGAAAAGACCGACATCATGTTACTTTTGTCACCATTCAGTTGAGATTAGTAAAGAATGGTGTCAGTACTACCAACCAGTATTCTGTGGATTTGTTTTCCAATGGAAAATTACTTTGAAATTTTGAGGAAATTATCTTATATATATATATATAAATTCTATTGACGTTTATAGCTACAGCTCATTACTGACCTATTTGCAGTTAGACTCCAAAATAAATCTCTCTTCTAAGTCTTGGTAATGCCAGAGCCACATACAAAATCAATTCTGTAACAAGCCACAGAGGAAATTTCGTTGTGGGGTGGCAACTGGCACTATAAGAATTTCTTCCACTCATTGGCATTCATTGACACTTTTCTCAATCAGCTACGAATCAGTCTTGAGCCCAAATACCATTAAACAGAAGAACACACAATCAGCCCAGAGCATCTGGGATGCCAGGGAACCAAGCTATCAAGAGCAGATATTTGTAATTCTCTGAAGTTTAGGTGTCAGTAATATTGAGTCACTGAAATGCAGCCTCACAATGGCCTGGAAGCAGTGAAGGAACTCAGTCCTAGTACAGCCACTTTTATCACTTTTATTGTGCTTCATTGCTCTTAGGAAGGACCAAGGATCTGACACTCCCATCTCTGGTGTCTGGTTTTAAACCCATGCAAAATCAGTTGAGTACCTTGATAACTAGAATATTTTATGATGATTTTTATAACATATTGCTGTCACTGTCGTATTTAGGTCCTGCCTGTATATGAGGCTACAAATAGTGTTAAATTTTGTCAGAACTCACAAATTTTCACTGAGTAATGGTAATGTGAATGGCTCAAATGTCTGGAAACAAGCAACCAGAGTAACTGTGGAAAAGTAGTAATGCATTCCACAAGCAGGTACTTCCACATGCACGCTGTGTTATCTGTTGGCCCAAAAATCCCTCCTATTTATCTTTTTCTGATGGCATTGGTAAATAGGAATAATTTATATTTACACATATTTTTAAACGTACTATCAAACTCCTTGAATTCTTCAAAATGCCAGATTTTTTTCTACCTCCAAGGAGACACTTGGGTTTGACCCATAACATGTGTCAGTGTTCCCTTCTTCTTTTGACATATTATAGATACAGAGCTGAGACATCAATGGTAATTATCACATTTCTGGTGATAAAAAACAATGAGAGAAGCACAGAGAATTTCAGTTATGCTATTTATCTCTGACATGGGTCAGCATCAAATTTAGGGATGTACTTGAAAAACAGCAGTGTATAAATCTAGAAGTAATTTTCTGTCTGCTGTAATCTGATATTTTATTTGTGCCTGAAAACATGTGGATAAATATTTCTTACATTTGTGGCTTATGTATATGACGTGACAGTATCTTACTACTCAAATAAGCTTATTTTCTCTTTGTAAACTCATTATATTCTTGGTCTTGAGGATATTGGGTAGCAATTCTTCAGATGAGCAATGCCCAAGCAATTGCTACACCATAGTGTAAAATCAATAGCAGACAAACAATGCCATTGTAGAGCAGATGTTTAATGTGGGACAGGGTAGTAAACATGATGGCTTTTTATTTCCCTTCTGCTCCTCGTAGGCTCTGAAATTTCCATGCAGGGAATTATGCAAACAGGCTGACAGCACTGTTGATTTCACTACTCTTATTTATGTGGGAGATTCTCTTGTCAGCCTGTTATTACTGTCGTTATCCTTGACTAGGACTTAATCACTCAAGACACAACAGTGACTTGTCACCTTTCCAGCCATGTGTACAATTTTGAGTGGAAATGAGTGAGTCCAATTCAAAGCAGTCAGTGTAATTTTAATCAGTCAAGAGCTGCCAGCCTTCTAAACACAAGGATGTCCCTAGGTCAGCAGATGGACAAATATTTCAGTAGCTGTCAGTGCCTTGTGCTGTGTTGTTCATTTGTCAGGGGGCTCTGCCCTTAGCAAAACATCCTAAATATTCAAACACTGCAATAAATCAGAGCAAAGAACAAGACTCTAGGTTGGATTTTCTTACAGCACTAAATTAGCAGGAACATTATTGCAACAATTGTGTTCTGATTAAAATTTGTCAGGTGGATGCACAGGTCTGATTTCTGAGGCTCCCAAATCATGGTGATATTTGTTCATTATACTTTGTTGTGTGTACAGATACTTGTACAAACACAGTAACACACTTACACCCACCACACATAATATATGTCAATTATTATTATTGTTATTATAAGGCTTGCCTATACATCATAGTTTCTGTATGTGTGGTGTGTGTGTGTGTGTGTGCTTAAACTGCAGACATAACTCGACTCTCACATCTACAACTGACCTCTTACTCCTATAACTTATAAATTCTCAGTGCAGGCTAAATAAAAATGCAGCTCCTACAAAACTGGTAACTTTTTCAGAATTTTTTATTCTATAAAAACACAAACCCTTGCTTAAAATCCAGAAGAGGGTGACAGTGACAAATACACCTTTCTCTCATATTAAACTGAGATTTTTTTCCTTGATCTGAGACATTTTTCCCAAATTTTTACTGGAACAGATGCATTTCTACCACACAATTTTGGTTCTAACAGATTTGCATCAAACCCCCATGATCTCCACGGAGAAGTATTTTTCTTGCAGTATGTTTACACTTAAGGGGCTAGGACTTTCTGAAACAAAATAAGAATTTAATAAAGATATCTGATTAAGTAGGTAGCAAAGGATTTGTCCCTAATAGTTTGAGTTACGACTAATGTGCATTTTCAGGTGCTTATTTTCTGAAACATCTCACTATTCATTTCTGAGTATTCTAGTGTTACACAAATGAAAATTTTAATTGCATGTTAGGAAAGGGACCTTGAAATTATGAGGAAAATGCAGGAAATATGTTTTAAAGCATTTTACTGATGACCAATTAATACAAGATGCAAAAAAGGGTCCTTACATTTTCTAGGAACAGAATTATCTAAAACCTAGTCAGAAGAGATTGGCACTTCAATTGTTAAAGAGTCAGCTCTTCAAGTGTCAACTTCATGTTTGTCCAGCATCTCTCAATCTTTTAAAATTCAAATATCTCCTCAAATTTAGGATTTATCATAGTAGGCATTCCATTCCTTTGGCTTTACTACAAGAATTGGAATTCCACAGATTGGGCAAATGTCTCACAAGAAATCATTCTTATCTTGTAATTTCCTTTTAAACTTGACAGCCAGGCCATCCTCTACTACTTAAGGACAGGTCTGTGGTTGTATTTGACATTCCTATATTTGACCCCCTTTCTGCTCTTGACATTTTTTCCACACTGTCTCATCAACACCTGTATTTACCTTTCAGCTCACAGGCCTTTCTTCTTTCTTCTTTTCTTTTCATGCCAACAATATTTCCAAGTAAAGAAGTAGAAAAGGGAAAATGGCTCAAATAATCTTCTTTCACACAGACTAGGGGAGAAGTTTGCCAGTTGTGTGCAATCTTTTAAGTATAAAAATTTAGTTCAAATTTAAAGTCGTGCCAAAAATTTTTGAACTAAATTAAACGTGTCACATTCCAGCCTTTCTTCAGGAGAGCATGCACGAATTGGAGTAACATAAGAGAAGCTGAAGTTTCAGCATGACAAAAGCAAGGAAGCACTGGAAATTGAGAAGACAGGCTGTTGTTCCTGACACTAATTGTCAAAACCCTGCACGTTGTATACTTTGAGCTCTGCAGAAGCATCTGAGCTTCTGGGAGCTGACAAGGACAAGAAATGATCTCTGAACCTGCAGGGGATCCTAATGAGATTCAGCTCTCGTTAATAACCTCTTTCAGTATCATCTACACTTTTTTAAAATTTCTTTGCTCCATCTGTGACTTGAACAGAAGTCACTGCATTTCACACAAATCCTCCTTTTGCTGTTGCCTCTTAGCTCTGTCCTGCCTTTTGCAGGTTGTCATGGATGCTTCCGGTGCAAAAATGTGGGGTTTAGATTCCCACTGAAGTCTGACAGCACTTTCAGAATTTAATTTACCACATTGTACTGAATTGGTATGAAATGGCTCCAAATGTTCACGGGAATAACTACACTTATAAAGATATTGTGCTGCCCTGTGGTCTCCAGCTCCAGCTTGGAAAGCAGCAGTGCAATAAATCCTTCATTTCTCTGCAGAAATGAAGAGCAGCAGGAGAGAGATGACAGGAGGCTGAAGTGTCCCCAGGAAGGATCAGCATGCCAGTGCATCACAAGGAAAGAGAGTTCAGAGATCACTCCTCGAGCTGGGCTTTGAGGATGCTGTATAGATGCTGAGACTTAGACAAAATATATCTTTATTAAGTGAAAAATAAGCCCTTTACAAAAGCAGCCCAACTTTTGCCACGTTTCTCTTCAGGAAGGCTCACCTAAATCTCCTCTCTTCTCAGGTCCATCAAAGACGATTCAAGACCTCAAGACACATTTTGCCATGAACTTTTTCAGTCTTTGGATTTACCTGGCTGCTCATTGATGGTTCTTCATCAGTGACCTTCCACCAATGCTCCTTCCATTCTCACAGCAGACCAGACTCTGCTCACTCACCCAGTCACTCACTCACTTGTGTCATAAGGCAAGGGTGGCCCAGAAAATCACCTGCTGCCTTAGGTATAACAAAATTATTGTTCCAGACACAGATATACTGGAAATCTGCTTTCATTTGCTAGTGACTTTAGTTTGTGTTAATACTTCCTTCACACTCAAGTTTTTCTGAAATTAGAAAAATTTTGCCCTGTATAGACCCTGCAAGAGAGCTCTGCTGTTGACCTCAGGTAAATCTCTATTGCCACTCTGAGGCACTTTCCTCTATGATATCACAAGGTACCAGTGGTGGATATTCTATAAAAAATAAACAGATAAAATTTCCTGTTTGCAATTAACTGTGAAGTTATTATATATTAAGCAAAGTTTTTCTGAGATAAACAGTTATATCCTTTAATCTCCTTTACATATATTTTCAGGCACCTGCAAAACTACAGTCTAGAAGTTAATACCTCCAGTTTTTTCACCTTGCATTTTTTGCAGTGAATTTTTCAGTATTCATTCTGTGTCTTGTGTGTCTTTTTCAGATAGGAACCTTTCCAATGAAATTTTTAAAAAATTAAATAAATGCATGGTCACACACACACACACACACACACACATATATAAATGTCTAAAAGAGCATAATTTTTTCTCCTCGTTTATGTTCTTCCCAAACAGCACAGACCTACATCTGTCCATGTATTTAAATATATTTTTTTTTCACATAGTTGACTTACTCATCATAGCCAAGACTCGGCATCTTCTCTGTTCCTTTTTAGAGCAGACACATAATTGTGAATCTAATACAAAGTGGAGAAAGGAGTAGTGCTAATTTTACATTCAGATAAAATCCTGGGGAAGAATTTAACTTTAAAAACTGAAAAGAATGAACAGTTGGTGCTACTTCATTAAACCAAGATGCCATTTGCAAAGGAAGTCAGGTTATTCCAGCAACATTTTCCTGGTCATTAGTGGTTCACAACCATTAAAGGTTTTCTCCAATTTCCAGATGTCAAGGCTGTCTCATTAAAAACTGCAAGAGGAAAGTGCCTTGATTTTTCCTCTCAACACAGAAAACTGACAGGCATGAAAGGCTAACTCCGAAAATGAATTTTCAATTGAAAGGAACTATTGCCAAAGTTAAAACTTGTGTGGCAATCCAAAGCCATTCCCTATTTAGGACAACAAAAACTTTTATAATCTAATCTTTTTAAATTGTCTAACAACACTGCTCCTACCAAATTCTTATTGAAATTAAGGAAAAAATGGTCAGATCCATCAAATGTTTCCCCTCTGATGTTAGGAGTTGTTCTTCCAGCTCAGGGAGACTCAGTATTCCAAGTAATCTAGTAGGAGGTTGTCAGTTTATCTTCAATTTCCAGTGCCTTCTGTTTTCACCTTTTTTACTTTTGTTGCAGGAGAAA
Source organism: Sialia sialis (assembly GCA_009812075.1). Classification (NCBI taxonomy): domain Eukaryota; kingdom Metazoa; phylum Chordata; class Aves; order Passeriformes; family Turdidae; genus Sialia; species Sialia sialis. The sequence goes on from VRYO01002355.1 coordinate 31,932,538, forward strand.
CTGTCATTGCTGCTTTACATTTTATGCCGAGGAGAATGCGTTGGTCTAAAAAATTACAGAATATCTTTAGTAATTTTTGAGCAGATTGTTGTGAAACAAGCTATGAAACTCAGATCCTAGCTTACTGGAACACAGGGGAATTTACTCTTGGAAGCTTTCATTTAGCAATGTTTATTTTATTCTTCAAAGATAAATGTTCTTTCGTCTTAGATGAAATGTGTGATATGTCAACTGAGTTGGATAAATGGAAATTCTTTTATTTAGTAGTTTTGAAAAGATAATGTCTTCCAAGCATATTGTAATATTTATTTGTTTATGCTGTCTTTTTTCTCTTTTTTTAATAGCTATAAGGTTCTTTGCAGGGAACTTGAACTGCAGTGTCATGCAGGTATAAACAGATGCAGATCTAAATATTTTTTCAAATAAATATGAAATTGTGACAAACCTTTACAAATTTGTGATTTGAAATCAATACTCTCTTGGCCTCCACCATTTTTGTGGTTTTGTTTCGGTGTGGTGACTTTTATTGTTGTCTTTGTCTTTTTTGGGCTTTGTTCTGATGATAGATTACTTAAAGCATTCCTTGTTTCATCCAGGTTTTGATTGCCTTTTTCTTTGCTCTTCTGAACATAAGTTGAAATATTAAGTTAAATAAAATATCATTTAAGAACTCTTAATTCATCTAGTGAAAAGAAAAAAACCCAAAAGCTTAAGATGAAATACTAAAACCAAACTTTTAATTTGAACCTTATGAGGAATGAGCTAGAGAAGTTTGGTAGGTATTCAGATTATACTCAGACCTGCATTATAACCTGACAGATGTATCACATGAGGAACAGAACAACACAGAAAAAGCTGTCACTCACTCCAGATTCATAATTCTTCAAGTGTTGGCCAACTTCCAGCTCATAACTGAAAAGCTCAGTTTTGAAAATTTCTTTAAAAGATGTGAGGTCATAGATCCAAAACAATCAAGATTTTCCTCCTGTGAAAGTCTGGGGTCTTGCCAGGACTTCTGGTGTCTCCTACAAGCCACAAAGTGACTGTCAGGGTGCCAGGAGGGGAAGCTGACAAAAACATCACCACCAGCAGAATTTATCTGAATAGATCTGCATCAAACATGACAGCTTGGGTAAATCATCAAATTTCAGTGAAGAATGTTTTCTCTAGGAATTTTTTTTTTTGTCAAACCAGCTGTAATAAGGAACTACTGCAAATTACAGGGTGCAAAGAAAAAATGCAAAAATAGGGTAGAAAAAGACTAGAAATCTGGAAGAGAATATCAGGAGGCTGTGGCAGGGCAGGGTAAATTGTGCATTCAGTGGATGTCAACGTGGATCATGGTGGTGCTTCTCTTCACACCAAAGTGTATATTTACACAAAGGCACACATTGATACTTGAGACTCTACATAAAGCTGTTTATATGCACACATGCAGATGTAAGTTTTAACATTCAGCACTTCTCTTCCATCTGCCCTTCCACCCAGTCTTTACATGCTAAAATTTCAAACTATCAAAAAGACTTAGATGTTTCCAAAAAGAAAATTTGAGCAAAACATTTTACATATCGTGAAAAGAAGCCATTGAATGAAGGTTTATAGGGTGTGTTTTGAGTTCAGGCTATGCAGACAGAGTGTCATTTCTCACCTGGAAAACCACTGAAATTATCTGGCTAGCATTTCCCAAGCTAATTGATGAGAGGTTGGATATCTATCATATTGTTAAATTAATTGTCACTGAAATTCAAAGAAGTCACCAGAATATTTTCTGCGATCATAGTGGACTCTTGAGCCTCATTGTAGAGCTGACATTAAGGATTTTCCTCGATTAGTTTTTAAATAATTGAAGAGATGTGTATAGGTCTGATACAACAGAAAATTGAGAGAGAACAGAGGATGCTTTCAGAACATTACTGGACAATTTGGCAGTGATGTATACTTAGAGTTAATTACACACTTATAGAAATTAGTTTCTCCAAAGAATGCCAGAGTATTTCAGATATTACTTATAACCTCAGATGAACTGACTACATTTAACTATCTCACATTTTGAAATCCGTTCTCAGAAGGATGTTGACTTGGAATGACCAAGTTGATGGCTTCTCTTTTTTTTTTTTTTTGTGTATACAAATGTTCCTTTAAAAAGCCATTCTAAACAAAAGTAACTCAAAATAATGTGGAGAATAAAAAAATGTGGAGAAGAGCCATTTCAAATTGGCTTTGCCACAGTCATCTCTTATTTTTCTTGCATAAAGGACAGTATTTGGATAGATTTTTATTAATGAGAAGTGAATAAAAGACTGAAATCACAGCCAGAGTTACAGCCATCACAGTATTTTTGACACTGCTAGAATCAACAGGGAGTTAACGCCAGCTGATATACTTGCTGATTTTCTTTCAAATCTTATGAGATGTTTCCACATCAGGTTTTCCAAGATTTCTCTGTATCCAATAGCTAAAATAACAACAAACACAACAGACAAATCTTCAAGTCAAAGTAAGTTTACCAACACCTCTGAAACTCTGGAAAACAAGGTTTCAGCACAACTTCAGTTGGCTTCAGTTGGTCCTTATAAACATCTCACAGAACTGGTCATCATACACAACTATTAAAAAATGGTAATATGACAGTATAATTCAATTTACTCTTACGCCTCCCAAAAGCTAAAAAGAGAAAGAAATAAACTCAATGACACCTTTGAGAGAAATTTGCTCTAATCAAAAATACAGAAAAGGTCACCCAGCCATCCATCGACAGGGACTCTGTCTTGCAATCATGGAGGTATTCAGGGATTTAAACTCTGTGTCTCTGAACCAAAGTTTTCTTTTAGCCCCATCCCTAAATTGAGTTTACAGCTGATTGAAGATGCCAGGTCATCAAACTGACTGTGACCTCTGGGTCCCAGCAAGAGATGGCAGGCTTGCTGAGAGAGACAAAGTTGTCACTTGTAGAAGCCTGCCTACCTGTCCCACCACATGCTTACCAACCTATTCTAAAACAATGTGGTTCAAAGGTAAATAAAGGATCAGCAGGAGTCTGTGTGGAAACATGAAACAGCAGCACGTGCTCTGAGCAAAACTGGCAGTGTCTTCCATAGGTGGATCCATGTGAATCCCTGTAAGGCAAGAGCAAATCAATATTGCCCTTTCAATCGGCAGCCTGGCTGAAATGTGGAAGAAAGAAGGAGGGAAATGAAAGCAGAAATTTATGAGAAGCAAATGATTAGGAAGAGGAGAAAATCAAGAGAAATTTGCCAACATGGAAACTGGCTTTTGCAAAAACCTTGACACTGTTCTGGTGAACCAATGGTAGACAAGCTTGCAAGTTCTGTGCTAAACCAAGTTAAGAAATGTTCTTGTTCCTGTAGGAGTGACTGTGCAGCAGTCTGTCTCCACACCCTTCCAGATCAAGCAGCTCCTGCACTGGGAATTTCACATGACTGTCCAAGATCCAGCTTCAAGGAATCACCAACTCCTTGGAGACATGCTTTCTCTTCCAAAATTGGAAAAGCCTGAAGACATTCTTGAAAAGCATGTTAGAGCTCTTGTCTTTCTTCGAATCTCTGAGATTTTGCTATGAAAAATCCTTAATCTAGCCATTCAAACCAAACCAAGCCTGCTGTTTCTTTTACCGGAGAACAATGGTAGTAAGAATTGATGTCATATTGTAGTAATAATAGAGGTCCCATTGCCTCTAAAACCCACAGGATTCAGAAGAAAGCAATTATAGTGGCTCTTTTGAGACTACTGGTACTTCTAGACAGCAGAAATATTCTTAAGGGAACAAAAATTCTAGCAGCTGAATAAGGATTATTTTAATTTGAGATGCCTCAGATCTGAACATTTCTGATTTGTTCATGCTTATGTATTTCCATTTATGCATTTTTGCATTTCCTCCTGAGATTTAAAGAAGCAACAAATGAATATGGAGTGGAAAGAAAATCCCCTGGAGGGAAACAAAAACACAAGTCTACCTTGAAAAGAAATATCAGCTCAATTATACTTCACTGTATTTTCTCAATTAATTATACAAAAGCCAGTACAAGGATTCAAACAAAGAGAATAAATGAGGTGCTGCCTCCATTTGATTATTAAATAGAAATGTCTGTGAGGCATTTCCATTTAAAAAAATATCACCCCAGGAGGCATGCTCTTGAGCTCATCACCTCAGCCTGTCTCCAGCACCCATAAATAGAAAAGATTTATGACAACTTTTCAGCTGAAACTTCTAAATGACACAATTTTGTTGCCACCACTGAAGAGTAATTCTGTGAACTTTAGGACATGAATGAAGTGATTGATACAGATGGACTCTCTTTCAGTTTCCTTCAAAATTCTGCTCAAATAAAGTTCCTCAGAGGTGGCACCTGCCATTTCTCACTGTGAATTGGGATTTAATGACGAATTTTTGACTTTAGAACACAAGTTCCTTTTGTAAGTGCTTTGCATTTTGAGGTTACCTTTTCCTGAAATTTTGGCTCCATTACTGTTTGCTGCTTTCCTAAAAAGAAACTTTCCTTAACTCCTGATGTTGCATATGGATAGTAGTTGAACACATGAGGAAAAAAAAATCTTGGGAATGGGCAGATATTGGAGTCAAGAATTGAATTAAAACCCTTGAATGGATTGAAACATGTTAAGCTACTTACAGTAGTAAGTCAGTAAGTAAGTTTCAGTGAGAGCTGCAGTGTTTTTAGTAAGCAAAAGGTTCAAGATGCCAGAATAGAAGAACAAGTTCTAGTGAAGGTTAATAAACACAGCAATGTTCTCAGTAGGGGCTCCAGAAGCTCTTTTTTAGACATAGACAAAATAGAACTTCAGTGAAAATATTGCTTTCATTTTTTAGATGGAACAAGACAGATCATATACATAGTTTATATGTATCCTAGCATGTTAAGAAATTAGAATTTTCATAAGTTGAAAGAAGGTGGTTTAAATTTACGTGTTAGCTTGTTAGAAAAACCCTATATAAGATTATGTATTGAAAAGAGTTAGTGCTTTTTGCCATTGCTTTTGCTTTTTGCCTTTTTGTCTTTTGCTATTGCTTTGCCACCACTTTGCCGTGCCTGCCAGCGTCTCCAGCACCCAAGGAAAAAATAAAAGCTCCAGCAGCAACACTAGCCTTCTCCAAGACCCTCAGGGATGGCTCCTGCTTTTGTTTGAGACTTTGTGCTAAAACTTAACATGAACTTTAATGTCTAGAACTGTGCCTTAAAAAACTAATGTGCTTTTATAATAAATAACATTTTTAGCAACTACTAGCTGCTTTAATCAATTAAACATAACCCAGCACGAAGAGTGCATCAAGAGCACCAGAAGTTCATAACCTCACAGGCATCCATTATATATAATTATTATATAAATCCACAGCTGAAGAAGGTCTCAGTGTTTCAACAGTAGTGACACTGCACAACTCAGTGGTGTGCAGCTCTGCTGGGAGCAGCACAGCTGGGAAAGCAATCCACTCATTCAGATAGCTGCAAAAAAATGAGAAATGCGGTTGAAAATAATTCTCTCTCATGAGGAATTCTGACATTTCACTGATCCATGCTTGAGAGGAAACTCTTGAAAATGCAGGAACGTTTAGAGAGAAAAAGGCCAGTGGATCTGACCTGAAGCCTGAGATACACCAAAAACATGGAACTTGACACTAATCTATGCCCTCACAAGCAGCTACCTCAGGACAGAAGAGAAACAGAAGAAATTTAAAAAGAGAAGGAGTTTGTTTTATTATCAGCATTTTATTTTTGATTTTATAAAACAGAACTTACTCAAAAGACCTTGAAATATCAGATTAGATTCCAAATAATCTGTGTGTTTTGTAACAGAATAGATTGATGGTAAAAGATATCATTCTTCCAGAAACTATAGGGCTCAGTTCTACGAGTCTTAATAACTCAATGTTATGATGGATATGAATATTGATTATTTTGGTGGGTTAAATCTTGGGAATGATTTTGTAGAAAACTGCCCTGTGGAAGTGTTCTATCAAGCAAGATGCATTTTTTTTTGGTCATAAAATACTGGTCCCATTAAGTTTTGTATCTTTACTTTGTTAAGGTTTCTCTCTACTGGGTTAGTACAGAGAAATTTTAGTTGTGGTTCCCCTTAGAGATAGCTTTAGTCACAAGGCTGATGTTACTCTTCTGTGGAAGCAATGACAGTCATGGGTGTCAAATGCCTTTTCTTGATCATCATCAATTGGGCCACCAAGATTCTACAATTCTGAAATAATTTTCAATCAAAATAACACATTTTTAAAAAATTACAAATACAAAAATAAATAAATGAGCTGACTAAAAATTACACGTGATTATTCAAAATAAATATAGTAATTTCATGACTATAAGGCACACTCTTTTGACTAAAATTTTGATTGAAACCCAAAAGCGGGCCTTATAATCCTGTGCGCCTTTTATGTGGACAAAGTTTGGAAATTTGCCAACCTGGAAGTGCGAGCTGCAAGCCGAGCCGCAAGAGCGGCACTAGCTGGTGCCAGGGCGTGAGTGCCAGGGCCTGCGGCACAGGGAGGGTGCCTGGGGCTGCATTCAAAGGCCACGTCAATCCATGAAAAATGTTTGCAAATTGAGCACCTGCCAGATCACTCGATTCTGTAACTAATTCATTACTTTGTTGCGCGTGGATCCTTGCTGCAAAAAAAGAGTGGGCCTTATAGTCCGGTATGCGTTATATATAGAAAGTTCAAAAATTTGCCAAGAACCCGGAAGTGTGCCTTATAATCCAGTGCGCCTTATAGTCGCGAAATTACTGTACATATATTTACATGCTTGGGGTAATTTGCAATAACTTAGACTAGATTTTTGTCATTTTACTGTTAGATCAGTAACCAAACTTCAGGATTAAAAGTATAATTTCTTAGATTTTAAGACTTTCATGGGTTTAAGGATGAAATAAGACCAATTGTCTAATATAACTCATGATGAGTGAAGGTCCAATGCCTATTTTTGTAACAGAATTTTGTACAAAATATTAATATAATCTAGAATCTCAGTACCTGTTTATGAAACAGTTTCCTTCAGCAAAACAGAATCCAAGAACTGTGGTTTTAACTCACAAGGGTTTAAGTAATCCAGATAAAGCCATGACAGGTGCCTGATGAAGAGTTACCAGGAGCTTCTTCTCTTCTCTTCTCTTCTCTTCTCTTCTCTTCTCTTCTCTTCTCTTCTCTTCTCTTCTCTTCTCTTCTCTTCTCTTCTCTTCTCTTCTCTTCTCTTCTCTTCTCTTCTCTTCTCTTCTCTTCTCTTCTCATATTTTCAAAATGGATTCAGTGATCCCTGTTTGCCTTCTACAAAAACCTAATTCCTTACTGAGACTTCAAAATTTAGCACTTTGTCCTCATCCCACTCATCCTGTCCTAGGTGATTGTGCTGCTGTGGCAGCCTCAGAGTCTTGACTGTATCCACTCTTCAGTGTTCAGCTCACCTCAGTATCTCTCATTTTGATTCCTTTGGTGTGGTCACAGAGCCGCATCTGCCCTAATCGTTACCAATGCAATTAAATTATTTGCTTCCAAATTAAACTGGTTATGCTTATTGAATTAATTATATTTAAGCTAGTTTAATAGCCCAAACTGATGTAATTTCACACATAAGACACCTCTGTTTCAGCTGCCTTCATGGCAACAAATTAGACCATATGTAGGAAGCCGCAGATTCTCCACGGTTATAAAATCTCCATTATATCAGAAGGAAGCTTCCACAAATATGTCTATATTTAAAGTACTGGAAAATATAATTTTTGTCTCCTTTTGAGGTGAAAAAAGACATATAGGTTATCTACAATCAGTTATGTATTCACATTGAAAATGCCACGATCTGCAACTCATGTCTTAAAAGTTCAGCTGTAATGAAAAGCAGAAAAATGCATTACAAAGTTATTTGAGAGAACTACAAAATATATATGCATGTATATACACACATACATATATATACAGACTATAAACAGAAGCACTTGCAATAGTAAAAATGAGATATTACAACTTCTCAAATAATGCTCACAGTTAAATAAACCTGGAAACTCATGAGATGCATGAGAGTTCATTGCCTTCCAGAGTCTGGCTGTGCCACTCACATATGTTTTAGTCACAGAAGATAAGGATAATTTGTCTTCCAATGTTGCAATTTTCCATGAAGTGAGTTAGTCAGTGAATTGAAGCACCAGTACACGAAGAAAAAAAAGACTTTTGGAAAAGTTTGTAGAACTCTTTTTTTCTTTACATAAATTATTGCCAAACAACTAGGAGTAACAGATTCAAACTCCTAGTTTGAAAAATCCATGGATAGGTAATACCCAGTGATCAGGTATTAAGTCATCAAGTTAAAATGCTAATTTTTAAAGGTCATACAATATTGCAAATTAAAACAAAATTTGGAACAGGAATCAACAGAGCAGACTGTTATGAGGTACATACTGAAATCTGATACCTCACCTTCCAAGAAACTCACTTTTCAAGGAATAAAGGTTAATGAGATGTGCTGCTTGTATTCCCCCCCTCTGGGATCAGCATTAGTCTTTTACACAGTGAATTCTGATGCTTCTCCAAGAGCTCATGGGTGCTCCCAAATGTTCCTCTTAATTTGTGGTCCAGGCACAGAGACCCCTCCCACATACTTTTGTTTCTTTGCCTGTACTATGGAGACATGATATTACTGGATTTTGAGGGTTACGTATGAGTACAAAGCTTGTTTTGGATTTCTCTAGAGGTTACTGGGGCTTATGAGATGCTGTAAAAGGCTTACATTTTTTTTGGTAAGACTATGGTTTTAAAATGTAGATAGTGTCAATCTCATCTGACTAGGTTGTGTGTTCGGGAGGTGACTTTGTTATTTTTACCCTAAATCATCTGTTAGATGGAAGCAACAAAAATTTTAACTCTATCTAAAACTTATTTTGAAACAATTCATTTGTATCGCTCACTTGAGCCTTTCAATGCACATTTTGATTTCACTTGTAGTTTTTCACTGTAGTAATTCTTTTTGGATCCATATGATTGATCACCCTATTATAACCCTGCTTCAAAAAGCAGCTGCCTGACAGACACCATATGTTGTTTAACCTAGATCTGGCAGTGTGTTGTTTAAAATCCTCTCTTGCTGTTTGTTTATCCATTTTTTGTCATGTCTTTTCATTAGGTGATTTAGTTTTAAATGGGTCACAGCATTACCTCCTTTTCAAAGTGATTTTGCAACCACGTCTCACCTCCCTACATCTTTTCTGCTTCTGTGTGTTACCTCAGTGAAAGCCTTTGTCCTGAGCACCTCTACAAATGTTGTCAGTGACCACTCATATATTAACAGCTTACTTTATTCCCCATTAGCATATTAACTGACAGAATTTTCTGCCAGCTATTCCAGGGCCTTGTGATTTTCCCTATTAGGGATTTTGGAAGGGGAAGGAGGGTTTTGCTGCAACTCATTTTGTCACATGAAATTGCGCCTTTTTCCCACTCCTCAATTCTGTTGGCACGTGCAACTTTTGTGCATTGGACTTTAGGGGATTGCCTCTTTACCACTCTGTACATAATTATTTACAAAGGTTTTTCTGATCTTACGTAAATGCCATAATGAGAGGAAACAAAAGTTTGAACCATAACCATTAAAAAGGCACATCCAAATAACACATTTATTCTAAAGATCTTAAATTGTTTTACAAGGAGGATGCAGGCCTAGACACTGCAGTGTAGTCATGATTTAGCTCCCTAGGGAAGACTGAGCAAGAAACACATCTGAAAGGGCTCAGGGAAAGGAATTGAAAGTCTCTGGTGTGTCCAAACACACCAGCAGAGTTGTGCTTATGCATAGGATGCTCCAACTGAATCTAACTCTTCCCAGAGATAATTAAAAAAAACCCACACAGTTCTAAGAAATTATGTTTTCTTTTTAATATGTGGTATTTGAGGGTGGTATGAAACTGCTGTCTTGCCTTCAGGAAAGTAATCTAAAATAAAGGAAGAAACCTCAGAGGATTTTTTTCCAGAATCATAATCTGCACCCCTTTTTCAAGGCAAAAATCCTTCTAGGCAGTGGTCAGTACATATGGAAATCTGTGCTGATGTTAATGCCCATGTTCTGCTTCTGTTTTGCACCAGTCAGCAATATCTTGACAAAGAGAGAATTACAGATATGCCCAGATTCTCATCTCAGCTCAGTGATTCTCATTGCAGCTCCCTTTTGTTCTAAAATATTCTATTCTAGCCATTCATTTTCACAAAGGTTTGCTATATTATCATGTAGCAGTTTGTATCATTGAGCTATATTTGCTGTCTTTCCTCTATATTCACATTTTGCTTTCTGTGCTCAGACCCAAGGGCTGAGTAGCTGGAGAAGCTGACAGAATTCATAATGGTGGACTGAACATGAGACTGATATTAATGGAAATTCGTATTCCTCTCTGTGTCCAGATATAGATTTTAAAAAAGTTAGATGTTCCGTCAGTAGGAAATCTCAGGAAGAAGGAAAAATATAAACATGGAGATTTAGGTGCAGGTGTTCTCCTTATCAGAGAAGGAGAGAAGGATATAAAGGAATAAAGTATAAACCCAAGTCAAATTCTTAAAAAAGGCTTGTATTTTACAGTGAAAAGAAAGTTATACTTTATTCCAGCGCAGCCATTGTGGTGAGTGATAAAGTGAGAGTATAATGTTCAATAATTTTAAATTATCATGAAAATTAGTCAACAGTATCTCCATGATTCAGTATCTTGGCTGTCACAAACCAGCGAGAGGAATCATGATGTCTGCTTTTGTTTACATCTAGTCTTGTGGAGGTTCTGCTTAACCTATCATTTACCAATGAAAATGTATCTGATTTTATTCCTAAAGCTTTGAGCAGTGAAAATTATACCCTATGTATTAAATTAAATTTAACTGAATGTAATGTATTACAGTATATCAAATTTAATTGGTGTGCTATTCCATACGAGAAGTGACAAGATACTCCTTCAGCTGTGGAAAAGATAAAGTGTGATTGATGGCAGAAATTAATAATTGAGGAATGTAATTCACTGCAATAGATACAATCTACAGAACAGTTTTCAAAATGGTTAGGCAAGGCTAATAAGTGAGAAAAGTTTGGCACAGCTCTTGCTCGAGAAGCACAATGTTTTGAGACAAACAAACAAGTTAAAAGGCTTTTAAAGGCAAAGAGAGCCAAATTTCAACACCTTTTTACACAGAACTCCAATGTCCTCTGTGTGTACAAGAAAAATGACAGAGCTGGGGAGTTCTCTGTGCTGAAGGCTGTGAGTGCCTCAGCTCCAGGGTGCAGCACCCACTTTGCATCCACCAGTGCAGCAAAGGGGGATGCAAAAAATAGATTTGAAAGAGAGGTTTGTTAACTGAAGAATCCTGTTTTAAAGCCAGATTCCTGCCTGCCTACACCAACTGAAAATAAATGAGTCTTCAGAGTTTCCTGCTTGGTTTTTGTGGTAGAGTCTGTGCCACACACATGTGTTAAACACCTGATCCTGATCTTGTTTCTTGCTGCAAACTGGTTCTGGGAACAGAGGGCCATGTCCCCTCTTCCTCATAAATGCCCAAGACCAAAACCTCCCATATTTGCACAGTTTGTTGGGGCCATGCCTGGGAAGGCAGGAAGGAGAGCAAAGGAGGAGCCTGGGACAGAGCTGTTGGGTACCCACAGGAGCAGCAGGTATTGAAGTCTGGTTCTTGTGATGCTTGAATATAATCTACTCATCATCAGTCCCTTTTCCTTTCATCTGGCTTGATGAACTTGAACAAAAGCATAGGTGAAAAAATAGCTGTAAAGAAACTAAAAAATGTGGTTATATCTAGTTAGAAGTTTTGTAAATTGTTCTTTGGGCTGTATAAGAATTCAGATTTTAACTCTTTTACCACGTGAGTCAGGGAAGAGCATAGCTCTGCCCTGTCTTTTTCCCAGCTCTGGGGGACCGTCATCCTTTCTGTCCTGTGCAATCAGCCGATGTAAGAGTATCCACACTGAGGAATGGCTTAGGAGCTCAGAAAGGCAGCCACTGCCAGATAGGCTTTCCTTCCTCCTGTGCTAATGACTCCTAGGCACTCTTTTACATTTACATGATCACTAAAGCCCTTCCCATTGACAGCCAGAGTAGTGAAGGGTTTTGCTGGATTCAGTGTGCAATGACTGTTTCCAGTTGTCACAATAAAGAGGATATTTCATGCCAGCCACTGGCTTAAACACAGAAGCACGAGTGGGACGGGACTCCTGTGGAATGCATTTTGAGCTACTTTATTATTATTTTTTCCTCTCAAGTATCAGTCTCATAACAAGGCTGGGACAGCTGGAAGGTGCCAGCAGCTCACATGCTCAGCAACAGCCAGAGAATGTGATGTTACAACACACTGAATCTTTTTTAACCAACCACAAAAAGCACATTGACAGTAGTTCCATCCGACCACTATAAGTACACGTACCATTGGTTAAAACAATGCTTGCTTATTTCAAATACAATACCAACTTGTAGCCTTAAAATACAACGCACAGCACTCCCTTATTAAGCTTAGACCTTCCTAATATCTTGCTAGATATACTTTTTTGCAGCTCAGGGAGTTATTCTATCCAAGCGTTAAATACACAGACCATTGTCCTATATGTCCTTGCTTTCTTCATCTCATGTCTCTTTTCTGCTGACATGCCTTATGCTTTCTGCTTAGCTCTAATTGCAGTTCTGCTGTCTCTGAGGTCTGCCTTTTTCCAGCTTTCCCAAAACTCTCTGATTTTAAGGATTCCCACAGACATTCAGCTTAGAATTTACCTATTGTGTATCAGTGTCACAGCCACGAGATTTACAGTAATTTCACAACTATAAGGTGCACTGGAGTACAAGGTGCAGGTTTTTTTTGCAGTGAGGATCCATGTGCACCAAAATAATGAATTAGTAACAGAATCACGCGATCGCGGGGTTTTCCGGCAGGTGTTCAATTTGCAAACAGTTTTCACAGATCGGTGTAGCCTTTAAACACAGCCCCAGGCGCCATCCCTGTGCCACAGGGCCTGGCATTCCCGCCCACCCCCGGCGCTGGCTGGTACAGCTCTCATGGCGCCGGCTCTCGCGGCAGCTGCCGCGGCTCACACTTCCAGGTTGGCAAATTTCTGAACTTTGTCTATATATAAGGCACACTGGATTATAAGGCGCGCTTCTGGGTTTCGATCAAAATTTTAGTCAAAAGGGTGCGCCTTATAGTCATGAAATTACTGTACATTATTCCCACGGAGTTGATCCATGTCAAGCCAAGTGATTTACATTATTCCCATGGAGCTGATCCCTTGACCTCTGCTTCCTCCCCATGCCCATGCTGGGGCTCCTGCTGCCCTCAGCCTGGTGAGCTGTGAGAAGCTGCTGACAAGGTCCACACAAGGTGGCAGGTGTGCCACTTCCAGCGTCACCTCCTCATGTTAGCCTTCCAAGATGAAAGGCTTTAGAAATGAAATTGTTAAGATCTGCTGAATGAGCAAGGCAAGAGTTGTACCCTGTACCAGCCCCAAATTCAGCAGAGCATCACTTTACAGGACAAATATGTTTGATGCTGCCAAGCCATGAACTTGAAGACAAGTGCTCACCCCAATGCCTGGAGCCTGGAGGAGTGGTGTTTTCCATCTTTCAGGCAGTGTGCATTTTGTGTTGAACAAACCTTTTTGAAGTGAATGTATTAGAGAAACCATTCAAGAACAGCTCATCCTTTATAAATATTATAATGACTGAACACTTTCAACTGAGTGTGAATGAAATTTGAGATGCAGGTGCAGAGATTAGTAGCTAAATTTTTTTAATTCAACATCAAGTGGATTTTTTTTTTCCTAATGATCACTGTCACTGTTTAATATGCCACTGCAAATTATACAAAATCAAATTATTATCTGGATTGCAATTTTTATTATTGAAATAAATACATAATTGATTTCTTCCTGGGCTTTTTGTTTTAGAAAAAGATAACATTCTTCAAGTTACAGTGAAGAAAGAGGCAAAGTGCTAAGACTGAGGGCACTACTTGCTGCACCACACACAGTCAGGATGCAGCCACAGTTGCCCTGTGCCCAGCAAGGAGAATTTTAACTTTGGGCCCACACTCCTGACTCTATACCAATCATATTAAAAAGTGTCATGCACTGGCAGTTAAAGCCTGCTGTCTTTCAGTTTGTTTGGACAACCCTAAATGAATGCTGAGATGTCTGCTCTTTGCCATTGAAGGTTCTGGTCCAAAAAATTTCCCGTGGACATTGGTGGAGATAATTCTGCCTTCCAGAAGAAGAGTTAATAAAGCAACTCAAAATGCACATTTTCAGGCAAGATGTAGACTACAAAGGAAAAGAGAATACTGCCATTGTTCATATGTTCTCTCAACATCAACATTTTTCCCTTTTGCTTCTCCCTCTCTCTCTTGCTTTTCTTGTGGTTTTCATCTTTTATTTTTCTTTCATCTTCTTCCTTCCCCCTATAAAGTTTTACTCACAGAAAGCGAGCCCTCTTCTAATCACATCTTACAATCACACATCTAGCATGAGGTACTGGTGTTAATTCTCAGACACTTAGCACTGCTTGGTGCAGCTCATGTTAAATCTATGGTACTTACCCACACAACTGCTACTGCAGCCCCTCAAGGAGTGATCTTGCTCATTTTTCACCTATTTTAAATTTTCTCTGTGTCCTGTAAAGGTTATTTCCCTATCAGTTTGAACACTCCCCAGACTCCTCTTAGGGAGGCCCAGATTCCAACACTTTTATTGTGGGCACTCCACTGAAACCAATGAGGCCTCTTAAGAATTAAAAGATTATTCAGAAAGCTCATCTTGCCAAGGCAATTTTATCTGTTCTTCTGCAATTGAGAGTTTATTTTGGCTGTCATGTGTTGGTTTGTTTAGATTTAGCAAATTTGTTCTGAAGAGTTCATTTTCTAAGTTCAATTTATTATAAATATTTTGCAGATACCTTGTCCCTACCAAAGGCTGCATTTCACAGAATGGTTGTGACTGGATTATCTTCCTTTAGTGCAAGAGCTGGCTTTCCATTTGCAAAGCACTTCTGTAAGTGTTGTCTTGCCTTTGAGCCTCAGGGACCAGCTTCTCTTTCCAAGAGAGGAACAAGTTAACACTATAAAAATGTTCTGAGGTTCTGCATAGTTTCACTTTCAGGTATGAAGAAATCCCACATTGATAAGCAAACTTAGATAATCACTGTCTGATCACACACGTAAAATCCAGAATTTCATGATGCTCATTGAAGAGAATAATTTAGTGATATTCATAATATAATGACACCTGGATTCTCAAAAGGCAGAGGCAGAAACTCTTTCTGAAACAACTGGCACGGCTGGAAAATATATGCAAATATTGATGTAAAGAGACACTTCTCCAGGTCACCTCCACCTGTAGCAATCATACACTTCTGAAAAAAAAACCAAAGACTTATAAAGACACCTGACACATTTATTGCAAACTTCAGCAGCATGTTGAGTGATCCTCACATGTGGGGCTGGATCAAGGGCTGTCCCTACAATCCTCAGATTAGGAAAGGGCTCTCAGTCATTCCTTGCCATTCCCAAGCCAGAATACATACTTCAATAACAGTGAAACTCTGGTTATGTTGAATTTGCAAGTTTCAAAGGATAATACATAATTTTAGCTCAGGACAATGGAGATACTATGTGGAATTTTTTTTCTGATTTTCAGCATTCTTTTTATTTAAGCCAATAATGTATAATAGAACTGAAATTGCAGATTTCAAGTGTTGAATGAGCATCCTTGTAGTAGGCCCCAGAAAAAAAAAATTGGTCATTACAGTGCCTATCAACCAAAGTAGCTGCACTGTAAATATACTTTTGGAAAGTCAGAAAATGGCCAATGAGAGGCCCTCTGCTTTTGCTGTTTGCCCCATCACCTGTAAAATGATCTTTTAGCTGTGTTCAGACACTGAGTGTCACAATGTCTGTAGCAGCCAGACAATCCAACACCTGCAGTGAGATTAATCATTTGGGTTCATTAATGCATTCACTCCTTGATGGTGTTACTCATTTGTACAGCCCTGCATGTACCCAGGAACTTGCACCACAAAGAACAAGCCTCTCTCTTGAAAAAAGAAGTCTGATTGATACACTAAAGAAGGACTTCAGAGGTAGGAGGAAGTTTCAGGCTTTGCACTGACATTTTCAGAGTTATCTTACACCAGATGGGGTCTTTGCTGGGTCAGCAACATAGTCAAATGTTAGGGACCTTAACTTCAGTGGGTGTCATCTGGCTGTCACCATCTGTCATCTACAAGAGGTTATAAAGAAGGACAAGGGAAAGAACATGGAGAATGTCCCATTGCAAGAACTGCATGAGCCAGATGAGAAGAACGAAGTGCCAAAGGGCTCATCCAGGTCAGGCCATTTTCCTGCCCCTGCTGGGCAGGGGGGCTCTGATCATCTTTCCATTGCTGGGTCTTTCCACTGAGCCTTGTGACTGAAGGATGAAAATGCAAGTATCTGTTAAATCACCTCAGGAATTAAGTTACAGAGGGTTACAGGGCAGCTTAGCTTGGAAAGGGCCTCAACAGGCTCAGCTCAAAGTTAGATCAAGGGCCTGGCCACCCTGAGTCCTGAGTATCCAATTCCACAGACTACAGGCACACATTCAAAGGTGATCTGAATTTTTTTCTCATATATCCATCCGACTTTTCTGTTGTAGCACATTTCCATTGAGCACCTCTGGGAAGAGCCTGGCTCCTTCTCCTTAGAGCCCCCGTCAATGAGGTGCCACATTTCCCCATTGCTCCCCTAAACCTTCCCTTCTCCAGGATGGACAATCCCAGAGCCCCATCTCTCCTCACACATCATGTGCCCAAATCCCCCAAAAGTCTCAGAGACTATCTATTGCATTTCTTTGTCTTCCTTAACCCTCCCTTGCATGGGAGAGACCAAAAACTATCCAGACTGGGATACTGTTAGGAAGAATAAACTGGATGATGAAAACCTATGTTGATACTGACATCTGAGAGCTATGTTGGTTTGCATAAGACACAAATGAGACTTCAGATGTTCAGGTGTTAAGATGTCAAACCAATCCCCTAAAACTTGTGAAGTTCTTCCATCCCTAAATAATAAGAATTTTTTGAAGATGTTTCTGTTTTCCTCCATCTGTTCCTATTTCCTTGGGAATTTGTTTTACTGAGAGAAAATGATGGTCTTTTTTTACTTTCTGTGAGCACCACTGACGCATTGCTATGGAAACTGGAAGTTCAATATTTTAGTGTTATAACTTCAGGAAAAACATGCAGGTACAGCCAAGTCCATTCAAATATATTTGCATAAGTTTTACTTTTATTGTTCCTGGTTAACTGTGGTTTTCATCTGTACTAATTCAGTTTTGCAGATGTTGGTCTGTTGGCACATAATTCATCAAGATGAAAAGCGGTTATCCTCCAGCATGGTAACTGCTTCTTGGCTTTCATAGAAATTGATTTATCAGCTTCAGTTTGTGTAGATGCACCTAGCTGTGTGTGTACCAGATTCACACTGGGCACAAGTGACAATCTCAGATTTATTTATCTGAAATAATAAATTAACCCAGAAGAATCTGAAAGCGCTGCCCAGCAGACAACCTATTTTTTAGGAAACTATCTGAAAGGAGGATGGACAGAGATTGGTTTCTTCTTCCAAGTAACCAATGATAGAGCCAGAGGAAATCACCCCATGTAGTACCAGGGGTGGTTTTGATTGGGTATCAGTAAAAGATATTGGAACTGGAAGTGGTAGAATTAGTGTCCTTTGAAGTGTTCAAACCCATGCAGACACAGAGTCATAGAATCATGGATATGATGGTGCTTAGGGTTAGGTTAGGTGCTTAGGGTCAGAGGTGGACCTGTCCGTGCTGGGTTAGTGCTTGGACGTGATGATCTTACAATTAGTCTCTTGTATGATTCCAGGGTTAGCTGCTCATGAATGGTAGTTAAAGACGCTCTGGACAAAGAGCACCTGGCCTCACCCTACTAACCAGTCACCGAGAAATTATGAAAAGCTCTGTTTTCACTGTAGGAACAACCTGATTCATATTAAACACTTTTTCTCCCTAAAATCAAGTAAGCTTTTTAACAAAACACACTCAGTTTCTCTGACTTGTACACAATGAAACAAGAGACAGATCACAGAGACCTTCCCTGTGGGAACAGCTCCTGCAGCTACATCTGAAAACGTGGTAACCTTAACCTGACTGATGGACTCCTGTAAGTGATAATTGCAAATTAGATCTTTTTCAAAATATTGAGTGCTTGTTAACACTGAATTTACATCACTCCACTGCTACAATGTCAGCTGTTACAGAGTTGTCAAACATCAGTTTTCCTAACTACCTTAAAAAACATAATCGGCCTTCAAGGACACTCAATGCCAAAACAGTGTTGTTATCTAGACAGCAAGCATTTTGAATTGTATATTAATGTGTTGCAGGGCTAATTATGCTCATTACACCATTAACAAATCTTATGCCTTCTCTCACATGTGCATTTCTGCTGTGCAGAACACTTGTGCCTATTACACAAACCTCCTGAGCTGTTATCAAGGCTGTCAGCAGGGCTCCTTCTGTCACCATCACCCCTCACATTTTTCCAGGTGAGAGCAGCAGTTGCTTTGCCTTCTTCAGGAAGATTGCAAGTTTGGCTGGTCTTATGCCAGGAGAGAAGGAAAAAGCAAATGGGGAAAGGTCTGCTCCCTAGGAGATGCTGGTGAGGAGCTGGAGGTGTTTGTCCTCTGCTGAGGAGGAGCATTGTTGTGGAAAGTCCTGACTCCTTTTAAAGTATATGCATTCTCCATTTATTTATACATAATTCATACTGCTCAGCTGAAGAAATTTGGGACTATACATTATGTAAACCATTTCTCAAAAATACCATTTGTTATGTGAAAAGTAAAAAAAAAAAGACTGATGGCAGCAGCTGTGAAATGGAATCTATGTTGCAATTAATTATTTAGATTAAAAACAAATCTCCAAGGTGGAAGAGGATGTTTGTCTTACTTTAAATCTTCCTGTTGTCCATGAGTGTAGTTTAAGGAGAGAAGTAAGCTAAAGCTGAGAAGTGAGAGAATGCAAATAATTTGTTTTCTTTTTAATAAACATCATAATCCAATCCAGAGAGTGGCACTAATTCAATCCACCATGAAAGAAACTGGAGAAACGAGGCAATACTTTGTGTCAGGGCAGAGGAGTGAGGTTATACTCCCTGTAATAAGATAAATGTTATTCACACAAGATGTAAAACTGTGATTGCTCATTTTCTTGCTTTTCTAGCTGCTACATATTGTTGATTTAGAAAGAGTCAGAATGGTAGGAGCCCAGCTAATGTCAGTCTTAAACCCTGGCACCAGAAAAAGTCACTGTGCATGTAGAAATCTGTCCAATGGGAAACACGTGACAATATTTTAAAAACCAGCAATCAATCATGCAAAAAAATTATTCATCTGTATCATACACTCAATTAAATGTGAAAATTACCCCAAGGACCTTTTAGATATTAGAAAGAAAGTTCTACATTAATATTAGGGCAAAATGATGCTCATGAGGTTACCCTGGCAAAATAGAGAGGTTTGGGTTTGCTTTGCACTCCAGACTATCCAGAAAGGTAACACCTCTTAAGCGTCCTTCTTTCCAACAAGGAGTCCCCAGAACATCAGCTTGTGCATTATAGCTCACGAGGAACACACAAGAGCTGAAAAATGCAGTCAGAGATCAGAGTCTGTAAGCTCTGAATTCCAAAGGGGCTTGAAGGTTCTAAGAGCAGCTGGGAGGAAATGGATCTTGATCAGAAAATTGCTCTAAAAATTCAGGTTAGTTTAAAAATTTAGACTGTTAAAAATACACAACGCAGATGAACTACAAAGAGTTTGGAGTCTATCAGTCAGATTTAATATCTTTTTGCAAAGCATTGCTGCCTCTCTCCATTACTATGTAGATTGCAATAAGGTTTGCACTAGTGACCATCAATACATTCCAAAGACCACTTAGTTATACAGCTCTTGCTTACTTAAATGATTTTTATTTTTAAATTCAAAATTATTAATTTTGTGTAGAGGTGGAAGCTGAAAATTTATTCCTTCCTTGCCATCGCTATTTCAGCCATGTACTTCTGTATTAATACATTAAAAGATCTCACAAACCCTGCCTAAGGACTGAGATCTACAAAATTTGTCAAATCCGCTGCCTTCCTTTAAAACAAAAGCTCTTTAATTTTGAAGTTCCAAAAATATTCCTGTTTGTTTTAAGAATTACTTTGCCTTTGTTGCTGTTCTCAGCCATACCTATAAGGGCAAATGAGGGAAAATTAATGATTTGTCAGTACAGAACAAAATGCTGCCAGACAAATAGAAGGTCTGTGCCCTAAGTCTGAATATCTATTTTCAAAGGGAAAATAAAAAATAAAAAAATATAGGCAAATGCATATCATACATATCTGTATCTAAATTGCAATGTATCTACTCCCACAATCAGTCCTTATGACATAAATGTTCCTAGTGATTTCTGTGACTTTCTTGTGAGTTGTAAGATATTACATATTTAGAGAAAATAAGCAGAAATTTTTTCATCTATATGATTTCTAAGCCTAAAATCTTATCTATTTTTCACCCAAGACATTTAAACCACAAAACATCTCTGAATAAAAAAGAAAGACATATAACCTCATGTCAGTTTTTCTGCAGTTCACAAGAACATGTTTTAGGAGTAGTACTAATTGTAGCAGAATTGATAGCAACAGCAGTAATAAAAATAATAAAATATGTTAGTAACTTCAGAACTTTTTGAGGAAGTCCATTTGTATGTCAGAAACCCAGCAGTTACTCAGCCATAAGCTGTGTTTATGTTATCAAGTACTTGCTGTCATTGTAGCAATTGATGTAATTTCAGTGCAGAAAAAAAGATTATTTTTCTACTAATAATGCAGATGAGTAGTCTCAGGCTTGAGATTTAATAATACAATCTCCTTTGTTAAAACCAGGGGCTCCAGTTGCAGGATAAAATTTAAAATGTGAATTTACAACACATGCAAATTAAAATAAAAATTTCATGGAGAGCTCATATCTTTCATTAGATCAATCACTGTAGGTGGGAAAAAAACACAGGCTTTTGCATATAAAGGGGTTTTTTTGCATCTAAAACAGGTTGGAATGTTAAAAAATAAATTCAGACCGAGAAAAAGTGCTCTGAATTTAATTAGAAATGTTAATCATTCTGACCAGATGAAATAAAATGTTGTTGGTATCTATAAAGTAAAAGAAGAGGTAAAAGGCTGCTTTTATTCAGAGAATAAAAGGGTAACACCATTTCATACTTATGGAACACTGAAAAGTTAGTGAGAGAAAGTGATACTAATACTAATATTCCAAGAAATCACTAACTTTCTAAGGTACATGGCTTCAATACTCAGTAGGATTCCTAGAATTGAAAGATCAACGGAGAAGAGTTTTTATAAAGATAATACTGGTGATGAATGTTTCCATCCTTTGTTTGTACCCCAAAAAGGTTGATGTTCAGTTACTTGAAGTGTGATACAATTGAAGCTGTTGGAATGCAGAAAAATGTCACTCTCTGGCCCAGGTCAGTATTGGTATTTACCTGGAAAGAATAGTCATGCTCTGGTTATTTGTGGCTTTGTTTCTGGCCTCAGAAGGGAGTGCAGGCTCCCCACAAAGGCAGGGTGTGAAAATCTGGCCAGGGAAGGAAACAAACTGCATCTTGTGCTTGTTCCCGCATCCTCTTTCCCAGCATCTGCTTTGTTTACAAAACAACCCTAAACCTTAGCGCTACCTAGGGTGCATATCTCCTCTTAAATTACCAGTCTGTTGTCTATTAACCTTCAGCATCTCTGTCTCCCATCTCCGTGTTCCCAGGGATCCAGCACACAGTACTGTCCCATCCAGCCCTGGGGACAGGATCTGGGATAGCCCCAGGAGCTGGAAGGGGCTCAGCTGGGATGATGGGGAGAGGGAGGTGTTTAGGAATGTTCTGAACCACTCCTTCCCTGCAGTCTGGATGCAGCTGACCTAGTCAGCTCCTGCTTGCCTCTCACAGCCACACCTGAGTACATTTTTCAGCACAAAGGCTTCCTTATGCTCTTTCTTCAATACAATTAATTAGACCTAGCTATTATTCATATTTTCTTTGAAAAGGAGGTTGATGCACTGTCTAGCTGATTTCCAGAGTATTATAGATCCTAGAGTTCCTAGAGTTCATGGGTCTACGTGGCATCTGACAGGGGATGTGCACTGTTCATAAAATTCCTATTTGTGCTTCCTCAATTGATGCTGTCTGTGGATATGTGGGAAAAAGAGAATCTGGTTTTGCCTCCAATCTGAGCCTCTCAATTGAGGTTTTTCTAGTTTTCATCATGGTTTCTTTTATCTGTTAAATCACAAGCAGTTGCTATGATTCTGGTATCTTTCCCTCTCTCACTTATATTCTGCCATTTTATCGGCATGTAACTTTCTAAAAAGAGCTGAGGATGTGAATGGAAAATATTCTTCCATGCCTAAGATTTCCCTAAGATTTCTGCATAGAATACATTTCACTTTTAAGTAAATTTGCAAAATAACTCCATGTTGCCATAGCTCCAGGAAATGTATAATTTTCTAATTTTATAATACTGGAGGTAACTTAGATGTGGAAGAGCTGAAGATATTTTAGGAACAGCTGAGATCAGCAGAATGCTCCACTCCAATCTCCTTTGTCTTACAGGCCAGAGAATCACAGTCACAAGCATCTTTATCAAGCCCCAAACCCTTCAGGAGAGACACCTACCCTTGATTAAAGGCTCTGAGGGGTTGAGTCCAGTATGCACCTAGTAAATTTTCCCAATGTGTGTTCACCCTCACTGCTAAAAATATTTCACATTTCTAATGGCATATTATTGACTTTTCATTAAATGCCACTAATCATTCTATTACCATATGCACTCAGAAATTGTTGTAAGTTTTAATCTTTTCATATTTTATTGATGATTGCTGTTTTTCTCGTCAGTATTGGATCAATTAATGACATTCCCTGAAATATCCTTCACTGTCTCTGCATTGACCAATGTTATATTAAAGTACATTTAGACAAAAAGGTTAAAACCCTTTCATGTAATGGAATTAGAGCGAGCATGCTTTTACATCCATCAGATGTGAAATCCATTGCACAAAATCCATCCCATGGTATGGATTTCAGCTGAAAAAACTCAGATTTTGGTAAACCTTGTGAAGTCCAAGGTTTATTACCTAAGGCAGATATTAGGAGTTCTATTGCAAACATAAGGCTAAAATGTGTCTGCTGTCAAGAAGAGAGAGAAAGCTTCTGACCCTAATCACAAGGTGGGAATAGTTTCTCTGAAATCAGTGACAATTAGGACCAAAAAATTGGCTCTGAGTCTAACCTAGAATCTGTTTTTAACACATTACATTTCAGCTTCTGCCATTCTTGTTAGCATTAAATAATTCTTTTTACAGTCAAATGCTGTAGAAAAAGTACCTAATAAAAAGTCCTTGTTTCTGTGCTAATGGTCAGAAGAAGGAGGATTTGGGTGTGGAGAAGTACCCAAATGACAATACCAGAGTTATGCTGGATCTCTGTGCTGTTCCAATCCTCTGCTGAAAGGTCAAAGGAACTATTTGAAGTGCTCAGATGGCAAGTATGCTTTTACCACCCTTTCTACTTTGGCCACTGAATAGAGCTATAAAACCTTTGATAATTTTCATGGAATGGGATAGTATCCTCATTTGACTTTCTGATTTCAAGTTTTACAGGTTGCTGCTGTTTTAAAAAGTAGCCATTATATTTATTGCTGGAAATGAACAGGAGCCTGTAATTTGCCTTCCCACTTTGGTATTTAGGTTATAAATATAATTTTAATTTAAAGATAAATAATACAATATACCTTGCTCCATATGTCAGGCAGCATGGAGCCAATCCTGCTTGCAATCCCAGTTGTCAGTTTGGTCCTGGAGGTACAGATTGCTGAGCAAATAGTAACCCCAGCCTCTCAGTCCTACTGCTACTGCAGCAGTGTTAGGAAGCAGAGGGCATATTTGCATTAAAAAATTAGCATTTTAAAAATTATTGCTTCAATTACAGTTGCTTCTGAGAACTACATTCATTTAAGTGGAAGAGTAAAATAGGAATTTGAAATCTTTTCTATCTTCAATAGCATACTGCATTTTAAAGTGTACAGTCTAATTCTTGAATGTTATAGGTCTTGATTTTTTGGTATTTGGAATCAAGGAGGCAAAAATGGTCATTTAACTGACCTTCTACATAAAACAGACCATTGAATGCCACTGATAATTTCCACAGCAAAGGCTTCTTTATGCAATTCCTAGAACATATTTTGAAAGGAATTGAATCAAGCAGGAGATTCAATTTATGGTGAGTTTACAAACTCCATTAGCAAGTATTTAATTGGTTAATTTGGCATGAAGAGAAAAATATTGCACTTTGCATTTTTGGTGCTTTAGTGCTTGACTATTGGATTGAAATCAGATTTACAGGAAGTTTTTTTTTAAATATTTTCTTTATAAACAGCAAAATGCAACTCACATATGTATGACGAAGATGCTGAATCCTACTAGACAGCAGCTGTGCAGCATCTCTTAGCTGAGTGGATATTTTAATTTGCTTTTCATGTGATTTGCTTTAGCCTCCTTTTCTTTTCAAGGCTCCCTTCTCTGGCAGTCTCCAGACTTTACCTCAGTTTGCTCTTTGAGAAAGGCTACAAAATTGTTTTCAGGTTTGGGCTCAAGTCTTCAAAGAACCATTCTGTTCTTTGGCATATTACTGATGTCAAGGAAATGTCAATTTTTTTGTTATTCATAGCATTTATTGTAACTTTTATTCCCCAACACCTCACTGGAAGCACATATTGAGGTTTATGTGCCATTAACCTTAATGTCTTTTCAGAATTGGCTCATGAGCACAGTTTCAAAGACTGAACTTGCCCTTCTCAATTTCAGTGTCTGTGACCTCTCTAAAAGCATGCTGCCCTATAAGTAAATCTACTCTAATTTTTGGAGCCAATTTTTATGCTTTATTTTTCTTTTTCCATCATGCATTTATGCTTCATACACCAAAAGGCACAGACTGCTGTTTGACCTGGGATGCTCAATGGTCCCTAGAATCTCTCTCAGGTCAATGTTTGTTCAAAACCCACAGCTCAATAGAATAAATACACATCAAGGGCTCTTTGTTCCTAAGTCCTCTTTATTGTCCCTTTGTTTAGGGAAGGGCCTGTCTTCAGTGTCTCCTTGAAAACATATCAATGATTTCACTATGATTTTGTTTGACCTTTTATTAAAGTTTTCCTCTGCTAAGCCAACAGCTTCTAATACTCCCCTGGGTGGATGCTCAGCAAAGGTTAAGGATATAATGTCAAAGCTGACAACTGATTCTCTTTCACTAACATTTTGAGATAACAATTAGAAAATCCTATCAGTAAAATGTTTCAAACAAGACTGCAGAATGCCATAAAGTATTGTTTGTTTTTTTTTTTTTATATAAAAGCAGCATTGGTGAGATCCAGAGTTTCCTAAAGTGCTGAACTAACCTTGGAGGTGGATATAGGGAAGAAGTAAGGACTTAACCTACTTCCTCTAAAAAAAGATTTTAAATTCCCTGTGAAGTCAAATGAAGGCATAGCTAGGATATCTCTGAATGTCAGCAGCAGCAGTATTGGTCTCCCTAAAACAATCATTGTTCCTTTCCACTGACTGTCCAGGAGCTGGTAGAAATCAGTAGGGATTATAAAGAGTTACAACCCAGTATTGCCTATCCCTCTCCTGAGCAATAAATCCATGAAGAGCAAAGCTTTTAAAACTTAGAGTACTGACACCAGTTGTCCCCCAGTCTCCACGACCACACAGTTTACACAAAGGTGAACACTGATGCAGGGAGCATGGGAATGGCTTCAGCCACCCCCAGGGCTGTACCCAAACCACCATGCTGGGTGCAGTAATGGGCTCTTTCCCTCTCCTGAGTCTCCATTTGTTTAACTAGGAGAATAGAAAAGGGGCCTCAATTGGGAAAGGCTAGGAGAAATAAATAAATTCAATCTGAAGTTCTATCAGTATTTTTACAGCTGTATATTCTATAAAACTACATCTTTTTTCATATAAACATTAGGAGGAAACTAGCTGGTTTTGCAGGATTTTGTTCGGTTAAAAACTGAAACTATTTCATCATATAAACATAAAAAAGAAAGCCATTTGATTCTTGTCCTACAGGCTAGGTTATTTGTTCCTTAGGGAAAAAGCCAGGTGTTTTTTCCCAATGTAGTTTGGAATACCTTTATCAGTACATTTGGAATCACGGAGTTTTTTGTTTCTACCCCTTTTAAGTGTGCAAGCAAGTGAAAAATCCATCTGGATAAAGAAAATTCATAAACTCATGCATGAATTTATGAAACAGAAATAGATTTTCTTACATGATGGAATTTGGAAGCTTTGACATTCTTTGCTAAAGCACTATAAAATGGCAATAATTCAATAGAGTGATGAATCAGAAATAGGGTCCTGACCCACGCATTGACTCTGTCCTGTGACACTGGTGATACTCAAATATTTCAGTGCTGTGAATTGCCATATGGCCTAAATACTGCCATGGACACAAAAATCACTGAGCAGCTTAATATTGTGCAGGGGAGAGGGAAATTTCGCAATATTTTTGTGTTCAAATAGCATATTATTTTACCCTCATACAAGATCTGGTATCTCAGCAGTTTTAGAAGTTATCTATATGACACTTTACTCTTCACCACTGTTGCTTCTGTAGGATCAAGAACGTGTCCTTTTAGGGATGGAGGGACTTCAGGAGTTTGCATCCCTCTACTGAATTTCAGCAGGAATGTTGTCTCATTGCATCTGCAAACACAAATAGCCCTTCTTCACAATAGTTTGGTCAGTCCATTTTTGATTTTGGTTACAGAGCACTGATGATTCCCCATTTCCATTCTGCTTGGGCTCTGTGAAATGGCCAACTTTTCCTGGGGGTAAACTTTTACCTCTGGAATTTATATATTTCTGGGACCAGTTTTATTTAAGTAAACCTCAGTATAGCTGTCTCAGAAAATGCAAACAGCAGAAGGCTCAGGTGAGCAGCACTTGTGCTGAGCAGAAAGTTCTTTGCTGGATAAGAAGTTTGATGTTTTAAAGGCTGTGCTGTGGAGCGTGGGATTAGTCACTTGCCAAGATAATAGGTCTGACTCTCCATGGTGCTGCTCCAGCAGCACTCCTTCCTGTGCACTCCCATTGTAACAGCTCTTAAAACTGAAGTCATACAGCAGTGAATCAGGCCTGGAAAGCTTAAGAAAATAAGAAAAGGAGGTGTGGTGGGAGGTTAATTTCCCTCCTACCATAATCCGCAGCAGTGAAAGAAGCAACAAACCTACCTTTTTTTCTTTTTTTCTTTCTTTTTTTTTTTTAACTGAAAGAAATGTAATCTAACTCTCAATTTGCTGCACAAACCAGAAGTGTTATGGTTCAACATCTACTTGTAAAAAGTCCCTAGTTTTTAGCATAGAATGATTTCTTCTAACTTCTTTTCAACGACAATTGTCACTGATGAACTATGCAAAGAGGGAAAATAAGAGAAGAAAAACAGGAAAAATAATATTCAGTGAAAGCACATACTTCAGAGCACCCAGAATTTAAAAAAAATCAGACCAGTACTTTGCCATATATCTGTACAATAGAGAAGGAGTAATTTTTTTTTCCTAAGCTGATGTGACACTATTATTATTCAAGGATCTGGAATATAGTTCTAAGAGTTTCATTTCTATGGTTTGACAAATCAGATTTCATCTATTTATTTAAAATAAGTAAGCGATTGCTTGGGGGATTCTAATTAGTGCTGAAGAAAAAGAAAAAAACATATTTTAAAAAAGTTCTTAACTTTCTTTTTTTTGCTTATCATTTTTATTTCTTAAGCCTGATTTTCGTGATAAATACATGACTATGTGTCAGTAAACAACTGATATTAAAGTTAGAAGTTTCTAGCAAACTGTTTATGCTAATCCATAGGGAACATGGTGGCCTACTGAAGAGCTTCTCTTGGGTTTCTAAACACATTGAAGGAAAATCATGATCAGAAGACTTAGCCTTTTAGTTCAGGAGAAATGAGCTTATATGTTGGCAGATCCATTTGATATTATTTAGGGAGTAATAACCTCTCTACATTTCCAGAGCTTTATGCTCAATAATACTCTAGAACTCTGCTGCATTGGCAAGTTATTCCATCTTAGCAACAGGAAATGCAGCATGAAACTGATGAAAAAAGCTGCATAATAGTTTGATTTCTGTGTAATTGAGTTTCCCAAATCTGCCCTCAGATGTTAAAGCACAGCTCTGTCTAATTTGCAAGAGCAAGACAGAGACACACATATCTGAACAAAAATCAGCACATACTGTTTAATTCCTTCACAAATCTGTTTAGTACATTGACATCATTATTCTATTACTCTATTATTCCTCTTTGCTGGGGCAATCTTCCTGACACAACTTTCCCCTAAAGGGTTTAGCTTTCCTGATATAAAAAGATCTTTAGTTCTGTGTTTTGCAATAGAAAATGGGATTGTGGCAGCAATACCAATAGCAAAAGAGTGAACTGTCTGTGCTCTGCCTTCCAGCAGTAAAGCAAACCTGCTCCTTTGCTTGTATCATTAGCAGTCAGATTTATCATTGTTGTGTTTAATGTTATTCAAAAATAGGTCCCCAGAGTGCTTTATGGACACAAATTGAAGGAGGTCACTGCCCCAGAGAATTTTCATTTAAAATGAAGATGGAAAATAGGAGAAGAGCTATCTGCAAGCACAGTCAAGTAATAGTAGAGCTGATCAGGACTTTGGGGAGGAGAAGGCAGAGAAAGAGAATGCAAAGGGGTTAAAGGAGGGAATTAACTTAGGGAAAAATAAGGGAGCACTGATTAGGGGGACTTTCCCAGGGAGAAAAAGTAAAAGGGGCACAGACAGACGGAAACTTGGATCACAGAGGGTGCAAGCTGTCCCCCGTGACAGCAGGGCAGAGTTCCCCTACCATGCTTGGGAACACCTAAAACTTCCTAATGTCTGATTCCTTGTCTCTACAATTGGGCTCTCTCACCAGTTATTCCGCATCTTCTGATCATTTTCTCAGAGCTCTGTCATTCAAGGCACGTCACCTAAACCAAGCCACTCAGAGCAGATATGGAAAAGGAGAAGACTCAAAAAGATCAGGAATGTAGCATGGAGGCAAGGATAGCTAAGTGCACCATCAGGGAAAGCCTTCCAGAGTTTAGGTGAAGAAAACAAAAGTGTAGCTTTTCATTTATCACAGATCTAGATTTCAAAAGTCCAAACAAGTTTGACCAAGCTCATGTAATGTTTTCTGCCAGGCATGAGGTACTCCAGGAAAGGAACATCCTCTACAAAGTGAGCAAATTCAGCAGAATGGACCCCTCACTAACACAAACATTTCTAAAAGCTCAATCAATTCCTCCATAAGATTGCTACAGTATTATGAAAGCCCAAGATATAGCCATTCCAAAGTATACTTAAGGATTTCCCTCTAGCTCATGAACATAGTTTTATTTACAGAATAAACATTTCTGTGAGACGATATGAATAGCAAGTCCTAGATCTTATATTATGATATATTTTATATATTACTTAACTATGTCAATTAACTTTTCAGTCTCAGATCATGTATATTAGAAGGAAGCTGCGGCTGCTCATGGCCTGCACCATTGCCAATACAAATCTGTCACTGGTAATGATAATGTGGGATGAAGTATTTATTTGACAATCATCAGAATGAATAAAGGCACTATATAGCCACACTGTATCATAAGTTTTTTTTTGTCGAGACACACATAAATGATATTTTAGCAAGAATTCAGCTTTAAAACCATTTGTTGGAAACAAACTGTGATTCAAACTGTACTAGTACTACTGAAAATGACTTGTGGAATGGAGACTTTTGTCCGTAATTAGGATGAAGAAAAGCCAATATATGAAAGGTGCTGAATAGTGTTGCTCTCTCATCACATGCTTCTCATTAACCTTGACCCTCAGAGAACATCCCAAACAGCAGCTCATTGGCTACTTACTTTCGTTAAAAGAAAATTGGAATTATGGAATTATGGATCAGGAATTACAGCAATTTCCCGATTATAAGACACACCTTTTTCATTGAAGAATCCAGCCTACCCCAGTAGTGCAGCTTATATTCAGGTGCACCAAACCCAGCTGGCAGCAATTCTGTTACTAATTTGTTACTTTGTTACACATGGATCCTGGCTTTAAAAAAAAAAAAAAAAAAAAAAAAAGAAGTGTGGCTTATATTCAGGTGCGGCTTATATGTGTTATATGTGGACAAATCCTGTGGTCTGCCCGGCTACCGGGAGGTGCGGCTTATAGTCAGGTGCGGTTTATAATCATGAAATTACTGTACATTCTAGCCTTCCCAAGCCAGCTGAGCAGGTAGAGTAGAATCAGGTACAGCTCCACACATTTCTAAAATGTTCTCCCACCTTCAGAGAGAGCCTTGGTGTCAGTGCAATGCTGTAACCAGATTAATGGCAAGACCATGTGCATCAGCTTTGCTACCAACTATCTCTGCATTCAAAAGTTTAATCAATTTACTTTATGCAAACTGACCGATTGAGGCTACGTTAGAAACCTTTTTCATACTCACTTCATGCCTCTTTGGTGAATAAAGATGTCTCCTCCTCAAGCATCCCCCATCAGCTCCCTTTGTGTTGTGCTTTGTAGATGCTTAATTAGCTCATCTCAGATAGCCTGGGAGAATTCAGAAGCTGCTGTGACACAGAGCTCCCTTGACTATGCTCCTTGAGGAATAGCCTTGGAAATGAGGATGGGGATGTTACTGTAGAGACAAGGGGAGTCAGAGTTCCCTCGTGCCACTCACACAGTGACACTTCTGGATCTCTAGAACACGATAACTTGGAGTTTAGTGGTGAACATGGAGATGCTTTGTTAATCCTAGAGATCTTTTCCTACTTTGTGATCCTCTGATTCTGTATCAGACGAGTTCCTTGGACTGTTTGCACATCTGCAGGGTGTAAGAGTAGCCCTCAAGGACTGAGATTCAGAGAAAGGTTCAGGTGATTGTAGTTTGATTGCCTATACACCCAAAGAAATGGTTCCCCTTGGCTCATAGCACAATATTTCTGATCCAAGATAGTACCCTGAAATGTGGAATAGAAAGTTGAGTTCCAATGAAAGACATGACAGAAGTTATGAGAAGTTATAGTTTAGAAAAATATGAATTAAAAAAATTAAACTACATCTAAGGTGTGCCTCAGTCCTTCCCTTTTCTCTTGTATTTGGTATTTTTATGCTGTGTGTTTTTACAGTGACTGGTCTGTGCTTAAGGAGCTGAGTTTGATTTATATCAGGCATCTAAAAAACTAATCTTCTCCATTTTTTTCTTCATAGTATGAATTGTGATTCTTGAAAAAATTGTAATGGAACTCAAAGTATTTAAAGAAAAGCTGAAATCAGAGAACTGTTAAGAGTTTTTATTTGAAGCTGTTACCCAGGTAAAAAGGTTGAAGCCAGGAATTACAACTGGTTCTCACTCTCACATTGAAAACTTAAGATGCTTCCTGCAATTACAGGTAATTGTTAATTTCCTGGTGAATAAAATTGCTTCAGAGTAATGCAGGGTTGCACAGAGACAGTTGCACACAAAGATGGAAATTTTGCATTATCAATTAGCATATCTATTATTTTATAATTTATGTAACCACAGAGCAAACTGCAGTCCTAAGGAAGAGGAATGCTATCTTCTGGGTCCCTCTTTATTTTTTTGGTAGATCAGTGTGGGAACAGTGTAGAAGGGAACAGAAAATGATCTATACTTACATCTACACTGAGAATTTTCCATGGCTTTGTGCTAACACTTTTGTGCTGTTCCTTCAGAGACATTCAGAGCCCCAGGTCTCATTTCCAATGGGGGCAGCCCCTTTATTTCCATTTACTTACAGTTCACCATCCCAAACATCTGAGCAAAATTTGCCAAGTCGATTTTTTCTGTGTGACAGAAAGAACTGGGACAGAGAGCTCTGAGCAGCCAGAAAAAAAAAACAAGGAAAAATTTCAAGTGATCTGAAATGAACCTCTGAGCAGCTGGGCAACATTATCAAAGAGATGCTGTGATTGCTCATGGAGTATGGAAATGAACAGGGCAGTAAGAACAAGCTGCCTCCTGCTCAAGTGTCAAATGAAACAGCAAAGCAAATCACAATGTCAGGGGTGAACTGAAACTCAGTAAAGTACAATTAAAAGAGAAAATCTGCCAAAAACGCAGCAAAATGGGGAAAAAGACATGAAAGCACACAGAAGTTATTGTGCAAAGGTGCCACTTTCTGCAGAGTTTGTCACCTTGGCTTTTTGCATTGTGAGCTGGAAGCATGACCCACCTGCAAGAGGATTTGGATGGAGATGTTCTTATCAAACATTCATCAAAGGCTATGGGAAATAGGGACATTGACTGTACTTCCTTGGATAAAGCAGGGAGCTTGCAGATTCAGCAAGGCAATGGGGCAAAGGTGGGGGCTGCATCATGGCCAAAATTACCAGGACCTCCCTGGTCACACACAGGGAACAGAGAAGCAGAGAATAGGGTGCTTTTTTAATGCTAAAAAGCCACAAAATTGCCAGCAGGGCCATTTCAGTGTTGTCAGCTGTTTATGGTGATCCAGTGGATAATAAAAGCAAGACCTGAAAAGAAGAAAATGCTAAAAGAATGGAAGCTTGGGGCTCTGTTTCTATTCCCTGGCTGATAAAATTGGCAACTGACAGGTGGTAACCCACAGCAACCAGGAGAGTGTATTGAAGATACAATTTAATAATTACAGTGGTACACTGTGCCTGTAGCTCTGGGACAGCCTGATATGCTTTCTTTCTGTCCCTTTCAAGACAGACCATAGAAACTCACATCCTATTCACCCAGTTACTCAGCGAGTGAAGCAGATCTCTGACCCAGATTGGGGGCTTTGCTTTGCCCTCCATGTGTCAAACTTGAGACTGTGCAGGGAATGAGCTGCATGTCTATCTTTGATGATTTCTGTCCCTCATATGAATGTTTTTCAGTTCAAGATGGACTACCTTATTTTCATGTAAGATGTGCTTCTCAATAACATAAATTTCTGTGCTGCTATTAGGATCATCACATCCCTAAATCTCTTTCCAGCTTCTTAGCCTCTGAAACTACTACTTTGCACAATGTGTTTCAAAAGAGAGATATTTTTCAGTCTACCACCTAACTAGATTAATGCCTCATTTTTCTCTGACAGCACAATGTGTGTTGTCATTATGATTTTCATGATCTACTTAGGAACTCAAAGCAGTTTTTTTTCTGCTCTCACAAGTACTCCTCTTTGCAAAAGCCCAGATGATTTAGGCCCAAATTAGGAGCTTAGTCATTACTAGAGGTTGATGCAGCCCACCTCACACCCAAACTGACCCTTTAAAGTGCCTTGATCTGTGGGGGAACCTACAGAGATCAGCCTGAGGGTGTGGGTGTATCAGTTATGTGCAATGAGCTTAGTGGGAAGGACCACAGTCTTTCTCTTCTCACGGCAAAATCTAAATTCTTTGCTCTTGTTCATAATGACAGCTAATTTACTTTGCCTCCAATGACAGTTAATTCCATTTGCCTTCTTTTTATAAAATATACCCCAAATAGCACACTGTTCAACATGCAGGTTTGGAAATCTAGTATCGGGTGTTCAATCTGAAATTATGGTTTGCATTACCAGATCCTATAAGGCAAAATCTTGCAATATGTTTAACTTAATGCATTTGTACTAGCACAGAATTAGCAACAGGTGGAAAATGTCTAACTTAAAATTATGTACAGAACAAGTTTGCAAAGCTGGAATGCTATCAAATGACTTTTGGCTTGCATGTATAAAATGTCCAGTTTTTACTTTTTACTTTACTCTTTGTTGCTCTTTGTATCTCATGTTTAACCGTATCTCACTGCCTTTTGACAAATAAATAACTAAAAGTAAGGTAACACACACTTGTTTTTAGGAGCTCTGTAACAGCTGTAATGAGCACACTCTTGACCAACGGTAAATGTTTTGACTTTGACTCTAATGCTGCCTCTCACTAGTGCTTGACAAAGTCAGCTCTACTCTCTTTCTTCCTGCTGCTCTGATCTTTGTTTGATGTTAAAAATTGCCTGAATTGCGTCTGGGTTTTCTGAGCACTGAGGAATCTGGGTGGCATAACAGGCTGATTTCAAAACAGGCAGTGAGGTGAGTCACTGTCAGTCATTGCAGAGCACAACCAGTCTGCTTTGGGGGGGACAAAAAGCAGAAGCAGGAGAGGTGCATCTTCCCCACAGATCAGCACCAGGAGAAACCTCCTTTAGTTGTACTGATGCAATAAATATTTCCTTGCTTTTGGTTCAACAGTTCTTATGAACTATTACAGTTCCTCACACAATTGATTTTAAAAAGATTTTGTTAGGAATCAGGAAAATTCCCTTTTCCCTCAATTTTCTTGTTCCACACCATCAATCCTCTTCCATGCTGCCAACAGATCTGGCAGCCCTTCTCTGATTGCCTGAGAAATAAACTTACATGTCCTGTTCTTGGAGGACAGAAAGAAAAGAGAGCAGTAATCCAGAGGTTCATGAAAGAATGAACAAATGAAATGCAAAACAGTTCCCCCTTCTCCCCTAGGAAAACCCTATAAATCAGATCACATCCCTTCAAAGCAATAGTCTACTTTCATGATAAATTTATTTCATCTGAAATAATTGGCCAATATGACCTAGTATATTATCAAAATAGGAAAATAAATCTCTAAAGCCAGTGAATGAAATGAAACTACCTTGAAAGCAAGGTGCCAAAGAGTGTATTTTTTGTTCTACACTACACATGCTATCTGACTTTTCCTATTTATTGGGGTGACGAAAAAAGTCCACAACCTTCCACTGCTGAAAAAAAATAATTATCCTGTAATGGAGACCCTCCAGAAGATAAGGAGTGCCTGGGGTCCTCATTTCCTCATGTTCCTTTGCCAACATGATCAGCTTGTTCCTGCTTTTGCACAAGTAACTTCTGAATCAGGGATTCTGCTTTTCTGTGGCTCCTCAACTCCAGCTGAGCCAGTTGCAATTGCATCTGCTCTGTGGGCTAAAGGGGAAGGATAGCAACCACAGTAGTTACACACCTTGTGTGCAGCTTAGATGCTGGCCCACTCCAACATGTAGCCCAAAAATGGAGCTGGGAGAGAAACACATTCATATGCCCTGATATTAAGGAAAAGAAGAGATGTGCGTCACTACAACCTTGTTCACTGTAGAGAGGGATGAACAGTGAAATCTTCAAACTCGGAGAAGGTACAAAGCTCTTCTGATAAGTGATTTGTCCTCCTTACAATGCCAGAAGGTCCTCACCAAAGTGAGTGAGTAAACAAGGTTGCAGCTGAACTGTGGTCTAGATTAAGATAAATTGCTTAGAGAAAAGTAATCCAAATTATTCCAGTATTATCCTGTTTTAAACTGGCAATGGCAGTTTAGGAAAACTATTACGATATCACCACTGGCAGCTCTTTGAAACCGTGAAGTCATGGTGCAGCAGTGGCCCGAAAATGGCCCGAAAATGTTGGGTATCACCTAGAGTGACATTGAGATGAAGTCGGTGTAATTACATCATGAGTAATATATGTACTTTTGGTTATCCTACCACAAGTTGGACTAGTGATGATCAAACAAGCACATAGGAGAGCAAGCAAAATGGTCAAAGCAATGCAAAATCAATCACAAGGAACTATGCAAGAAACAACTAAAGATTTCCAGTTTCAGATGAAAAGAGTGCAGCATGTATTGCTGAGATTTACAAAACCCTGAAAGTGATTGATTTACCAACCAATTGATAAAGTGACTGATACGCCAACTCTCTGAGAAGCAGAGTAAGGGAACACCAACTAAAGTAGGTTGGATGTCAACATACAGCACATATTGTGCTAAAGGTGTTGTTTACACAGTAGATAAGAAACGTCTGGAGCATGTTGCAAGACAAGGCTTGGTGACAGAAGGCATCAGCAGCTCCTAGAGGGATTAGGCAAACTCACAGTCTAATGCTCACAAAATAAATAAGGATGTACCCTTTTAAATTTCCTAATCCTGAGTGCTGGGTCTGTTGATAAAAGACGGGCTCTGAAGGTCTCCTCACACAGTATCACAGAATGCCATTTTGGAGATAGTGTGCAGGAGTATAGTGGAGATAGTGTGCAACTCCTACCAAGCCAGTTAAGGCTTTCATCATGTACTTTAACTAATTGAAGAAATGCCCAAGCACATGCACTCCTAATACTCCCTCTCTGTGCTTCTGAGGGCCTCATTCACCTCCAGTGAGGCACCAGCTCCACAGCTCAGATCCTCACCTCACAAGGCGATATTTGTGTTTTGGCAAGAGCCTTTCAGTGTAAAGGGACCAGGAGTCATGTTCAATATGTGCAAACATGCATCTCGCAATACGGGCTAAGTTGGTTTCCATTCTGGGAAGGATTGCTGAGGCATTTTACCATGACAATCTGCAGCTTGCGTTTGGAGCCTTGAACAGCCCAGAGACAAGGGCATTGACAACAATGATTCCAGTCAGTTATTTTGCACAGATATTCACCACTGTGTGTTGAAACTCCAGCTACTACAAGCTAAACAATTGTCTGTCCTACTATTCAAAGAATACAATTTCAGAGTGTTAAAAACCTGTCAAATGTGCTAGGTAAGTGACAGAGAAGGCAAAGATTACTAGTTCTTTCTGCAAATTGCCTCCTCTGAGACAGAGAATAAGACATTAGAGTCCACCTTAATCGAAAACCTAGCAGGCAGTCCAGACACGCTGCTTGACAGCCAATCTGAAGGCAAGCTCTGTGGGTTTATCATCCTCCTGCCTTTTCCTCTCTAATGTGTTTTGCCTTCAGTAATCTGCCTTACATTATGTTGACTAAGCAAGATGGAGAAAAATAAAATTCCTTTAAATTACATCTATTTGTCTTACATTCTGTATTTCCTGTTTTATTACACTTGCAAGAATGGAAAATACTGGAATAAAATGTGTATCCATAGGAATTGTCACCACAAACAAGAGACAGCAAAATAAAATTAAATTTATGCTTGGAACCTCAAAAGGAGATAAAAGTCATGTACCTATAGAAAACACTTCAAATGCCAGCTCTACTAAAGAACAATATTTACTTGTGTGAATCTTTTGGTACTGGGTTAATCAGGACCTCAAACATTTAGAAGAATACGTTCCAGGATCCTAGTTCATCCTTCATGGAGACAGCATAACATGTACCTGTGGCAAAAATACACCTGTCTGCAGTTTATCCGGAGCCACAGAGATATCTGGATATCCACAGATGGATATCCACACAGACCTTTGGAGTTTCTGCTTTTGAACACATCACATGGCATAATTCTTTTGGAATTACTTTGTCCGACATTTTTTAGCCAATAATGGCAGTAGAGAATGTCTACAATAACAGCAAGTCTGTGTGTGGCTACTGAGTTTGCTGTAATTTTAATATGCAGCCCTCCAACAAGACAGAGCATTGTGTACATAGCACAAGATCAAAGGTATTGCTTGACTTGAGACAAGATTAGTATATAAAAAGGGGAGTAAACAAGGTAAGATAACAAACACCCTGGAAGAACAAAATTCAGTGGCCCAGATTCATCATTTTCCATTTCATTTCTGTTTATCCTGTTTCTGAAAAAAAAAAAAAATCTTCATGAGTGGCCCTATTTTGGCAGACAATTTTTCTTCTACACTGCAACATGCCCAATAGTATATAAATCCCTATGCTCATATCCATCTTTCATCAAAAGCTTCCTAAAGCTGTCCATTGAAATTAATCAGTACAATCCTCACTCAAGTCCAGCTTCAGCAAGGGTCACATACCAAGGCAAAGTTTTACTACTTAGTACTTCATGTACTGTAAACTGCCAGAAGCATTTTTCACTCTGATTGAAATCTGCCATAATTTTTGTTACATTGCACAGGTGGGCACTCCTGAAGTAATCCCAGAGGTCCCATTCCTTTTACAGAAGCTATCTGTAGACACAGACTCAGTTTTGGTGAGAAAATTGGGCATTGTCTGTTTAAAATAACCAGTGTAGAAATACTCTTTTTCTTGTCATTGTTCCATTAATTTCAGCTAAACTGCATCCATGAGGGACTCTGACATGAATAATGGTGGATTTTAGCCTTTTGCTAGCAAAGCAGATTTTGCTACTTCCAGAACTGCATAAATAGGTTGTTTTAAAGTTACAAATGTTAAATAAATTGAGTAGGCTTTCAGGAATGGAGTAGAATCCGAAAGTTTTGGGAGGAATTGTCTTTATTCTTCAGGAATAATATAAAAAGACAGAGAATATTGATGTTTACAAACCTTTTCTGGCTTTCAGATCCAAAGATGGAAGGTTCTTGCAGAATCAGAGTGTAAAATCAGTTGTATTTCTTCCTTCAGTCCCGGGATATAACAGGTTTGAGACAGAAGAAAATCCATGATTAATTCTGGCCCACAAAAATTTCAATTAAAAACTTCTTCAAATCACCATGTGGTTTCTTACATTGAGGTTTGAGCCTGTAATATCACGAACTCTACTGAAGCTTCTGCACATGAGGAAATTAGAAGAGTTTTCGGCTTCTTCAGCTTTATAATTTGAAAAATGTATAACCTGTTTATCTGTGCAGTGGAATGAACCACTGCATGGATACAGCTGTGTCAGTATAAACCACTTTGCACTTTTGCACTTTTCTGTAGTTTTTATTCTTTACCATGACATTACTTTCAACCACACTTGGTCATGTCATTTGTAAAAAATTAATAACACAGGGAAAAACTGATCTGTGGTATGCCTTGTGCAGCTGCCCTATGAGATGCAAACTATATTCAGAAATATTGAAACCAATATTTATCCAATAAACAGGTCTTTCCCTTGTGCATGTATACATAAAATATGTACAGTAATTTCACACTCAGAAGCCGCACCTGGTTATAAGTTGCACTTCTGGGTAGCCGGGAAGACCACGGAATTTGTCCATAAATAAGCCGCGCCGGGTGATAAGCTGCACTTTTTTTTTTTTTAAGCGAGGATCCATGTGCAACAAAGTAACAAGTTAGTAGCAGAATCGCGCGAGCGCGGGGTTTGGTGTCAGGTGCTCAATTTGCAAACAGTTTTCATAGACCAGCAAAGCCTTTAAACGCAGCCCCAGGACCCTCCCTGTGCCGTGGGCCCCAGCACTCCTTCCTCCAGTGCTGGCTGCAGTGGCTCCCCACCTACTTGGAGCGGAGGCGTCTCCCCGCACCGCTCAAAACCAGGCAAAGACAGCCTGCCACTTGCTCACTACATAAACACAGCCCGCTGCCGCCTCGCTGCATGAAGCTGGTCAGCGGCCTGCCACCCACTTGCCACGCAAAGCCAGCCTGCTCACCGGTGGCTCCAGCTCGCTGCCCACCCGGCAGCGGCTCCACGGCAGCTCTCCACCCGCCCCCCACCTGCCCGGCCGTGGCTACACAGCAGCTCCCGACCCAGCCGGCTTGCACTTCCGGGTTGGCATTTCGCCAGAATTTGTCCATAAATAAGCCCCACCTGGTGATTAGCCACACTTCTGGGATTGGCTTGATTCTTCAGTGAATTCTTCAGGTGTGGCTTATCAGTGTGAAATTACTGTATGTTTGTTCATCTGTGGAAAATCTGATTTTCTTTGTAACTTACAGTATTATTTATGTTCATGTATCCTAGCAGAACTCAGTTCACTTCTCTAATTTGAATAAAAGACAAGAAAATTCTTAAATACACTGATTATTTTGGGCAAGTGCTGACTGCAGATGAAGAATTTTCAAGGTAAAATAAAGACAAATTAGACCATCAGCTGCTTATATCCTAGTGGTTAACTATCAAATGCAGAAATTCTAATCAAATTCTTTGTGGCTATACTATAATTATCAGCCTGTCTAATATGATTTCCTTCAATGTTTTTGTTGATAATTTAAGTGAGTTTTTGTAGTTGTTATGCACTTTACTGAAACACTAATACTTACTGTGTCTTGTTAAAATAATTCAACAAAATATCAGTAGTACTCCTGGAAAAAAACCTGTTTTCTCTAGAAAGGAGACATATAAAATAAATTGCATACTTGCCTGCAAATTCATTTATTTTGAAACACAACTACAAAGAGAAAATCACGTGGACAGTACTTGTAGGCTCTTTAATGGACTGGTTTGGCTTAATTTTTCAACTTAATGAACAATTTAGAAGACAATATTGACTCATCACTGCTAAGATTTGCATAGGCTGCCTCATGAGATAAGTACTAAACAATGAAGAGACCAGGCTAGCTGTTCAGAAGTTATTCTAAAGAATATTCAAAAGATTTATACCAATGACTGTAATGACTTTTTGCTAGCAGTTTAGAAATATTAAGATCATTGTGAATTCCCAAAAAAAAAAAGATCACTGGAAGTGATCCTGTTGAAAGTTGCATAGATGCAGATGACCCAAACTTGCATTTTTTGGCACCTTTTGAAGTTCTTTTGACCTATTCAATAGACTAGAGAGGATCATGAGCAGTGTTTTAGATCCAAATACACATTTTTCATACAAATCTAGTTGTCCCAGAGGTCCCTAATTATAAACGAGATTGCCAGGCACCAGAGCAGAACAAAAACAGCAGGACAAAACATCTTGTAGTGTGAACTGCAATTAAATAAATTTGTAGTATAGAGAGAATGGCTTTCACAAGGAAGTATAAAAAGACTCCCGTAGTTCCTGGAGTGGATTAAAAAAATAACTCCTTGATGATTATCATTAAATGTTTTGGTTCTATAATCAAAATTGCCCTGGATCTTCAAGCGACTTTTCTGCAAGCAACACTGGAATAGCTATTTCTTCAAATATTTCGAATACCATATACCTCCAAATTCTGCATTCTCTGGCAGACTAAATTGAGTAAAAAAAGTTTTGACTGTGAGATAGCTTCACTATAATTCTTTCATTTATTTAACATGAAAAGTTAAAAGTTATTTGTTTTAAACAGTCACAACTGAATGGAGTAGATTAGATTTTTGGCTGGAATAGATTGGTGTAGCCACACAAATTTGATGAGGCTAAACCTCCTTATGTGAAAAAGATCTGTCTCTACACCTCAACATGCAGGAAATTCAGATTATACACACAGTTTCAGAAAACTCCTATTGAGATGCAAATTATCTGTGGGAAGAAGGAGAAGGGTGGGAGAGAGGCACTTCACTCTCACCTCTGCTCCCATCCCCAGGAGTTTGAGGCACACAAGTCCCCATCTGACTGCAGACCTGCCAGCAGCTCTGGCACCCAGTCAAGAAATTGCAAACACAGACTGCTGTCTTTTCTTGGCTCCTGTGGTCCTGGGGCACCCACTCCTTCGAGCACACCCCAACATTTGTAGCCCTCCTGAGTAGTGGCAAATATTCTCATTTTTCTATGTACGATGGTGGTATTCTCCAAAGTGTGACAACCCATTCTCATTTTTCTGTGTGTGATGGTGGTATTCTCCAAATTGTGACAGCCCATCAGGCACAGCATCGCCAGCAGGGCAAGGGAGGAGATTGTCCTGCTCTGCTCTGGGCTGGGGCTCTGCTCTGAGTCCTGGGGACAGCTTTGGGCCCTGCCACATAAGAAGGACATTCAGGCATTAGAGAGCATCCAAAGGAGGACAACAAAGGCGGTGAAGGGCCTTGAGGAGAAATCATGTGAGGAGAGGCTGAGGGCACCTGCTCTGTTCAGCCTGGAGGAGACCGAGGGGAGACCTCACTGCAGTTACAGACTCCTCGTGAGGAGCAGGGGCAGGCACTGATCTCTGCTCTGTGGTGACAGTAACAGTGTGGTGACATCCCCAGGGAATGGCCTGAAGCTGTGTCAAGGGAGGTTTAGGTTCGATATCAGAAAAAGGTTCTTCATCCCTTCAGAGGGTGTTTGGGCACTGGAACAGCTCTCCCGGACAGTGGTAGCAGCACCAAGCCTGGCAGAGCTCAAGAAGCATTTGGAAAACTCTTTCAGGCACATGAGAGGGGATGTGGAATTGTGGAAATCACTGGACCTTCAGATTGTTAGGTGTTGGGTATCTCCATAGTGAAGAGAGGTTAGAGGATTTATCAGCTGAGTGTTTAGGACACCAAGCTTCATGAATTCTTGTCCTCACAAAAACTTGTTTTGCAACAAGTGGAGAAGAGGCAGGTAACAAGTACTTCTTGAAGATTTTCATTATCTTTTTGAGGCAAGCAAGTAATTCATTCAAGCTTATCTTTTACCAGGATTAATTTGGCCAGTCTAGACTGGTTGTTCCATACCAAAGGCAGATGCAAAACTGCATAGGTAGAATGAAAAATAATCATTGCATTCAGGGGAGAAGAACTGTGTTTGAAATGACCTGAATGAATACTGAATTCATTTCTTTCCATGCAACATGAAGAGCACCACACATGGGGATTATAAAGAGAGTAATTCCTTTAAAAAAATAAAACCAACAAATTTGATAATGTCTTCTTCTTTCACAGTATTTAGGCTTTTATCACAGTTAGTTCTTAGGGGCTTGGAATGCTTGTCTTCATAGCAAGACTGAATCACAAATAATGGGATTAGAAGTCCTCAGTGCTGTGAAGGATTTCAATTGACAGGAGATGCATAAAGGATGGAGCAAACAGAGCAGCTGAATCACAGGCAGTGCAGCAGCTGAGAGCTTCCCCCAGTCTGTGGCAGCTCACTGATTCACACAAGCAGCCTGCTCTGCACAGCACAGGATCCCCTGCACACCCCAGGCTGGCACAGACAGAGCTCCACACCCTTTGGAGCTAGATAAAACACACAGGCTTGAAAATGGCTGTGAAAGTGGAGAACAAGTCCAATATTCCTAATATTTCAATGCCATCTGGAAGGTCAAAATTCACTGGGATTGATTAAAAAATATAAATTTTGCTTAGGCACTCTGTAAACAGTGTGAAGGTTAATTTTACATGGATTTGGATGTTGAAGATAAAGTTAGGTGTTTTCCTGTCTAATGGGGGATGAAAACATTCAGCAGTGCTCTCGTCAGCATAAGCATCGGTGTGCTTTCCTCCACAAAGTCTGATCTTTACATAACTATTAGGAATTTCATGTCTTTTAGATCTCTCGACCTCTACAATTACTATTGGCCTGCAAATTAAACTAAGCTAGCCACAGGTCCCATGGGGAGGTGTGTTGCGTTCCACAACATATTATGACCACTGGTCTGACCCTTGGTCTCTGACCACGCTGAGTTGGAAGGTATCCAGTTACAACCAACCCCAAACCCTATGTCATTTCCTGTATCCTAAATCCTATATAACCCCTGTGTATCATGTGTTCTGTCTCTTTCCTTGTAGACCCCTTCAAGAATAAACCTTAAAACTAAACCAGGACGGAAAGAGCCTCTTTGTCTGCCTATTTTATGATGCAGCCTTCTTCCCATCACTAATTAGCTAGCCGGGAATTTGGGAATAGGGGACTGGGCTGCATCAGAGGTGGATGCATGAACTCTTTCACCAGTGTATTGTCACTGAAGCTCCAGTTCTTCATGGTTTTGACAGAATTGGATCTTTGCACCGCTGGTACTTGCCATCATGCAGAACCCACACAAGCCAGCATGCAAGTGTGGTGCTTGCTTTTCTAATGTGGTACCAAGAGCACTGAGAGATTCAGAACAATGTGCCCAAGTGAAAACAGAACCATGACTGATTTGTGACAAAGAGCAACAGTCAGCAGCTTCCTATGTGGAAAAACCTGTTAATGGCTTCTGTGAAGGGCACCCCTTCTGCTCAGCTGGCAGGAACCTCTAGAAAGGGAAAAAAGTGGGCAAGAGGCCCCTCTTGTATCTGCTTTTCTGTGTCCCTGCTAATACAAGTGTCAGACATGTCCTTTCCTCTGAGCTCGCCCATTTCCTCTGAGCTCATCTGGTTGTGAAAAGAGGAGGAAGTTTATCTCCAGAAATGTATGAATAACAGTTGATATTTCCAGCTTCACTTTCGGTAACACACCAGCATCTTTGCTGTTGTTTGCTTTGCGTTGCAGGACACTTTAAAGTCCCTAGATTATTTTAGTGACCTGAGGACACTGTTCTGCAGGTAGTGAACTATTTTGTAGAGAGACAGCTCCTTCCTGTGAAGCAGCAGAACACTGTAGTTTGAAGTTTACTCTCAAGTGTAATCTATACAGAGATAATGCATGCTGGAGGGAAGCCAGTTGTTATTAGGAGCAGAAACCTTCTAACAAGGTGGCATCAAGTTGCAGTTCAGCTTCCTTTTGGTAACAAACTGTGAGACAGCAAAGGAAAAAATAACTTCTCATCTACTCAGGAAAAGAAAGATGCAAAATGACATTGAGGTCAGCCCTCCAATTCCAGTTCAGGCTGCTCTACAAATGGAAATATCAACTTTATATTCACAATTTTACAATTGCAGGTCCAAAGAAACATACCAGTTACAGTCAAGCAGAATGTGATGCCTGCATGTGAGCAATCAGAAATCTGTATAGTCAGCTCAGAAGATGTGTATCAATGATTGGTATTTAAAAAAAAAAAAAAAAAATATATATATATATATATATATATATATATATCCAAAACCCAATAAACTGCAAGAAGGTAAATTCAGGGGTAAGAGTGACGACTATAAATTAACAGCTATACTATAATAGAATTGTAGTTCCTAAAGAGTGCTAACAGAAAACATTGTCCCTAGGAATTTAAAAAAATTCCCCTTTTATTTTATTGCAAAGTCAGAAATTGTGGTTCAAAGTATAAGAAGCTTTAAAGTTTAGAAGTCAAAGCTATCAAATACAAAATATTGACAAGGGGGTTTAGGTTGTTGTGGAACAGAT
Organism: Sialia sialis; assembly: GCA_009812075.1. Lineage (NCBI taxonomy): Eukaryota > Metazoa > Chordata > Aves > Passeriformes > Turdidae > Sialia > Sialia sialis. The sequence goes on from VRYO01002355.1 coordinate 31,977,441, forward strand.
AAATAGTTCATATTTACAGTTTTGAATACTTTTGAAGAAAGTTTTAGGTGACCAAACACTCAGGTAAAATTTACACAATACCAAGTCTAATTCTTAGAGACAAACCCCTTGTTCATGTTCCAGCCTAGAAGCAAATCCAGGACTAAACTCCCTGCTAATATTATGAGTTTGGCAAGGGAAGGTGTTAAAGAGAACACAGATCATTTTCACTTTCAATCCAGCAGTTTCCCTGCTGACATTTGCTGCCATTAGTCACTTTAGAGATTATTTCAACACCTATCGACTTAAACCTTCAACGTAGCCTTAAAACATCATGAAAAAAAAAAAAGAAAAAGACCCTTCAAAGATGCACTCATACATTAAGAATATCTGAACTTTCTGAACTTGACCAATGGATCAGCAACAAAAATATCAGTTTTTACTGTACCATAGGAATGAAAGCTACTGACATACTGAATCATGCACACAGCTCCTCACCACACACACCCCTGAAACAGCAGTGCACTGGAAAATCAGGAATTACCTTAGAAATGCTAATTTTATTGGTGTAAATTTGCTTTGTTTGTTCCATCTGGGGTGCACAGGACTTCTTGTTTTCAAAGTTGAGCAGAGGGATGGAATCTGGTGGGCAAACAGCTCTCTTCCCTTTTCATTTGTTCTTATTGCCCACAGGGTGGCCTTCCTTGTGCTTGGTCTATTGTTAAATATTATTATTAAGATACCTTTTTCATTGAGAATTATTAATGTTCCTGTGACATTTCCTACAGTTTCTACAGTTTTCTACATTTCTACAGTTTTCATTCTTATATTGTTGTCTGATTGCCTTACAAGACACTAGATAATTCAACCCTTACCTGAATTTTGCATGTAGGGAACTGATAAAGAACCCAAAAATGTACTGCTGTGTTGGGACCCCATTTACAGAGCCTCTAACCCTTCTTAGAGGAGATTAATTGATTGTATTCTCTCATTAAGACCATCAGAGGTGCTTCTATAATTTAATTTTCATCAGTATGCATAGATTAGACAATCTGTTTTACAGATCAAATTCACAAGAAGATTTTTTTCTGGATCAGTATATGTTTCTTCTGACCCACTGTCCTGATCCCCAAAAGAGGCAAACTTAGGCATAAGCTCAACTCCTCACAGGGGCAGTGCACTATGAAACGAGACATTATACTCTGGCTACTTCCAGAAACACAGTTTTTACAATCACCTTCAGCATAAACGTGATATTTACTTATTTTACTTAAGAAATCTAAAATTTAACACTTTTTTTGGTTAGTTCTGTTGAAAGGGAATAGACTTTGTAAGTGCTTTGCAAGTAGCATTGCTATAAATAAAGCAAAAATTGCCAAGCTGTGCAAGAGGCCAAAACAATAGGGAGGGATTGCAGGCTTTCATCATTCCTTATGAAATAAGAACAGGTTACCAATATTTTAGGTTTTATCAGAGTGATTTCAGTTTCTGGCTATACTGCAGAAAGAAGCCTGGAGAAAGCAGCCTTAAATACAAACAGCTAAATCAAAATATTTGTATTTCCCTTCCTAGACTTAGGTACTCTGTATTCATATTAGCCAGAACATTAAGAAGCATCAAATTTCAAATATGAAGTCTTAGAGAGGCTCCTGAATATAGAGGACAATACAGGACTCCTAACTGTCCATTGGAATAGAGGCCTTGAAGCCTGTCACACACAGAAATTGTTTCCTTTCATACTCAGACTCATGCTAAAAACAACATTTCACACCTTTGGCTGGGTTGCTTTGTAGCTCACTGAAGCATCATTTTCTGTTCTGGTTCTTTGAGTTAAGGCATATAATTTGGAGCCCACAAAAAGTGATAGTTTCAAAAAGGTTGAAACCTCATTTTTGGGAATCATTTATCACATCTCATGTTTAAACTCTCAAGAGTGTTTACCTACATTCCCTAATCATGTCAGAAAATTTTCTTTTGGAATTTTTATGCTGCTAACTTCTCTCTTCTTGCTACTAGCACTTAGTAAAGAAACACCTTGAGCCTCAGAAATGCTGAACCCAAGCAGTGCTGGACCAGTAGTCCTACACTCAACTTTTTCCTGGTGCTGAATTTTGCACACACAGTGCTTTGGCACAAACTTTTGTTGTGTAAAGTGGAAATAAATTTCAAGTCACCATGTTTTATGAAAACCATATGGCTTAACTCGCAGTTCTTCAGCTTGGCAGGATTTGCTTGTGGAAGCAAACATGTTATGAATAGCTGAATTCCCTCTGCATTTAAATGTGTTCTTGGAGACAGCCTTGACTGATATTGAAAACAAGCTATATTTGATTTAAAGTGATGATCATATGATTTAATTCCATATATTATAAAAATGAAATTAGAAATAAATAGCACAAAGACACAAGAATTTAATGGAGATTAACACAGTCCAAGAGATGTCAAATAAGTAGGTTAAACTGTAGCATTTGGTGGAATCACTCCAACTAGTCCAGAAAATCTGTTAAGTTTAATGTTGCTTCAGGGCTAGTTTTTGAGACTTGTTATTAATTATGTGGTATAAGATGCCTTTTACAATTCTCCATTCAGGAAATGAATAAAAAATAAGATGAGAAAAAACAGGGGAATCCTGTTTTTGGAGATATTGAAAATATAAATTGAGGCAAGATACACCTTCTATTGACAGTGAAATAAATCAGGATACTAAAACCTCTGAATATATAAACTTAGCAATAGCAGAAGATAATAAAAACCTCAGGGCTAGTTAAATTTTTCATGTGCTAATCTCTGATGTTACCAGAATTCATGGGGAAGAGAGACAACTGCATTATCTACTGGGGGTGGTCAAAGGTAGAAAGAGAGGGGTTTGGTTTGGTGCTGCTCAAAGACAAGGGGCTCACAGAGTTTTTGAAGTGACGGTGAAGTTTGCATCCAGTGCCCATCCTGGGTGCAGAGCTGGCCTCTGCACCACCTTGCACTGTGTAGCAATTTACAGTACTTTCACAGTGATAAGCCACACCTATTTCACTGAAGAATCAAGCCGATCCCGGAAATGCGGCTAATCACCAGGTATGGCTTATTTATGGACAAATTCCGGTGAAATGTCAAACCACAAGTGCGAGCCGGCCAGGGACAGAGCTGCCACGGAGCGATTGCCAGGCAGGGATCTGCCGCAGAGCTGCTTCCGGGTGAGTGGCGAGCCCAAGCCACTGGCGAG